>OV815299.1:27214430-27952555 GCA_929108145.2 Limnephilus rhombicus | reverse complement strand
TCATATAATGAGTAACAATAAAAATAAACAAGTCAAATAAAATCAAGAAAAGTCCACAAACAATAGAAAAAACTGAAATAAACTGGAATGACATTAAACATAATCTACAATGTACCGATTGGAAAAAACTGCAAAGTATGAACAATGCAAATGATGCATGGAATTTCTTCATAGAACTCTTTCAGAATAATATTCTCTCTAATACCACAACAATTATTAAGAAAATCTCACATAAAAATGTTCACATTAAACCATGGATTACACAGAATGTTATAAACTGCATAAGAAAAAGAGACGAGTTACACAAGAAACAAAAAAAATCCATACGATATACACATGTTAAGATTCTACAAAAGATATAGAAACATTTGCAAAAAAGTTATTACATATACAAAAGAAACCTACTACAAGAAAAAAATTGTAAATTGTAAACAAAATCCCCGGGAAATGTGGCAAATAATTAATGAAATAACCAGTTCTAAATCTGTTACCATGACATCAATTGACGTGCTGAATATAAACAATGTCCCAAGGACATACGCTGATAATCCTGACCAAATTCTTGAATACGTTAATAAATTTTTCATAAATATAGGATCAAATCTAGCAAAGCAAGCTATACAATGTAATGACGCTATACTAATAAATGAACCCCCTGAACAAGAAAGGAAACTCGAGTTTAAGCAAATTACAGCTGATGATATCAAAAACACAATTTCTTCTCTAAAATCAAATGTTTCTTCGGGGGAGGACATAATCACAACCAATGCAATAAAATATCTCTGTAAAGAACTTATCGTACCTCTAACATACTTAGACAACCTGTCTATAACTGAAAGCATATTCCCTACGGCTCTCAAAAAGCTACTGTTATACCAATTTTTAAACAAGGATGTAAAAATGACATAAACAATTACCGACCAATAAGCCTACTCAACACATTATTCAAAATATTGGAGAGAATATTAAAAAAAAACAACTCGTATCCTACTTAGAAGACAATAAAATACTATCGGAAACACAGTATGGTTTTAGAGAGAACTTAAGTACTATTGACGCCATAGAAAAAATTTACAGATATGATCACTAAAAGTTTAGACAGTGGAGAAAAAACTTTGACAATCTTCATAGACTTACAAAAGGCTTTTGATACTATAGACCACAAAATACTTTTTGCTAAACTTACAAAAATTGGTATGACAAATACAACACTAAACTTGCTAAAAAGCTATTTGATGGAGCGTACACAGAGCGTTCAAATTAATAAGAGAAAAAGCGAACCTCTCCTAATCAACCATGGCGTACCGCAAGGAAGCGTACTAGGACCAATATTGTTTTTGATATACATCAATGATATCTGTAACCTAGAAACAAGAGGAAAAATTATTAGTTTTGCTGATGACACAATAATTTTATTTAACAAAAAAGATTGGATAAATACTTACAAAGAAGCGGAACACGGGCTTTGTCTCCTGCAAACCTGGCTTAAAAGAAATTCCCTCACGCTTAATGTTAATAAAACAAAATATCTTACATTTTCTATAACAGCCAGAGGGCAGCCGTCGGAGGACTTAAATCTCAAATTACACACATGCCAAGGAATTTATCAACAAAATCAAGGCTTATCATGCCTCTGTCCCACTATAGCACACTCCAAAAGCATCAAATATCTTGGAATTGAAAATGATGATAATCTCCGATGGAACTCACAAATTGACGTAATTACAAAAAACTAACCAGGTACATAAACTTCTTTAGAAACATTCGTAATATCCTCAACATAAACGATATTAAAAAAGTATACTATGCTTTGTGTCAATCACAAATAGAGTACAGTATAAATTGATGGGGGTCTGCCTTGAGCACTCACACAAAGCGACTCAATATAGCCCAAAAAGGAGTACTAAAGACAATACTGAAAGTTCCGCTTAGAACTCTGACGGAAGAAATATTTAATAACTTTCAAGTCTTCAATGTACACAAACTTTATTCAAAAAATATTTTATTTTATCTGAAAAAAAAAAATATGTATACTCCACTGCTCAACATAAATACTCAACCAGGGCAGTAAGCAATAACATCCTGGTTACTCCCAGTTTGAATACATCTTTTGGACAGAGAAATAATAAATTCCGTGCTATGAAATTATACAATGCTCTACCAGATTAAATCAAAAATATAAAGGAAATGAATATATTAAAAACAAAAGTAAAAACATGGCTGAGAGATCAAAGTGATAATAAAATTACAAACATCATGAAGACGATATAAAGACAATCCATAACCAAATACAAATATTTAAAAAAATTACAGGCCACCTCAGAACAGGAAATCCTAGTGAGGAGGTCTGTGAAAAAAAAAAGAATCTATACTTATACTATACATTATACATACATGTACAAACCTTGCTATTGAAACTAATAATAAATAAATAAATAAAATTGTAATCACTCGTCAGTCTGGATCGCTTGTAATTTTTATGAGCTTTTTTCTTACTATATGTTAAAGTGATGAAATTGGGACTAAACCAGTTTGGAAAATGAGAAATTCTATTATGGGGCACAAAAATTGCAATAGCATCATTTAGAATGTTAGAGAATTTATTTACATTATCGTTAATATCTGCGTTTTCCATAAAGGACCAGTCTGTTGTATTTAAGCAATCAGAAATTTTTTGAAAATTTGCTTTACGGAAGTAATAAGATGACTTGATATTTTTAAGATGAGTGTTATTAACAAAGGGAATAACTATGTCGAGAGGAGAATGGTAAACGTCTACAGGTAATAGTTCTTCCAAAGATTTACATACGTTAGCAGTGGGCTCACTACAAAAAACTATATCAAGAATGCGACTATTTATATTAGCGAAGTTGTGGGATTGATAAATAATTCGACATACCCAGAATCTCTCTCTCACTAAGATTAGCAGTTGACATATTAATACCAGACAATTCAGGGTCATCATGGTTCCAGGATATATTTGGCAAGTTATAGTCTCCTACTACGACAAGTTTGGCACTGGGATATTTAAACCTCAAAAATTCCACGTCCTCAATATGTTTTGTATACAGCTGTGTATCGGAGGACGGCGGTAAATATATGTAAACATCCAATTATTATTTAAATTAATGAAGACAATATAAGCGAAACTCAATCGAAAATATGGAAACAGAAAAATCAGAAAAACATATTGACACCTCTGGGACTCGGACCTAGGACTCTTGCTTTCCGGGCAAATTTGCCCGGAAAGCAAGAGGTCCTGGGTTCGAGTCCCAGAGGTGTCAATATGTTTTTATGATTTTTCTACTTCAGAGATTTTCGACTGAGTTTTGCTTATATTGTCTTCATTTATTTAAATATTACAATTTGAGGTTTTACTCATAAAGTTAAAATAAAAACCATTTTGTATCATTATATTATACTAAAGGCTTTTACTTTAAGAAAAAGAATTGTGGTATCTTTGATAAAAATAAATGCTTTATCATATTTTATATTAATCATTGCTGTATTACGCTAAGTATAAACACGGATATCAGAAAAAATATGTATGTAATTATATCAACTATTAAATTGAAGCTTACACTTAATTATGATATAGAGTTATTTCTTACAGAAATATTTCAATATATAAAATCAACCAAACTTCGTATCACAATCTTATTGTGTTGCATCAAATTTAAATATGAATTAAATGGCTCAGAATAATTTCTCGTATATAGATAATGATAACGAAATAGAATGTAGTACAGTAAATAATTTAGAAGATTGGATAAAAAAACAAAACATAAATGCGTCTGACAATCTTGTTTGTATTCAATTAAATATAAGATCTATACAAAAATATTGGAATATATTGCATATATATTTACTTAATTGTTTGAAGCATATTGACATTATAATGCTATGTGAAACATCTATTCAAACTGAAAGTACGTGTTTGTACAATATTCCCGGATAAAATGCATATAACTACTGCAGGACTGATAAGTCAGGAGGAGGGATTATATTATATATAAGAAATAAATTTGAATTTAGACCAACATCGTTCCAATCACTACATTTTGAAAATATAACGGGAAAGCTCATACTCCAGGACAAAACTAAAGTTAATATAGTAGCTATCTATAGACCTCCTAATTTGAGTAAATCTTCTTTTTTAACGGAATTATCATCGTATCTTGATACAATTAACAGTAAGGAAAATATGATCTTACTTGGAGACATAAATTTAAATTTGCTTAATGACCAAGATTATATCATAACTTCATATGAAAACTTACTTACTAATCATTATTTAACTAAATGCATGAATGTAGTAACCAGAGAAGCTGTATTAAATGGACAAATTAGTCGCACGTGTATTGACCATATATTTGCCAAATTTAGAGGCAAAAAAATAACAGCTTGCGTCTGTGAAAATAATATTGCCGATCATTATATCACTGCTATTAATATAAAATCTCATAAACGTCAGGTAGACTTTTCAAATAAGTATATTCAAATCATCTCACAAAAGGTTATTGATCGGTATATCAAAGATTATAACTGGAGTAAACTTATAGAGGAGAGGGATTGTATTTCATTATATGAAAAAATAAAATCTTTATTTAACAATTTTTACAAGAGTAGTTCTAAAACGATAGTGCAAAAACCGAATACACGACCTTATGCAATAAATGAATGGGTAAGCAGTGAATTATTATGTCATATAAATAAAAGGGATAAACTTTATAAAAAATGGAAAAGTACACCAACAAACAAAACATATGAAACAGAATATAAAAAAACACGAAACCTTGTCTTAACCTTGTTTTTATAATAATAAATTTAAAAACTGTTTTAATGATACAAAAAAAACCTGGGACGAGATAAATAATATTTTAGGACGTAAACCCAAAAACGATTGTGATCAAACTATAACACGATATATGTTAAAAGATAGAACTGAGGATTCTGTGTCAAATGATTTTGTGAATTACTTCTCGGATAGCATCAGCAACATGTTACATAAATGCAATCACAAAGCTACTAATATAGTACTGGAAGAACTACCTCACAGTTTATATATACCAAGAGCTACTATAAACGATATTGAAAACATTGTTAAAAAAATGAAAAACTCTAAAAGCACAGGTATTGACAATATAAGAATGTTTGATTTAAAAAGAAATATAAAAACTCTTGGGCCAATAATTACTCATTTAATAAATATGATAATAAATCGATCAAAAATTCCACAAGAATTTAAATGTAGCATTACTAGACCAATATTTAAAGGTGGAAAACACATTGAACTGGGAAATTATAGGCCTATTAGTATTCTACCAGCATTAGAAAAAATTCTTGAAAAATTTTTATCAAATAAATTAAATAATTATATTGAAAAATTCTCTATCATTGATCCAAGTCAATATGGTTTCCAAAGAAAAGAAAATACTGAAAAACTACTGCAAGATTTTTTCAATTACGTAAATAACCAATTAAATAATAAATTACATGTTATTGTTTTATTTATTGATAACTCTAAAGCTTTTGACACAATTAACTCAAAAAAACTGCTTAAAACTCTAGAAAAAATTGGAATAAGAGGAAATGTGTTAAATTTATTTAAAGATTATCTTAGAGATAGAAAAATATGTATCAAAATAAATAATACTTTTAGTAAAACAAAAAATGTATCTGCAGGAGTTCCACAAGGTTCCATATTAGGACCTACACTATATATAATTTATGTAACCATAATGAAAAAACTTTTCTCTTCTGTGAAACATTTTGTATTCGCAGATGATACGGCATTGGTCATATCACATAAAGATCTAAAAATTGCAATTGAACTCATGCAAATTGACTTTAATCAACTCTGTAAATGGTCACATGATGCAGGACTATTAATAAATGCTAAAAAAACCAAAGTAATGCATATAAGATCACCTAATGCCAAATTTCAATTCAATCCTAATATTATATCTCATAATTTTAATTGCATTCATAAAAATATTCCAACTAATTGTAAATGTGAAAGCTTAGAATTAGTTTCGGAATACGTGTATCTTGGTGTTACTGTAGATTGTTTTTTTAAATGGGACAAACATATTAAAAAAACCTGTAAAAGACTCAGATCGATTGCTGGCAGAATGTACACATTACATTTTTTCCTATCAATTGAAACACTTAAAATAATTTATATGTCACTAGCAGAATCTATTATAAGATATGGATTAACAATATGGGGAAATACTTCTATAACCAATCTGAAACAAGTGCAAGTTGTACAAAACGCAATTGTAAAATTATTGGTCGTCCCTAATATTTTCAAACAGAGACAAAATAAACCGTTGCTGTTTCAGAGTGCCAAAATTTTACCTGTTAAGGCAATACTTTGGCACAAAATTATAATTCAACATATATTTACCCCGCAGCATAAAGAGAAATTAGAACATAAATACAGCACTAGATTCACGCGTAACGACGGGTTAATAGTTCCGAAATTTAATAATAAGTACGGACAGAGAACGTTTGAATATATCATACCGAAGATATTTAATTTATTACCTGACACTATAAAGCAATGTAATTCTATGAATAAGGTTAAATATATGGTGAAAAATTGACTATCGGAAAAAAAAAGATTTATATTGATTTTGATATGTATGAAAAAATGTTGTATCTGTAGATATAAGATGTAAATTTTAAATTTTAAAAATGTATAAATATGTAACTAAAATAAAAGCACCTGTTGACAAGCCGATTCAATTGGCTTAGCAGGACTTGTTTGTTGATTATATTATGTATTATCTATTATTTCAATAAAAAAAAAAAATAAAAAAAACTTGCCAGCATTTTTGTTTTCGAGCAAAACGAATATTTGTTCAACCTCACTATTTTTGTTTTTAAGCACTTTTGACGGAATACGTTTGTGAATACGAATAGTTTAAAATTTAATCCTAATATCTTTTTTAATACTAGTATGATCTATGTAATCTATTCGATTGCGGGTATCCTATTATATTATTATTCTTGAATGTAGCTATTACTTTGTGGTTATCCATAATATAAAAATGAAACAATACAACTTTGTAAAAACCACTTATATAATGTGCAAATCCGACCAGTTTCGGAACAAACGTTCCTTCGTCAGGGAAAACTTATACTATAAGCTTTCCCTGACGAAGGAACGTTTGTTCCGAAACCGGTCGGATTTGCACATTATAGAAGTGGTTTTTACAAAGTTGTATTGTTTCATTTTTATATTATTATTCGTTCCGCCGGAATCCCTGTTGACGGTTGTTAATAATTTTGTTCTTCTCGAGGTATGTGAGCAGTTCAGATTCAGTATCAGATCACACGTTCCATTACCTTGGACCATTGACGTATGATATCTAGACGTGCCCTGTGAGATACACAATGATGTCAGAAACCAAATAAAATTGGCTCAAGGCCCATTTATCGAAAAATGCGTGCATTATTTTGCACCTTTTAGATCGCATAGTGCTTTGTGTTCGGGTTTCAAGGTCTGCACTGAAACTAATTTCTGTGTTAGCCACCCGGGCCACGTTAATTTTTTTCAAACACAAAAATATCACACTTCTGAATGTCGTCCAAGGTACATGCCACGGACTTTATTTTTGAAAATGTAGTTCTCAATACAAAAGAAAATATATGCCTAACAGATAGTATAGCATTCATGAACGTGAAAAAAAGGAAGTCTTTAATTTTCTGTCAGGCAAAGCTGGCGTCATTAAATCACTAGTGATGTCACTATAGACCGACTACTTATATAAAAAAATAGTAAATACTAATCCAAAAAACTAAAACCTGTGTTACTATCAGAATATCAGAGGCTGCCGTACCAAACTTAATGAGCTAAGATCGTCGATTCCAATCCATCCCTTCCATATATATTTCCTGACTGAAACTTGGTAGGATCCGTCCTTTAATACAGAAGAACTAGGCTTCACTTCTCACAATACCTACCGCTTTGATAGAAGTACCACTTCCAGCACCAAATAAGAGGAGGAGGTGTAATAATATCTGTGGCAAAATCTATAACTTCATCTAGATTCAAATGCAAACACAAAAATAAAGAACAACTTTACGTACTACTCAAGTAAAATTTCAAAGAGAGCAACTCTATCTCAGACTACAAAATATTTCATAAACATAGAACCAACTGTAAAATACTCACCAGATAATTATATCAAACATACGTACTTAACACAGAAAAGTCTATTTCTTCTGATACCAAAAACTTTTTTACACACATAAACTCACTAAGAAAAAATAAACCCAGCATACCTACTCACATTTATTTCGAAGGGAAAAGTAGTAGTGATTCTAACGACATCGTTAATTTCTTTGCTGACTTCTTCAAAAATGTGTATGATAAGGATATCCCGAATGTTCAACTTCCATCCTTTCATCCAAAGAAATCGGTCCACATTCCCGCTTTACATAAAAATGTTCCAGATGTTATACGCAAAAGAAAATCACTCGACATAAAGATAAAAGCGGGTCCTGACAAAGTTAGTCCCGCTTTTCTAATTAAATGTGTATCGATATTAGCCAAGCCATTATGTCAAATATTTAACCAATCACTTAATTCTGGCTGCTTCCCCGATTTATAGAAAACCTATTATCTCACACCTGTACTTAAAAAGGGAGATATTCATGATGTCACTAATTACCGACCCATTTGCATGCTCTCAACTATCCCCAAATTGTTTGAAAAACTTATTCTTGACAGAATCTCCATACATATTAATAACATCGTTGTACCTAACCAACATGGCTTTATGCCGCCCTAACAAATCTTTCCTTGTACGAACAATTTATTACATGCTCACTTGAAAATAAAACCCAAGTAGATTCAATATATACAGACTTAGTCAAAGCGTTTGATAAAGTTAACCATGAAATCCTTCTCAACAAACTTATTAAAATGGGAATAGAGGGTAAACTATTGGAATGGATAAAGAGTTACTTAACCAATAGAATTATCCAAGTAAAAAATAACTCTTACCTATAACACAAATTCATGGCTACTAGCGGTGTACCACAGGCCCAATACTGTTCTTACTTTTTATAAATAATATTATCACTGTTTGTGATAATAATGTTGAAGTGTTGCTTTTCGCCGACGACTTAAAACTATTTAAACTTATAAAAACAATAAATGACTGAATTCACATTGAATTAAATTTAAATAAACCACAAGACTGGTGTAAAACTAATAAACTTGACGACCTCCGTAGTCCAGTGGGTAAGACTCTTGACTCACAATCCGGAGGTCGCGGGTTCGAACCCGGCATGCGCAAATAAATTTTATTTGATTAATTTGTGTTATTTCACAATTAATTCATTTAAAATAATATATAGTATATTTGCGGCATGTTCCAGAGTGGAAGATACTATCAGTATCGCCCTGGTGTAAGACCACCATTCAAAATTGAAACGTTGGTTGAAAATGGCTTTAGCCGTGTTTAGTGACCAGATCTGAATAGCCAAGTACTTCCCAACCCTCTCTTCCTCTTCCCCACCTCTTTCCCCTCCCCACTACCATCAGCCTCACAACATACCCCACTTGGGGATGCCATAGTCTCACTGGCTGTAACCTATCTTAAGCCACGGTGTTCCGAATGTCTACCGTTTTATAACATATTTTTCTTGAATACTTTATTGTGCGGTATTCACTGTAAAAAAAAATATATTTTAAATCTCTGAAAAAAAAGACATGTTATTTTTGACGATAATATCTATATAGCAACGCCATAAAGGTAATTGTATGAAATTTCCCCGATAGAAAAAATCATATGATATGCTCCGAAAATTCTTATAATTATTATAAATAATTGAAAACAATCATAATTCATTGTTTCTTTAAAGGCTATTTAAAAGATTTCCCGGTAGAATCTTTTTGTATTTTAAACGAGTCATGTTTTATTAAACATTCTCCAATTATTTTCAAAAATTTTTCAAAAACACAATTATTTATAAAGTATTATCGTTTTTAATATTAGCGTGCTCCCTCTAACATTCGTAATAACATATCTCCCCTTCGTCTTCCTTTAAAAGTGCTTTCTGCCAGGCCTTATGTAACCACGAATTTCTGTCATTTTTATTTATTTATTATATGCAAAAAAACTTGATTCAAATCTTTAAAGAAAAAATAGTTTTGACTAATTCCTTTTGCAAAACACAACAGAAGCCTTTGAATATTTTTAGCGCAATTTTTTTTAATAATAATATTTATAATTTAGTCATTCCGGAAAGCAGTAAATAGGCTTGCGGACCGCTAGTTGCTCATTACTGTGTAAATGATGAGCAACCAATTTAGGAGTCCACGGTGCGTAGGCGGTAAAAAGGTGAATTTTTCATAAATATTTTCAAGAAAACGATGAATGGATTCTTAAAAATTAAAACTTAAGCGTACGGTACATCAGAAAAAAATTTGCAGACGCATCCACCGCCAAGACCCGGACAAATATCACTCCATTAACCAGTGGTGAAACACTTGGGGTGACCTATGGCAGAGGCGTTGGTTATCCAATAAATGTTTCCCGAGGCGGCGGTATTCATAGCGATTCAATTGAATCACTTGTCATAATGAAGTAAAAAAAAAAAAAAATCCAATAAAATTTATAAATGTCTCGTGATCCCCACTTTGAAAACCACTTGTATGAAACACAGCTCATCGATATGTATATATATATCCAAACCGTGAACAGTTGGTCACCCTTGGATGTATTAGTTGGATGTATTAGTATTTTTTTTTTTATTTTTTTTTTATTCATCATATAAATTTTTATACAGTTTTTACAGGTGATTCGACTACCACGCTAGGCACATGCCCGTATTATGGTAGTTGATTTATGTATATAATTGTATAAATGTAAGAATTGTTATTGGTTAATATATAGTTTAGTTAGGTACAATGTTTTTGTTTGACAACGAATTCTTTAAGTGGTTTGTCAATTAAGTAGATAATATTTATATAATAATAAACATATAAATAAACCATTCTTATTGTAGGCTGATGTTTCGCTTAAGTAAAATAGGTACATAAATACATGATAAGTAGATAAATAAAAGAATGACTCTTCTTGTGGAGATGTTGAAAATAAGTCATGAAAATATAAATATTTTTATGATAATTATCAAAAGTTATTTTTTGAATTTGAATAAAAAAAAAATAATAATAATAAAGCAAATTAACTTAATTTGTAGACTTCAGAGATTCTTTAAAATAGTTCCTGCCCTTTGAAAGTAAGTCATCCAAATATAAATATTATTATGATAACTATTAAAAGTTTTTTTTTATTTTAATTTAAAAAAAAAATAATAATAAAGCAAATTAACTTAATTTGTAGACTTCAGACATTCTTTAAAATAGTTCCTCCCCTTTAAAAGTAAGTCATCCAAATATAAATATTATTATGATAACTATTAAAAGTTTTTTTTTTTTTAATTTTAATTTAAAAAAAAAAAAAATAGTAAAATAAAAATAATAAAAATAAAACAAATTAACCTAATTTGTAGACTTCAGGCAATCTTTAAAATAGTTCTTTAAAATAGTTCCTCCCCTTTGTAAATAACCAATCCTGTACACTTATGATATAAGGCTTATCCGTTTTCGATTTCCTAGTATCAATACTCAATGAGTTGAACATTTTTTATCGAGATTATCAGATATTAATTTAGTAAAAGCTGCAATTGCATCTGAGGCACTACGACCTTTGCGGAAGCCGTATTGATTTCTTGACAGGATTTCATTGTCTTCAAGAAATTTGTAGAGTCTTCGTTTTACCGTTTTTTCAATTAGTTTTGAGATTGGACTCAGCAAAGATATTGGTCTGTCGTTATTCATGGATGATCTGTCCCCTGATTTAAAGACAGGAATTATTCTTGAATGTTTTAGTGTGTTTGGGAAAAGGCCAGTTCGAAAACTTAGATTCGCGATATGTTCAAGGGGTTTGGTGATGATAGGTTTGAGGTGTTTAATTAGTTTAGTGGATATGTTGTCAATTCCCCTGGAGTGTGTATTTTTGAGTGAAGTGATGATTTCTTGTTCTGTTGTTGGAGAGAGAATGAAAGGGTTATAACTCATATTGTCCAGAGAGATATTGTTTGCAAGGCTATCTTCAGATGCTTTATTTTTATTTAGGATATTATTTGCTAGGTCTGATCCGATTGTGGAGAAGAATTGGTTGAAATGGTTTGTGATTGTTTCAGAGTTTTCAGTTGCATTTAATGTTTTATCTGCGATGGTGATCTTATTATTTTTTTTTTTTTACATTAACTCCACACATTATTTATGGGCGTTGTCACTTTTTCTGTGCAGCATATTTCTTTGACAATATTCCAGATTTGTTTATTGTCATTAGCAGCTTCCTCTATCTGTTTCCTATAATAGTCTTCTCTGGCCATACATGTTATTTTTTTACAAGCATTTCTGTAACGTTTATAGAATAAGAGAGATTCATAATCAGTAGGATTATTTTTACAATACTTATGGAGTTTGTCACGCTTACGAATGCAGTGTAAAATACCATTTGTTATCCAAGGTTTTAGTTTAATTTTACGACTACTTTGGTTGTTGTTTGTGTTGGATGTAGCATTTTTTAGATGTTTATGAAGGATGTCGATGAGAGATTCACAGGCTAAATTTGGCCAATTTTCCTCGGAAGCCAATTTGTAGAGGATATCATAAGAAATTTTCTTTAGTTGTATTGTAAGATGCTGGTGGTTTTTGTATTTTATGGGAAATGGAGGTGATAGTGGCGTAGTGGTCTGTAACAGTGCATTGATATACTAAAGAATTGATATTTAGTTTGCATTTGGAAAAAACGTGGTCTATGCAACTGGCGGATAACTCTGATACACGAGTAGGGGCTGTAATAGCTGGTAGAAATCCTTGCAAAGTTAGTAGATTTATGTAATCATTGGCTTGAGGATGAATTGTATTTATAATATTGATATTAAGGTCACCAAAAATAAGGACATTTTCACGATCTCTAATACATACCAGAATTTGATTAAGTGCTTTTAAAAATGGTGTTATGTTGGATGTGCTCGGTGATCGGTATATACGTAGAAGAGTAACGCTTTTTTCTATTTCGAGTTTAAGACAATTCGAGTTACTTAATGTGAGTTCCTTTACTGAGTGTTGTATGTGATTTTTTATGTAAATAATAACGCCATCATTTTGTGATTGGTTATTATGTGTGTTGTAATGGTTATAGTTTTTTATGTTTTTAGGAATATAGTTATCTTTAATCCAGCATTCGCTCAAGATAAGCAAGTCAAAGTCTGAGTCAAGTTCTGTAAGTAGTATCATAAGTTCATTGAAGTTTTTGTTCATACTTCTAACGTTCATGGAAAATATTTTTAAGTTAGATTTATTTAGGGTTTTTTTAACTTCTATGGAATTATTGGTTTCAATACATTGAATCTGCGACATATTGTTCAAAAGATTTGTTATATTATCATCCATTTATATAAAATTGGTGTAGTATTTATTACATAATAGATGGTTTGAATTTTGTTGGGTTTTGTATGAAGAACAGAAGCGGAAGAAATAATTTGCGAGTAATCTAGAAATAAATTTTGTGAATAGTTTTTACTGCTGGCGACCGTAGAAAAAAGTTTTGATATTTCAATGCATTAAAAGTTAAAAAAATAATAATACTATGGGGAATTTTCGGTCCATTTTTATTTTTTTACGAAGTCCTGTAGGCCGCTTCAATGTTTGACGTATCTAATTTTGAGTGGATAGTGTGGCATATATTGTGGAATATATTTTTAAGATTTTCTCCGTTAGTTTCTGTGATTCCTCTCACCTCCACATTTTTGGCTCTTGAAGTTCTTTCAATGTTTTCGAGTTGCCATTCTAGAAGTTCAACTCGGGATTCTAGGGAGGATTTTTGTTTTGTTAATGCAATGTTTTTGTCTTCTAACTCCCGAACGCGGCAAAGAATGTCTTCGTATTGCTTGCTCATGAAGGTGATTGTGTCAAGTATTTTATTATTTTGTGCGATGATCGCATTTTGACTTTTCATAAAGTCGCCATCCAATCCTGTAGGTTTGTCACCACTGACATCGCAAATTGGTGACTGCGCCTGAGTACCGGTGGTACATTTCTTGCACTTAAGCTGACCGCGCCGTTCCGTTGTGAGTCGCCGGTATGCAGTTTCTGTGATTCCACCACAGAGAAGAAGATGGTAGGCCCCTTTACACACTCCGCACACAAACGTCGTTCCCGACGAGGTGCCAGATTCTGGACATACTGAGCAGTTAGGCATGATTAGGAATTTGATCTCTGGTAACTAGATGGCGTTTGTTTATTATTTAAAAATAAAACAAAATAAGATTTTTTTTGGCCGGAGCAAGGATTGAACTGGGAGCGATACTGGCTGGGGAAATCGGGCGGCAGTGACGCGTTAATCCACAGAGCCACGGCCCCTTTGTGTTCGCCTGTGAAATTCACTCTTATATATTGTATTTCAATGTTTATAATAATAGAAGGTTGGTTTGTCGGTGATAAACTGACACTTCACTGATTTGATTCTCAAAATATCACAGTAGTACGGCGTGATTGAATAATTGTTTTTGTTTATTATTAATATATGGGGGTTTAGTTTAGGTTAATTTAAGATAATTGTTTTTATAACAGTTAACTTTCGTTACGGTTGATGTTGATATTTCTTTTTATAGCACGAGATTAGTTTTTTTTGCTTTAACAAACTATCACGGATGATAAGCTTATTTCAAATTCACGATATTTTTTAGATTGGAGGCAATGTACACAGAGGTAGTTAGATAGTGAGGAAGGGCAATGTTGTTGAGATTATATTAACAAAAAAATATTTTTTTACAGATCACGTCAACAATGCGTTTCATGTGTTAGCGATGACACAAACCACTTCGATTGGACTGTTGATGTATTCGTTCGAAAAATTACAAAATAGGATAACTTGGTGGTCAGTTTTATATTGCTGGGAACTCGTACGCAAGACGGCGGAATTCAAAGGAGACTTGTATTGCGGAATAAGGAACTCCAGTGAAAAATATTATGGCTTTAAAAAAATATGTTCATATAGACCAAGAAACGCTGATTCTGAATATATAAGTTTTATTTCATAATATTAAACGCAGAGTTTTTAAAAAATTATTAAAAAGTGCATTTTTAAACCTCTTCTCAAAACACTGCGTTAAGTTGGCATTACTGAAATGGTTAACGGTGACGTCACTGTTAACCTGTCACCTGGTGATAGTGTGTATTGACATTTGAAATGACTTGAAGTGCACACGTACCTATGCAATTCAACATTTCGTGTTTTTGGTTTATTTTCATACTGTTTATAGAGATTTAGATAAATAATAGTTATTGTGTTTATTGAAACATAATTTAGGCCCTCAACAATTTACGAAAAGGGCTATATTTGCGGACAATCTGCAATAAATTTTGTCTATTTGAGGTTAAAGTCGTGTCCTATTTTGACATTTGGTTATGTGTTTTCAAATTGTTTTTAGTATAGGGCTTTTTATACAAGTTGTTACACACTCGTCATGATCAGTGTATTATAAATACCAGTGTTTCTGTATGTATTATACATAAAACAATGTACCTACAAAGTAACGCCTGACACAAAACACGATGTCACATGTATTTGCAATGAAAGAGATGATTTATTGTTTTTATATTGCACTTTGATTAAATACAATAACAGTAGCGGTGAAATGTGGACATTTTACCAATGTTTTTCTATTTAAAAGCAGTTAATCTTGAATAAAAAACACACCTCACACCTAAAAGTTATTACAAAGCATTCCACCATGACCGCCATTATTCTTCTGGATTCTTCATTCAAACAGGGATGTTCTGCCCCAAAAAATTATTTCCCTAGATTTCGAAGTGAAATTTCCCTAGAATTTCACATTTACGCAATTACCTACGTAGCCACCCGATTGTGTAACACTAATCCTGTTATATGTTAATTAATATGATAATTAATTGGAAAGATATCGGAACTTGGTAAATATACTAATAATACCGTGATTTTCCAAATAAAACGTGAAGTAATAATTTAAAAGTACGAATACACTCACCACTGAATTAGAAACTGAATTCCAAATTAAAAAAAAAAACTTTGCAAAATAAAAATCATAAGCAACCCGCCGCTCATTTGTACCAAGCGTGGTATTTTGAAGACCCCCCCCCCCCCCCCCCGAACGTGTCACGTAGTATGGGTATTTTGAGTTGTCAGTGTTAAAAATAACATTGCATGTAAGTACATGAACAATAATTAAGATTCATAGGAATTCCAAAAAAAAAATATATATATAAAAATATTTTTTAGGGATATATATATATATAAATAATACCAGTAATACTGTCATATGTAATAAAAATTTAGCCAGAGTTCGAAATTTCCCTAGATTTTGTCCTGATTTCCCTTATCCCTAAAAAATATTTTTCTCCCCTAGATCTAGGGAAATTTCCCTCGACATAACATCACTGATTCAAAATGACAACTTAAAAAGTAAAAAAAACTATCGGTGGATGAAGACCACCATAGATACGGTGCGTTTCTGGGAGTCTTTAAAAATTAAAACTTTGACAATTATTTTAACTACAAAAATAAAAATGCAGTTATTTAAGTTTGAAGGTCTTTATTCATTAAAAAAATAAAAAAATTGGATTGGAGTTCTCTATTACTGTTACTGGCGTTACTTTATTCTCATTTTTAGTATGAGAGGGCTCGTCTAGGGTATACTTAGTCGAAGCTTTGGACAGATCTGATGTGATCGCTATGGGGCGGTAGTTGACCGGGTTCGAGCGGTCACACTTTTTTGCAATAGGATGGGTAACCGCGTTTTTCCAACTAGAGGGCACAGGGCCAGACCTCAGAGACGTTTTAAAAAGCTTCATCAAAATTGGAACTATTTCTGCAGCGCACCTCTGCAGTACCAGGGCAGGTATTCCGTCAGGCCCACTAGTTTTATTAACATCGAACCCTCGTAAAACATGGAGTACTTCCCGATACCGGATCCTCAGCTTTTTCATATGAAAACCGCAGTGAGGAACCGACGTCGGGACAACCCTCGAAGACCTTGGTCGTTGAGGGTTGAGTTTTCCACAAACGTTTTTTCCAATAGGTTAGCCTACAGTGGTAGCTTTGTTTGAAATTTCACGAACACAGATGTTATTTTTGGCCAACGAGTATGGCGTGGCGTCGGACATGCACTCGAAGCCGGATTCTGAAATTCAATCACGCAGACGCTTACGTGTTGATACTGTTCAATTTTTTATTTTATTAATCTTAAGTTAGCTCACATCTTTGTGTGTGCTAATATTTTATAAAGATATATAAACATTTTCATTGATTGGCAAAAATAATCATCCTTTAAATATTACACAAAAATAAAGACATTAATAACTGAGGTAGACATACTTTCGTAATTCTTTTTTCAACTTATTTATATTTTATATCTCAGTAATTTCATTCGGGATGTTGTTATACATTTGGACGGCCTGGTACATCAGAGATTTCTGGGTGCATGATTTTTTCTTGTCGGCAGTCTAATTTGCTTGAATTTCTTGTCCCGTGTCCGTGTGTTTCGTTATTATAATGTATTTTTCTTTTTAGTTCCTTAGACATCATCTCCATGTTAATTTTATGTAAAAAAATAAATACATTCAAATACACTGTTTTCTTCACCGTCAACATATTTAGCTCTTTTAGCATGTCTCGTATCCGTGTGTATATGTTGCGCTTAAGAGGGCATTACCAGAGAAAACCAGAAATATGTCATTTTCAAATCAGATTTTAGACTTATTGACTCTTTTCCACAAAAAATTATAAATGGATTTCGAAAGATTGTTCTTTTATCTAGCATTCGCATGTAATAAATTTTGAGAAAAAAAATTTAGTATAATAAGGTTATTCCATAGGTCGTTGGCAGATTTGTTAAATTTTCAAAAAAGATTTTGTATTATACCATACCCATTTCAAATAATATAATCATGCAGTAAAATAAATCAAAACATTATATTATCTAGCAAACGCATGTTTTAGAATTTTAATTTTAGTTTCAATAAAATCATTAAAAAATATATACGTACATGTGTTTCTTGACGAAAATTGGTCCATTTGTGTATTTATTTGCGCACTTACAAACTAATGTATTTTTGATTTTTTTA
Organism: Limnephilus rhombicus; assembly: GCA_929108145.2. NCBI lineage: Eukaryota > Metazoa > Arthropoda > Insecta > Trichoptera > Limnephilidae > Limnephilus > Limnephilus rhombicus. The sequence continues at coordinate 27,934,356 of OV815299.1, read as the reverse complement.
ACATTCTTATTAAATTTAGACTTTTTTGAAAAATGATAAATACTTATAATAAAAAAATAATTACAAAAAGTATATTATTTTAATAGTTTTATCATCACGCCTTTCAACATTTTTGGATGAAGGTATAAATTAAAGCTAATTTGGATTGAAATAAATTCGATATTGAGTTATAATTTTAAAAAGCTGGTACGGAGAATAATTAATCTTTCTCATTGTAACCGCCCTGCACGATCGTAAGAACAACTTTCGACGAAATGTGGATTTTCGTCCGCTGGCTGGTTAAACGCTCTTAAGTATTATTCGCATTGCTTTATTTTGCAGTATTTGCATTTTTCTTCATTGCAGAGAAAAAGAATACTTGAACAGTAATTAAAGTGTGGTGATATAATTGTATTATATATTACCTGGCATGTTTCTTTATTTACTTTGTTTCTGATTCTACCAAGAAATGATATTTTTTTGCAATTTTTTTAAATGACAAATGTAGTCAGTATTGCATTGATACAGAGTGCATTGATGATATAGTAATAGTATTTTAATTCAACATTACCAATAAAAAAATTAAAACTATGAAAGGGGGCGTTAATCAATAAATAAATATATGAACATTTTAATAAATACTTATTTATTTTTACAAATGCAATTGCCTGACGGTTGATATTACAGAGAGTGAATTTATAGAAAATACCTCCAGAGTTGAGAGGGAATATTGATGTTTTTTTATGTATTCCCTGTCAATATCCGATCGGCTGACAACAGTGATATAAAATCGTCGGAAGTTACGCCTTTCGATCCGATGACCTAAAGTTATTGATTTCCCCAGGCGGACTGCGCGCACCGCACTGTCTCGGAGAACGTGAATACCGTCAGTTACTGTAGTCAAGTAAAGGGAAATCGCCTTGCCAGTTGCGGACTAGTCTTCCGTTCAGGGTGATACTGAGGCTCTCCACACTTATTAAATAAGATAATAAATAAGTAATAATACAAATAAATAAATAAGTACCTTGCCCACACTACCCGGCCTGGTCTGTTTGGTGTACAGGTCCGTGTCCGTCAGATCCAGGCAGACGGCGCGCACGGTGTCGGAGAACTTGAAGCTTGTCGTTAGGTAGATAACGGAGAGGTCGTCTTCAAAATTTCGGTAACTTGCTGCGTAATCCTCTCCTAAACGAATTTCTCGCACCTGTAACGTTATTTTTATACGTGATAAACGACCTACTCATCATCAGATTTACAGAACTGCTTATAGGACTGCATACAGGGCTCTGCAAGTCGGATCGTTTGTATCATCGGAATATTATTAATTCGTTTGGCGATTCAGCATGCCGTCATGTATGCAGTTCTGCAAATCGGATGGTGAGTAGATCCTATTACTGTAGAGGTAGAGCCTGAATATTGCAATACCTCGGGTTTCACCGACAGATCCTAAAGTTAATTTTAAAAAATCGTAATTTGAAAAATCGTAATTTGAAAAATCAAATACGACCTTTTTATGAACCTCACCTTACAAACTCAATGGAGTATAAAAGTTAATAATAGGCACTTAATAATTCATATACGACATTCATCAAAAGGCCATTCAGCGAAATTTTATTTTGTTGACAGTTGAAAAGCTTCAGTGAAATGCCGATTCAAAGTCCAATTCAGCTTTTGAATAAATTTCTTGTTTTCTGTATATTTACCCAATTTTCAAAAATCCCACAAAAGCCCAACGTTAATAGCATCAAATAATAAACTTAAGGTTATGTACCACGTAAGGCAAAGTTTGGGATCAGATCCTTAACAATAACGCTCCTTATGTGGATGGCGACAAGGTTTAAATTCCCGTTTAGACACAGCCGCCTGTTTAAAAAAAAAACATCACGAAAAGCGTGTTTTATTTTATTTTATTTTTTTTTACGTTAACTCCACGCAGGAGGCCCTGAGGAAAATAATTTCCTCAGGGCCTATTTCATCTGGGATGCTGTGTGAAGGGTCTTTTTGAGGAGAGGAAGGAATGAACATTGGTCTTGAAGAGACCCATGTTGTAGGAAGGAGGAAACACAGAGGCCGGCAAATCATTCCACAGCCGAGCTGTTGAACACAAGAACGAGTTATTTTATGAAGTTCAGACATAAATATTGTAACTCTTAAATACACCCGAAGGGCGTCAAATAAAGCATTTTGTATTACATAACCTACAAAGGGTTATAATGTTCGTAAATTTAAGCAGTAGAGCATAAATCTTTCAGGATTGTGGGGAATTAGTCCTTCTGTGGAAAGGTTTCTACTAATGGTTAAAAAATAAAAGAAAAAATGTCTAGGTGACAGTTAAATGAATATATTAATTTTACACAAGGCTTTATAATCAAGGAGCAGAAGAGGAAAACAATATTGCCAAAACAATTTAAGAGGCTACCATGGTGCCAAAATCTTAAACCAAATAAAACATTGTAAAGTACCTGATGGACCTGAGGAATAGCTAAGCTAAAATGCACCTCACAACAAGCTGAGCCGCGTGCAAAATTAATATCCAGCAAACCGAAGCGAGTATTCCACCATGATGGGATTCGCAACTTCTGTTCAAAATTGATGGGTGTCCTTTTAAATAAAATGATTTCTTTTGCAAAAAACTTCACTGTTTATTTCACCTGGGACATGTTATAAATGTATTATATTACGGTGTCAACACACCGGGCCAAACACTGGCAGTTGTTTACTGTTAAAACTTGCGTTGGGAAGAAGCGATAATAATGAGATGCTAGCACTTTTATAATGTAAAAACCTGCACACATTTAAAGAATCTACGATTATACATTTGACATTAGGAAGCATTTACAAAACAATGGCTTCCTCCATAGTACGTACTTGGTAGTTAAAACAGGTACCGAACACTCAGCGACTAGCCAAGCTTCGCACCATTTGAAATATTAATGTCTGCGAGCTTGCTCAAGCAACCCATAGGTGCTGGTAGTATCTCAATTTTTAACATAGCTTCCGCCTCGGGGTTTCTAAATCGCCTATACCGATTTATGAACCCTTCAAGAAAACATAACAAAAACAGGGGAAGACAATCAAGGCAAAAGCAAAAAACACAAATCCTAACTCTAAATACCGTACAAATACTAACAAATAATTTTACCTATTATAAATTAGCAGCCAAAACTAAATAATCCTGCACTGCTTATTATACTATTATTTAAAAATGTACATTCACAAGTTGAATTTTAAGGTGATTAACCTAAACTAATTACATAAACTTAAATTAACCAAAAATTTTTTACATATTTAAATAATAACTTAACACAAAATACTATTATAATAGAACACAACCCAACACAAAATAATATTATAATAAAACCCAACCCAACACAACACAATTGTCTTTTTTTTTTTTTTCAAGTCCATTGGTTAGGATCTTCTCCAGGTGCAGTCCACGATATAAGCACCACAGCGCGGGGTGCAATCAATCATCAATTTATAGGTTGTCATGTTGTTCCTGGGATTGGTATCTTTGAAGGGTCTTTTTTTTAATATTTTCACCCTAAAAAGTTTCATCATGGTCGTCCGGGGTGTCCGGACTGACGGAAGGGTCCGGGGCGTCCGTCACAGGTTCAGCTTCCGGATCCAGAGGCATTAGACATATCTTTGTGATAGGCCTGACAAAGATTCCTTGAGGGGTTTTCAGGGTAACCACTCGCACTACACCATCCGCGCCGGGATGTGTACATATAACTCGCGCCATTTTCCATAATGGTGGAGGTAAATTATCTTCCTTCAGAATAACCAGATCATCCTTTTGCAGTGCCCGTTGATTACTGGTTTGCCATTTAGTCCTTTTTTGTAGCTCCATCAAGTACTCTCGCTTCCATCTATACCAAAAGGATAACATTAGCGCATGAATTCTCTGATATTGGGTCAGCCTGTTGTCTGGTATGGCTCGGACATCTCTCTCCGGAATGATAGAGGATTTAGTGCCTATGAGGAAATGGTTTGGGGTGAGGGGTTGGTAATCGTGGATGTCATCAGACAAGGAAGTCAATGGACGGGAATTTAGACAGGCCTCAATCTGACAAATTAAGGTATACAAAAGTTCAAAGGTTAAAGCAGAATTACTAGTGACTCTATACAAATGAAACTTTGCTGACTTGACCGCAGCTTCCCACAGCCCTCCCTGACTAGGGGCTCGAGGGGTTATGAACCTCCACTGTTAGCTAAATAATTTTGAATCTTGTCGTTGTTCTCTCTCAAACTGGTATACAGCTCCTTGAGCCTATTACTGGCCCCCCGAAAGTTGCTAGCGTTATCGGAAAAGATCTTATCAGGTTCTCCCCTACGGGATATAAATCTCTTTAAACTGTTCAAAAAAGCATTGCTAGATAAATCCAAAACTAATTCCAAGTGAACCGCCTTTGTGAAAAACAAACAAAAATACATAAATACGATTTCACGAGTGGAGCTCTCCTCAGTGGCCCACTTTTGGTTGGAATCGGTCCAGCAAAATCGACTCCCGTGATAGCAAACGGTCGGCTCGGTGTGATTCTTTCGCTCGGTAAGCTTCCCATGATCTGGTTACCAATACGAGGATTACACCTAAAACACACAATACACTTATGTAATATCTTTTTAACAGTATTTTTCCCAAAAATAGGCCAAAACCTTAATCTTATTTCAGCTAATAGCGCTTGAGGTCCTGCGTGTAAGTTTACATAATGATAGTGACGTATAATCAATTCGGTTAGCTTATGTTTAGCTGGCAATATAATTGGATGTCTTTGTTGGTACGATAGGTGTGTAGCTAAATTTAATCTACCGCCCACATATATAAGATCATCACATAAAAAGGGATGAAGAGATTTTAAGTTACTATTTTTGTTGACATTTCCCTGGTTTTTTAATGTCTTCAACTCTTTTTGAAAGGCATGTGCCTGAGCTGATTTCAGTAGACAATTCAAACTTGCTTCTAGTTCAGCTACACTTAAATTACCTGAAATTTTACTTTTAATATTTCTGCAGTTATTCACAAACCGCAGTACATATGCTGTAACCCTTTTCAATTTGATAAATGAGGAAAATTTTCCAAATATTTCCCAATCTTGAATATCAGTAGATAAAAGAATAATTTTACTCTTGAGCTCCGGAGGGTTTGAACAGGAAATGTTCGATATAGGCCAATCGTTGACTCCGTCGGTCAACCAATTTGGTCCATTCCACCATATTGTAGAATTTATCAGTTTATCCGCAGTAGCTCCTCTTGAAAGTATATCCGCTGCATTGTCGGATGATGATACGTGTCTCCATTGATCTGGATCACTCAGTTCTTGTATTTCGGCTACTCGATTAGCCACGAAAGTGCTCCAACGAGTAGGTTGACCTTTCAGCCAACACAGCGCTGTCGTAGAGTCACACCAATAATATGTGTTGATCTTCATTATATTTAATGCTTGTTTTATAGTTTTCATTAATTTTGCCAGTAGTACAGCACTACACAGCTCCAACTTAGGCAGTGAAATAGACTTCAATGGTGCTACCCTTGATTTGGATGTTATTAAGTGTGAATGCCACTTACCGCTGTGGTCCATTGACACCATATAGATACAGGCTCCGAAAGCCTTCTCAGACGAATCGCAAAAACCGTGTAGCTGTAGCTCTTTTGCTTGCTTGCAAATAATTTTTCTTGGTATTTTCAACACATTTAGCTGAATTAAATCTTGCAGGTAGGTCCTCCAGGGTGCTAATATTTCATTAGGTAACTGATCATCCCATGCTGCTTTGGACTGCCACAGCCTTTGCATTATCAATTTGGATATGACTATTTATTTTTTTTATTTTTATTTATTTATTTATTTATTCCATTTTTACAATTTTACAAAGTAAGGTATAAGTACAATTTTTTTTTAATTATGTACATGTAAGGCAAATATTTTTTAATGGTGGTAATAATACCTCTCTAATTGAGAATTTCTCGTGTTTAGGGAGGGAGTACTAACACAATTGATATTTTGATATATGTTTAATTGATGCTACCATGAGCGTATTTATGAAAAAATAAAATAAAAACAACATGTATGTAAAATTATATACCTGTGCACTATTTTAGGAAGAAAGTTTTTTTTTTTTTTTAAATTATAAAATATAAAACCTGTGTACACATTGAAAATATAAGTGGGCGTAATATAATGAAATTACTTAGTGGTGAAATGTATTTTAATTTTTTTCTTAAAAATTTTATAATTTTTTTCGGATTGAATATCTTTAGGGAGTTCGTTAAAGCATTTTAAGGCTGAGTATGTGTAATGGTGTTGGGCCGTTGTAGTATTAAGTTTAGGGATTATTATTTGTCCTGTTGTTCTCGGCCTGGTGCTAAATGAATTTATTGTTAGTTTGTCTTAATGGATTTGAAGTAATGCATTTTTTTGATAGATTTTGTTTATTTGTAAAACTTTGAATTCATCGAATATTTTTTGAGTTGAATAGTCTAAAGGTTTTTTTAGAATAATTTTGATGAGTCTTCTATGTACTATTTCAAGTGGGGCTAAGTTGGTTTTATACGCTCCTCCCCAACCTATTATTCCGTATTGCAGAACTGATTGGGCTAATGCATAGTAAACCTTCAGTAGTATAGATTTATGAAGTATATTTCTTAGTTTGAGGAATACGTAAAAAAGTTTACGTATTCTGTTTATAGTTTGTGCAATATGTTCTGTCCATTTAATATGTTGATCTATTATTATGCCTAAATATTTAATGTTGTTCTTTTTTGAAATTTTTGTGCATTTAGATGAGTTGCAGTTGTCAGTATAATTTTTACAAGAGCTATGAATAGTTATATTGGAATTTATAATTGGAAGGAATTTTTCTGATAGTGTAAATGTCATGTAGTAAGTTTTGTCAGAGTTTAAGGAAAGATAGTTGTCATCCAGCCATTGTTTTAAGTTGTTTATTTCTACATTTGCGGTTCGGTAGGCTTCATCCCAAGTTTTTTTTTTCTATGATTAAGACTGTGTCGTCAGCGAAAGATATGATTTTTCCAATTTTCGGTATTGTAAGCATTTCATTCACGTAAATGATAAACAATATTGGACCTAACACTGTCCCTTGAGGAATTCCAAATTCTGAATAGGTGGGTTCACTCAATGTATTGTTAATTTTCACGTGTTGGTGTCTTTCATGTAGATAACTTTTGAACCATTCTATAACTGTTCCTTGAATTCCAATATTTTCTAATTTCTTGATTAGTTTTTTGTGGCATATACTGTCAAAAGCTTTTCTTAGATCAATGAATATACTTAAACATTTATTTCCCGAGTCAAGAGCATTATATATTATTGAGGTTATTTTTGCGATTGCATCTTGCGTGCCTAAATTTTCTCTGAAGCCGAATTGGTTATCATTAATAATTTTATTTGAAGTGATGTGCTTAGTTAATTGTGACTTTACGACTTTTTCAAATATTTTTGCTACGTTTGATACAATAGATATGGGACGGTAGTTTGAGATGTCGGTTGCAATTCCTGATTTGAAAATCGGAGTTATTATTGTATTTTTATATATTTTCGGGTAAATTCCTTGTTGCATGCTGTTATTTATGATATGTGCTATTGGTTTTGATATTAGTTGTCTCATTTGTTTTAGTAAATTTACTGTGATATGGTCGAAACCAGGGCTCGCGGACACTCGTAAGTTCATTATTATTTTTTCTATTTCTATCTGTGTGCATTTTTCAAACTTTTTGAAAATATTTTGGCAAGTTAGTGTGGATGTACTGTAAGTTTTTTTAGATTGGACAGCGTCAATTTTTTTGGCTAGGTTCTCACCGACTTTTGCAAAGTAGTTGTTGAAAATATTAGCAATTTTAGTTGGTTCTTTTACTGTCTCTATTGTTTCATTTTCATATGTTATTTTATTTATTTGTTTATTTTTATTACCCTTGCCAATGATGTTATTAATTGTAGCCCAGACTTTTTTGTTATCTTCACCACAATCTTCAATTTTTTCTTTGAAGTAATTTTCTTTTGTTTTTTTAATCAAGTTTGTAAGATTTTTTCTGTATTTTTTATATAATTGTAATAAAATAAAGTCATTGGGTTGTTTACGGGTTTGATAAAATAGTTTTTCTTTATTCCTAATTGAGGTAACTATTCCATGGGTGATCCAAGGTTTAATTTTTCTATGTTTTGATTTTAGTTTGACGTTATTTTCTTTAGTTGCATTTATTATGTGATCGCGAAGTGTTTTTTCGAAATTAATTGAAGATTTTTCGGCATCTTCGGTATTTAATATTTCTTCCCACTTTTCCGATTTTAATTTTTGTTCTAGAAGTTGTGTGTTAATGGTTTTTATATTATACTGCTGTAATGCAGTTGAGGAAAAGGATATTTCTTTTTTTAAATCAAGAATTAAAAAACACGTAAAGTGATCAGTTATGTTTGTTTTCCAAATGACAGGTGTTAATTGTGTAGTTATGTCAGCTTTTGTCCAAATATGATCAATACAATGGGTTTTGTCGGGGCACAACTCTAGTATAGTCGTTTATGCATGAAATGAAGTTCAGTTCAGCCATCGTATTATGTAGATCATTTTTTTCGACACTGTTTGAATTTAAACCTATATTTATATTGAAGTCACCCGTTACTATAGTATTTTGACATTTGTTTTTATTAATTACATCTTTAAGATGCTCTATAAATTGTTGACTTTTCGAACCGTGGGTTCGGTATATAGCAATAACCTGATAAATCTGATTATTTACTTTTATTTGTAATGCTAGGCAGTTAGTGAGTGTCATGTTTATTTCTTTATAAGATATATCTTGGTGTTTTTGGTTAACGTATATAACTATGCCACTATTCTTGTTAATGTGCGTTTTCGTGGTAATACATGTAAAGTTCGGTAATTGTTGTATACTATCAATATTTATTGCATTAAGGAGGGCCTCGGTCAAAACTATACAGTCGAGTTCAGTTTTCAATAGACTAAGAGTGCATAATAATTCATTTATGTTTTTGTAAATACTTCTGATATTTAAGTGCATAATGGTTAATGAGTTAGTCATATTTTTGAAGAGAAGGTTGCATTGATCAACATTATTACATACCTTTTCTCTTATATTATAAGTGTTATCTAGTTCGTCCGTAATAATATTATTCATCCTACTTTGAAATCGTGAATCTTATGTAAAATGATTGAGTATGTATATAAATATGTTTGGAGGTACGTTTTGTATGGAATTGAGAATTCGTTTATATGAATAACGTCATAGTCGGGCGGAACAATAATAATCATATACTTAGTAATAATAATGCCACTCGACTGGGAGTTGCTAGTTCTTAAGTACATACTATGAATTTGAACAGGCGCTAATAAACAGGGTGCCGACTTTGATACTCTGTAAACAAAATATAGTTGAAATATTAATTTCTTACTTATTTTTTTTAAAGAATATAACATTTTAATTAAAGTCAATTTTCTGGTAAGCAGATTCTGTCATTTTATTGACGTAGTGGCACTTGCTATCATTCGCTCGATGATTCGAATTTGTTTTTCCATTTCTTGATTTATTAAAGGTTAGACAATTGTAGCACGTCGGTGGTTGAGTTTTATTCGGGCAGTTCGATAGTGTATGATCTTGTGCGCAGTGGAGACATCTGGGTTTTTCCATTTTTTTTCGGCACTTGTTGGCAGTATGTTCGAACCACAAGCAATGGTAGCATTGGGACAACGGGTTTGAGTCGTCTACATGAACCCGCATAAATCCCAGGTTTATTCTTCCTTTTTCGATTAATAATTTTCTCATTTGACCGGTTGTTTCTAGGACGTAGTTGGATAAGTTCTCGCTTCTTTTGTTTTTTATATTTGCCATTATTTTGGGCATGTGTTTACTATCGTCTTTGATAAGTTGGTAAATATCTTCGTTTTGTTCTATAAAATCTTCATTAAAATCTTCTACGTTGTAATCCTTGTGTATTCCTTTAAGGATAACATTAGGCTTGCGCTTCTTAATTTCTGTTGCGGTTATGCTGTTATTTTCCTTCTTGTTGATTTCTTTAATTATTTTATCAGAATCTTCTTTCTTTGGGCAAGAGATTATTACGTGGTTTTTATTTGATTTTTTTATTTCAGATACTTCTATCCCCAGTTTTCCGACTCTTATCTGTTTTTGAATGTTTACTTTTATTTGGTCCGCGTTTTCATTATTGTTTGAAATTATTTTTATTGTATGTAGATTTTCTTTGGGTAATATTGATTTTCCCTTATTAATTACGCTTGCGTATGTTCTTTTGTCGCCTGTACTTGTTTCCTGCGGGGGTTTGGTGATGATTTTTTCATATGTCATTAATTTTCCCTCAATTATTCCAACCTTTGTTCCAATGTCAATCATTTTGCTTGAAAGAGTAGATAATTTTGTCAAAAGCTTCGCCATCTGGTCTTTAGTAATTTTTAAAGCTGGATCCGTGATGGCACTGTGGATGCCGTCAATAAGTTCTTTTGCTTCATTAATAGATAGGAGGGCGTTGTCGTTAAAATTCATTTTTGTTGTTTGTGACAGCCCTGCTTGAGTAAACAGCATAGATTATTTGATGCGGTAGTAAATAATGTGTGTCATGTTGCACGGCACGCACCGTTACATCGATGCAAGGTACTACGATTGGAGCCTTCTATATGTATGCGTCCGATGCGTTGTTCAAATTCTAATTGTCACTTGTTCTGTCACTTAATATTTAATATTTTAATATCAATTTAAATCACTTAAATATTGATCGATTTTAACCAATAATGAAGTATGTTTATTAACCGTCTCTCAAGGGACCACTTCCGATATAAATATATGCTTTACGCGGACTTGAAGAGGGCGGATTGAATAGTTTTTCGGTAGAGCAATTGAAATGCGTGGATATTGTATGACTCATTTGTGAGTACTATTATCGGCCCTAGGAGTCCCAATGGATCGAAGGTTGATGCGATGCAAGACAATATCTCTCGTTTGCTCTCGGTTGGACCTGATGGCTTCATTATTACATAAGAAAAGTAATCAGATTCATTGTTCCATGTTAATCCTAATATTTTCTCAGTCTTTGGATTGTCAGTAATAATTTTGTCGGAATCGCCTGAATCGGCACACTTAGCTTGGCCCGACTCGGCTGACAATTCCAACGCATTGGACCTCCACTTCCTCAACGTCATCCCCGCAGATGACAAGATGCTGATTAATTCTTCTTTTAACTTTTTACAGGATTCCAGCTCATCTGCTCCCGTTAACAAGTCATCCATATAGAAGTCATTTTCTATGACCTGACTAGCTCTAGGAAAAATTAAATTATTATCCATACCAATTTGCTTTAAGCATCTTGTGGCCAAGAAGGAGGAAGGTGCCAGTCCATAAGTCACAGTCTTCAGACGATAATGCTTGAGCACATCCTGTGGCGACTCGCGCCATACTATCTTCTGTAGGTCCAGGTCATCTTCACACATGTTAATCTGGCGGTACATCTTCTCGATGTCGGCAGTCATGACTATTTGATGTTTCCTGAAATGCAATAGTTGGTTATATAGATCCTTTTGTATAACAGGTCCTGTCATCAAGGCTTCATTGAGGGAAATTCCATTTGAGGTTTTGGCGGAGCCGTCAAAAACGACCCTCACTTTAGTAGTAGTGCTGGATTCTTTCACTACAGCGTGATGCGGTAAAAAATAGGAGTCACGATCCCCTTTTGACTGGTCACACATCTCCATGTGTCCCAATTCTTCATATTCACGCATGAATTTTACATATTGTGTCTTTAACTCGGGATGTGACACAATTTTTTTTTCTATATTTTTAAATCTTTTTTCGGCAGTGAGCAATGAGTTTCCCAACTGATCAATGCATGCCCGACGCGGTAAACTTACTACATATCTACCGTCATCTTCTCTAGTATGAGTACTTACAAAACTGGCTTCGCAAGCCTTTTCTTCTTGAGTTTGAATTTTAGTGGAATTAATCTCTTCCAATTTCCAAAATTTTTCTATTTGATGACTCAACTTATTTATAGATAAACTGCAAAAATCTGATACAGGCCTTTGTTTGGGATACACGTTGATAGGACCGGACACAATCCATCCCAGTTGCGTACGTTGAAGCGTTGGTCCTGACTCGAGTTTCAATCTATCGTTGTTTAGCATTTCCCAGAAGCTCTCCGCGCCCAACAGGATGTCGATGGGTGCAGCTAAATTGAAGTTCGGGTCTGCCAGCTCCAGTCCTGGTGGTATTTTGAACTCTTTTTTCGCCATTGTCACTTGTGGTAAATTGGTTGTAATTTCCTGTAAAATCAGACATGATATTTCGCGTTTATAATCCGTATTAAGCGAAGTCATCTCCACTGAAATTCTCTTTTTTATGTGTGTGATATTATTATGGATCCCAGACACGGGTTTGTTTATCCATTCACATGGTAAATTTAATTTATTAGCAAATTCAGCTCTCATAAAATTACTCTGCGCACCAGAGTCAATCAGGGCGCGAGCTTTAAACATTTTATTGTTGGCCCCCACAATTCCTATGTAGGCGGTTGACAATAATATTATTTTTTCTGCCTGTTCCGATGCAGAAAAATTCGACACTATAACCTCGTTATTAGCATCCATATTTGAGGTCTCCGGCGGAGGTACCTCCTTGTGTAGTAGAGTATTGTGGCTATACTTGCCACAAATTTTGCAGGTTAGGTTTGTCTTGCAACTCTGTGCTTGATGACCCAACCTCAAACATTTAAAACACGCCTGGATTGATTTCGTAGCATCAATCCTATCCTGTAATTTTAATTTTAGAAATTTTTTGCAAAAATAAATTTGATGACCTTTATCATTACAATAAATGCAGTTGTTTGCCTTTATTGCCAAGAATACCGATGAATCTTTTTTGTTATTATTGTTGCCTATTTGCATTTTATGTAGGTTAGAAGATTTTTTCTCTGAAGCATTCATAAGCTCCAATACTTGTGCCCTAGCAGATAAACATTTTATGAATTCCTTTAATGTAGGTAATTCACCTTGCAATGTATATTGTTCCCAATTTCTCCGGGTAGCTATATCCAATTTATTTGAAATTATGTAAATAATCAAAGGATCCCAATGATCTACTTTAACTCCGATGTTTTGTAACGCTTTCAAATTGACATTAGTTTCATCAATTAAATACCTTAATGCTACAGGCTCTTCATGTTTCATATTCTTTAATTGAAATAGAGTTTGGATATGTTTATGTACGGTAGCCCTGAGATTCGCAAATCTGTCGTGCAACAATTCCCAAGCCGATAGGTAGTTTAATTCCGAAACTTCTAGATTAGCAATTATTTTCAATGCGTTCCCTTTCAGCGCAGATTGTAAGTAAAAGAATTTTTGGACGTTGCTCAAGGAACTGTTATTATGAACCAAAGTTTTAAAGGTTTCAACGAAATTTACCCAATCTTTTTTATTCCCATCGAATTCTCTCAATTGGAGAGTTGGAAGTTTGATTTCAACCCTACCCTCGTTAATTGAGTCAATCGCCCCCTTAGCAGTCGCAAGGACTGAAAAATATTGATTTTCAAACGTCTCGCGCTGAATAGAATTTTCCAGTTCCTCATCCGATAAAATTTCAATTTCGTCCTGTATAGATTCGAATTGATCTAACAATGGCTTAATTCGGTCGTACCTCAGTTTAATTTCAATCGCGGACAAGGAGTTTATAGAATCCGCGAAACGCGTCAATTTCCCCTTAATCACGCCTCTCTTGGCTATTAAAGATTTGATCTTATCCATTTTGTGTACAAATACCTTTTCGTATCTTAATCCCTGATAAAATGTGTTCCGACAATGCGTATTTATTTATTTGAGAAGCTACCCGCCTGAAAGACAACAACGACAATATTCCTGGCAATTATTAATTGAGAACCTAATGTTCAATCATTAATTGAGAATCATGAGTTGCATAAAATCTTTACGTGGGTAGTGATTTTATTTTTTACAATACAATATTTATGGGATTAATCTTGTTAAAAAACTACGAATGAGTTCTGAATGGATGTTAAAGGAATGGGTATGGGTGGGAAGGCACTAAAAACTTATCTCATTTCCGATGTGAATCCAGTCTTCCTTTGTTCATCTTTGTGATTCCGGTAATTGTAATTTTGGTCATCTGTATTAATTGGCAGCTGGTTCTTGTTTTTTTATATTATTGCAGTCCTCTGATTGCAATCCGGATCGTAAGGCCCATGTTCAAAATTGATGGGTGTCCTTTTAAATAAAATAATTATCTTTGCAAAAAACTTCACTGTTTATTTCACTTGGACATGTTATAAATGTATTATATTACGGTGTCAACACACCGGGCCAAACACTGGCAGTTGTTTACTGTTAAAACTTGCGTTGGGAAGAAGCGATAATAATGAGATGCTAGCACTTTTATAATGTAAAAACCTGCACACATTTAAAGAATCTACGATTATACATTTGACATTAGGAAGCATTTACAAAACAATGGCTTCCTCCATAGTACGTACTTGGTAGTTAAAACAGGTACCGAACACTCAGCGACTAGCCAAGCCTCGCACCATTTGAAATATTAATGTCTGGGAGCTTGCTCAAGCAACCCATAGGTGCTGGTAGTATCTCAATTTTTAACAACTTCCTTCGAAAAAGAACGGGACATCCTTCAGATTAGGGATCTTCTGCCACGGTGGGTCATCCTTCAGAATGGGGCATTCTGCAGAGTAGGAACATCCTTCAAAGTATGACTCTGCGTCGACATTGAAATATTGCCTGAAGGCCATGCATGAAAGAACCTTCGTTAAAGTCGCCTCGTGGACTTAATTCTTCAATGAGCGAGAAATATGGGGATCGAAATCTGCCCAATGTCACAAACAGCAACTGCGCGTTCTCCTTTTCAGAAAAACTCCATCCCAAATAGCGGATGGCTTTGATTAGTGCGAAAACAGCCAAATCAACGGGCCGCGCGAGAGTTATTCACGCAAGTATGCATTCGCACTTTTGGTTTTAAAACAATAACGGATTTCCATTTTAGGATTTCGTAACATTAGACTAGGCACACGGCACTGTCCACTATAACTCTCAAGGGTTTAATAACTCCATTATATAAAACAACGCGACTCAATCGAATGCACTCCGGCTTCCCCAAACGACGTCCATGCAAGAAGTACCCCCCCCCACCGGAAACGAACTCTCCAAGTTGCCAATTGATAAAAACAAAATTAAAGGCGGTTGAATAATTATACACCTAGCCAGAAGGTATCCAATTATTATCGTGACAATATTTAAAAAAGTTAGCATGATTTTCCATAGATTTAAATTTTCTACGTTATGCAATAAAACCATAACCGAAAACGGGTTCGTAAAAAGGAGACTTTGAACTTGAAAGCAGTTTTTATACGCCTATGAAGAGATTAACAAAAACACAATACTCTTTCAAAGGCAAACATGAGTTCTACTTGCAGTATTTAACTAAAGCATCTAAAATATTTGTAAGCCATCTGATTTTTGATTTGGTATTACTTAACAGTTAATCACCGTCTCTCACACCATTACTTAACACTACATCACCTTCACTCCCACCATTAAGATTGTTCCTAGCTTTAAGATAACAAACACCATCTTAAATATTATTCAGTGCAACACCCACTGATTTTTGATTTGGTATTACTTAACAGTTAATCACCGTCTCTCACACCATTACTTAACACTACATCACCTTCACTCCCACCATTAAGATTGTTCCTAGCTTTGAGATAACAAACACCATCTTAAATATTATTCAGTGCAACACCCACACAAATATAAAACTGAACTATAACAACGACGTTCACCAATACGATACACGGCAACACAACAAACTACATATATCAAAAATACACTCAACAAAGTTCGGACTGAAATCATTAGAATACATTGCGTACACTAACTATAACAAATTGCCTGAAGAATTAAGACAGGCCTCTAATAAATCTCGAAACGATATATTGAAATCCTATTTTTTCAAATGTTATTTGGAAAACGAGTCATAAGTAGGTACAAACTCTGTTCTGATAGCTATCCTGATTATCTCCAAGTATCAAACTTTGTACATCCAGATATGATGGGCGCAGTTTATATCTTTTTAAAATCTTATCATGTATTTTTTATGTAAACATCTTGTATTAGGTCTGTGTATTTTTGAGCATGTGCCTTTTATTGTATTTTTCCTGATTTGTTTTTTATGCATTTCTATAGTCCATCATGGAGGATACTTGATTTTAACTTTGTGACACCAACAGTACATAAATCAAATGAGTGGTTATAATATTATTCATAAAATCTTATAAGACATGTTTCTGTGAAATATTTGTAAAGTGATTCTTCGTATGTTTGTGTCTGTATGTTGCTTCTGTAAAATGTTTTGTAAATTTTTTCTTTATGTATTGTGTCTGCATATTGGGTTGGGTTAGGTTTATCTTCTCAAATGTACCAATTGGCGATTCCTTAATGAGTTTTGATAACTCTTGGGAATGCAACTTCGTTGTATGTTTTATTAAAAAAAAAAAAAAAAAAAAAATTACTTAACTGTTTAATTTCCATGTCAAGGTAAATAAAGATTTTTCTTTTCTCTATTAATAAAATAGCTTACATATACAGGGTGTCCGGGTGTAAAGTGTATTTACTTCGGGAGGTGATTCTACATTATATTATGTATAAGTAAAAAAGATAAATTACTTTTTTCAAAATTCAAACTTTTAGGGGTTGTTTGGTGGTAAAAAGATAAAAATAGACCGGCGTGTGCCGCCAGCTTTATTATTTTCAGCTGTTACGATACGGGCCAGTCACAACCATGCAATGTTACCACAATCATCCCCGGCGGGTGCTTAGCAATTTCTTGAATTTTGGAAAAAGTTGTTAATCTTTTTTACTCCTACCTACGTGTAGAATCACCTCCCGAAGTTAATGCACTTTACCCCCGGACACCCTGTACATAGTTAAGACAAAAAATAAATAAAAATAAACTACTCCCACCCTTATTTATGGGTGTGTCACCTAGAGGTGACACTGGGCATTGTGCAGTTAAGACTCAGAAGAGGAAACAGCATTTTTAGCTCAGAAGAGGAAACAGCCTTACGTTAGGAATAAAATAACAGTTTTATAATAATATTTATTTATATAAAGTTTTATGATAATATTTTTTTATATAAAAAAAACAGAGCACTTATTTATTGTGAAAGCTGTTCCAACACTTTAGATGCTAACCGATATTGCACTTGGCACACATTTTTCTGATGCGTTGTTAATAATATCCACATATTCGTTGAGTGATCGTCAGCACTTCCTGCACTCCTCACCTCGATAGGCACTCTTATCTGCAGAGGTAAGCCACAATCGGATTTGAGGATTGGAGGCTTACCATGTTTTTGTAAGTATTTGGTTGTGACATTTTGCCGAAAATCGCAGTAGTTCCAGTTGTTTTATGACTGTCTTTTGATCAGCCATGCATTTTGGCAAGCTGCATCTACACCAAAAGCAAATAGTGGGAACCACCGCTACTTGCCGCGAAGAGCTACCCTTATGAAGTGAAAGCTTTTGTCCAAACGGTCTACCTCACCCATGTACTTCTTGTACATTTTGATAATTGCTGGGCAATCTACTTTGCCTCTTTTTATCCACAAATCTAATTCGTTCCACTTTTGAGATAGGATTCAATCCATGGCAGTTAAATGCAGTGGTGACAATACTATTTTCATGCCGTTTAGCTGCAATGATTATCTCAGAAACTTTATGACACAGCTTACCTCTTGGCTCTTTTTCCGTGTCATTTGAGTGTGGCAAATTGCAGTTTTCCAGATGGTATTCCCGAATACTACCCATACCCCCAGCATTCTGCTCTCGCAATTATTTAGAGTTAGAAAATACTTCCTCATCACGGAATCCCTACCACAAGACATAAAAGTATTGCTGAGACTGTTGTACCATTTTTTAGTACTGTTTTTTCTCTTTTTTTTTCTTCTGGGCAGGAACGTCGATTTCATCTCCTTCTTCTTCCAAACATGTACACTATTTTCTCCGAGGTAGAAGGTCTATTTTGGAGTTCTACTAGAGATCGAAACATACAACTTGGAAGATGAAGAATATTAGCCTCTTTTTTATTTATTTATTTAATACAAACGGCATAAGTATGCCATAAACATTAATTACATGTCACAAATTCATATTCAAAATATTAGTAATGGTAAAACAGTGTATCTATAACAGTTAATTGTGACGATACATTGGGAAGTGACACCAGAGATACATTTACATGCAAAAATCTATAATACAAATAAAATTAATAGTCATTAACAAAATATGATAGCATAGCCGTCTTGTACCTATGTTCCGTACAGTTAAATAGATCTATCACATCTGCATATCTATTAGTAACTTCATGCAACCTAGGTAAAAGTCACCAAGGAGTTTGTGTACCTCGGGAGCAAAATAACATGGGACGGTCGGTCTAAGAGCGAGGTCGACAGCCGTATACACCAGGCTAGGCTTGCATTCAATAAAAGGTCGAAAATAATAGAATAGAATAATATAGACCTGAAACTGAGAATACTCCTCATCAAGACCTATGTATGGAGTATCTTGATGTACGGCTGCGAAACATGGTGCTTATCCGAAAGAGATAAACGGAGACTAGAGGCTTTTGAGATGTGGTCCTATAGAAGACTACTAGGAATTTCCTGGAGAGACCACATCACAAATGAGGAGGTACCTGGAGGACCTGCTGGTAGACGTGCGCTGCTTATCATATGCAGAATTCAAAAGAGCCGCACAAGACAGGGAAGTGTGGAAGAAACGAATAGATGAAATTGCTGCAAACCAATCCCAGGATTGAAACCAGAGAGAGAGGTAAAAGTGAGTGTTTCGTATACTCAGTCCGATTATTGTTACATTTAAAAAGGATTTTCGAACGAGTAGTTCTCGTGGGAATATGAAATTCAATGAGCTTAGTTAGATCAGGACTGTCTATTCTACCATTTACAATTTTGAACATTAATATTAAGTCGGATATAATTCTTCGATCTGACAGTCTTAGTAAATTTAATTCTTTCATCAAGTAATTATAATTTATGTTTTCAATGGGAATACCGAGGTTAAAATTAATGTGTCTTAAGAATTTGTGTTGAATTTTTTCGATTGAATCTGAATGTATTTTAAAATGGGGGACCAGATCGAGGAGTTATATTCGACTTGACTACGTACTAAGGATGTATACAAAATTTTTAAAGTTGAAATATTCTTGAAACCTCTGGAATTTCTAAGAACGAAGCCAAGCATTTTGATACCTTTATTATAGATTGAGTTTATATGGGATATGAAGTTTAATTTAGAGTCGAAAGTTATGCCCAAGTCACTAATTTCTTCGACAGAGGTAAGGGTAGAGTTGTTAAGTTCATAAGGATGAATAATTGGTTGACTTATTCTGTAAAAACTTATTGAATAACACTTATTTATTTTCAGATAAAGTTTGTGAATAGAGCACCAACTAATTAATTTGTTTAAATTATTTTGTAGACAGCACAATCTTCAGCGGTTTTGATGATTTTAAATATTTTTAAATCTCCACCATCTTTATTATTTTTTTGATTTTAAATATTTTTATCTCCACCATCTTCGTCCATCACCACACCATCATCAGGGGAAAATAAAATATTATCGCTCGGGACCTCCACGGCCTGCAACTCCTACGCAATCGTATCATCGTACAATCGTAAACAACGGTCTGGTTATTTCTTACTTGGAATGAATTTCGAACAATAGAGTCATTATACCAATAGAAGAGTTACAATGCCCAGTGTGACCCATAGGTGACACGGTATATTTCAAACGTTGTAACAAACATTCTATAAATTATTTTTGTCATAAAATACATTTGTACTAAAGTATATGAATAAATAAGCTAAAGCTTATTTATTCATTCATTGCATATAATAAGAAAAAAATAATACTTACGGCTTAGGCATTTTTATTTCAATTTACGTCGCAAGAGATCACACAAACTCAGACTGCTCCAATTCCGCGTGAAACACGAGAATGAATTTGACAAATGGCATGTGGCTAGTTTTTCAGAAGATTCCCAAGTATTTTTTTAAATAATCAGTCACGATAATTTAAATGTATTTGTGTTAAAAATTCATTTCTTATTATCGCGGATGTATTTGTTCGTATTGATAATAGAACAAGGAGTTATTGCGAATGCAAACTCGTAGGTAATAAGTGTCGGGATATTTTTAACGAAAATGGCGGCGACATCATATCTCACAAGTATACCCATGTTGGTTGGATGACAAAACTACGATGTATGGGCGTATGCCGTTGAAAACCTACTTATATTGGAAGGCATGGAGAAGTGTATCAAGGCCGAAGAAACTGTTGCCGTTGGAGATGATGCAAAAATAAAAGCGAAGATATTCCTCACTATAGATCCATCACTGTATGTACACATCAAGCAAGCTACATCTACGCAGAAAAAGGCTAAAGCAAATGTTCGATGATAATGGTTTTTCAAGACGCATTTCCTTATTAAGGAGTTTGATATCGATTCGTCTTGAATCTTGTGACTCGATACAGAGTTACGTCATGCTAATTATTGAAACTGGCCAGAAATTATCCGGAACCGGATTTAATGTGAACAATGAATGGATAGGCTGTTTAATGCTTGCTGGTCTACCAGAAAAATTCTACCCCATGATATTAGCAATCGAGCATAGTGGAATAATAATTACTGCAGATGCAATAAAAACAAAATTGCTTGATATGGCAGGAAATGACACGGAGTCAGTTGGGGCATTTTCCGCCAGAGTGCGCCCGCGCCGCAATGTTGACGGAAATACATCGAAGGTCAAAACCGTAATGAAATCTGTCAGATGTTATAGATGTAAAAAAGAAGGGCATTTTAAAAATCAATGTCCTGTTGAGCAATCAGAGCGAATGAAGAAGTCAAATGCATTTTCTGTTGTGTTTTTGAACGGGAATTACAACAAATTGGATTGGTTTATAGACTCGGTCTCTTGTTTTCACATGTCACCGAATGTAAATATTATGTGTAATGAGTCGGATCGGACGAGTGTGAAGGAAATAATTGCATCTAATAGAAGTGCTATGCCTGTTTTATGCTCGGGAGAAGCTAAAATTATTACTTTAACCCCGAAAGTAAATATAAAGTTATATTAAAAGATATTTTATGTGTGCCAAAACTTACGACAAACTTGATATTTGTCAGTCAGTTAATCAAAAATGGAAATAAAGTGGACTTCAAAAGAAAATGCTGCTATGTTTATAATAAACGAGTTAGTTGCTATAGCAGATTTGACAGATGGTGTTTATAAACTAAGGATGGAATACAAGTTAAAAGTTTCTGAAAGAATAATGTCTAATTAATTATCTGAATAAAATGACCAGTGCTGTAGAAGGAATGAATCTTCGAGAAAAAGTTGATCTTGGCAAGACATCGTGTACAGTTTGTTGCGAGGGAAAGCAGTGTCGTCTTCCATTCTCAATAACTGGTACAAGAAGCAAAGAATTACTTCATTTAGTTCATACTGACGTTTGCGGACCTATGGAGCATGGATCGCTTGCAGGTTCAAGATTCTTTATACTCTTCGTTGATGACTATAGTCGTATGACATTTGTATATTTTATCAAACACAAACATGAAGCACTTAGATGTTTTGCAGAATTTAAAGCAAAAGTTGAAAAACAAACAAATAAGAAATAAAGATATTGAGAAGCGATAATGGTGGTGAATACTGCAACAAAGAGTTTGATTCATATCTCAAGAAGGAAGGTATCACGCACCAAAAAAGTAACCCATATACCCCAGAGCAGAATGGCTTGTCAGAACTTAATAATCGAACGATTGTCGAGAAGGCTAGATGCTTATTGTTTGATGCGCATTTGGGTAAAGAATTCTGGGCTGAGGTGACAAATGCAGCAGTTTATTTACAAAATCGTACTGTACTTCCTAGTTTAAATGAAAAAACTCCATATGAGATCTGGACTGGATGTAAACCAGACATAAGTCATTTAAAAATATTTGGTAGCAAATTTATGGCTCATGTTGCTAAAGAGAAGCGTCAGAAATGGGACAAAACGTCTGAACAGCACATACTTGTGGGCTATCCAGATGACATCAAAGGTTACCGAATATACAACCCTAGAACTAAATGTATCACAACTAGTAGAGATGTCATTATCATGGAAGATGAAAACAACCCAGAGGTTAATATACCTATCACTGAGAGTGGAGAAAACTCATGTCCAGTGGGGGACACTAGTTGCAAAGATACGTCACGTTCAGAAGATATAACCTTATATGTGGATACATTAGTCGAAGATGCATCAGATGATACTTACACTCCTGATACTTACACTTCTGATACTTACACTAGTGATTTTGAAGATGTTGATGATTCACCTGAGCAGCGTGTTAGATCCAGCAGAATCATTAGGAAGCCAGAGCGGTGTAGGATGAGAAATATGAGCATTCCTGAGGGTGTGTTTGATGATGCTAATGAACTGTCTTTAGAAGAAGCATTACAGGGAAATGAAAAAAAAAACAGTGGTTAAGTGCAGTAAAAGAAGAACTTCAGTGTTTTAAAGAAAATAATGCATGGGAGTACGTTGATATGCCAAATGATGGTAAAATTATAGTGAAATGCAAATGGGTGTTACGAAAAAAAATTGATAAAAGTAATAATGTTCGATACCGTGCACGTTTAGTAGCCAAGGGCTACATGCAGAGGAAAAATGTGGACTATTCAGACACTTTCTCGCCGGTTGTTTGGCACTCAACTTTGAGATTGTTATTCGCATTATCTGTAAAACTTGAATTAGATGTTACACATCTAGATGTTACTACTGCATTTTTGAACGGGGACCTTGATGAAACAATTTAAATGGAATTACCAGAATGTTTATTAGATTCTCAAAAAGACAATAATAAAGTACTTAAATTGAATCGAGCTATTTACGGTCTTAAGCAATCCTCAAGGGCCTGGTACAAAAAGGTCGATGAATGTCTTGTTGGTATTGGTTATAAACGTAGTACGTTAGAACCATGTTTATACACAAAAAATAAGAATGATAAAAAGACAATAGTTACTTTGTATGTGGATGATTTTTTTTATATTTTCTAATGATAATGTAGAATGTAATAATTTGAAAAAGGAATTGGCTTCACAATTTAAGTTAAAAGATTTGGGTCAGGTCAAAAATTTTTTAGGGATGAGTGTTAATATTGATAAAGTTAATGGTACAGTTACTCTAAGCCAGGAGAATTATGTTGATCAGTTGCTAAATAGATTTAACATGGCAGATTGTAAAGTAGCATATACACTTTTAGAGGCTAAATTGAATATTAACAAAGAAAATAAAAATCCTGATAGTCAAATTCCTTGTCAAGAGCTTATTGGTGGACTTATGTATTTAGCAGTATTAACAAGACCTGATATAGCCTTTACAGTAAGTTTTCTGAGTCAATATAACAATTGCTATAACCAGGAAACTTGGTTATATGCTTAACGTATTTTAAGATATCTCAAGAAAACAAAGCATTTTGGATTAAAATATAGTCAATGTGGTAATTCAAAATTAGAGGGTTTTGTTGATTCAGATTGGGGAAGTAACATCATTGATCGCAAGTCCTACACAGGTTTGTGTTATATTTTAGCTGGATGTGTTATTTCTTGGGAGGCTAAGAAACAAAAAGCAGTTGCTCTTTCGAGCACTGAAGCTGAATACATTGGTGTAGCCGAAGCTTGTACGGAAGCTATTTATTTAAGTAATTTGTTAAAAGAAATAAACAATGAGTCATACACCATTTCCTTATTTAATGATAATCAGGGTGCACTTAAGTTGTCTTCAAATAATAGCTATAATAAAAGAACTAAGCATATTGAATGTATTAATGATAAAATTGTAGAACTGAAATATTTGGAAACAGCTGAAATGCCAGCAGATCTATTTACAAAAGGTTTGGCTAGTACCAAGCATTATTATTTTATGCAATTGTTGAGTATGCAGGATTTAAAGAATTAACATGGTTATATTATTTACCTGTGTTGTAATATGGGGATTATGTACGTTATTTTGATAAGTGGGGGTGTTATTTAGTTATCAAAGGACCTACCACTAATGCCATCTTTGTCTATGTTTATAAGCTTAATAAATATCTGTTCTCGCTGTCTCCTGAATAAAACAACGTGTTTCATTTAATACCGTTATGGTTTCTCATTATATATTGTCATGTGCCAAAACAGCACTTACTATTGTTGTTAATATTGTTCTTTAGGAATTGCTTTGTATATACTGTATATTCTTTGTTTCACATTATTTAATCAATATTTGTAAGGACTCGTAAGGAAGACTATAGGATTAACTTTAGGTTCATTATAATTAAGCGCACTTGAAGTGAAATATCACAAAACTGCGCTATATAAATACTACGATATTATTATTATTATCACCTTCACTCACACCATTAATTAGCAGTGCATCACCTTTACTCACACCTTTAATTGGTAATGCATCACCTTCACTCACACCGTTACTTAGCAGTGCATCACCTTTACTCACACCATTAATTAGCATTGCATCACCTTCACTCACATCAGTGATGGACGCCTTATGACCTTCACACTTCACATAGAAACCATATGAAAAATGGGAAGGAATTAATTAAGGTGAATGGAAATAGCTTTTTAACAATAAAAGTCTAGTTGAAATTTAGCTTCAAAAGACAAACAAACCTCCGATTGCTGTCTGCCTATCTCTGTAGAATCCCACGAAGAAAGGCGGGCTCCTGCAACTACTCGATAGTCCGCCACGTGAATCTGGTGGCTGTGAGCATGGTCGGAGAAGCAATGTGCGGCTGTAAACCAAAGAGAGCTTTTAATGACATTATACCTAAACGTCAAACAGTGAACAAGTTCAAATTACGCTCCCATAAAAATATAGAAAACTAAGCATAACGTGTCATATTTGGGAAATCCTAGTTAAAATATCTAATTTAACAATATCCTTTGACTAAATACAGTGCCCAAAAAGTGATTAAAAATAAAATAAACACAATTTCGTGTTAATCGCCGTGGTTCTGTGATATTTTGCGACGTTAAGTTGTCAAATCATTACTAACAAAAAAGCCAAAGGAAACGAAAGTGAACTCCCTCAAAATTAATTATTATTTAATCCATTAATTAAGTGAGCTCCCTCAAAATTAATAATTATTTAATCCATTAATTAAGTTTTAAATTATTATTGAAAACCAAAAACGATTTATAAAACACTGCAGTGCCATCTCTTAGCATAAACACCAAGCTAACATTAATAATACCAATTAGCGCCATCTATCAATACCTTCCAGTACTATTAACCAAACGTAAACAAAATCTCATTTTAACCGTATTATAAAGTGTGATATTTGGGAAACCCGTCTGAAAATTACAAATAATCAAATTTGACAATAAATTAGCACCAAAAAATCCACAATGGCAAGCACCAGAGGCAAGACAACTTCTTTGGAAAATGAAGACAAAATCATCCATTTCCTAGAAAAAAAAATGGACATAATAAAAAAAGAAATAATATCTCAAATAGAAAATCAAAGTATTGAAAACCAAAAAAACATCGACAGCATAAAGAAAGAAATGTCAGAAATCATAGAAAAAAAATTCTCTACTGAATTGAAAGACGTAAGAAACATCAAGCACCAATTGAGCGAACTCACCAAGACCATCGACTTTCTTTCATTAAAAATCGACGATTATGAGGTGGAGAGAATTAAACTCCACAAAAAAATTAAAGAAGTTGAAAAAGAAAATAAAAATTTAAAATATGTTGTAAACCAATCTCTGCAAAATTCCCTTGATACATCACTTGAAATCAATGGAATTGAATCAAAGAAAGAAGAAAATCTTAAAATCGCGATAGAACGCATCTTTAAAAAAATAGGGTGTGAAGACCTACTTGAAAACAATACCATAATAAATTCCTACACTAACGCCCTAAAAAAATGTATAACAATAAAGATGGCCACCAAAGAAGCAAAAGACAGGATCATCTCCCAAAAAAAGAAGGCGGGATATTTCTCCGCCAAAGACAGTAACCACTCCAATTCTGAAAACCCCATCTACATTAACGAAAAGTTAACGCCACAAAATAAACAACTGCTCTGGCTAGCGAGAGCAACAAAGGCGATGGGTTACCAATATGCTTGGACGAAGAACGGCAATATCCTTCTACGCAAAAACAAGGATACTCCAATTATACATGTCAGAGACGCAAGCGACATACCACTTCAATAATCTGGACTCCCTTTTGTATCTTCAAAGATGGTCATCCGGACTCAATAAAAATGGCCCCTTCTGAAGAAAACACCATCCCTGAAACTCATGAATGTGACAATTTCGAAGATGTCAACACATTATTCAACAATACATCGTTCAACATACTAAACATGAACATTAGAAGTATTAGGAAACATTTTGATGACTTCTGTATCCTTTTAAATTCTTTATCCTTCCAAATAGATTTTATAGCACTCACTGAAACACAAATGCGCGAATGCGTTCCGTTCAACTTACCGAACTATACTACCTTTTCAATTCCGACTAGACATACCTCTCACGATGGCATAACCATATTTTACAATGTACACTCCATATCCAACATCAATATAGAAAACCCAAACTTCAAATATTCCAATGCTGCCCACGCAACTTTTACCTCCAAAGGGAAAAAATATTCAATTTTGACGGCATACCGCTCACCCTCTTTATCTACAAACCTGTTTACTCAAGAAACTAAAACTTTTATTAAAAACAATAACTCTAACCATTTCGATTTTGCATTTTTTTGGATGATATTAATATAAATATTCAAAACGCCTTACTAAATCCGGCCGCGAACGAATATCTAAATGTTATGCATTCCACAGGATATCTATCGTACATAAATAACACCACCAGACCTAATCATCCTAATGATACATGCCTTAATCATATATTCCTAAAATCAAACAAAAATTACCAATATAAATCCGCTACACTAAAAATTGACATAACTGACCACTATCCTACCTTCTACGGCCACCATACTCCAACCTTGCCCTCATCGATCTCATGGATCTCTGCTGATACAAATAATTTTAACAAAACAATTACTAAAATCAACTACTCAACTCTAAATAACTTACTGAACGAAGAATCGTGGATCGCGGTACTATCTAATGATGACCCAAATTTAACTTTGAATACCTTTTACGAAGTACTTCAAAAACATATTCTAAAAAGTCAAGAACAAATAACACCACCAAAAAGTAAACACAAGCACATAAAGCCGTGGATTACACGTGGACTGATAATTTCAATACAACACAGAAACAAACTTTACAAAATCTACAAAAATCTTGAAAATCTTTGCACAACCAAAAACGAAGCACAGATCCACACCAAACGGAATGAATACATTTTATTTAGAAACTACCTAAACACAATCATAAAAAGACGAAAACAACAATACTACTCCACACAACTACATAAAGCTCACAACGACTCAAAAAAAACATGGCACGTAATAAATGAAATTTCAAATAGGAATCAAAAGGTTGACGAAATTCCCCAAAAAATCATTACTGATAATAACACCACCATTGAAGACGCTGAGAGCATCGCAAATAATTTCAATTACTTCTTTACAAACATTGCCTCAACCCTAATAGATAATAACCCGAGTCTTAGTATTTACTCGAATCAAATTCCTCCCGACCTTTCAGAGTCTAATGACACTACCTCTGAGCTTTCTACTTTCAAAGAAATAACAGAACTTGAAATCTCAAGACAAATTACAACCTTAAAGAGAAGTCTGCAAATGGCCCAGATAACATAAGCAATACCACCATCAAATCAATTAAAAAACATATTATCATTCCATTACATCACATTTTCAATAACTGCATCAAACACAGCATTTACCCCAATAATTTTAAACTCGCTCACATTATTCCAATACATAAATCCGGATCCCAATGTAAAACAGACAACTACAGACCAATAACTTTAACTTCACAATTATCCAAGATCTTCGAAAAGTGTTTAAAACGACAAACTATGAACTTTTTAGAATCCAAGGCAATCCTCTCAGCTAATCAATATGGTTTTAGAACTAACCTGTGCACCGACGACGCTGTATTTAGTTTAACCAAAAACGTATATTCAAATCTAGACTCTAACACTAAATCTCTAACCATCTTCTTGGACCTAAAGAAAGCGTTCGACACAGTCAACCATAGAATTCTATTAAAGAAAATCTTTAACATTGGAATTAAAAACAAAAGTTTCATGTTATTAAAAAGCTATATATTAAATCGCCAACAACGCACAAAAATAGGATCAAGCTTAAGCACTTATGGTCTAGCAAAACATGGTATTCCTCAAGGAACTGTCTTAGGACCACTTCTCTTTCTAATCTACATCAATGACCTTTGCAATATTGTAATACCAGGTAAAATTCTCTCTTTTGCCGATGACACTGCAATCACAGTACAAGGTAAAACTTGGGAAGATACAATCAGTAAAGCCAACAAATGCATTGCAATAGTCAAAGATTGGCTAGATAGAAATCTTTTTTTTTTTTTTCAATTATTTCTGGCTTTCACCCTTCAAGGGTGTTCTAGGCCATCATTTATAATTACAGAGAAAGGAAAGGTGAATTTATATATTAATTTTATTTAAATGTGCAAATTTCAGAATTTTATGGAAGATTGGAGTAGAGTTCAGACTTAGAAGAGATGAGATGTTGAATGGAGGAGAGGCAATTTTTGATAACGCTTGATAGAAGACAGGATATTTATTTAGAGAGGGACAATCAAAAAATATGTGATCTAAAGTTCCCACATCTAGACCACAGAACGTACAATCTGGGGAGTCAAGCACATGAATTTTATAAAGGTGAGAAGGAACGGAACAATGTCCGATTCTCATACGAATAAGTAAGGAAATTTCTTTTTTGGAAAAATGGGGGAATTTTTGAAACCACGGTTTTGATGGGATAGTCCTTTGTATTGAGGCGTAGCGGGCACCCTTGGATTGACTAGCAATGTTCCAATACTCTGTCCAAACATTGCGGGATCTATCTTTGATGATGGAAAAAATATCAGACAGGGGAATATGGTTTACGAGGGTAACGGTAGGGTTAGACGCTCCTTGTTTTGCCAAGGAATCAGCAATATCATTACCCACTATGCCAACATGTCCAGGAATCCAAATCAGAGTGACACTTTTTCCAGAGCTTTGAATGGAGGTTATCAATACTCGAATAAGACATACAAAGTGATCATCAGGATGAAGAAGAGGACTTGTTTTAAGTTTTTGGAGGGAACTGAGAGAGTCAGAGAGAACAAGAGAATGTTCAAAATTATTTTTTATTATATATTTGAGAGATTCAATAATCGCAATGCACTCGGCAGAAAATATTGAAAATTGGTTTGAAATTAAATAAAATATTCTTTCATTAGAATTATTGTGGTAAACGTTAATACCAATACCACAGTAAGGAGAGTCCGGAGATTTGGAGCCATCAGTAAATAAAAGAGAAGAGTTGGGCCATTTAGAAGAAATAATGTCATTGAACATATTATTGACAGTACGGGCTGGGAGATTGGAATGACTTTTAAGGATGCCGATCCCTTCTAATATCGTTGGGGATAGGGTGACGTGACTATATTTTAATTTGTACAAAGGAAGAAGATCATTTTTGATAATTTGAAGCTCTGAGAGAGAGCGAAAGTTTTTACAGATGGCAGGGAGAGGTTTAGTTCGAGCTCTGATTGTAGATGAATGTGTTGAGTCGTTGAACAACGAGACTCTGGGAATAATCTGATGACTTTTAGAATTTAAACATTTAAGAACAAATTTGTCAGCAAATAATTGACGCCTTAAATAAAGAGGAGGATCAGAATATTCTACTTGAAGGGAATTGATGGGCGACGATTGCATCGCGCTAGTTATTATTCGCAATGACTTAGATTGAATTTTGTCTAATTTACTGAGTGCATTTTTGGATGCAGTACTAAAAAGTGGGCAGGCATAGTCGAGATGACTTCGAATAAGTGCATTGTAGAGCAACTTAATGCAGATAGGATGAGCACCCCACCAAACGCCAGTCAATGATCTGATAACATTTAAATTTTTTTCACATTTTGTAACTATATTATTAATGTGGGAAGACCATTTAAGTTTCCTATCAAATGTTACTCCCAAAAATTTTACTTCGGAAGCATTGGGGATTGGAGAGTTTTTAAATAAAATTTGAACAGGGGGGTTATTATGACGATTTGAGAAGGTAACACACTGACTCTTTTGTACTGAAAGTTCAAGACCATTTAAAGTAAGCCATGTGCAAAGGGCATCCATGGCTTCATTAAGATATTTGACGGCGGATGGAATGATTTTGGATGATAAGAAGAAAGCTATGTCATCTGCGAACTCAACAACTTTTACTTGAGGGGGAATGGTGACATGCATATCGTGTGTGTATATATTATACAGTAAGGGGGATAATACATCGCCTTGGGGTAAATCCTTCCAAATTGACCTACTCTGAGGAGTAACATCTGGTAGCTCAATGAAAATTTTCCTATCGAGAAAAAGATTAATAATAGATTGGACAAACATGAGGGGTAAGCCAAGGCCTAAAAGTTTTTTTTTAAGAATTGGGATGGAAACATTGTCAAAGGCGCCTTCTATGTCTATAAAGACTGCAAGACATACTTCTTTGTTAGAAATGGATAAATTAATATCAGTGCTGATGATGGCAAGGTTATCTTGTGTAGATTTCTTTTTCCTAAATCCAAATCGGGATGGAGAGAGAAGATGATTACTCTCGACAAAAAATTCTAACCGGTTTTTAATTAATTTTTCATAAATTTTACTAAGGGTGGATGAAAGAGCAATTGGCCTA
The DNA here is from genome assembly GCA_929108145.2 of Limnephilus rhombicus. NCBI lineage: Eukaryota > Metazoa > Arthropoda > Insecta > Trichoptera > Limnephilidae > Limnephilus > Limnephilus rhombicus. Next base: position 27,903,384 of record OV815299.1, on the reverse strand, counting down.
TAGTTGGATCCAGAATTGGGTGACATGTTTAATTTTAGAATTGGGATGATTATTTGAGAACTCCAGTCATCAGGTATTATGCCAGTCTGGAAGATTTTATTTAAGATGCTTAAAAAGTGATTTAGAACATTATAATTACTATTTTTTATAATGCTATAAGGTATACCATCTCTGCCTGGAGATGAGTCCTTGACTGTTGATAAACAATTTTTTAATTCAATTAAAGTGAATGGAGAGTCAAGCCAATGATCAGACATAGGAGTGTTGTGGATTGGAGTTATTTCATCTAAGTTAGGTACAGAAGGGGGGGCAATTTTGTCCAAGAACTGGTCTATCCATTTAGAATGAGAAGCTCGAGGAGATGTTGGACTGAAGGAGGATCGAAATCTTCGAATCATAGACCAAACTTCCGAAATTGAGATAGAAATCTTCTTAGCCTAAATTATGATAAAACTATTTTTATTGCCTTTTATAATTCCCAAAAGTCATCCCCTAAAAATAATCTTAACTTGAAGTTCCATAATGTTAATTGTAACTTTACGACATGCACAAACTGCGAAGATGTAAAATTAGGAAAATATATCAAGTACTTAGGTGTAACTATAGACAGCCAACTCAAATGGACTTACCATGTAGAAAAAACTGTAAATAAACTGAGATACTTAAATTACATATTCAAACGTATGAGCAATATCGTCAATACAAGAACCATGAAACTTGTTTATGATGCGTTGGTGCTTTCGTCCATTTCCTATGGAATAATCGCCTGGGGAGGAACATACAATAACCATATAAAACCATTGGAAATTGCTCAGAAGTCCATCATTAAGATAATGTACCAGAAGTCCAAGATGTATCCTACCAATCAGTTATTTCAAAAAACTGAAATACTAAAACTAAGGCGGATCTACTGTATCCAATGTCTCAAATATATTTTTACACGTCCAAACAATTTCAGTAAAAACACATATCGTTCTAGCCAGAGACATAACACGTGCGTGTACACAGTGCCTCACTGCAAAACCAGACTGGCCCAAAGACACATTACCTACATTGCCCCAAAACTATTCAATTCCATACCCCACTCCATCAGCAAGGATCAAAATCTGAACGTACTTAAAAAAAATATTAAAATCTGGGTAAAAAATAATTTGGAACTGAATAAGTTTTTTCTGTAATTCAATCAGCTTCTAAAATGTGGAGTCTTTCCGAATATTTAGAATAAAAACAGGAAATATATTTATACTCGTATGTACATGTGTATTTATAGTAGGGGAGGCATTGATGCTAAATGTGTAGTTACTCGAGCGTCGTGGGGACCTATGGGATTGCAAAGATTAGATGCTAAAAAGAAAAAAAGTTTATATGATGTATGCCATTCCAGTGGTGGGGAGAGCGAGAAAAAATTTTCAAACATGTAAAAAAAAATCGTCACCATGACATACTCGAGCTCGTCAGATTTTAATAGCGTATACGCCCAACGTGTTTCTGGTAACGGGGAGATATTAATCTGACGACTTGAGTGGTGGGGGTGGCCGTATGAAGAGGTAGAAAATTGAAAAAAAAATAGATTTATTCGAGCGTGTCAGATTAAGGTAATGTGAGTTAATTACATGCAGAAAAGTTTACATTCCAATAATCTGACGATTTGAACGTAACCTAAACTCATGGCTGATTTTTAAAGATGTAAAAAAAAATCGTGACCTTGACTTACTCGAGCTCGTCAGATTTTTATACAGAAGGTTCAGCGTGATGTCCTTGTGCTGACCAATAATCTGACGATTATGTGGAGGGATTTTCTTAATCTGACGGTTTAAAAAAAAAAAAAAAATTGTTGTTGTTTTTATTACTGAATAGAACAATGAACAAAAAATAAATTCAATGAACAAAAAATAATATTTTGTATTTCACTTATTAAGCTTCTTTACACAATTAATTAACCAAATCGTTGTAAATCTACGAATGCGAACGCGCGACCCAACGGTTAAATAGGCTCTGGCTGCGACCATTGACGTAATGGCTGCGACAGAATATATCTACCTAGAGAACAAGCGCCCTAAAGAAGGGAACCAAAGCGCGGAGGGGGAAATACAAAGTTTAGCCATTTCGGCATGTGGAAATCGTCAGATTATATTATTTCCATGATCCTTACATTATTTCCTTCAAAATAAAAAAAAATTAACCGCGCTCGAGTAAATCCACGTGACGTTTTTTTTTTTGCAACTTTGTGACTCGCTAACTTTCTTACGTTACGTTCAAATCGTCAGATTATTGAAATGTAAACTTTTCTGCATGTAATTAACTCACATTACCTTAATCTGACACGCTCGAGTAACTACAGGTATCGATTTTTTTTTACTAATCTGATCGGTTGTCCTAGCCGCACCCACCAATATTATGGGTTCATATATGGTGGTAGTCCATAACAAGGTCGTGAGGTATCTCCCCTTAGTTAATCTGACGCGCTTGAGTAAATCCCAAAATCCCTGCTTCGCCTCCCCTACTATTAAGTATGGGTGTAAATGTGTGTTTATCTTAGATATATTTTTAAATTTTTATACTCCTATGAAGTCAATCATGTTGATCACTGTAGACATTATGCATATATATATGTAAAGAAAACCACTTATGAGTGCTTTCCTTAAGATTGTATTCACTGAGTAAGTACTGAGTAAGTACTGAGTAAGTACTGAGCTACTTGGTGGCCCACTAGATATCAAACAAATGAATCGAGTTAGGAAAATATAACTGTCAGAATTATTGGATTAACAATTCCTGAAAATATTATCTTATTTTATTTATTATTTATTAAAGAAACCTGAAATAAGGGCTTTAAATGTTGTTTCTTTTGTTTTTATAGAGAAACGCAATTACGCCTTTGTTTTATTCAAGAATATAAAGAAAATCATTATAAAACAACATTTTCTATACTTAACTATTTCACGGAAAATGGAAAAATTGAGGTTTGATTTTGCTGTGAGACCAGCGGCAGATGGAAAATCAAACGTCATATGCATAACCTCGATCGCTACACCTGATGGACGGATTTATGGAATACCACACGAATCCCAACCTACAAATCTACACCAAGGAATTACAAACACTCCAAATTATGATAAGGTAAAAAAATCATTAAATAAAAGACATCAAACAAGAAAAATATGGATAACCTTGACGGATGATATGTCAAAAATATATTTAGATACAGAACAAAACTTACAGTTTAATGATATTTACCTGGAAGATATTATGGAAAACACAAATAAAGCGGAATCTATACTTAGTGGATCAAGTCAAACACTGGAAAAACTGTTAGAGAAATTGCTTGAAAGTAAACAAACAAAATCTGAAACTCAAAATTTAGGGAAAATTGCAAAGGATTTCATGATTGGCAAATTTACTGGCAGAAGCTCAAATGCGAACCAGTGGATTGAAGATTTTAATAAAGAATGTGAACGCTTCCAAATCAACGAAGACAAAAAGAAAATTGAAATTTTAAAACATTTTTTGGAATACTCCGGTGTAGAATGGTACAGCTGCATGCTAATGAAACTTACAGTGGAATCGGAATGGGACAAATGGGAAAAAAAAAATTGTGATACTTTTACAAACAAAGGATGGTCACCCATTAGATATGCTCTCGCCTTTAAATATCAAGCTGGTTCATTGCTCGAGTATGCTTTAAAAAAAGAAAAATTATTGCTGGAAGTAAGGAAATCAATTGATACTGGGACACTTATCGACCTCATAGCATTTGGTTTACCTAATTATGTGACTGATAAAATTGACAGAGAAATTTTACAAGGAACGGAAGATCTTTACAATAACATAGGAAAATTAGAACATCTTGTTGGGAAGAATAAGTATGAAAAAAAAAGTATTATGTATTCTGACGCTAAATCCAAAGAAATTGAAGAAAAAAAACCATGCCGAATCTGTGTTAACGAGAAAAAAGGGAAACGTTACCATCTTGAGGAAAATTGCTGGTTTAAGGAGAAAAATAAAAAAGCAGTTGTAAAAACGGTAAATAACTCTGAATTGGAAATTGAACTAAACGAGAAGAATCCAAAAGGTATGGTAACACTAAAAATAAAAATCTACAATATAGAAAGAATTGTGGACATATTTGTAGTAGATAATGAACATTTTAATTACGATTTTCTAATTGGTTTGGATTGTATCAAAAATTTCAAATTAATGCAAAACGAAGAATTAAAGATCATACAATGTAACAAACCAGAAAAAGCGACCTCAAATGAAGATATAAAAAAGAATAACTACTCAAAAAATGATACTTCAAATATAACAAATATCAAAATTCCTGATGTACTAGGTAAAATAGAGGAACAAGACACCAAAAACATAAACAAAGGTGAAATAAATTTCAACGAACATATAAACACGGATGGATTTGAACTGATAATAAACCATCTAGATTTATATCAACAATCAGAAATTGATAAGTTGGTAGAAAAATACAAACCAATCTTCGCCAAAGATAAATACGACGTCGGTACTGTAAAAGATTATGAAGCTCATATTGACTTGATGGTGGATAAATACTGTTACAAACGTCCATACAGATGCACAGCAGAAGATAGAAGACAAATAGAATATCAAATATCAAAACTATTAGAGAAGAATTTAATTGAGGAATCTTATAGCCCATTTGCTGCTCCAGTAACTATGGCATATAAAAAAGAATATGATCAAAAAACAAGGTTATGTATAGATTTCAGAGAATTGAACAAAATTGTCGTCCCTCAATCACAACCTTTTCCGTTGATTGAGGATTTGATGGTTAAAACCGTAAACTGTAAATATTTTTCTACTTTTGACATAAATTCGGCATTTTGGTCAATTCCTTTGAAAATTCAAGATAGATACAAAACTGCATTTGTTACACAAGAAGGTCATTTTCAATGGACGTGTCTCCCGTTTGGGTTGAGGACGGCCCCAGCCATTTTTCAAAGAATATTGAGCAACATCATAAGAAAATACAAACTCTCCAGTTTTGCAGTAAATTTTATAGATGACATATTAATTTTTTCAAGAACTTTTGAAGAACATATGCAACATATATCGAGACTAATGGAGGCAATTCTAACAGAAGGCTTTAGACTAAAATTTTCGAAATGTACTTTTGCAAAAAATTATGCAAAATATTTAGGTCACATAATAGAAAACAATTCAATCAGACCTCTGAAAGATTATTTAACCGCTGTCAAAAACTTTCCAGTTCCGGAAACAAAAAAAAATATACGCCAATTCCTAGGAAAAATAAATTTTCATCATAAATTTGTGCCACACAGTGCGATTATCCTGGACCCGTTACACAATTTATTACGGAAAGACGTGAAATTCATATGGTCCACAGAATGTCAGGAAACATTTGATAAAATAAAAGCATTGTTATGTTCAGAACCACTTCTGAATATCTTTGACCCTGAACTACCAATAAGCATTTACACGGATGCTAGTATCAAAGGAGTGGGAGCAGTGCTGAAACAAAAAGATAAAAACGGGGACTGTAAGCCGGTTGCTTATTTTTCAAAAAAATTGACTGAAGCTCAAAAAAAGAAGAAAGCAATATACCTAGAATGTCTGGCAATAAAAGAAGCTGTGAAATATTGGCAACACTGGCTTATGGGAAAAGAATTTACCGTCTACTCAGATCATAAACCATTAGAAAATATGAACATAAAGGCTAGAACCGACGAAGAACTAGGGGATTTGACGTATTATTTATCCCAATATCAATTTAAAATTAAATATAACCCAGGAAAATCAAACCAAGAAGCAGACTGTTTAAGCAGAAATCCAGTTCTAGAACCTTATGAAAATACTGATGACTTTTTAAAAGTAGTAAATTTAATAAACCTAGAAGATATAAAAAAGGACCAACACACCAATCTAGACTTACAAAATGGAAAACTTATATTGGAGAATGAAATATACTACAAAAAGAATAAAAGAAGGAAAAAAATTGTACTATCAGAACAACTTAGCAAAAGTCTAATAACGAATGTCCACGATACTTACTGCCATATTGGGAGAACCCAGATGACAAATAAAATAACACCATTCTATACAGCAAAGAATATCATCGAAAACATTAAACAAATTTGTGAAGAATGTGAAATTTGTATTAAAAACAAATCAAGGAGGAAGCCAAAATATGGTTTAATGTCACATTTAGGTCCAGCAGCACGTCCCTTTGAAATTATATCTATTGATACCATTGGAGGCTTTGGAGGGTCACGCTCAACAAAGAAATATTTACATCTTCTGGTTGATCATTTCACAAGATATGCTTATATTTTCGCATCGAAAAATCAAAGCTCCAGTGATTTTATAAAATTAATAAAAAATGTGTCACAAGGATACAACATTGATATGGTATTAACGGACCAATACCCTGGTATAAATTCCAAAGAATTTAAAGAATTTCTGAAGAAGGAGAACATAAGAATGGTTTTCACTGCTGTGGATGCACCATTTTCAAACGGGCTGAATGAAAGGCTAAATCAAACTTTAGTCAATAAGATAAGATGTAAAATAAATGAAAGTGATAAGAAAACATCATGGACTACGATTGCACAGAAATGTGTAGAAAAATATAACGAAACAGAACACACAGTCACCAAGTTTGCTCCAAAATACCTCTTGGAAGGCGAAAATGTGAATATTCTACCACTTGAATTGAAATCAAGACATACAAGTGAAGACCTGAAAAGAGATAGGGAACTAGCTCTTAAGAACACAATAAAATCACACAACTATAATAAAAAAATATTCGACATACACAGGGAAGAATATAAATTGGAAGTGGGAGACAGAGTCTACGTGGAAAACGGAAATCGACTAAATAGGAAGAAATTGGAGGAATTGCGGATTGGACCATACAAAATTCTAAAGAAGGTCTCAAATTCAATCTATGAAGTTGATACCGGACACAGGAAAGCAGAATCAAACCTCTACCACATTACAAAACTGTGTCCAGTGTTTGCTAGTAAATGAACAATTGCATGCATTCTCTTTTGCAATTGTTTCTCCCTAGGGGGGGAGATGTAAAGAAAACCACTTATGAGTGCTTTCCTTAAGATTTTATTCACTGAGTAAGTACTGAGTAAGTACTGAGCTACTTGGTGGCCCACTAGATATCAAACAAATGAATCGAGTTAGGAAAATATAACTGTCAGAATTATTGGATTAACAATTCCTGAAAATATTATCTTATTTTATTTATTATTTATTAAAGAAACCTGAAATAAGGGCTTTAAATGTTGTTTCTTTTGTTTTTATGGAGAAACGCAATTACGCCTTTGTTTTATTCAAGAATATAAAGAAAATCATTATATATATATATATTTTTTTTTAATTTGTGTGTTTATCTTACATATATTTTTTAATTTTTAAACTCCTACGAAGTCATTCATGTTGATCACTGTAGACTCTATGCTTATATATATATTTTTTATTTTTTTATAATTTTATTTTAACGACCACTGTTATCCACATAATATAATACCCACACACAGGCTTTGCCTTTGTGGGATTTTTTTTTTGTTACTTACTTTTTTGTTATTATGTATTTACCCATATGTAAATGTACCAAAAAAACTTTGCTAGTAAAAAAATAAAAAATAAAAAAAAAATGGATATGTGTGGGGATCTAATTCCACGAAGAGGAGAGGACTTCTCCAACTATTCGATAGTCCGCCACGTGGATCCGGTGGCTGTAAGCACGGTGTGCGGCTACAAAACAAAGATAGCTTTTAATGGGCACGTTTGGGAGGATCGAGCAGCATAAATTTCTAGGTTTTGGTCTAGGTCTTTGGAAGTTAAATAGCACTACAAATTATTGACTGTATTTTTCGTTTTCTTATGTCTCATTCAATAATGCTTCGAAGATGGTCATATTTTACTTTACTCATACAGAAGAACACAAAGAATCGTTCCTCATCAGATTCTAGTTCCTTTACTTACTATAGAAGTGAACTCTCCAAACATTTGTCTTCGTTTATCCATTTCGTGAATCCAAAGGGTTCTTCTCACATTTTTTTATTCTCCTTTTTACAAAAATATTAATTTAAAATTAATAATATTAGTAAGTCGTCCTCAAATTCAGTTTCAGAATCAAGAATTGCATCTACTGATAACTGATTTAGATAAACATAACCTAAAAAATAAACGTCACTCAACTGACGTGCCTGCGCCCACATATAGAAGAAATCGAGGTCACTACTTTTTTTAAAAGGTTAAAGGAAGTGTCTGCCTCACAACTCACCGCTTATGACCAGATTACTCCGCACCAAGCTGCCGCCGCAAACTTGCTCGAACTGGTTGTCTTCTTCCCGGTGGAAGATGGCCACGTGCCAGGGAAACTGCTTTGCTTTCACTCCTCCCAGTCCCCCCCTCACGAGGGGCGTTAAAGCAACCGCTTCCAATCCGCACTCTGGAAATATAAAATCATCGTCATTATCCACTGTAGACTGTGGACCCAACCTTCGTGTAACTCTAAGGCCATTTGCTCATGGACAAAAAAAATCAACCATCAAAGGTGGTCTGTCAGCGAGGCCATATTGAGAATATTTTTTTGCACTACCTCCACACAGGAGGCCCTGTGGAAAATGTTTACCCTCAAGGCCTACGTCATCTTTGGGGATGCTAAGTGAAGGGTCTTTTGAGGAAAGAAATGAGAAAAAATTCTGGGAGGGAAAAGGGTATGAGGGGTGGGTATGAAATAGGGGTCAGTATCTCTAGGAATGACTAAATGTTTAAATTCAACCCTTCCACTGCAGTCCGAGGCGATGTTCAGAGAGAGTCCTGCTGAAGAAGCCAAAAGTCTCCCTCAAACAGTTTCTCCCGATTCGACCTGCCACGCAGTTGGTGGGCACATGTATCCACCACCAAGACTCTCGGACAAACCTCACTAAACCCGGGCGCTGCTACTAAGTTACCAAACGTAGCAAACCGCTTGGGGTGACTTACAGTAGAGGTGCTGTTTATCCAACAAAAGGTTCCTGGGCAGCGGTACCCATACCCGCTTCCAAAATTAAAATTCCAAATCTATTACTTTGGAACATGCATCGAACAATAATTACTGCTTGTGAATACAAAAGAGTGGGAATTTGTTACTATTCCGCAATTTTCCACCGTTTGGCTATTTCAAAATTAGTTTTTTTTCGCCTTGGCAAATCAAGTTACTTCCCGAGATCTTGATGGGTTACAACTGGTATTATTGATTATACGGGACGTTTTTAAGTTCGCGGAATGGGGGTAAGGAGTGGAAATAAAAATCAAAAATTATTTTTCCTTTTCAATATATTCACCTGCTACCCTGAAATACATTTCTCGGATCTTTAAATTAACGTATGTATACCCCAAAAAAAGGATTTGTCTTTGTTTGAAAAATACGCCGAAATTGCATCCTTCACTTCTTCATCACTTGAAAACTTTTTCCCACGAAGTTTTTTATTCATGTTTGGAAATAGGTAATTTTTTTTTTTACAATTAATACCGCACAAGAATCTCAACTGCTCCCGTCTGGAGCCAGTGAGACTATGGCATCCCCAATTGGGGTATGTTGTGAGGCTGAAGGTAGTGGGGAGGGGAAGGAGGTGGGGAAGAGGAAGGTTGGGAAGTACCTGGTTATTCAGATCTGGTCGCCAAACACGGCTAAAGCCATTTTCAAGCAACTAATAATCACTGTGAGCCAATTCAGGACTGTAGGGTGGGTGTGGCCAAATTTCGAAGCCTACCTTCTGCAGAGCAGCCATCGCACGGCTCTGGTGAAAAGGTGCGTTGTTGTGCAGAAGGAGGACACCTTTGGTCAATTTTCGAAGCCTACCTTCTGCAGAGCAGCCATCGCACGGCTCTGGTGAAAAGGTGCGTTGTTGTGCAGAAGGAGGACACCTTTGGTCAATTTTCCCCTTCTTTTATCCTCGATGGCTTCCTTTAATTGCTCTAGAATCAAAGCTTGGTAATTTTCCCCTTCTTTTATCCTTGATGGCTTCCTTTAATTGCTCTAGAATCAAAGGTTGGGAAATTTCCCCTTCTTTTATCCTTGATGGCTTCCTTTAATTGCTCTAGAATCAAAGCTTGGTAATCTCCGGTTATGGATGTCCTTTATCTTTGTAATCGTGACACCGTAAACTTCTTGAGTGGTGATGTGCCTTTCTTGTGCCACTGCATAGAGTCCTGTTTAGACTCAGGTTCATAATGAATATAATGATGAACCCAAGTTTCATCACCAGTAACAATTTGAGACAATTCTCCATCTTTGTCTTCCCTACAGAGGGCCAAAAATGCACGAGAACACTCAACGCGCTGTTGTTTTTGAGGCAGCACTTTTTAAGGCAGCACCCATCTTACGCTGCCTTTAGTCATACCAAGATGGTCGTGAAGAATTTTGAAAATAGTTATATCTGATACTCCAACCATTTCTGCGAGCTATTTCTTCTTTAGTCGGGCATCTTCTGAAGTGTAATACATATTTTATTTTTATATTTTTTGTTTTTGGTAAACACCACCTCACTGGGCTGAGCCTGTTCCGAGTCGAATATTAATTTTTCGACTTTTTAAATAATTTCCGAAGTGGTCACGTCGATCGGCCTTCCTGGCCGTAGGTCGTCTGCCTAGTTAGTATGCCACTTGTAAACCATAGTTTTACTTGGACAAGAGTCGCCGTAAACGGAAGACATCCCTTCCAGTATGGTCTGAACTGGTATTCTTTGCTTGGTAAGAAACTTTATAACAGCGCGGAACGTGATTTTCTCCATATTTCACAATTTCTTCCCGATTGACTTGTTTGGTCGAAGACTAATGACCTAATTACGATAAAACCCAGTGTTCATACTAAGAATGAGTTGCTCAATTAGTACCTAATTCAGCGACACGCCCACTAATCACGTAGATACCCTTTCCGCGAACTTAAAAACGCACCCGTTAACTCATTTTTTAATTTTCGTTTCTTCACACTAATTTATTATTTATTCGTCAAAATCAGTTTCAGTAAACAACATCCATTAGATGCATGTTATTCAATATGATACTTAAATTTAGGGCTGACTTGTCTCTGGCCTCGATGAAGACCAGTGAATAATAAAAGGCGTCACATTCTACGATTTAATACTAATGATTTCACCGATGATGGCCGAACAAGTATTGACAAGGAAAAATAAGAAATCGCCATACTCTTATAAAATGAATTACTATAATTACGAGGAAACGTGGCAGCGTTTTGTCCTTAGGAAAGAAAGAACATAGGAATATACCCTATTACCTCTTTATGTACTTACAATTTTATTTAGTTACTAGCTAGTCCATTTAATAAAAAAATTGTTTCTCCCTGAGTGTCCTTTCCCATTCGTCCCGTTCTCCTTCCGCCTCGTCTTTTTTCTCCCGTTTCCACTCCGTCACCTCCACATTCCCTCTCCCCACTCCAACCCCTCCCCCCTTCCCTCGTCACGCGAACCCCCCTCCCTAGTTTCCCTCCCCCCTCTCAGGTCCCCCTCCCCCCTCCCAGGTTCACAGGTTCCTCTCCCTCTCCCTGGTTCCCCTCCCCCTTCTTTCCCTCCCTCCCGCTTTCCATAGCAATAGCCGCTTCCTCGCGTGCCACCAATAGCAATTTTTTATACAAATTTCATAATGCCAGAGCTCACCTGAAGTTTTATAAAAACCATGTCCTGACAATAACAAACACACAAAAAAAGAATTATCCAATTTGGTGCAGTCGTACGAAAGTTATGCGCTTAGCAACACATTCAGCGATTCATTTTTATATTATAGATATAAGAAATTCCAATCTAATTTTTAATTTTTTTTTAAACGAATAATAACCTTCTAACTTAAATAACTGCATATTTATTTTTATTTTTAGAGATAGTTTTAATAGTTAAAAATAATTGTCAAAGTATCAACTTTTCACGATCCCCCGAAAACCACCGTATGTGTACTGAATTGTGTGACGTCATCACTCACCAAAAGTTTGTTTTATTTTCAACAGGTGTTGTCATTTTGTATGACAGTTATATGGAAGACGCTATGAAACTATTCAGTAATTAAAAACATTATTTAGGTGGAATTATTTATTTATTATATTTATCATGGGTAGGTGCAACCTTTGCACATTTTATCAAATAAAAGACAAAATATGTATTTGTTATTGTTAGGTTCACTTCAATCTCATCAAGGGTGGTGGACTTTTTATTTGTAAAACACTTTTTTATTGAAGAGTCGTTTTATTTACAAACACTTTTTGAGCAATAATGAAATCAACACTTTTAGAACTAAATTCAGCCCGGACCCCGCCTCAAGCGGTACGGCGTCTATACTCTAGGTAAGGGTTAATGGAAGAGAACAAATTTCTTGAGTACAGCCCTTTTTATACTACTAAAAACTATAAAAATACCGTCTTTCAGACTGTTTTAAAATACAATAATAACAATACAAGTAGCAAATATCCACTGAGGTCACGTGCCCTAAATTTGTTGGCTGATAACACTAGCTTCTATAAAATTCCCACAGAGGTCTCTTATATGCACACTTTTCTAATAAACTAAGAATAATTAACCAAATGGAATTAATTACAATATTTATCTCATAGATGTCACTAACTATTCTTAACAGACCCCCGGGAAAGGGGTTAATTTTAAATAAAATTAAACCATTTCTAAATCTAACCCTAATGGTAAATTTAAACATAATATTCAGACAGATTAATAAACAAAATATATGAACTGAAAAAATATAGAACTAATCTAAAAGCTAAATAATTCATTATGTATAATGTAGAGCACTACTTAAGTATTCCTCATTTACCTTAACATTTACATTGACATTTAACATTTTCTACGTTTTTTTTTTTAATCTACTAAATAAATGCTAATACTGACACTATAATTAAAGAATACTCCACATTATCAAAAAAAAAACCACAAATATAAATTCATAGATAAAAATATCGTAGAATTGATAACCTGCACCTAAAATAAACTTATTAATAAAATTGAACCCTTATAAATTATTCAACAAAAATAACATACAAATAATAATTTCATAATAACGACTCTTAACAACACAAACACTCAAGTCTTGAGGTCCTAGATTAGTCATCTGCTTGATCCATTCATGAGATGCTGCACCGTGGGCTTCCCATTTTCCCTTTCATCATTGGGGAGAGGGGAGAATCATCTAGCTGGTCAAAGGTAGAGACCAAGGAGAGCATCACAAATCCCAAGGTTGCCGTGTCGAGTCATTATGTTTCTTCCTTTTTGTAGTGATTCTTTTTCATCTTCTTCTGGGAATTTCTTTCTTCTTTGGAATTTTTTTTTTACTTTTATTTCGGAGATCTTCCTTCATCTTCTGGGGGCGGGGTTCGGGCTCGTTCTAGGTTGTCCTCCAGGGGCATTAAACAGATTTTGGTTATGGGACGTACGAACGTCCCTTGTGACGTCGGGAGGGTGACCACCCTGACCACGCCATCAGAACCGGGATGAGAGGATAGAACGCGTGCCATCCGCCACATTGCAGGCGGCAGATTGTCTTCTTTTAAGATTACTAAGTCATCCTTCTGTAAAGATCGCTGATTGCTGGTTTGCCATTTGTATCTTCTCTGAAGCTCACCGAGATAGTCTTTTTTCCACCTGGACCAAAAACACTTAATTAGTTCTATCATTTTTTGATATTGATCCAGTCGGTTGTACGGTATTTTCTGAACATCCAGTTCAGGAATAATAGAAGCGCTAGTGCCCATAAGGAAATGATTAGGAGTTAAAGGATTTAGGTCGTTTGGATCATTAGATAGCGGAGTCAAAGGTCTGGAATTCAAACAAGTCTCAATTTGACATATTATAGTGTACAATGATTCAAATGTTAAAACTGAACGATCGGTGATCCTATATAAATGATATTTGGCAGATTTAACAGCAGCCTCCCACAACCCGCCCTGGTTAGGGGCTTGTGGAGGTATGAAACTCCAATCAATACCTATATTTGCTAAATATTTTTGAATCTGGTCACCATTTTCCTTCAAACTGTCATATAATACCTTCAATCTATTACAAGTTCCCCTGAAATTAGTTGCATTATCAGAGTATATTTTCCTTGGCTGACCCCTGCGAGCTATAAAACGTTTTAAACAATTTAAAAATCCATCACTGGACAAAGTGATACCAGTTCTAGATGGACCGCCTTCGTGGCTAGACAAACAAAGATGCATAAATACGCCTTAGTGATCGGAGCCCTTTTTTGGACTCCAACCTTGATTGACAGTGGTCCGGAATAGTCGACCCCGACTATGCTGAATGGTCGATTTGGATGGATCCGATCAGCTGGTAAATTACCCATCAGCTGTTGGCCAATGACTGGGCGTAATCTAAAACATATAATACATTTATGTAATACTTGTTTAATTGTATTTTTTCCATAGATGGGCCAGAATTTCAATCTTATTTCAGCGAGCAAGGCCTGGGTTCCTGCATGTAAATTTATATAATGATAATGTCGTATTATTAATTCGGTCAATCTATGCTTTGCAGGTAATATTATTGGGTGTTTTTGCTGAAATGTTAAATCCCCTGAGTGAGATAACCTACCTCCCACACATAACAAACCCTCATGCAAAAACGGGTTAAGTGATTTTAAAGGGCTGTTTTTTTTACATTTTTATTTTTTAATAAAGCTTCCCTTTCTAGAAAAAAGCAGTTATTTTGAGCCGATTCAATCAATCGTTTTATCGCTAATTCTAATTCTTCAGCCTTCAAATTACCAGTACGCTTGAGTTGTGGCTTACTACAGTTATGTTTAAATCTAAGTAGGTAAGCAATTACACGCTTTAATTTAGTTAGAGATGAGAATTTTTCAAATATGTCCCAATCACTTGCGCTAGTTACCAACATAACGTTTTTTGCCTTTGCCTCAGGTGGGTTTATGCACTCCATTTTGGGTATTGGCCAGTTGCTAGGCTCTTCAATCAGCCACCCTGGTCCATGCCACCAAGTGGTGGTGCTCAATAACTTCTCTGCCGGGGAACCCCTAGATAATATATCGGCGGCGTTGTCACTTGAGTTCACGTGACGCCAATCTTGATGGTTACTAAGTTCTTGTATCTCTGCTACTCGGTTAGCAACGAAGGTGTTCCAACGGGCAGGCTGGCCTTTCAACCAGCACAAGGCGATAGTTGAATCACTCCAGTAGTAGGTGTCCGCTTCCATTATATCTAATGCTTGTTTGACAGTCCTCATTAACTTGGCTAGTAATACTGCGCTACAAAGTTCTAGTTTTGGCAATGATATGCATTTCAGGGGCGCTATCCTAGATTTGGAAGTGATTAATTGAGAATGTCTCTCACCATTTGGGTCCATTGTTACGGCGTAGATACAAGCTCCATATGCTCTCTCTGAAGCGTCGCAAAATCCATGTATTTTGAGGTCATTATAGTCTCTGCACATTACGTTTCGATCGATTTTTAATTCGTTTAAATTGGATAAATCCTCTAAGTAATTCCTCCATGGTACTAGTATTTCATTAGGCAATGCTTCATCCCATGATGCTTTTGATTGCCATAAGTTTTGCATTATCAACTTTGCTACTACAATAATTGGGCCAAGTAGCCCTAATGGATCGAACGTAGATGCTATGCATGACAATATATTACGTTTACTTGCAGTTTGGTTCGTTGGTTTTGTTATTTTATATGAGAAGCAATCCGAGGAGCTGTTCCAAATTAGTCCCAAAATTTTCTCATTGTTGGATTTGTCAGAGGTCGTTTTCTCAAAATTGCCTATTTCGGCAATTCTAGCTTGGCCCGCCTCGGATGACAAATCCTGCACATTCGACCTCCACTTTCGCAAGGTCATACCGGCAGATTGCAGCAAGCTTATCAGCTGAAGCTTTAAGTTTTTACAAGCTTGGATGTGATCGTCTCCCGTCAACAGGTCGTCCATGTAGAAATCCTCCTGTATGACTTGACTAGCCTTAGGAAATATATTTTGATTATCCATACCAATCTGACGCAGACACCTTGTAGCCAGGAAAGTTGAAGGTCCCAAACCATAGGTGACAGTCTTCAGCTGGTAGTGACGCAGTTCATTTTCCGGCTCCTCCCGCCATACTATTTTTTGCAGCTTACGGTCGGTTGCACTCAAATTTATCTGTCGATACATCTTTTCAATATCCGCCGCGATAACGTAGCGATGTTTCCTGAAACGTAATAGTTGTGTGTATAAATCTCTTTGAATGACTGGTCCTACCATCAAGGCATTATTCAAAGATATTCCACTTGAAGTTTTTGCCGACCCATCGAAAACAACCCTTAGTTTGGTCGTCGTGCTAGACTCCTTCCGGACGGCATGATGAGGTAAAAAATAAGAGTTAAGGTCTCCTTCTAGCTTATCGCATTCCTCCATGTGACCTAGTTCCTTATACTCTTTCATAAATTGAACATATTGTGATTTCAACTCTTTATCGGAAGACAATTTTCTCTCCAAGTTTTTAAATCTTTTCTCCGCCATGGCCAACGAATTTCCTAATTGATTGATACATGGGCGGGTAGGTAGAGTCACCAAGAATCTACCCCTTTCATCTCTAGTATGGGTTGCCAGGAAGCTAGCTTCACAGGCCTTTTCCTCATGATTTTGAAATTTGGATGTACCTATTTCCTCTATTTTCCAAAATTTTTCCATTTGATTGCTTATTTTATTCAAGGACAAATTACAAGTTTCTAATACTGGCCTTTTCCTGTGGTTCGTAGCGGTGGGTCCAGCTATAATCCACCCTAGCTGAGTGTGTTGTAACGTGGGTCCGGTATCCAACATTATCCTATCATTTGTCAGGATGCTCCAGAATTCCTCCGCCCCGAGTAGTATGTCAATAGGAGCGGCGATGTTAAACTTAGAATCGGCTAGTTCCAACCCTGCAGGTAGCCTGAACTCGCTCCTAGGTATATTGGTTTGCGGTATATTTGAGGTTATGTCCTGTAAGATTAAGCAAGAAATATTTTTTTTTATAATCAGATTTCAAAGAATTCAATTTTACACACACTCTATTTTTATATGGGTAACATTCTTGTGAATTCCTGATACTGGCTTGTTTATTTTCTCAAATTCCAACTTCAATCCTTCGGCGAAATCTTTCCGGATAAAGTTGGACTGGGATCCCGAATCTAGCAGGACTCGGGCTTTATGTATCATGTTATCCACCCCAGCAATGCCAACCATTGCCGTGGACAACAATACTATTTTTTCGGTTCTGCCTATTGCAGAGTGATTGTTGACGGACACCTCTCCAGCATCCGTCCCCATGTTTGAGGATTGCGCCTCAATCTCCTTTTTATGTAACAGCGTATTAGCCTTTCACTGTTACACAATCTGCATTTAAAGGTTACCTTGCAATCATCAGCTAGATGGCCCGGTTTTAAACATTTAAAGCATGCTTGGCGCTCTTTTATTGCATTAACTCGACCCTGTACCTTTAAATTTAAGAATATTTTACAATAATATACTAAGTGATCTTTATCGCAAAAAATACATTTTCCG
This sequence comes from Limnephilus rhombicus, assembly GCA_929108145.2. NCBI lineage: Eukaryota > Metazoa > Arthropoda > Insecta > Trichoptera > Limnephilidae > Limnephilus > Limnephilus rhombicus. The sequence continues at coordinate 27,885,844 of OV815299.1, read as the reverse complement.
TTTTTTACTGTTAAAAATGCTACAGATTTTTCTATTTGAGGTTTGATCCCAACAGAAGACTTTTTCTCCGTTGTTTGCATTAATTCCAAAGTTTGTGCTCGTAACGATAAACATTTTAGAAATTCCTTTAGAGTAGGTAGTTTTCCCTCAACGGGCGATTGCTCCCAAAATTTTCTCGTATTGGAATCTAATTTATTAGAAATCACGTAAATTATTATCGCGTCCCATTGTTCTACCGGAACTGCAAGATTTTGTAATGCCTTCAGATTGACGTTGGTAGCGTCGATTAATTTTCGTAATCCGACCTGATCTTCCATCTTCATTTCTTTTAACTGAAACAATGTTTGGATATGTTTGTGTACCGTCGTTCTGAGATTAGTAAAGCGTTCATGCAACAATTCCCAAGACGTTTGATAGCTTAACTCTGATATTTCCAAATAAGCTATTATCCTGGCCGCGTCACCCTTTAAGCACGATTGCAAATAATAGTATTTCTGAATGTTATTCAGCGACTGGTTATTGTGAACTAATGCCTTGAAAGTTTCTACAAAGTTATTCCAACCCCTAGGGTCCCCGTGGAACTCCTGAAGCTTCAAATTGGGCAATTTAATGTCACATTTAGTTTGCTCCACAGAATCCATCGCCCCCCTGGCCGTTGCCAGGATTGTGAAGAACTGGTTCTCGAAAGTTTCACGTTGAATTTCATTCTCCGCTTCATTTGAGTCATCAATGCTTTCTATCTGGGACTGGATTATTTCAAATTCGTCTAATAAATCTTTAATTCTGTCGTATCTCAAATTGATCTCGTTTGCTGACAACGTATTTAGAGCCTGACTAAACCTTGTTAATTTCCCCTTTAAAACCGACCGTTTATTAATTAAGCCTTTTAATTTCTCCATCTTAAATTCTTATCTGCCGCGACAATCATTCCAAAAACGAGAGATTAAAAAACAAACTATAACGTAGTTTATAAGTAATGGCGACAATACTATAAAAAACAAACAACAATGGAAAAAAAATACGATGGTTACCTTGTTGTTCAGAGGAAATGACAGAATAAATGTCTAGTAATGCTATGCGCTGGCGATAATTATTATAGAAACATCAAGAACGTATATACTCCGATTTTGCTTTACTGCTATTGTTTTTTACTTGCAACGGGATTAAAAAATGACATATGCGATATGACGACAGTTTTGCCGGTCGATGTTTAAAAGATTCAAATAATAATTCAACCTGATCAATGGTTTTTCATTACTTGCAAGTTGAGAATACAACTGCGATTTATTTTAATTATACTATGACTTGCATTTTTGATTGTATTGAATATGAATGATAACAATAAACATATTCTGATAATAAACTGATTTTAGAAACTAATTATTGAGATTGTTCTTTAGGATTTAAAATCAGGAAATGGTAAGTCATGAGGATTATGGGCACTTAGCTCTGTTTCTTGTTGACTGGATCGCTCTGGAGTTGTTCTTCGGTTTTTTGGCCGCTGGTTTTTTTTATATTTGGTGTTATTTTTTTAGTCCAATTTTGTATCCGGTTAGAAGGACCATGTTAGGTTCACTTTAATCTCATCAAGGGTGGTGGACTTTTTATATTTAAAACACTTTTTTATTGAAGAGTCGTTTTATTTACCAACACTTTTTGAGCAATAATGAAATCAACACTTTTAGAACTAAATTCAGCCCGGACCCCGCCTCAAGCGGTACGGCGTCTATACTCTAGGTAAGGGTTAATGGAAGAGAACAAATTTCTTGAGTACAGCCCTTTTTATACTACTAAAAACTATAAAAATACTGTCTTTCAGACTGTTTTAAAATACAATAATAACAATACAAGTAGCAAATATCCACTGAGGTCACGTGCCCTAAATTTGTTGGCTGATAACACTAGCTTCTATAATATTCCCACAGAGGTCTCTAATATGCACACTTTTCTAATAAACTAAGAATAATTAACCAAATGGAATTAATTACAATATTTATCTCATAGATGTCACTAACTATTCTTAACAATTAACATTTCAACAAATAGAAGATAAAATGTTTGATTGATTGAAATCATTAATATTTCGACAAATAGAAGACAAAATGAGTGATTGATTGAATTGATTATTATTTCAACAAATAGAAGACAAAATGTGTGGCGATTGAATTAATTAATATTTCAACAAATTAATTAATATTAAGACAAAATTTGTGATGATTTTTCATGGGTAGGTGGGACCTTTGCGTATTTCAACAAATAGAAGACAAAATGTGTGGTGATTGAATTAATTAATATGTCAACAAATAGAAGACAAAATTTATGATGATTTTTCATGGGTAGGTGGGAATACAAAATGGAGGGTGCTGTGATGGACAAAATACTAAATGATTAGACTGACTAACTAGACTACCAAGATGGTTGAAAGGAAAAAAACACTGGTATTTAACAAAACTCTTTAGTTCAGATGAATATTTTCTACATCAATATTATCAAACGACGGTCAAAAATTGTGCGTAGATAAATTTTAATTCCTGAAAGAACATTAAGGATGGGTTGTTACACAGAAATTTAAATTATACATTAAGTATCATAAATTTTATCAATCACGGCCTCTGTGGTTGAAGGAACGTTCTTTGAAATAGCTTTGGTGACAAGTCTGAATAGGTAGGTACTTCCCCACCTTCCTCGTTTCCATTTGCTTCCCTCACCCACTACCTTCAGCCCCACAACATGACAGTCCATGATAGCTTTTTGTTTAACAAGCCCCCAAAGGGCTCACAAATTTCAACGGCTCGGAGGGTTTTGAAGCAAAGAATGGACGGTTACCTCGAGAGAGTTCTCTTGGGGTAAAAATAATCTCGTTGAATTTAATGTTTCAAAGACCCAATCATGTCTGATTACGTCTAAAAGGGATCGAGATGAAAATCTAGTCTCCTCCAATGGAAGCAATCTTCCGAACATTAATTTCTAAGTGACCAGCTCAGATATGGGAGCTCCATCGAAGCCAGAGTTAAGTTAGCCTCTCAAAAACTGGGCGTACTCTACAGGGCCCGCAGATACTTTAATAGTACACAACTTCTAACCCTTTAGAAATCACAAGTGCGCCCCACGGTTGAATTTGGCAGCCACCTCTGGTCTGGAGCCCCAAAATACCTGAAAAAACCCTCGACTCTGTGCAGAAACGGGCGGTCCGTCTGATAGATTCTCCTAATTTAACAGACGGATTGCAATCTTTAGAGCACAGGCGTCGGGTGGGAATGCTATCCTTGTTCTACTGGTATTTCAATGGAAGATGCTCCGAGGAACTAGCGTCATTGATCTCTTCGGCACCGGTGGATAGTCGGGAAATACGCCAAACGCGCGCCCAACATATGTACATTTAGAGGAATTAAATTGTTTAATTTTTTTACAGCAGTGAACGACCGTCAATACGGATTCCGGCGGAACCGCTCGTGCGGTGATCTTCTCGCGTATGTGACGCATGTTTGGGGGCGATCCCTGGAACGTTTCGGTGAGACCCAAACGGTTGCACTGGACATATCCAAGGCCTTTGACCGGGTTTGGCACCGAGGACTTGTCAACAAACTGCATTCTTACGGACTTCCCGCTTCCTTATGTACCTGGATTGCCGACTTCTTGAGGGAGAGGTCGATTCAGACGGTAGTCGATGGTTTCACCTCTTCCTCTCACTCGATAAATGCTGGCGTCCCGCAGGGATCGGTTCTGTCTCCAACTCTGTTTTTGTTGCACATCAACGACCTTTTGTCATGTGCACCAATTCACTGCTACGCGGATGACAGTACAGTTCATGATAGCTTTTTGTTTGACAAGCCCCCAAAGGGCTCACAAACTCCAACAGCTCGTAAGGCTTTGAAGCAAAGAATGGACGGTTACCTCGAGAGTGTTTTCTCTTGGGGTAAAAATAATCTCGTTGAATTTAATGTTTCAAAGACCCAATCTTGTCTGATTACGTCTAAAAGGGATCGCAATGAAAATCTAGTCTCTTTCAACGGAAGCAATCTTCCGAACAGGCCCTCCATTGATCTGCTTGGTGTAACCCTAAGTGACCAGCTCAGGTATGGGGGCTCCATCGAAGCCAGAGTAAAGTTAGCCTCCCAAAAACTGGGCGTACTGTACAGGGCCCGCAGATACTTTAAAATTACACAACTGCTAACCCTGTACAAATCGCAAGTGCGCCCCACGGTTGAATTTGGCAGCCACCTCTGGTCTGGAGCTCCAAAATACCTGAAAAATACCCTCGACTCTGTGCAGAAACGGGCGGTCCGTTTGATAGATTCTCCCATCTTAACAGACGGATTGCAATCTTTAGAGCACAGGCGTCGGGTGGGAATGCTATCCTTGTTCTACCGGTATTACAATGGAAGATGCTCCGAGTAACTAGTATCATTGATCCCTTCGGCACCGGTGCATATTCGGGAAACACGCCAAACGCGTGCCCAACATTTGTACACAGTTGACATTTGTCACATGAGAACGGGTCGTTTCTTCGACTCGTTCTTATGTTCAACAGCTCGGCTGTGGAATGATTTGCCGGCCTCTGTGTTTCCTCCTTCCTACAACATGGGTCTCTTCAAGACCAATGTTCATTCCTTCCTCTCCTCAAAAAGACCCTCCACACAGCATCCCAGATGACATAGGCCCTGAGGGAAAATATTTTCCTCAGGGCCTCCTGTGTGGAGTTAATGTAAAAAAAAAAAAAAAAAGAACGTTGCTAATTATTATTATTTTTACAACAAGAATAATTGCATAGAATATATAAGTGGACGCGGAGGCTGTTTATTTTTAATTTCCAACCTTTTTTCAGTAATATTATTAGCATTATTTTTTATATACACAACACTGTTTTCAGAGATTTAAAAAAAAAAACATGACAGAATATTAGCGACAATCTATAAACGCAACCGTTTTCAATTTGATATCCAAAACAATACTGAAGTAAGTTCAACACAAAATTACATAACTAGCGACTTGACAATGCGGCGTTTGTCGAAAAAAATAATATAAAACAGGGGAATATAAACGCTAGAAATATTTTGATTATCACGCCTTCAAAATTTAAAATCGAGCGTCACTTTTGCACGAGGCAAATACGCGCCAAAGTGGTGAGGGAGCGGGCCGTATTGAAATAAATAAAAGGCGTCAGTCGGTGTAGTGAGTCAGTCTTTATCGTTGCTCTACACCATGGCGGTGTAGAAGTGACCTTGGTCCAGGCGGTCGACCGTCGTCGCGTTGACGAGGTATGGCGGCTGTGTGGCCTATGAGTCGACACACACACGTGACGCAGGAAGGAACCTTGAGAGGCGATGAGGATGCTGGTTGCTGGCTCGATGCCGGTTGTTGGTGCTGGTTGTGGTTGATGGCTTGTTGCCGGTTGCTGGCTCGTTGCCGGTTGCTGGTTGCTGGTTGTGGTTGCTGGCTTATTGCCGGTTGCTGGCTCGTTGCCGGTTGCTGGTTGCTGGTTGTGGTTGCTGGCTTGTTGCCGGTTGCTGGCTCGTTGCCGGTTGCTGGTTGGTGACATCTCATGTCAAGATGGTAGTTGGAGATGGAGTCCTCGAAGGTGTTATGAAGATGTTCCTGAAGTCACACTGGATATGCGTTAAATCACTTGCTGCGAGCGATATCAGCCCGCGTGGGCGGATATTGCGTAGCGACACTGAATCACTGCCCGGTGTGTAGATGTCGAACCATGAATGAAGACTGAACTGGTACTCAGCGAGCGAGCGCTTGCTTATATACTCGCGGCGAGTTATTACTCTCACGGTAGGCAAGGCTGGATGAATTCACGCAAAGCTGAGAAATCGCTCGAACCTTCTGCGGGCACTTGTATGGTACAGCCACATGTTCTAGGCCTTTCGCGTAAGTAGCGGAATTATTATTTACGAGGCGGCGCGGCCGTAGAAACTGCTGACTGTAGGTATTTCGTAGTTTCCAGTGTGTTTGGTCGGAGTTCAGTGGCGGCGCAATTAATGCGGCACAAGTGGCCGCCACATGCGCATACACACATTTCGGTGATTCATTTTTAGAGATAGTTATTAAGTACGACGAAAACAAAGCATTTTTTTTTAGGGTGAATTGCCTAGTTAAAAAAAAAATCGTCTTCAAGGCGACAATTGGTTTGCTTTTTTTCTGACGTTTGCAATAAATCGATTTTGTTAGGGACAGAAAACGTATGATAAATAATTTCAAAACGCCAGAGATTTTACATAACGCCGGAGCTTACCAATATATATAGCCTATAGATCTTGCAAATAATGTAGCTTTCTATTAGTGAAAGAATTTTTAAAATCCATTCAGTAGTTTTTACGTGAAAGAGTAACAAACATACATCCATACAAACTTTCGCCTTTACAATATTAGTGGGATATGCGGTGTATTATGCAGTCAGCCCCTTCACATCTATCTACAAATAGAACTTTAGTCCGATCTGGAGATCTCCATGACTTATCATTATTATACTAAATTTTCGTAATCCAATTTTTTCATAAAATTGAAACCAATCCTAGAAAACATTCATTTTATCCTTCAAGATGGCGAGCAGTCCTTTATAACAAAGTTGCGTGTAGCAATAGACCGTTTCTTATGAAATAACTAGTGGGTTCCCGGCATGCGTTGCAATGCCCCTTAAAGAAATAAATTGTTTTATCGCGCCACTAATTGCGAAATTTGTGTACGAATTTTATAAAGCCAGAACTCACCGGTGTACTTAGAAACCTTAGCGGGCGTACACACAAAAAATGTTTTTTTCAAATTAATTAATTTATTAAATTTGTTTACAGATTGTTTATCTATTGTCCAATAATAACAAAGTGAAAAAACGTACAATATAAACCGATATATTTTCAGACACGTTTTTAGATTTTCACGGCCAAAAGCATTTTCGTTATTGGTTTTTGGAGTGTTATGCCGTATTGCTCTACCTCCTTTTTTAGCCAACGTTTCGGACAGCGTTGCAGTGTCCATCTTCAAGGCAGATCCGTCAGATCATGTCGGCACTTGCCCTGATTATGAATACCGAAACGCTGTCCGAAACGTCGGCTAAAGATGGAGGTAGCGCAACACGGCGTAACACCCCTGTTATATTGTGTTGAATATAATAACACGATTGTAATTGGAATATCATTTATTAAACCAGCCGTGCTGACTGACAGTTGACAAGTGAAAAGACAACATATAAAAGTAGTCATAGACAATAATATAAGATCATAGATACTCATACCAACATCCCTCTTTTCCTTATAAAGAAAAACAAGTATAACAACAGAAACAATACATATATAAAATTTTATCTTTACATTATTCATGACATATTAATAAACCATACAAGTGAAATACAATGAACAAAATTAATTATAATCAGATGGATTATATCTATCAGGTTTATTGACAGTTTTTCCCGAACGGGTTCGAATGCTTGTCTCACTGCTTGCCATCTCATTAGAAGTTATAGGACCAGAATAAAACGGAATGGAACGAAAATCATTGTCAAAACGTACACCTTCCTTCGATGAACTATTTCAATTACGTGGTGCTGATGATTCCTGACGTGACCTGTCTAAATTCAAGTGTTTCCTATTCCTGCGGTATCTTGAACCATCAGAAGTTTCCATGATATATGACCTTGGGCATCCCTTAACAATTTCTACTACAGTAGCTGGCGACCATGAACTTGACATTTTTTTTTAAATACTACTCTGTCGCCTATCTTCAACTCAGACAAGTTCTGAACCTTTTTGTCAAAATATTTTTTCATTTTGTTTTGACGATCCTTAAATTGATTTTCATATTCTTCAAAGCGTACAACTTTTGGTTTAAGTTGACTGGATGTTACTGGCAGATTACATCTAAGTTGACGTGACATTGAAAGACTTGCAGGGGATGGAAAATTATTTTTTGGACTATTTCTATAATGTAACATAGCAAGATATGGATCGGTTTTGGATTCAAGGCATTTTCTTAAAATATTCTTCACTACTTTTACAGAACTTTCCGCTTGCCTATTAGACTGAGGATAGTTTGGACTGGTGGTGATATGTTCAATATCCCACTCATATAAAAAGTTTTTGAAAATGGCTGATTGAAATGGTGGCCCATTGTCACTTACAAGCGTTAACGGTATCCCATGGCGTGAAAATATTGATTTCAAATGTGTGACGACAGTTTCCGCATTATAATTGTACAACACTGAATTTTCAATGTATTTCGAATAATAATCCGTAACAATGAGATAATTTGTGTTGTTGAAATGCATTAAATCTACACCTACCTTTTCCCAGGGAAAATTAGTGATATCATCTGGCAAAAGAGGTTGTGATGAGTTATTAGGTTTAAATTTAGTACAAATCTGACATTGATCTACAACATTTTGGATATCCGAGTTAATATTCGGCCAAAAAATTATATTTCTGACTAGGCTTTTGGCTTTCGACATACCTAAGTGACCTTTTTACCTAAATTTCCGGACGTAGAATTGATGGTATAATTAAACTAGGTCCCTTAAATACTAGATCGTTGACGACATGAATCTCTGCCTGAAAATTCCAATATGGTTTAACGCAAGATTCAATTTTATTTTTACTTGATGGCCAACCAGTTTTATAATAATTCATTAAAGTTAATAACGATTGGTCTTGTTTCGTCGCCTCAGTGATTAATTTCAGTTTTTCTTCCGAAACGGCCAGACTTGACATCAGTTAGTTGATATGGATGTCAATTTCATTTTCTGTATCCGTTACTTCTGTATCAGGTAACGGTGCTCTAGATAACGTGTCGGCAATATACATAAATTTACCAGGTACATACTTAACGTCTAAGTGATAGCATTAAAGAGATATCATCATTCGTTGTAGCCTTGCGGGAACTCCAGAAAGTGATTTTTTAAAAAGTGTCACCAAAGGTTTATGATCCGTCTCCACGTCTACAATGTGACCATAGATATATTGATGGAATTTTTGACACCCGAATAAAATGGCGTATAATTCCTTCTCTATTTGCGCATAATTTTGCTGACTGGACGTTAATGTTTTTGATGCATAAGCAATCGGTCTATTTTCGTCCATAATGACTGCCCCAACTGCGCTCTGTGAAGAATCTACGGACAATTTTAGCGGTTTTTTAATATCAAAGTTAATAAGTACTGGAGACGAACTTATAATTTTCTTTAAATTGGCAAAAGACTCATCGTGATTGGCATCCCACAACCAACTGACGTCTTTTTTTAGTAAAGTCCTTAAAATATCTGTTTCTTTTGACAAATTTTTAATAAAAGATCCCAAGTAATTAATCATACCTAAAAAGCGTTGTAAGTCTTTCTTACAAGTGGGAGTTGGTAACTCGCGGATAGCTCTAACCTTTGACTCATCTGGCCTGATCACTCGACTGTTAAAAACATGACCGAGAAATTTTACCTCCTGTAAGCCAAAGTGACATTTATTTAGGTTGAATTTTAAATTGACTTCTCTGGCTCTTTTAAAAACACTTTCTAATCTACATTTGTGAGACTCTAGGTTCTCACCCCAAACTAAAATTATCACCCCTTCTAAATCCGCAAATATTTCCGTCATTATTCTGGAGAAAAATTCGGGGGCGGAATTTATTCCATACGAAAGTCTTAAAAATTGGTACCTGCCTAAAGGTGTTTGGAAAGTGCACAAATCCGAACTTTCTTCATCTAAAGGTATCATCGAAAATCCTGAGAATGCATCTAAATTTGAGAAATAATTTGCTCCTTTAATTTTAAATCTAATCTCGTCCATCGAAGGTGTTGGATAATGTGTTCTGCAAATAGCCCTATTTAAATTTCGCGGGTCTAAACAAATTCGTAACTGTGAATTTTTTTTCTCTACGACAACAATAGAACTCACCCACGGTGTTGGTTTTGTAACCTTGACAATGACCTTCATTTCCTCCATTCTATCTAATTCTTTTTTTAATTTATCATGCAGTTTGAACGAAATCTTTCTTGGTGCATCGATTTTGGGTTGAACATCGGCTCGAACTGATAGATGACATTCATGAGGCAAGCATCCGAGACCCTGAAAAACATCATTAAATTTCTTTACTAAGTTGTTCGTGTTATACATCGAAAAATCATCGTTGGGAATATTTTCAGAGTCATTCGTGTTTGAGTACACACGTTTTATTATTCCCATCGCATGACAGGTAGTTAGCCCTAATATAGTTTGGCATGATTTCAATTCAGTGATTACAAAGGAAATGGACATATTTTTATCATTATCATAAAAACAATTTAACTTACACATTCCTTTTGTAGGAATATGTGTACCACCGAAAGAATTTATTTTGAATGCTGTTTCTGTGATAATTTTTTCAGATAAACGAAGTTTTTTTAAATTTGTAAAAGACATAACATTTATATTGGCACCCGTATCTATAAGGCATGAAATTATAACATTGTTTATTATTAAATTAATGTGCCATGAATTCAATGTTGCATTTATATTGTTGCAATAGAGAACTCCAGTCCAATTTTTTTATTTTTTTTAATGAATAAAGACCTTCAAACTGAAATAACTGCATTTTTATTTTTATTTTTATAGTTAGTTTTAATAGTTAAAATAATTGTCTAAGTTTTAATTTTTAAAGACTCCCAGAAACGCACCGTATCTATGGTGGTCTTCACCCACCCATAGTTTTTTACTTTTTAAGTTGTCATTTTGAATCAGTGATGTCATGTCGAGGGAAATTTCCCTAGATCTAGGGGAGAAAAATATTTTTTAGGGATAAGGGAAATCAGGACAAAATCTAGGGAAATTTCGAACTCTGGCAAAAATTTTATTACATATGACAATATTACTGGTAATATTTATATATATATATATATATATATATATATATATATATATATATATATATATATATATATTTTGGAATTCCTATGAATCTTAATTATTGCTCATGTACTTACATGCAATGTTATTTTTAACACTGACAACTCAAAATGATATTATGGAACGTACCGTCTTCAAAATACCATGCTTGGTACAAATGAGCGGCGGGTTGCTTATGATTTTTATTTTACAAAGTGTTTTTTTTTATTTGGAATTCAGTTTCTAATTCAGTGGTGAGTGTATTCGTACTTTTAAATTATTACTTCACGTAGCAAAAAGTGTTTTATTTGGAAAATCACGGTATTATTAGTATATTTACCAAGTTCCGATATCTTTCCAATTAATTATCATATTAATTAACATATAACAGGATTAGTGTAACACAATCGGGTGGCTACGTAGGTAATTGCGTAAATGTGAAATTTCACTTCGAAATCTAGGGAAATAATTTTCTTGGGCTGAGCATCCCTGATTTTGAATTTAAGAAAATGGCGGAATAAAATTAATATAGGATGACTCAATGACTTTTGTGTGAGAAATTGAGGCGTTTTTATTTAAGATTAACTGCTTTTAATATAGAAAAACATTGGTAAAATGTCCACATTTCACCGCTACTGTTATTGTATTTAATCAAAGTGCAATATAAAAACAATAAATCATCTCTTTCATTGCAAATACATGCGACATCGTGTTTTGTGTCAGGCGTTACTTTGTAGATACATTGTTTTATGTATAATACATACAGAAACACTGGTATTTATAATACACTGATCATGACGAGTGTGTAACAACTTGTATAAAAAGCCCTATAGTAAAAACAATTTGAAAATACATAACAAAATGTCAAAATAGGACGACTTTAACCTCAAATAGACAAAATTTATTGCAGATTGTCCGCAAATATAGCCCTTTTCGTTAATTGTTGAGGGCCTAAATTATGTTTCAATAAACACAATAACTATTATTTATCTAAATCTCTATAAACAGTATGAAAATAAACCAAACACACGAAATGTTGAATTGCATAGGTACGTGTGCACTTCAAGTCATTTCAAATGTCAACACACTATCACCAGGTGACAGGTTAAGTGTGACGTCACAGTTAACCATTTCAGTAATGCCAACTTAACGTTGTGTTTTGAAAGAGGTTTAAAAATGCACTTTTTAATATTTTTTTTAAAACTCTGCGTTTAATATTATGAAATAAAACTTATATATTCAGAATCAGCGTTTCTTGGTCTATATGAACATATTTTTTTAAAGCCATAATATTTTTCACTGGAGTTCCTTATTTAGTGTGTCAATTGTATAGTCGTGGTTGAGTACCTCACTTTGTGACAAAGTATTAACATTAATTTTCCTACCTTTCAATTTCCTATTAAAACAACATTTCGAATAATGACCAATCTTGAGACAATTAAAGCATTTAGCTGATGACGCTGGACAGTTTGTGCGGTGAATTTGTCCACATTTGGTACAGACTCTGCCCTTACTTCCGGATTGACTTCTGTATTGACTTCCGGATAGACTGCTCGGACTCCCGGATCTTCTGGATTGACTGCTCGGACTTCCAGATTGACTTCTGTATTGACTTCCGGATAGACTGCGCGGACTTCCGGATCTTCTAGATTGACTTGTAGCTGATAACGAAGATGAAGACGGACTTCTTTGAATTTGCTGTATAATATTCTCCTCAATACTTCTTGTGTTTTCCCTCGATACAACAATCGCTTTTGATAAAATAATCACCTTTTCCAAGTTTAAAGACGGTTCTTGTAAAAGTCTTTCCTTCAAGTAGTAGAGGTTTCGGTTCAGGTTACATATAAATATATCCTTTATTAAAGATGACTGTAGGTTACCGAAATCACAAGTTTGGCTGAGATTTTGTAATGAAGCAATAAATTCTTCTACTGTTTCACTTTCGTCTTGTTCCTCGTGAAAAATTTAAATCGTTCCACCGTTACATTAATTGTAGGTATGAAATGTTTATCAAAATGTAGTATTATTTCTTCGAGCTTGCTTTTTTCCATTGTTAGGCCAAAAGAGTTAAAAATTTCCACTCCTTTAGGTCCGATCGTATGTAGGAGCCTTGCTACTTTTTGTATTTCATTTTCCTCATTGTAATTATTCGCCATCATATAAATCAGGAATGATTGTTTGAATCTCTTCCACTCACCCGCCATATTTGGAACAATATTCATTTGTAAAATCTGACTTGACATTTTATTCCTTGGTTTTGTGACACCACAAATTATTCGCACCACAAATTATTGATTGCTGACTTGACTTCACTCGCAATATTTTTAATCAGACACACCTGACACCATGTTATATTGTGTTGAATATAATAACACGATTGTAATTGGAATATCATTTATTAAACCAGCCGTGCTGACTGACAGTTGACAAGTGAAAAGACAACATATGAAAGTAGTCATAGACAATAATATAAGATCATAGATACTCATACCAACAACCCCAAAAACAATTAACGAAGATAGATTTTAAATTTCGGAGGCAAGTATGGTTACCGCCGCCCCAGGAACCATTTATTGGATAACCAACACCTTTGCCACAGGTTCGCTACGTTTAATGACTTAACAGGGGTGCCCGGGTTCATGGGGTGAGGTTAGTTCAGGTCTGATAGTCTCGTTCGAAGCATCTGCCCACCTGCTGTGTGGTGGGCAAGATCAAGAGAGACTGGTTGAAGAAGTTTTTTTTTCCTCTCCTCCACCGCCTTGCACCGCAGTGAAGGGGTGGAGTCATACATCCATTTTGCCTGAATACACTGACCCCAAGATTCCTACCCACCCCTCATACCTATTTCCTTCCCAGAACTTCCTCTCCTTCCATTCCATAAAGAAACTCCCCACATAGCATCCCCTAAGATGATATAGGTCCTGAGGGAAATTATTTTCCTTAGGGCCTCCTGTGTGTAGCTAACGAAAATAAAATATAAACAGTAGAAATGAACCAAGAGAATCCCTAATCCTAGAATTAGCTAGGCTAAATTATATAGGGCGATGGCAAATTGCAGTAAAGTTATGATTTTTTTAGTAATATTATGATTTTTTTAAATGAGCATACCGCACAAGAGTCTCAACTGCTCCCAACCACATGAAGCCAGTAAGAATATGGCATTACTAATTAGGGTATATTATCGGGTTGAATGAAAGGTGGAGTGGGGAGGGAAGGGAGATGGGAAAGGGGAAAATGGAAAAGTACCTGGCTAAACAGATCTGGTCTCCAAACATGGCTAAAGCCATTTAAAAAACGTTTCAATTCTAAATGGTGGTATTACACCAGAATGACACTGATAGTATCTTCTACTCTAGAACGTGCAGCAAATATAGGTACCTGTACTAAATTGTTAAATAACACAATTCAATCAAATAAATAGTCCATCCCTAATGAATGTGAGTCGATGTACAAAAGAACTATGAACAACAATACTGCCACTGTACAGAAACACGCTGTTAAATTCGCTCCTGTTCAAAATTTAAAAAGTAAACAATCAAAACGTATTTTACAAAAATATATTGCTTTCGTACATACAGAATTGCATTAGCAGTGCAGTGGAGAAGTTTTAAGCTGTTTTAGAATGTCAGTTTTAACCTAAATCTGATTTTTATAATCCATAGTCGCTTTCAAAACAATTATCATTATCACCAATCACTCAGTCCGAACTCTGTTTGTGTGTGTCGTGTGTGTGTGTTGTACGTGACAGCTGACTCTACCTTACACAGCGCAGGGCCGCTAAACCTTTTTCAAACCTCACGTCTCACATCTCGAAGCAGTAAAATGGACACCTGTGATACATATTCCTTTATCACTGCGGCAAACAACATTATTAACTCTTTACATACTACTACAATAGATCCAAGCAACAAGTTCACCAAAGAACAGATGGGGAAATTATCGCCAAAACTTTCCGAACTACTGGGCAATATAAGCCTTGTTGCAGCTAAAACGGGATTTTTAGAAGGTGAACTGAAGACTTACCAACGCATCTCAGAAAACCAGCCGCTTTAGCCTCCGCCCCAGTCCCTGCCAAACGGGGCAAAAATAGCCCAAATGTGCGAAACAGCCGACGAGTTGGAAGAAAGAAAGGTGAGAACCAAAAATGTAATTATCACAAATGTGCCCGAAAGCGTCATGGCGAATCAATTGGACCGAATTAAACAGGACAAAGTGGAAGTTTTAAAAATTCTCAACAAAATCGATAGCACGCTCGTTGAAAACTCAGTCAACATCTTCCGTATTGGGAGTAGTTAAACCAAATAAAATAAGGCCATTGAAAGTCATCCTTAACGATCCGTTGACAGCATTAAACGTATTGTGTAGAAAAAATATAGCTCTAACACACACTGATTGCAAAATTTGTTCCGACCAAACCCCTCTACAAAGGCAATACCTAAATGATCTTAGACAAACCCTGGCAAACCGTACCCTGGAAGGCGAAGTCGGACTAACTATAAAATTTATAAATAATAAGCCAGCAATAGTAAATGTCTCAAAAAACCAAAATCCACCATTGGATATGGCCTAACTAACCGAAAATGCCGGACCAAATGGCCTGATAAAATCAAAATCTATTATCAAAATACACGAGGACTTCGTACAAAACTACATGACCTTAAAGTAACGGTACCTTTACACGGACATGATATATTTATCTTTACTGAAACATGGCTCGTTTTAAAGGAGGCGGAGTTTTGATTGCAATCAAGGAAAATATATCAGCGAAAAAAATAAAAACGCAAAATACCTCATTGGAGCAATTATTTGTACAAATTGTCACTCCCATGGAAAAAATCATCATTGGAACCGTATACATACCACCAAACTCCGACATCCAAACCTAACATTGTGAAGACATCGAATTTCTTATGTCAAAAAATCCTACATCGAAAATAATTATTGTCGGCGATTATAATCTTCCCAATTTGAAATGGATATCTAGTGACAATGGTTATATTACTAACGAAAGTTCTAACGACCCAGCACGTGAAGTGGTAGATACGATAAACTATTTAAATTTGCATCAACATAATTTTGTACCCAATATATGTGGTCGCCTTTTAGACCTTGCCCTTTCAAACTGCTTTAAACTGTGTGTTGAAATGTCAGATGATCAGCTCGTTCCGGTGGATAATTATCATCCCCCCCCCCTACACATTATAGTAAATATGTACACAAACAATCCACCACTGAAACAAACAACATTCAACTTCAAAAACGCTGATTACGATTCTATTAACTACCAACTCACTAATACAGATTGGACTTTCTTGACCACTAACAGTGATATCGAACAAATACTAGAAAAACTCTATGAAACATTATCTGAAAATATAAAATCTCATGTCCCCTCGTATACACCAAAATACAGAACATATCCAACTTGGTTCTCCACGGGCCTTATACTCTTACTGAAACAAAAAAAAACAACTACACAAAATTTTTAAACTAACCCACCAAATCAACGACTACTTAAACTTCTCAGAAACAAGAAAGAAATGTAAAACACTATCGAAACTGTGCTATAAAGCATACATCACCTCCGTTGAGAAATTGCGCTAGGAACAAAGAATCTTTGGAATTTTGTTAAAAAATTAAACAATGAAAGTACAGACTACCCTCCAACAATGCATTATGATGGCAAAATAGCCAATAACACCTTTAATATTGTTAATTCGTTTGCGGATCATTTCCAAAGTGTATATGAAGGTGAAATATCAGATAACAACGTACCATCATACACATATCAAAACACAATATATCTACATAATTGCCTCATAACACAGGAAACATGCTTAAATAAAATCATTTCACTTGACCCTAACAAATCTGCAGGCCCAGATAACATCCCACCAATATTTTTCAAACAATGCGCATCTGCAATATCAGGTCCACTCACCGCATTATTTAACCACCTACTTTCTTCTGGACATTTTCCAACCCGTTGGAAATCTGGTTATATTACCCCGATTCTCAAAAAAGGTGACGACACAGATATTAAAAACTACCGTCCTATATGCATACAATCAGCACTCCCGAAAATCTTTGAATCCCTTGTTCTCGATTTAATTTATCCATCAGTATTAAAAGTAATTGATAAAAACCAACACGGATTCGATTCTGGTAGGTCAACTGCTACTAACCTGTTACTTTACCATAACTATATTACAGAATCTTTTACAAAAAAAAAACAAGTTGACAGTATCTACACGGATTTTTCAAAAGCATTCGACAAAGTATCATATAAATTATTACTTAGGAAACTGTATGCCTTAGGACTGAGAGGCAAGTTGTTGGATTGGTTTTCAAGTTATTTGTCTAACAGAATCTTATTTGTTAAAATTAAACATTAAAAATCTAAATTAATATATGCAACTAGTGGTCTACCGCAAGGGAGTCATCTTGGCCCCATCCTTTTCTTAATATTCATAAATGATATCATAAGTTGTTTCGACGATGTAGAAGTTCTGCTTTTTGCCGATGACATCAAATTATACAAAGAAATAGCCAATATAGGTGACTGCCTAATCCTACAGTCAAACATTGTCAAATTACAAAATTAGTGTGTAGCAAATAACTTATTCCTCAATATCAATAAATGTAAGACACTGATATTTTGTCGAACAAAGACTCCACTATCTTTCAAATACACAATAGATAATAAAATCTTAGAAAAAGTCAAAGAAATTAGGGATCTTG
Source organism: Limnephilus rhombicus (assembly GCA_929108145.2). Lineage (NCBI taxonomy): Eukaryota > Metazoa > Arthropoda > Insecta > Trichoptera > Limnephilidae > Limnephilus > Limnephilus rhombicus. The sequence continues at coordinate 27,868,256 of OV815299.1, read as the reverse complement.
GAGTTGTGTTTGATACGCAATTAAACTTTATAAATCACATACAACAAATAACTAATAAAAGCATGAAAACACTGGGATTTATAATCAGAACAATTAAAGACTTCGATTCGCTGGAAGTTATAAAAATCGTATACTTGTCACTCGTACGCAGCTTGTTGGAAAATAATTCCATAGTTTGGTCCCCATATTATCAAATTCATATAAGAAATATCGAAAGAGTGCAGCACAAATTTTCAAGATTTATTAATTTCAAGTTACACATACCTATTCAACACATTAACTACACATCTTTACTAAACACATTTAAATTGCATTCCCTAGAAAACAGAAGAAAAATAAACGATCTAACTTTTTTGATTTTGATCTCATTGATTTTAAAGTACCTACTCGAGAAACAACTCAAAACATATTATTCTGCAAAAATAATTCTGGAACCAACTACCACACACATGCTCCAATTTCACGATTACACACACTAGGAAACAAATTCACCTCAAATATCAATGTATTTAATACAAGTTTACCTTTATTCAAGAAATATCTGAACAATATTTTACAAGTCCGAAAATCATGCATAAACAAAAATACTCGAGAAATGCGTGGACAAAAACCGTCTTGTTTAGATCATATTTGGGTTAACATAAAATTACAAAACCTTTATAAAATTAGAACAATAGTTTGGCAAACGAATATTACTGACCACCATTCTTGCTTATTATTATATGATAACGATATGAAGTCAGAAATAAATGTTCCAATTAAGACTAAGAAAACCACAAATATTGCCATATTGGAGGAAAAATTGAAAGCAGAAACTTGGTATACAATATTACAATCCAACGATGTCGAAGAATGTTCAAGTATGTTTGAAAAAAAAACTTATGAATCATATTGAAACCTCCACAACAGAGGTCTCACTATACACGAATTCAAAATTCAGACGTATAAAACCTTGGATCACACGTGGCCTTATAAAATCTATTAGAGAAAAAGAAAAGCTGTATAAAAATACAATCAAAAATCCACACGACGAAAATGCTAAAATAGTTCTCAAAAAATATAGAAATAAATTAACAACTTTAATTAAAAAAAGTAAAGACGACTACTTCAGAAAAGTAATCTCTACTTCAGAAAATAATCTGAAAGCTATTTGGAAAGCGGTAAATTATGCAATTAAAAATAATAAAAAAAATAATTCTATAAAATACATTAAACACGAAAATAATATAATAGATGTATCCAAAGATCCAAAACTAACAGCAAACATTTTCAATTCTTATTTTTCTAAAGTAGGAAATAATCTCGCTGAAAAAATCTCTAAACTTTTACACACACCAAAACCTATAACTAATAATACACAAAAACGAAATACACTGTCCACTTTTAAAAAAACTACTGAAACTGAAATACAACTTATAATAGAAAACATGAAAGACGGATCCTCTCCAGGTTTTGACCATATTTCTGTGAAAATTCTTAAAACAATGAAAATGTATCTACTGAAACCTCTTAACCACCTTATTAATCTCAGTCTGACTAAAGGCATATTCCCAACAAATTATAAAAAATCTGTAATATCCCCTATCTTTAGGCGACCCACAAAATGTCTCAAATTATCGACCGATTTCACTAATATCGAATATAGCAAAAATATTTGAAAAGATTGTAAAAAAAACGGGTTGTAGATTTTCTGGAGAACAATAAAATATTACATGGCAATCAATTCGGATTCTTAAAAACAAAAAGCACACAAGACGCAATAGCAAATGTAACATCATTTATATACTCGGCACTTGATGAAGGTAATAAATGCGCAGGAATATTCATATACCTAAGAAAAGCATTCGATAGTATCTCACACGTAATGCTTATCAAAAAACTGAAATCAAATAACATCAATGACATAGCCGTCCAATGGATAGAAAGTTACTTGAACAATCGTGCACAATTTGTTAAAATAAATGACCAAGCTAGCGACAAGGAAACGTCAAATTTTGGTATCCCACAGGGAGCCGTGCTAGGACCAATATTGTTCATTTTGTATGTAAACGATATATTTATTCAACCATTACATGGACGAATTATCTCTTACGCCGATGATACCGTTCTTATAATAAAAGAAAAAACGTAGCAAAAAATTAATTTAAAAGCCACAGAAGACATAAATAATCTAAAAATATGGTTTGACTATAACCTCCTTTCGTTAAATAGTGATAAAACATATGTCATCCCATTCGAAATTAACACCAACAATATATCAAATCTTCAAATAATCTTACATAATCATTCTCTCGCACAATACGATACTAATATAGTAAGGAAAATATGATCTTACTTGGAGACATAAATTTAAATTTGCTTAATGACCAAGATTATATCATAACTTCATATGAAAACTTACTTACTAATCATTATTTAACTAAATGCATTAATGTAGTAACCAGAGAAGCTGTATTAAATGGACAAATTAGTCGCACGTGTATTGACCATATATTTGCCAAATTTAGAGGCAAAAAAATAACAGCTTGCGTCTGTGAAAATAATATTGCCGATCATTATATCACTGCTATTAATATAAAATCTCATAAACGTCAGGTAGACTTTTCAAATAAGTATATTCAAATCATCTCACAAAAGGTTATTGATCGGTATATCAAAGATTATAACTGGAGTAAACTTATAGAGGAGAGGGATTGTATTTCATTATATGAAAAAATAAAATCTTTATTTAACAATTTTTACAAGAGTAGTTCTAAAACGATAGTGCAAAAACCGAATACACGACCTTATGCAATAAATGAATGGGTAAGCAGTGAATTATTATGTCATATAAATAAAAGGGATAAACTTTATAAAAAATGGAAAAGTACACCAACAAACAAAACATATGAAACAGAATATAAAAAAACACGAAACCTTGTCAATAAACTCATAAATAAAGATAAAACGAACTACTATAATAATAAATTTAAAAACTGTTTTAATGATACAAAAAAAACCTGGGACGAGATAAATAATATTTTAGGACGTAAACCCAAAAACGATTGTGATCAAACTATAACACGATATATGTTAAAAGATAGAACTGAGGATTCTGTGTCAAATGATTTTGTGAATTACTTCTCGGATAGCATCAGCAACATGTTACATAAATGCAATCACAAAGCTACTAATATAGTACTGGAAGAACTACCTCACAGTTTATATATACCAAGAGCTACTATAACCGATATTGAAAACATTGTTAAAAAAATGAAAAACTCTAAAAGCACAGGTATTGACAATATAAGAATGTTTGATTTAAAAAGAAATATAAAAACTCTTGGGCCAATAATTACTCATTTAATAAATTTGATAATAAATCAATCAAAAATTCCACAAGAATTTAAATGTAGCATTACTAGACCAATATTTAAAGGTGGAAAACACATTGAACTGGGAAATTATAGGCCTATTAGTATTCTACCAGCATTAGAAAAAATTCTTGAAAAATTTTTATCAAATAAATTAAATAATTATATTGAAAAATTCTCTATCATTGATCCAAGTCAATATGGTTTCCAAAGAAAAAAAAATACTGAAAAACTACTGCAAGATTTTTCCAATTACGTAAATAACCAATTGAATAATAAATTACATGTTATTGTTTTATTTATTGATAACTCTAAAGCTTTTGACACAATTTACTCCAAAAAACTGCTTAAAACACTAGAAAAAATTGGAATAAGAGGAAATGTGTTAAATTTATTTAAAGATTATCTTACAGATAGAAAAATATGTATCAAAATAAATAATACTTTTAGTAAAACAAAAAATGTATCTGCAGGAGTTCCACAAGGTTCCATATTAGGACCTACACTATATATAATTTATGTAACCATAATGAAAAAACTTTTCTCTTTTGTGAAACATTTTGTATTCGCAGATGATACGGCATTGGTCATATCACATAAAGATCTAAAAATTGCAATTGAACTCATGCAAATTGACTTTAATCAACTCTGTAAATGGTCACATGATGCAGGACTATTAATAAATGCTAAAAAAACCAAAGTAATGCATATAAGATCACCTAATGCCAAATTTCAATTTAATCCTAATATTATATCTCATAATTTTAATTGCATTCATAAAAATATTCCAACTAATTGTAAATGTGAAAGCTTAGAATTAGTTTCGGAATACGTGTATCTTGGTGTTACTGTAGATTGTTTTTTTAAATGGGACAAACATATAAAAAAAACCTGTAAAAGACTCAGATCGATTGCTGGCAGAATGTACACATTAAATTTTTTCCTATCAATTGAAACACTTAAAATAATTTATATGTCACTAGCAGAATCTATTATAAGATATGGATTAACAATATGGGGAAATACTTCTATAACCAATCTGAAACAAGTGCAAGTTGTACAAAACGCAATTGTAAAATTATTGGTCGTCGCTAATATTTTCAAACAGAGACAAAATAAACCGTTGCTGTTTCAGAGTGCCAAAATTTTACCTGTTAAGGCAATACTTTGGCACAAAATTATAATTCAACATATATTTACCCCGCAGCATAAAGAGAAATTAGAACATAAATACAGCACTAGATTCACGCGTAACGACGGGTTAATAGTTCCGAAATTTAACAATAAGTACGGACAGAGAACGTTTGAATATATCATACCGAAGATATTTAATTTATTACCTGACACTATAAAGCAATGTAATTCTATGAATAAGGTTAAATATATGGTGAAAAATTGGCTATCGGAAAAAAAAGATTTATATTGATTTTGATATGTATGAAAAAATGTTGTATCTGTAGATATAAGATGTAAATTTTAAATATGTATAAATATGTAACTAAAATATAAGCACCTGTTGACAAGCTGATTCAATTGGCTTAGCAGGACTTGTTTGTTGATTATATTATGTATTATCTATTATTTCAATAAAAAAAAATAAAAAAAAAAAAATAAAATAAAAAAATCACTGTCGACAAAATTATTCACATCTGAAAAGAGCGGATAAAATTACATATCTCGGAATAATCATAGATAAAAACCTAAAATGGAAAGATCACATCGAACATACAATATAAAGAATTAGGAAATTAGTTTATATATTCTTACGAATTAGAAACTTCTTATCAACGAAAAATCTATACTCAATATTTTTTTTTTTTTTTTTAATTATTTATTAACCAAGAATAACATTTCAATATATACAATATACCTACATATACATATATATATATATAAAAAAAAATGGTATATACCACCTCACTAGGCTGAGCCTGTTCTGAGGTGGCAGGAATTTAATTTAATTTTGATATCTTAATCTTGGAAGATAAAAAATATAATTTTAATTTAAATAGATAAATGGAATAAAAGAAAAAAATATAAAGAAATGAAAAAAAGATATGAGATAAATAGATGAAAATAGTTAAGGAGAAAAGAGAAAAAATACAGGCGTTGAGTGTGTTGTTTGATCAAGTTATCTGCACGCAGTATGCAATACCCTTGTTTACTACCCACGTATGAATTTTGCGTTTTAGATTTTTTGTCACTAGAATATCTTTTATATCTTTTTCAATCAAATTAAAACATTTTGGAGCCAAATTGTGATAATGTCTTTGTCCAAATGTAGTATTTGTCTTCGGAGTCATGTGTTGATGTCTATGTCTTGTGTCGTAATTGTGTTGTGCAGTATGATGGTTTAGTTTGTCTTTTTGGTAATGTATAGATATAATTTTGATGTACAGTTGGTGTATGTTCAATACAGCAAAGTCTTTAAATAACTGTATTGTCGAGAATCTAAAAGGTTTTTTAGTAATAACTTTAATTAAGGCCTTTTGCGCTTTGTCGAGAGGGTCCATATTAGTCTTCGCAGCACCACCCCAACCAATCATACCGTGGGTGATAATTGATTGTCCTAATGCGTAGTATATAGTTTTTAAAGTCTTCACTGGCATTATGTTTCGAATGTTCTTAAAAAAATATATAAGTTTCCTTACTTTACCCGCTGTTTTATTTATTTGTTCTGTCCATCTAAAATAATTGTCAATGTAAATGCCTAAATATTTGATTATCTGAGTCCGCGTTAGCGGGTTGCACAGGCAGTTTTTTTTAGATGTGCAGTCGTGTATAGTTAGGTTTTCATTGAGTCTTGGTTGTCGTCTGGGATCTATACTAAATGTCATGTATTTTGTTTTGTCTATATTTAGTGTTAGCAGGTTATTGTCGAGCCAATTTTTAATCCGGTTGATTCCTTCGGCAGCTTTTTTGTATACATTTGTCCAGGAATCAGAAGCGAAAATGAGAACAGTGTCATCCGCAAAGCAGATAACGTCTCCGCTAATATCTAACTGACACAGGCAATTGATGTAAAGTAAAAATAGTATGGGTCCTAATGTACTTCCTTGGGGAACACCGTAAGTTATGTATCTGTTTTGGCTTGTTACGTTGCCTAAATTTAGTGCGTGGCTGCGATCAGTTATATATGATTTGAACCAGTTATATGCAGAGTTTTTAATACCTATGTTATCTAATTTTTTAAGGAGAATTTTATGGGACACTGTATCAAAAGCTTTACTTAGATCTAGAAAAACCGCAATACAGCTTTTTTTTTGGTCAACATTTTTTATAATGGTTTCTGTCACTTTTAATATTGCATTCTGTACTCCCATATTCTTTCGAAAACCGTACTGATTTTCTGATAGAATCTTATGGTTGTCTAGATAGTCTACCAGTTGGATTTTCACAAGATTTTCGAGTACTTTTGTGAGAACATTTAAAAGTGATATTGGCCTATAGTTGGAGGGATTATTTTTATCTCCGGATTTGTAAATTGGTACTATGTTTGCACTTTTAAAATGGCTGGGGAATATACCGCTAGTAATACTCAGATTACAGATGTAGGTGAAGGGTAGGGCTATTTGGTGTTTTATTTCTTTTATTAGTTTAGTGTCAAGTTTGTCAGGTCCAGTCGCACAGTCGTTTCTCAGTTTATTTATGTGATGCATTATGTCCTTGGTTTGGAAAGTTTTTACTCTAAATGTATTGTTATCTTGTGCATTAGTGATAAATTTATTAGCAAGTGTATCTTCGTCAGTGTTCGTTTTCTTTAGTAGTGTTTGGGCTAATGTTTGACCAATTTCTGCAAAGTAATTATTTAATGTGTTGGCAATATCAGTCTGATCAGTTATTACTGTATCATTAACATCTATTTGTTGGAATTGTGCTGCTGGTTTTCTATTTACATTATTTATTTCCTTTACTGCGTTCCATAATACTTTCGGGTCATCTTTGTTTTCTTCAATTTTTCGTTTATAATATTCTTCTTTTGTCTGTTTCACTATTGATCGGCAGATATTTCTATATTTTTTGTAATAGTTTTGAAGCCTTATATTATTCGGTGAGTTTGAAGACTGTTTGTGAAGTTTGTCACGCTTATGTAAGCATTTAACCAGGTTGTCATTAATCCAAGGTTTAATTTTTCTATTTTTGTGCACCAATTTTCGTAAGGTTGTGTATTTTGTCACAGTCGTATTTATTTTTTCAGTAAAATTCATCATTGCAGTGTTAACATCTGTTTCATTTAAAATATTAGCCCAGGATATGGATTCAAGAGATGATCTAATAGCGTCATAATCTGTGTATTTTATTTGCATTTTCTTTTGTTGATTGTCTTTCTTCGCGTCATTTTTCTTGGAAAACGCGAGCATTGTAGCAAAGTGGTCAGTTACTGTCGTATTTATTATGGTTGCAGAGATATTAGATTTTGTCCTGACATAAATATGATCTATACAGGTTTGAGATATAGGTGTCACTCTTGTAGGTAAGTTGACGGCGGATCGAAGACCATAACTTGCAAGAAGACATTCATAGTCGTCAGCTTGGTGGTGCCTATCTCCAATTATATTGATATTGAGGTCTCCAGCTATGATACAGTTCGTGAATTTATTAAGCCTCTGAAGATTTTCGTTCAACGAGTTTAGGAACTGCGATATATTAGTATATGATGGAGACCGATAGATGGCGGTTATAACAACAGAATCAAGACATTGTATGGTGACACTGTTTGCTTCAAGTATTGCAGTTGGAATTTTTGAACCAAAAATAGAGTTTTTTGTGTACACTATCACTCCATCACTACGATTTTTGTGATGTTTTGATGAGAAAACATCGTAGCCTTGCATGCTGGGCGCAATAAAATCGTCATTAATCCAGCATTCGGTGAGAATGATAACATCAAACTTAATTTTTATTTGTTCTAAAGCAACCAATAAATTATCGAAGTTTTTGGTGACACTTCTGATGTTTTGGTTCAGTATTTTCAAACAATAATTGCCCGTAAAATGTTTGGTTACTTGTGAAGCATCGAGAATGTTATATGTTTCTATGTGATTAATATTTTGAATTTCTTCTTCGAAATGTTCGTATTTGTCGTCAAGTTCCTCATTTTCCATAGTCGGTTCTTTGCTGGGCTCTCTCTTCCATTTTTTGTCGGTAAGGGCACTGTCGACTGTTTGCTTTATGCGAGTAAACGTCTTTATTGCTAGAAGTTTTACTACAATTCCAGCACTTTGTTGCTAAATCATCGTCCTTTTTTGGACACACCATCGATTTGTGCTCGCCAGCGCAGTGGAGACACCTGTCTTTTAAAGCGTTGCAGTTTGGTGAGGAATGCCCGAATCCCATGCACTTGAAGCATTGGATTAGAGATGATAAATCTTCCACGTGCACCCTCATGTATCCGATGTTTATTCGGCCGAGACGGAGTAGTACATTTCTAGTAGTACTGTCAACTATTAGCACTATGTTTCTTAACTGTTCGTTCCGGTTTTTAGTGATTCGAAGAATCTTGATGCTGTCTTCAGGTTTTCGGCCCTGGATTGTTTCGAAGATGAGATCGTTTTGTTGAATGATCATGTGGACAATTTCTTCGTCTTTATATTCGTTAGCCACTCCTTTGAGGATAACTGTGGGTCGGGTACTACGCACTTGTACAGTCTATTCTTCAGTATGCCATTATCAGTTGGGGAGCAGCTTACAAAACTAGTTTGACCCCCATAGAAATTGTTCAAAGACTCATAATAAAAATTATACTAAAAAAACCTCCACTTCCCCACTGAACGCATATTCGAGGAATTCAAAGTTCCAACATTTAAAAACTTATTTGCGAAAAATTCAATCGTACAAATTATAAAAGAAAAAGATAAATCCTCATTCATAACTGAAAATCGTACAAGACTTACACATGTATTTGTATGCCCCAAACTGAACACGTCTTTTGCCCAACACCATTACACACCAAGGAAAATACTTCTTTAATAACCTTCCAGTAGAAATCAGAAGCAATAATGACAAAGTAAAATTGTTGAATTCCATCAAAAAGCATTTTAGAGAAATCACCAACGGGAAAATTGCTGCTTCCCTCATCACCACATGAATGTCACACTAAAAATTACACCTATTTTACTTATTACTGAATACGTGTGGATAATTTTATCTTTTAGTTAAAGGATCTTGATTGCGATATGATTAAACTGTGTTTTAACGGTATATTAACTGTGAATCTGTGCATATATTATGCGAAACACCCGACTGTATAAATTGTACATATTTAAAATGTATCCACAAGCTCCTCCATCCACAAGCAAATGCTTTTAATGGAGGAAAAGTAACAATATAACATGTTCCATTTTTTAAGATAAATAAAAAAAAAATAAATATAAAAATAAAAAATATTTTTATGTAGAATATTTTGATATCTAAGGAGCATCACATAGAAACTATTGCATGTATTTGAGTATTTCTATAAATCTACAATGTAAAAACCTATTACCGTTTTTTTTTATGTATCTTGCATTTTGTCATGTATTTTTCATCACATTTAATTAGTCACCTGTAAATTTTGTAATAACTAACATACCTACAAGTTTATTTCTATGGCATTTATAACTTAGAAACTTTCTCTTTTATTGTAATGCACTACCTTTCCTTAAATTTATCTGTATACTTACCTTTCATATGATGTTTACTAGTTATATTCTTATAGTTTATCTTTTTTATTTAAAAACTGTCTCTGTATTATAAACTTGTCATGTAAAAGCCCATCGGGGCATTGAAAATTAATAAATAAAAATAAATAAAATAAAAGTAGTTTTATATCAATATTTCTATTTTTTGAATTTGGTGCCATTTTATTTGATTAAAATTGTATAAAGTGTTATTATGTCTTGTGAGACTGATATTAGTTCCTAGATAGGTAGCGGGCAGATTGCCCTTCCTAAGGAACCAAAGGCTCCTGAAAATGCCAAATTAATTATGCTAAAAAATATATGTTTTTATTAAAATCATTTTCTTAGTTTTTCCTAAGTGTCTCATTTATAGGTGTATGAGATGTCGGGTATCAAACGATCTTGAGAGGGATCATTTGCTACCCGCCGCAACATTTGGCCATTCGAGCCGCATAACATCGATGTATTTCTTTATTATATTTACGGAAGGATTCAATGAGCAATATTCGTTTGAAATCATTATTACAATACCTACCCGCAATTTGAGATTGTCAGTGTCATATTGTCATACCTACCTGCCATTTGAACTTATAGTTTCTACCCGCTATACAAAATTATCACAATATCTACAAGTTATTCATTTGATATGTTGGGTCATTATTTTATTCTTGTCAAGTATTGTTGTCGAAAATTTATACGCCGCATATCGCATAAACTTACCATTATTATTTATCTTTTCGATTTATTGTGGTATAGTTAACTAGGTACTATTGCTAACTGGTAACTTCTTGCACACTAGAATAGTCACAAATATCTACATAGATACCAACGTACGTATTTACTTATGAACATCGCGTATTTATGAGTCATTAAAATATTTACAATATAATTAATTATTTCGTAAATAACTTGTCTACTGTGTTCTATCATCGTTCAGTATACTTTGGTCCGAAGGCAAAAACCGCCCAGTGCACTTGTGACTGTTGCACATTATTTTATAAATAATTAAAACTTTTAGTTTACAAATACTTATAAAAATGGAGGACCAATTAAAAAGACTATTAGTTTTACTAAAAGGTAAAAGCGAAATTATTCTAAAAAGGGTTAAAAATATAGCTGTGCTTGCAAAAAACTTGCCAGCCAGTTTTGAAGCATCGCGTTCATTTGATTTTTTTATGTCAGAATCTGAGAGTATAACGGAAATTAAAAATACATTTGATTTAATTATTGATCAAATTAACGAGAATACGGTTACGTTAAACCCAAATTCTGAACCAGATTATTCGAGTTGGGAACAATTTGAAGAATTATACACACGTATTCTACGCACAAGAAACAATTTAAAAACAAATTTAGCTACAGAGCCGAAAGCGTCTACAAGTGCATGTGCTGCTAATAATAATAATTCTATTAAGTTACCTTGTATCGATATACCTACCTTTGACGGACGGGTCGATAATTGGCATCTGTTCTATGAAATATTTAGAACAAATGTTCATTTAAATCAACAACTATCTGATTCCCAACGCGTTCAATATTTTATTGGAAAATTAACTGGAACCGCAAAAAATGTTACGTCAGGTTTAATGCCAACTGGAGATACGTACAAAATAATCTGGGATACGCTAGTTAATAAATATCAAGATAAGCGATCACTTGCCACACACTACCTGAATAATATATTTCATTCCAAAACCGTAGCACACAACGCAAATAGTTTGACAGTTTTTATAGAAAAATATTCAGCATCCATCGCCGCGCTAAAACAATTAGGAATAGAGGAACTTTCGAATTTTATATTACTGCAATTTGCTTTACAAAAATTAGAGTCGCAAACTGCTCAAGCATTTGAGCTCTCAGTTCGAGAAATTGAAATTCCCACCTGCAAGCAATTGGTATCGTTTGTACAAGATCAGGTCAAAATTCTGCAACGAACGTCGACAACTCGTGGACCTAACACCGCTAATATAAATACAACCAGTTCCGGTGGAACTGCACGCACAACTCAACCCCGCACACATCATACTTGCATAAGTACGCAATCGAAATGCTTTTATTGTCAAAATGAGAACCATACGCAACTGTACACTTGTACACAATTTTTAAAATTATCGCCAAAGGAAAGGTTTTCCTTCGTAAAGGAAAAATCTTTGTGTTTTAATTGTTTAAACCCGCAACACACGTCTACAAGATGTAAATCAAAAGGCACTTGTCATAAGTGCCATGGCAAGCACCATACGCTTCTTCATTTTGAGAAATCCAGTCACGCAAACACCAACACATCCAATGTAGAAACTCAACCTAACGAGTCAGTACCCTCGGTATGTACCATGTCTGCAACTACTGAAGTACTTGCTACAGCCAAGGTTCACACTGTTGATCGAAACGGTGAAGAGAATACCGTTCGCTGTCTTTTAGACCCATAACATCACATTGTTGTGAACAATTAGGCCTAGCGGTTAGACCAGGAACGCGCCTTGCAGTCCAGGGCTTAGGTGGCAAAACGCAATCAATAAAAGTAAGTGTCACATTGACAATTCAATCTAGGATTGATCCCTATTTCAAATACTCCATAACCGCTCTAGTTTTAGATAAAATTACCGCTAATTTACCTACTTGCAAAGTGGACTTGACGTCATATAAGTTCATAAATATTCCACTGGCAGACGACACCTGGGCAATGCCTGGTCCAATAGATTTGCTAATTGGCGTTAGTCTGTTCTGTCAACTGTTGTTACCAAATAAGGTAATCACCCACGGGTTTCCAGTCGCAATTCAAACCACATTAGGCTATGTTTTCATGGGTGAAGCTCCAGTAAATTCTCAATCAAACACCACTTTAACTTTCTGCCCTACGCACGAAATTGAGAATTTAATTCAAAAATTCTGAGAAATCGAAGATATCGGTTCGGAACCGGTTCACAGCCTTGAAGAAAAAGAAACTGAGAACATTTTTAAAAGCACCACAACTCGCCTTGAGGACGGTTCTTATGAAGTGGCTTTGCCATTCAAAGGCAACCCGTGTGACTTAGGTGATTCATTGCAAGCTGCGCAAAATCGGTTTTATGCACTAGGGAGAAAATTTAAGCATCTGCCAGAATTAAAACCGCTCTATGATGAAGTGATCAGAGAACATATGTATTCACAAAGGTTATCTATCCCAGGTAGAAGCTTTACCGTCAGAAAACGCGTACTACATTCCGCATCACGCAGTTAGGCGTGAGGATAAAATGACCACGAAAGTGAGAGTGGTTCTTGACGCAAGAGCAAAAGCAAAAAATGATTTATCTTTAAATGACAATTTACACACGGGACCAAGCCTACAAAAGGTTTATGTTGCATTCTTCTGAATTTACGCCTTTTTTCTATCGCAATTTCCGCCGACGTTCGTCAAATGTATTTATGTATAAATGTTCGCAAAGAAGATCGTCGTTATCAACGAATTTTATATAGATTCGATCCGCAAAAGCCGCTTCAGGCTTATCAATACAATCGCGTGGCATTTGGCCTTAAGTGCAGCCCGTTTTTAGCCCTTCGAGCAATCAAACAGTTAACGTTAGATGAAGGCGCTCGCTTCCCTACGGCAAGGGATATTATCAATCGCGACGTTTATGTAGACGACATCGCTAGCTCTGCTTTAAATGAGCAAGAAGCTATCCACGCGGCTGGAGAGTTGATTGAGCTCTTCCAATCAGGAGGATTCCAACTCGCTATGTGGGCATCCAATTCCAGCAAAGTATTAGAAAACATTCCATTGGAACTTCGCTTGTCGCAAAGTGTAACTTTCGATAGTGATGCATCGCTAAAAATCCTTGGGCTACGCTGGCATCCTTTGGATGACATTTTCGCATTTGAAGTCACTCCAGACAATCGAACTTGTACAAAACGCAATATTTTATCATCTGTCGCTAGACTCTTTGACGTGATGGTTCTGGTGGCGCCTATAATTGTGCAAGCCAAGCTTCTGATAAAGGAGCTGTGGATTTTAAAAATCGATTGGGACGAAATCCCACCCACGAGTATATCACGCCAGTGGCAGCAGTTCAACGTGGAATTGCCGTCAATATCGTCAATTCGTATTCCACGTCATGTAGGAGTCGCTGAAGGATGCACGTTAAAACTCGTTGGGTTTGCGGACGCCGGCGAAAAGGCATACGGAGCAGTGATATACGCTCAGGTGACCACTCCTGATAACCGAATTGAGGTTCAATTAGTTTGCGCCAAATCAAGGGTAGCACCGTTAAAGATCGTCTCCTTAGCATGATTAGAATTATGCGCAGCATTATTGTTATCGCAACTGTTGAAAAAGATAATTGATAATTACTCCGCGAGGTTTATTTTTCATTCAATATTTGCCTTTTCTGATTCGACTGTAACTTTAAGTTGGATTCATTCATCACCTCACAGATGGCTAACCTTTGTTGCCAATCGTGTAGCAAAAATACACGAAAATTTGCATAGTAGTCATTTTTATCATGTCGCAGGTGCTGAGAACCCTAGCGACTGTCTGTCGAGAGGTATGCTACCATCACAATTGATGGCAGATGACATTTGGTGGAATGGTCCAAAATGGCTTTGCTAGCCGCATTCCGAGTGGCCTATTGCGCCATTTAAGCACGCAAATTCGGAACAGTTACCGGAATTGAAAACCAATCAGTATGAACCGCCAGTTACTTTTGGCATGTGTTCTCGCATAGCTGATCCACCAGAAATCAAAACTCGCAACCTTGAAGCGCTTGTATCATCTCAAATTGTACCTAATTCGATTATTAGCAAATATTCTTCGTTTAATAAATTGCAACGTGACTCGCTTTTGAAAATCATACGCATCGAACAGGAAACATATTTTTCTGTCGATTTTTTTTTTTTTTTTTTTTTTTTTTTATTTTTTTTATTTTTTTTTTTTTTTATTTAAAAAAATTTTTGAAAATACACTTTTATGTTTTTTTTCTAGATTACCATACTAGGCTAATGCCTGTGTTAAGGTAATCATACATGATATAAGTTATACAGTGTATGAACTAGAACAAAATATAGGTTTGAAATAGAAATTATAAGATATTAGAAACAAGAGAAAGAAAAAAGATAAAAATATTTAAGGTAAAATATAACAAGATATATGTATACGTATGCACATACAAATACATATGCACATACATACACAAATACATATAAATACATACAAACACACATATATACATATATATATATATATATAAATATATAAAGGATTATAAAAAAGAAAATTTTTTAAAGAAGTTAAAAATAAAATACTATATAAAATATATGTAAAAAATAAAATACTGAAATATAAACTTATAACTATATAAAATACTAAAATATAACTATATAAAATACTAAGAAGTAAGATTTAAATATGTTAATCTATAATTTTTTTTTTTTTTTGAGAGCTAAAATTTTTACTGGAGGTTTGTCAATGTAGGTAATTAATCGTCTAGAAGAGTATATATTTAGGTTAGATTAGATTTCAGTGAAGTCAGGTTGGAAAAAGATGTGAAGTATGATATTTTATTTAGTTAATTTAATTATTTTCTTTTCTTTTAAAATGGTTAGGAAGTCATATATTCTTTAAAAAAATCTCGTCCCCTTTCGAATATCCAATTTTGAACACGAATAGTAAAAAGAGGTATGGTAATATTTGATTTTATATCGGTGCTCAATGCATTGTATATTTTGGGGGCAATGAACCAAAATTGTCGGTGAGCGAATGTGGTTCTAGTTTTTGGGACCACGCATCCCAGATTTGATGAAAAGCGGGTTTTGGCTTGATGTTGTGGAGCCACCAGTAGGTTATTTTTACGTATGTAGGATA
Organism: Limnephilus rhombicus; assembly: GCA_929108145.2. Lineage (NCBI taxonomy): Eukaryota > Metazoa > Arthropoda > Insecta > Trichoptera > Limnephilidae > Limnephilus > Limnephilus rhombicus. Next base: position 27,852,411 of record OV815299.1, on the reverse strand, counting down.
GGCTTGTCTTAGTGAATAGTTGGCGAATATCTAAGACCTTAAATTTAGTAAATAGCACATTAGAGGGGTGGGTAGGTTGGCATTTAAATATGATTCTCAGTATTAGTTTTTGAACTGTAATTATTGGATTAATGACGGATTCTGTGCAACCACCCCATCCCAAAATACCGTATGTTGCAATGGATTGAAAAAGGGAAAAATATACGCTTCTAAGGGTTTTTAGGTCTAAGATGGATCTAAGAGAGCAGAATATATGGCAGAGCTTACGGAGTCTTTTTACTGTGCCACTTATGTGTGCTTCCCAACGTAACTGGTCATCTATGATTATGCCCAGATATTTAACTTCCTTAGATGATTTAAGGGTAGGACACGTGCAATTTGTAATAGGTGGGGTTCCGGGTGGGTGTGGGTGCATGTTTAGTGAACACGAGTGAATTATTGGTTTAGGGCAGTTGTTGGGAAAATTATGTTTGCGTATGGAAAACGTCATATATTGTGTTTTGTCAATATTGAGTGTAAGGAGATTTGTATCAAGCCAATGCCTCACTTTTATTAGGCCATTATTAGTTTTGTTTATAACTGCTTGCCATGTTTCATCTTCGAATATTAAGACTGTATCATCAGCAAATGATAATATCTTACCTCCAATATCCATGGTACATAGTGTGTTGATGTATAAAAGAAATAGGATTGGTCCTAGTACACTGCCTTGCGGTACACCGTAAGACATGGGTAATTTTTTGCTTTTATTTATTTTGTCAGAGTGGATAAGAGTTTGTTGAGTTCGGTTTGTTAGGTAGTTTTCGAACCATGTGTAGGGTATCCCAGTTATTCCGATCTGTTGAAGTTTTTTAAGCAGTAAGGGATGAGAGACCGTATCAAATGCTTTTGAGAGATCGAGGAAAACAGCAAGCGGTTTTCGACCAAGGTCGAGATTAAAGGAAACTATTTTTGTGAGGGCGGCTATTGCATCTGAGGTACTCCTACCTTTGCGGAAACCATATTGGTTGTCCGATAATATTTTGTTATCTTCAAGGAACTTGTAGAGTCTATTCTTCACCGCTTTTTCTATGATTTTAGATATTGTGCTAAGTAAAGATATCGGTCGATAGTTATTTACAGACAGTTTGTCTCCTGATTTGAATATTGGGATTATTGTGGCCTGTTTTAAGGAGTTAGGAAATACACCAGTTTTAAAGCTTAGATTGATTATATGTTTCAGAGGTGAGGCTATATATTTTTGGATATGTTTGATGATTTTTGTTGAAATGTGATCTATACCTACAGAGTTACTGTTTTTAAGGGATGAGATTAGTTCTAAAATTTCTGCGTCAGTAGTGGGAGTGAAGTGGAAAGGGTTATAGCTAAGATTAGTGAGGGGTATATTGTTTGCAAGATCTTTGTCTGAGACGTTGTGTCTGTCTAAAATATTTTTTGCTAAGTTAGATCCAATATTGGAGAAAAATTGATTGAAATGGTCGGAAATTTTTTCGGGGTCGGAATTGACATGTAATATTTGGTCTTCGATGTTAATCTTAACAATGGGTGTATTGGTTTTATTAATATTGGCTATATCTTTAACGATATTCCAAATTTTTTTATTATCACCGGAAGCTTCACTGATTTCTTTATGGTAGTAATCTCTTTTAACACTGTCAATTATTTTTTTGCAGTTATTTCTATAACGTTTGTAGAATAAGAGAGATGCATAATCGTGGGGATTTTTTCTACAGAAGTTATGAATCTTATCGCGCTTTCTGATACAGTAGAGAATTCCTGCAGTGATCCATGGTTTGAGTTTTGTGTCAGATCGTTTTTTTTTACTTTTTGTGTATGATGTAGCATCGGTTAAGTGGTTACGTAAGGTATTTATAAATAATTCACATGCAGAGGTGACGTCGGTACAAGAATAGATAAGTTCCCAGTTTTCTTTAGAGACACTGTTTAGGAGAGTTTCATATGAGATCTTTTCTTGGGGAGAAGTATTTTGTGGTGATTTGTGATTTTTATGCGAGAGAGAAGTGATGATTGAATAGTGATCTGTAACAGTTGATTGATAGACAATGGATTTGGTGTCTAGTTCACTCTTAACAAATACATGATCTATACAACTGCTAGTGTTTGAATCTGATTCTCTAGTTGGTGCTGTAACAGCTGGAAAATATCCTAATAAAGTTAGTGCGTTTAGATAATCATTTGCTTGAGGGTGCATTTTATTAATTATATTTATGTTAAGATCACCAATTATAAAGGTGTTTTGGCAGTGTTCAATGTTTGATAAAATTTCATGCAGTGAATGTATGAATGGGGTTATATTATGTGTATTCGGAGATCTGTATATTGTAAGAAGTGTTATATGATTATCAAGTTGAATTTGTAGACAGTTTGCAGATTTAATTTTGATCTCTTTTACTGAGTGTGAGATGTGATTTTTAATGTATACTATGACTCCATCGTTCTGAGTTTGGTTGTGTAGAGTATTATAGTGATTGTAGTTTCTTATCGTTTTAGGGATGAAATTTTCTTGAATCCAGCATTCACTCAAGACAATTATATCAAAATCTAAGACAAGGTCAGTGAGGAGAATTAGGAGTTCATCAAAATTTTTGTTTATACTTCTTATGTTCATAGAGAATATCGAAAGGGTTGAATTAAATAATAGTTGGCGTACTACTTCGGAATCATTGGTAGATATACATGGGATTGGTGTTGTGTTATCTATTAAATCTGCTATGTCTTCCATTTTCTGGTTTTTTGTTTTGCATAAATTATTAACAACCAAGTTGTAGTGACATTAGTACGTTTATGAGATAAAGATTTAGTTGATATAAATATATAACATATGCATAAATATATAAACTGTAAATATAGTTGTTGTGAATATATAATATAAGCACATAATGAATATATGACATAAGCATATAGTGTTAGCTTTGTGAAATAAGAATTTCGTTGTTGTGAATTTATAATATAAGCATATATAGTACATGTAATACAAACATAGATATATAAGGTATACAAATAGTTGTTGCGAAAATATAGTATAAGCGTATAGATAATATATAATACGAGCGTATATAGAATATAAAATATGAGCATGTAAAAAATAAACTGTAAATAAAACATAAGCTTATAAACAGTATAAAACATCAGCATTAGCATAAAAAGTATATAAGTGGTATAAGGATTTAGTTGTTGCGAATATTTAACATAAGCATATAAAGTATTTATAATATAAGCATAGGTGTATAAAATGTACTTATAGTTGCTGCGGATGTATAACATAAGCATATAAATTATAAACATAAGCACATAAAGAATATAGAATGTAAGTTTGAAAAGAAAATAAAACATAAGCTTAAAAAGATTATAAAACATAAGCATACAAAGAAAATAAAACATAAGCATAAGCATATAAAATATACCAGTGATAAAAGGATTAAGTTGTTGTGGATATTTAACATAAGCATACAAAGTATTTATAATATAAGCATAGGTGTATAAAATGTACTTATAGTTGCTGCGAATGTATAACATAAGCATATAAATTATAAACATAAGCATATAAAGAAAATAAAACATACGCTTAAAAAGATTATAAAACATAAGCATATAAATAAAATAAAACATAAAGTATTGTGGCCTACAGAAAATTAAAAATGAGAGACATACATCCATAAGCTTGCCAAAAATACGATGAATTAAATTAAAAGAATTTCGCTCCAAAGAGGTAGTCATTGGAGTAATATTGATTTTATATATGATCGTTTTACGAGGGTAAATATTATGTAGAAAGAAATAATAGTTGAGGATATTAATATTATCAAACAGATGTTCATTATATTTAGTTTGTTGATGGCATTTCGGGTAATGATAACAGTAATCGATCTTTGTTTGTTTCACTGACGAGTATTGCAGGCGTTCCGAAGTCCTCACGCAAGTATATACGTCCTTGTTTAATCCACGCGTATTTAAATTTGTCGTCTCTTGTTGCCTTACGGGCCAGGTACCATAGATGTTTGGCTCGAAAAGTCAGGTGTTCGGAAACGTAGACTTTCGAGCTAGTGCCAGCAATCCCCAGTTGTTGTGTATTTAATTTTTCGGCTGGACTGGATACTTGCTTGTTGTAGGTTTTGACATCGGAAAGAAATTGGTCACGGTCCATGTTAGTTTTGAATTTGAAGATGATGGGTTTAGGTTCCTTATTAGTTATTTGAGAAATTCGGTAAGCTGCTTCAACTTCGTTTATATTAACATTAGACTTTGTAGTTTGATGAATGTTATATAACACATTTTTTAAGTTCTCACCCTTTAGTTCAGGGATTCCCCGAACTTCAATGTTTTTAGACCTATTTGCACGGTCTATACTATCCATTTGCCCTTCCAAAAATTCAATTCGGGTTTCCAGTTTAGTGTTTTTATTTTTTAGCTCTTCATTTTGTTCTTCTAGATTATGAACTCTTATGAGTATATCTTCATATTGCTTACTCATATTCGATATCGTTTCCAGAATTTTATTATTTTGTTTAATAATAGCATTTTGAGATTGAAGGAGCTCGTTTGAGTTATATACACTCAAATCGGTCGAGTTTTTTATGGTATCCTTGTTTTGTTTATTGGATAGTACTTCCAATGGTTTGCCATCAGTGCCCGTCATCGAGTTGATGCACTGCTTGCATTTTTGCTGAGCGCGACGTTCTTTGGTGAGGCGGCGATGTGTGTTCTCTGTCACGCCACCACAGTGGAGGTGATATGTCCCTTTGCACTTTGAGCAAACGAACATAGAATCGTCGGAGAGAATGTTTTCTGGGCAGGCACGGCACTCACTCATGTTGAATTTAGAGGTATGACTTATTAAATTTTTATGAGAATTATTTTCAGTGTTTTGCGCCTGTCTGCTGTAAAGTCCGCAATAGGGCTAACTTTCTTGACTTGTTTGTTTGTTGTCAAATGAATAGCGGAGATCCGTATCGAACTTTATAACGTTTATATTTTTATTAATCGGACAATTTAGACACTGTTTTTTGTGTTGAGTATTCCACTGTAATGGTATATACACTACTTCACTGTTATTAGTTAAATTTTCACTCGAGTTTCATAGATTTTTATGAATGTTTATATTCTTCGTTTAGTCACTGTGAATGAGATTTTCAACGGCTGATAAATCCGAAAAAATACACTAATTTGAATTGGAAATAGGCACAGTCGATGCGCGATATTGAATTTAGTAACTTCAGCAATTTACGGATCGATCACTTTAACTTTTTCTGTTATTATCTTTAATAATCTAGGAGATGACAGTGGCACGACACTTTGTTTGGTTGGTAGGTAGTGTATATATATATATACGTAACATGCGAAATAACGTTCCATGTTCTACGTACATTCTAAACTTCAAACTTTTTCTTGATAGCCACGGTATTATCAAGGTGCGCGGTCGACTCAAGTACTCAAATCTGTCATACGGAAACAAATTTCCCATCTTATTTACCGAAAAGCTGTCTTTTAGCTTATTTAATTATAGGTTATTATCACAAATTATATTTTCATGTAGGCCCGCGAAGTCTTCAATTCACTATTCAGCGGAAGTTTTGGATAATGGCGGCACGAAATAAGATTCGTTCACAACTTTCGAAATGTATTGTTTACCATAAGATAAAATCTTCAGCATTACCACCTCGGTTAATGGTTGATTTACCACATGTATATCTAAACAGATATACAGATATATATCTAAAATAGAGATACCTACTCCAATTCTTTTTTTTGTTTTCTTTTTTGTTTTTCTTGGCGACCATTGGGGTCTTTGCCTTCCATTGTTGTTGTTTTATTTCTTCATAGTTTGGACGCTTATGCTCAATTTGTTTTATTTAAGCGTCAATTGTTCATTGAATCCTATCGCACCGCTTTTCTTTTTTTTGTATTTGTTTTTTTCTTTTGACCACTTGGTCAAGGCGGGGGGGCATGTTCGCGCCTTTATTGTTACATGTGGTTCTTTCGAAACTACCTATTTGTTGCCCTCTGCCTCAGTTGAATTTACCTCGCCGCACAGGACAGTAGTCCTAAAACCGCACCACTTTTACAGTTTTTAGTAATCAAACCACAAACAGAACTTTTAAATCTCGCAGCTATTCGCAAGTACCATCGCCACGCGTCATCCATTCTCGCTTATTATTTCGCGATCAAACGTTCATTCCCAATCGCCATTCCCTTCCAAAAATCTCAACCAAACTAACATACCTACCTTTCCAGTGAACACTGAACGAAGAGAGAAGCAGTCTGGGTAAGTGCGATTAAAATATAATAAAATAGGTAAATAAGAACCGCATACAGTATACAGTCCACAACATCCACGCAGCATTTAATCCCTCGATCTTGAGAGGGATCATTTGCTACCCGCCGCAACATACACTTTTAAGTGACTTTATATAACATTTTCCTTTCATTTTCAAGTTTTCTCTCCGCTAGAGATGCACGAAAAGTAGTCATTAGGCACTGAAGGAATTACAATACTCACCATGTATTCATAATACCTACTACTCAGAACGAAAAGTAATCGGAAATTTTAATATGATTACTTTTCGTGGATCATACTTTTCTAATGATTACTCCGTTACTACTTGTGTCACTGAAGCTTTACTATTTGATATAATATATTCCTACCAATTTATTTTTTTTATATATGCATATATATTACAATAGATTACAAAATTATACTTTGTCTGTCCAACTGGGAAAGATACCCGTTTCAGGACAGCCAATTTGTATATTTAGTTCATAATATTCTTAACAAACGAATGGTTTCGTTCGAGATATCACAGGAATTTGTTTCTGTCAAGACAATTTTTGAGAATATTAAAAATTGTAATCTGAACGAAGGGATGGTTTATTTATGTCTTTGAAAGAATCGCAAAGATATGATTTTTTTTCAATGTCATTTTGGAGAACATTAATAATTGGATTCAGAGTGAATTAATACTTATTATCTAAGTTTTTTGACAGTTGGTATCTTATGCAATTTTAAAACGGTGTGTATACAATAATAAAATACGACTTTTTTATTACGACCGTAAAACGTTTAGGCTTTGTAATATTCATTTTAAAAGTTCTTTTTTCTCTATCACATATTATAATATTTAAATTTCTGGTGAGTTTTAAAAAAACTAAAAACAATAGGCGTTGATTGATCCATATTGTGTTGATAAAAATAGATTTAGAGATTATAGAGTTGGTTGGAAGAAATTTGCTTCCAAGTTAGTAAAAAAGTATAAGTCCGCTAAAAAACATGAATCTTACCTCTCACCTTCCATATTCAACATTTTCTTAAAAGAAAAACAACATGTTACTCAAACCAACAGAAAACGTACATATATAAACTTTTACTTGGTTCATGAACCAAAAAAAGAATTGCATTAACAAGTTACTTGCAAACCGACCGTATTAATTTTTTATACGTTGTATATTGTTATTTAAACATACACAGGTATTGTTGCGGCGGGTAGCAAATGATCCCTCTCAAGATCGAGGGATCAAATGCTGCGTGGATGTTGTTTACTGTATACTGTATGCGGTTCTTATTTACCTATTTTATTATATTTTAATCGCACTTACCCAGACTGCTTCCCTCTTCGTTCAGTGTTCACTGGAAAGGTGGGTATGTTAGTTTGGGAGAGATTTTGGAAGGCAATGGCGATTGGGAATGAACGTTTGATCGCGAAATAATAAGCGAGAATGGATGACGCGTGGCGATGGTACTTGCGAATAGCTGCGGTTTGAGAGTTCTGTTTGCGGTTTGATTATTTACAACTGTAAAAGCGGTGCGGTTTTTAGGACTTGTGTCCTGTGCGGCGAGGTAAATTCAACTGAACTGTTGAGGCGGAGGGCACTCAAGAGATATTTCCAAAGAACCACATGTAACAATAAAGGCGCGAACAGGTATATTAAAATTTAAAAAAAAAACTTTCACACTAAAAAAAAGTTAAATTATTTTATATACCTATGTTTGTAATATTTTATATTTAGATTAAACATAAAATTATGTAGATAAACTTTTGTATTTTTATTTAAGTTTTTCTTTTATAGTTTGTATTTTTTTTTAAGTTTTTCTTTTGTACTTTGTATTTTTATTTATTATCTTTTGTATTTTTATTTTCTTTAATCTTTATGGATAAATGTAATGATAGATACTGCTACCCGGCTCAGAACAGATATTGTCTAGTGAGTCGGGTAGCGCACACATCTGTAAATAACTATTGATGTTAATAAACGCCCGGGTTACCGGCAACTTTTAAAAAAAAATATATATAGATCAACATTTTAAATGGAAAACACATATTTGTGAATACGTCAAAAGGATTAGGAAATGTATTTATATATTTATTAGACTTAGAAATATTCTAAGCTTAGAAAACCTAAAAAGAGTGTAATACGCAATTGTTCAATCTATATTACAATATGGTATTATTGGCTGGGGAGGAACATATGACAATATTTTAAATCCACTCAAAATAGTTCAAAGGTTGATAATTAAGGTAATCTTGAAAAAACCGTCTAAATTTTCTACTGAAATTCTTTTACAATATTCAATGTACCTACAATAGACAAAATTTAAAAAAAAATATTCAGTACTTCAAATTTACAAATTTACAAAAAAATCGTAACTTTCAATTCAATACATCAGCAAGATACCAGAAAACTATTAAAATCCCAAAATCTAATACTAAGCATATTCAAAATTCCTATTTTTTTGTAGGCATAATCTATTTTAACAACCTCCCATTAAAATTAAAAACTATCGAAAATATGCAGGATTGTAAGCCCAAATTAAAAATTACCTTAAACTGCTAAAAGAGTCCCTAATATATTTACTTTTTATATCTTATAGTATGCTATTATACAAATCGTTCATTCCTTCTTTCTCACTAATTTCTTTGTTTCTATATCTTGTATAAATCTCGCGTTATTTCTTACATATGTACTTACTAATTACAATAATTTTTGTTACTAACTTACATGATTCATTAATTTATAATAATTTTTTAAACTTATCATGATTTTTTTTTTTAATTTATACTTTTTTTCTAACCTTATTATTATTTACAATAGCCGTTATTACTAATCGATCACGATCCTTTAATTTAATAATTGAGCTAGAATTCCCTCACCAAACAAACACAAGAGCATTGTCTTTTTATGGTGAGGATGGAATTTTTTTTTTCTTTGTTAAAACCTTATGTAACTATGTAACCGATGTAATTTTATTTGTACTTTTAATCAGTATTGCCAAAAAGAAGTTAATTTAAGGCAATAGAAAAGGACTCTTTTGTTAAGGTTACTTGGAGATGGAGTTTTATTATATCTTTAAATTATTTTTAGGTGAGGAGGAGAGGAAGAACTTTTAATTCAGTAAATTTAAGAGATTAATTTTTTAGAAATTTAATTAAAATTAAATTTGATAATGTTATAATCGAGTTCTGCAAGTATTTTAGTCTGCATTTTAGTTACAGCTGTCTGTATAAAATACATACTTAAATACTACTGTAACTAAAATGCATACTAAAATACTTGCAGAACTCGATAATAACATTATAAAATTAAATTTTAATTAAACTTCTAAAAATTAAAATGAATTTTTACGAATTAAACACAAAAACAATTAATAAATTAAATAATTCACCTCTTCAAGGCATATAAGAATCTAAAAAAATTAAAAAAAATTATATACGGGGAATTAGGGAAGTTTTTCTAATGGTAGTTTTACATGGGGGCAAATTAAATAAATTAGATTGTCTTTTTGATCTTGTCGGAACATGAATTGTGTCATATTCACATAAATAAAATGAATTATGACTATTCCGTTTGTTTATCTGACATTGCAGTGAATTATGCAGTCAGTTCTCGGAAGTAATCTATGTGCATATATTAATAGGCGACCTTTTACAATATCAATATTAATTACATTTTCCTTATCTTGCTTTTATCTGGAAATTGCAAACAACCGGACGATTTAATAACCTTCAAAAGTACTTAACTAACCTTGTGAAAATAATTTACGAAAATATGTTTATCGAAAGCGTTTTTTATTTTGTTATTATTTTTAACCGCATTTCGCACCTATGTAGTTGTGAATCAAATTAAAATAAGTCAGGTACGCCTCACACGTTGAATGTGAGTGAGGCAAAAAGTGTGTGCCAAGACCGAGTTGTTTGGCGGTCCGTCCTCTCTGCCTACCCCTGCGGGGAAACGGCGTGATGATTAGTTAGTTACTCGTAGTTAGTACGCCTCATACATTTGTCTGGTAATATTATATTATCGTGAAAATAAGCTTATGGGTCCGAGTGGTTAATAATATTCATTTTGGGAGCGGATATGGGTACCGCTGCCCCGAGAACCAAATATTGGATTGTAAAATGAATAGTAAACAGTAGGTAGGATTATTCATAAATGACAAGTCTGGATTAACAAATAACATTTATTAATATGCAACATAAGTTCAAATCATGGTGGAGCAAAAGACTTAAAATCAGGGCGTGACAGGTAGCGTAATCCTGTTAGTAGTAAGGTAGGTCATGATTGTCGTACGCAATAAAGAATTTAGAAAACACCGACAAAGCTATGATGAATCTAATTTTATATCAGGGCGCCAGCCAAGGAAGGAATCCTGGCAAAATTTATTAAACAGTAAACCCATAATCTAAGATTAAAAACGTATTTCATTTGTCTCACAACGTGTACGAAGATCCAGGCTCCACCTACCAGCGGCACAGCAACGAACTCCACCTTCCTGAACGGTACTCCACCAACCGAAGCTTGCGGACAAAACTCGTACTAGTGTTCTCAGCTGCTTGCGGCGTACCAACCTCAGGGTATCTCAGTAGCGTTATTGTCAATTTATGACGCAGCAGTAGCTTTTTGCTACAGGATAACCAACACCTCTGTCGTAGGTCACCCCAAGAATGGTTCGCTACGTTTGGTGACTTAGTAGGGTTGTCCGGGTTCATGGGGTGAGGTTTGTCTAGGTCTTGGCGACGGATGCGTCTCGCGACCCATCGCCTTGCAACACTGTTGAAGTTATAAAGACCCTCGACACACTGTACCCTAAGAAAACATATGCCTCAGGATGTGCCGCTTGGAGTTAATGTAAAAAATAAAAGAATAAAACGGTTTCGTAATAATTATTCTGAAGATTCTTTTTCATCTTCCACATTTTATTTATCTTTGAACTTTGAGTCCTTCGCACAGCGGCCGCGGCGTGTGACTAGGTCTGGTGACATTGGTTGCCCGGCAGACCAGCAGACCAGCAGACCAGCAGACCAGCAGACCAGTTTAATATAATACAGTACTAGTACAAGTGCGCAGTTGATTCTACGCTGGAAGGTTAGCAACAACGTGACCATTTCTACATTGCAATTTATGCATGTACAAGGAAAATGGTAAAAGGCAACTTGTAAAATAGCAACAGAGTACAGACAAGCAAAGAGTACCACATATATTTTAGCAGGAGATTATAATTATTCCGTAGAAACTAAATTTGTCAATTTTTATCTTTGCAAGTTAATTTTGATTAGTGACGTTAGGTGATTAGGTTAACTCATAAGGGCATAACAATATATTTTTTTTTTTTAACCTCGAGCTCCACACAGGAGGCCCTGAGGAAAATAAACTAAAGCAATAATGTCACCTTGACTTCTTGCGTGTTCAGGTTTTAAATTAATCTTCAGTTATCTAGTTAATTTTACTGTTTGTTTATTATACTACTTGTTTATTGTACTGGTACCTACCATGATGTATGGCAGTGAGGCATGGAACTGGCAGAGAAAGGACGAAAGTTGACTGAATGCTGTAGAAATAAGATCCCTGACGCTAACGTGTAAAACTATGTACGATCGTGTGAGAAACGTGGAGAAACGTGGAGATCCGCAAAGTATGCAAGGCTGATGTAAACGTAATAAGTAAGATTAAGAAAGGAACGTTCCGATGGTTTGGGCATGTTAAGCAAATTACGAGGTAATGTAAGGAGAATATTTGACGCTAATGTGAATGGTAGAAAAAGTCGGGAACGCTCGAGAAAGACATTGCACGACCAAGTGAATCAGATATTTGAGTCGAGCCATGTCAAGAGTCAGAATAATAGAAGACGATGTATGATACGATGTGCGAATGTGAACGAGGCAAGGAGTGGGTGGCAAGATCGAGTTGTTCGGCGGTGGGTCCTCTCTGCCTATGAAATGGCTTGATGGTTAGTTAGTTAGTTGCTTTTTAACTAGCAGATAAAAAACCTGCTTTTTTGCTGCTGGACATCAACTTGAATTTGTTGGATTCAAAAAATAGTGTAATTACAGAATATCAAAATCTACTCAGTGAAAATGGTTTACAAAATGTAATATTAGATGTGACCCGGGATGAAATTTTAAACGGAAAAAATGTTTATTCATGTATTGACCATATTGCAATTCGTAACCGTAATAACACTGTATTTTCATGTATTGTGACTAACAAAATATCTGACCATTATATAACAGGAGTTGCCATAGGGAAAGAGGTACTTACAAAGGATTTAAATAAAAAAAGTAAAATTATTGATAATAAATTAGTATATTCTAAATTAAAACTAGTAAATTGGGGAAAATTATTACAAACTGAATGTCCATCAGAACTGTACTATAATTTAAAAAATATTTTTGATAATATCTATGCGTCCTCGAAAAAAGAAAAATTATTTGAAAGTAATCTTAGGCACAGCAATCCATGGGTTACGGAAGAAATTAAGAACATGATTAAAAAAAGAGATTATCTTTACCGAAAATGCAAGAATAGCCCAAATAACCCGGTATTTCGTTTAGAATATACGCGATATAGAAACAAAACAAACAAACATATTAATATTACCAAAAACACATTCCATAAAAACTTAATAAATAGCTTAAACGGCAACCCGAGGAAACTCTGGGACGAAATAAATAAATTATAGGAAAACCTAAACAAAATCTAGATAAAATAATCCTTCAACATATGGGAAGTCAAGGAGACACAAAATTTTTATGCGATAAATTTGCTACAACATTCGTAAATAAATAAAAGACATAAGACATAATTGTACTAAAAAATTCCTAGATCGTAACACGTATACAACTCCTGCTATTATGTCAATGAGATTTAGACCTGTATCACAAAAAGATGTTAAAAAAATAATTAATGATATGGATGTTAAAAAATCAGAAGGCAATGACCAAATAAGAATTAAAGACCTAAAGTTAATTGCTGATAATATAATTCCAGTACTGACTAAACTAATTAACCTTTGTGTAAGTAAAAGTATCATGCCTGACGAACTAAAAACATCCATCATCAGACCTATATATAAATCAGGAAACCACAAAGATTTCACAAACTATCGACCAATAGCGATTCTCTCGTGTATTGATAAAATTATTGAAAGGGCTATCTTTAACCAAATACAAAATTTTATAGAAAAAAATAGAATCATAAATCCCATACAGTACGGATTTCAAAAAGAAAAAAGTACTACACAATTACTTTCTAAATTCACTGATCATATAAATTGCCAATTAAATGAAAAATATTATATTGGTATAATTTTTATAGATTTTAAAAAGGCCTTTGACACATTGGACCATGAAACACTACTAAGGGCAATGGAGGAATGTGGTATTAGAGGTCCTTTAAATAATTTGTTTAAAAATTACCTGTTTAATAGAAAAATTAAAGTTAAAATTGACGGAATTTTAAGTGATGAAATGTTGGCAAGCACTGGAGTAGCTACGGGCTCGATATCGGGACCTACGTGTTATATAATGCAAGTAAACAGTTTACCTAACGTAATAAAACGTTGTAAATGCTACATGTTTGCAGACGATACTTGCATTATATGTGCTGACAAAAATCCACAAAAAATTGAGGAAATTTTACAAGAATACCTAAACAACATAATTAAATGGTCACACGACAATGGCATTATTATAAACGCAAAAAAAAACAAATATATGCTTATTCACTCACCATATACAAATTGTCAAGATAAGGAATTGCACATAAAAAGTCATTCGTATGATTGTTTACACACAAAAAACCAATCCCAACAGTGTAATTGCCCAAATATAGAAAAAGTGTACCAATATACATACCTTGGTCTTACTATAGATGTCAATTTTAACTGGTCAAATCATATTGAAAATGTATGTAATAGATTAAGATCCATATTAGGGAAATTTTACTACCTAAAAAACTTTGTTGATAAAAATATATTATACTGTATATACAACGCATTAGCAGAATCAATTATAGGATATGGAATAAATAGTTACGGATTAACGTACAAAACGTACTTAAATAAAATAGAACAATTACAAATCCGTTTCCTAAAATTGATATCAGGCAAAAAAAAAAATCAAATATGTGAAGGCGATTATAAAAAAAATTTCTCCTTGTGTAATGTCCTCTCTATACACAGTAAGGTAGATTATCAATTAACGCTAGATGAATTCTGGAATACAGAATTCAAAAAACCTATAAACCACAACTACCCTACTAGGCATAGAGAAGCACAAATGTTTATTATTAATAAATCTCAAAATGTATACGGTGATAGAACAAAGAGGCATAGAATTCCGAAAATATTTAACGCATTACCTGAAAATATTAAAAATGAGACATCTTATTCAAATATCAAAAAAAAAATTAAATCATTCTATCTCAGTAGAACATGAAAGCAAACAATATTGTATACAAATACCCAGATCGAATATTGATCAAATACCTGGAAATTACTATCACACACTGTATTCATAAACATTATAATAATTAGTAGTTTATAATAATTAGTATTTTAGATTTTACACAGTTATTACAATCTTAAACATAAAAGTATAATAGTATTAATTAAATAGGACAACTGTGAGATTTCTTACAATCAAACTGATTGATCAGTTTTGTAAGATTTTAAAGATTAATATTGTAAAATTTTTAAAAAAAACTGAATAAATATACTAAAAAAAAAAAAAAAATATTTTTTTTTTTTTTTCTACAAATGATACATAAATTATGTTATTTAAAGTTTTAAGCACATAAAAGTGTTACATTTACACAATATATATTTTTTAAACTTTCCCCCAAAAATTTGAAGTATTCAGCTGGTGGGACCTGTTTCCCGGAGACCCTTAAAAAAACGGTGGACGAAATAACTCATGATAGTTTCATTTGAAATTGAAAAACAATTTGTTTTTTGTCAGTAGGTTAGTATCAAAGATATTATTTTGTATTTGAATATCTTTGGTCAGTAAAAAAAAATGGAAACTTGAAAATTTACACCTGGCTATAATAACGTACTGAAAATTGTGCTGTTATGCATACAACTCTGACAAAAATTCAAATTTCAATTTTTTTAAGTCCGTCGTTCAAACACTAGCTAAACTTATCTACTAACAGAACATAAATTATTTATTTTTTAATTTCAGATGAAGCTATCATGAGTTATTCTGTCCACCGCAAGGACATTTTTAAGGGGTCTCCGGAAACTATGCCCCACGAGCTGAATTTTTCAAATTTTTGGAAGAAAATTTGTTAAAATATTATTTAAATGTTGCACTTTTGTATGCTTAAAATTTAAAATAATATAATTTATTTATTATATTAAGAAAATTCTCTTTTCTAACCTTCATGACCCATGTAACCCCTTAGAGGACTTTAATTCTGAAAGCAGTTCTTGCAACATAATTCGTCCAAACTCTGAATCAAAGTCACTCACAAACGGAGAGTTTTCTGCATTTAAATAGATTTTATTCTTATTTATCCACAACATATTATAGTACTTTCTGACCATATAGTAGCCATATAATGAATCGATTATAGGCGCAATTTGATAATACAGTAAGTAGGTACATACCGTCTATAAACTGATCTTCCGCACAACACAACACCGCGTAAAATAAAACTATTAATTGATAAAACATTTTAGCTAGTTGTTAGTTTGACACTCTTCGGTAAACTGACTATGAATAACCAATTCAAGGATCCGACAGCGCTTAAATACTGAAGACGGAGTAGTGGTGCGTAACCTATGGGTTGAGAGCCACTTTACTTCATACTGGTGGCTCTGACTCATGCGTTCTTTGGAGATGCTGTGTGGGAAATCTGTTTGAGGAAAGAACTGAATTAACCGAGGCCTTGAAGACTTGAAGATTGTTATGAAGCGATTGTATTAATCGTAAGTTAGGTACTATTTTTTAAATGCATTTTAATTGGTTAGGTTGGCAAAGCTGGGGGAGTTTCGTTCAACGCGTCGGTAGGCGGCGTTTGTTTTTTTCCGTTTCCGTACTCTGGTTTTGACGGCGTAATGTGCGGTACGCCGTGAAAACAACGGTCACTTAATTATTAAGTTTTAAATACGATGTGATTGAAATCCAAGTTTTGGGCATCTGCATCCGGGGGAAGGAAACACGTTGTGTTTTTTTAAAAAAGAAAATATATTAATTTCGAAGATCATCCACGTAAAATGTGAGTTTTCGCGCGGGTCCCCAAAAGTGAACACGAGTTAATGGCGGTGTTCGATTGTTATGTTTAAAGTACCTCTTTATCCGAGAGATCGGTGTAAATAATTACCCGCCGCGCCTGTCATTGAATGCAGGGCAAACATCGAATTCCCACGGGGGGTTTATTTATGGAACAAACCCGAGATTACCGCAGGGTTGAACGATACTCCGCCTCGATTGCTGACGAGCCTTCCTATACAATTTGGGAGGAGAGTTTGGGTGTACTCCTCCCGTTCTCTGAGGGACCAGGTCCATCATCCCTTCCGGGCGACCGCCGTGGAGGTCGCAGGCACATGCTGAGCCGCAGAGGTTGGGACCTCCCTTGCCACCAGGAGGTGGTGTTGGTTCACGCGGCATCGGGGGTACGGCGGCAGTAAAACTTAATTAGTGTAGCTAGAAATAGCATAGATTACGACATTGGTCCCGGGGTGAGTCCATCCAATTTGTTTTATTATATTTTATAATTTCAATACAGTGTACCGATTGTCTACTCTACTCTGTGTTTTATTATGTAGATTCCTTGTGCAGCCTTTTCAGGAATGCTATAAAACCATGACCCACACTCTGAGAATTGAGTACCGTGATCTCCGCTAGTTGACATACCCAGACATTAGACTGGGTTTGGCGTCCAAAATTTCCTGAGACGAAATCAAAGTTGACTGGCAGAATACACCCGAGCCCGACCAAGGCTCAACGTTACTTTTCCCTTTAAAATATAACACACACACATAACAATATGTCATTACATACATAAATCATAACAAGATATCTGTGTTGTTGAAGAGAGGAAACACAGGAGGCCGGTAAATTATTCCACAGTTGAGTGGTAAATTATTCCACAGAGGCCGGTAAATTATTCCACAGTTGAGTGTTAAACACAAGAACGAGTTGTAAAAGCGACCCATTTTCATGTGTCATAAATGTATACTAAATAAGTATTTGTAAGCTTTATCTACTTCATTCAAACTGCTAAAGAGAAGTCTTAAAGTTTGGTCAACCAGTGTAATTCCACACTTCTAGAAAACGATTTCTCATAAGCTATACTCGGCTATTTTTTGTGTAAAACGTACTTTGGAATATTACAGGAAGAAGAAAACATCAACTTACGCATGCTTTTTGGATCTTAGTAAGGCTTTTGACCGAGTTTCCCACCCCTTACTATGGAAAAAAACTAAAGAAAAGAGGTGTACCTTGGAAAGTGGTAAAAATTCGCGAAACTTTGCACCGTGAACAGGAAAATCTCGTAAAGTGGAAAGATGGTTTCTCAGAACCTTACTACCTAAAGAGTGGTGTCAGATAGGGAGGATGCATGTCCCCGATATTAATTGTCCCCGATAATCGCACTGATATTTGATTCTGATATTTATACAACTAGACAACTAGAAATATAAATATCGGAATCGCAGAACATTTAAGATGCTTAAATAATAATAATTTTTCAGAGTTTGCTAATGACCTAATTTCCACAGATCACACTTTTAATAAGAACACATGGGTTAAAATTATTCACCGTAATAATAAAAGCAAAAAATTAGATAATTTAGATGCCCTAGAAATCAGAAAATCCCTAAATAATATTGCTAGTATTTTAAATAACTAAATTAATTGATCTTTCAGTCCCATTCTAAATATTTTTCCAATTAACCGCTCTGTTCTTTCCGGAAATCCCCCAATTACCCCCACCCCTTTGCCTACCTCCCACTCAAACACCTAAAATTTGTATATCTGTCAACATTCTGTATCATAGTTTAGTTATAATATTCTCCTGACGAAGGAAGGGTGCTTCCGAAACCGGTAGAACGTGTATAAAATAAAAGTGGTCTACAACAAATTTATTTGTGTTTTTTATTGTAAATTATGGTGAGCCACAAAGTTAATGCATTTTACAAATATGCAAAAAATATTCCTCCAGCTACACTGAACGGTGTGAATCTGCGGTTAACTGAATAAACTAAATACCTTGGACACATAATCACCAGTAATCTGATGGACGATGATGACATCGATAGGCAAAGAAGAGCTCTCAGCGTAAAAGCAAACATGATCAGCAGAAGATTCCGCCTTTGCAATACCGCTGTAAAAAGGACGCTCCTCATTTCCTTCTGCACAACGCTGTATACGTGTGGACTCTGGGCAAACTACAAGAAGAGTAGTATAGAAAGACTCCGGGTTCAGTACAACAAAGCCTTCTGCATAATGTTTGATCTCCCCAGATATTGCAGCGCTTCCCAGATGTTCACGGAGGGGCGAGTCCCCGGCTATGCAGCCCTTACAAGATCCAGGGTGGCAGGAATGAGGGAAAGGATATGCAGCTCTGGTAATATCCTAGTCATGGAAGCCCGCCTCAGTCCATCATCCAGCATTGATGCACACTGGAGAAAAATACTGGCTCTTAATGTGGTCAGAGAATTCTAAAAGCCAATAATTATTACTATCTTCTTATTTTCCTATATCTTATATCTTATCACCTTTGTTTCATGCATTTACATATAATCTTATTTACCTGCTTTTCATTTTTTCTCTTCAAATATTTTGTATATTATGTATTATAACCCTTATGGAATGTGTGGGATTGCACTATTCTCCCCACATACCGGAATAAACATTTATTTATTTATATTATTTACTAGCTGACCCGACGAACTTCGTACCGCCTCAGAATCAATAACTGTTGAATTAAATAAAGTTTTTTTATCAAGTTAAAAATTACACAATTAAGCAATTATCATGGGATGACTTTTGTGCGGGTCTTGGCGGCGGATGCGTCTACCCATTTGCTGCGTGGCGGGCCGGATCGAGAGAGACTGGTGGAGGGAGGCCTTTTGACCTTTCCAGCCGGATTCTCTCGACCAATGGGTCGAAAGAGTCCGGCTCGAATGGTCAAGGTAAAAGGTTAATTCCGGTCAAAGCAATGGCTTTGCACCGCAGTTGGAGGGATGGGTTCACTCCCGAATACACTGACCTCCAGATTCCTACCCACCCCTCATGCCTTTTTCCTTCCCAGAACTTCCTATCCTACCCTTCCTTAAAAAGACCCTCCACACAGCATCCCCAAAAATGACATGGGTCCTGAGTGAGCTTACATAAAAAAATGCGTTTCATTTCAGAGATTTATTATTATTGAGTTATTCCTTTGGAGGGGTGCAGAGACATACGTTCACCGTTTGTCTCATTTTCGACTATTGACATTTAGTGTGTAAGAAAGAGGGGCAGCTTTATATGATTAAGAACAAAAGCAAAACAATCAGCGCATTGACATTTGACGTTTTCGAATTTTTGGATTTAAATATTATACCTATCACAATATTGCTGCAGTTCTTTCAAAATATGAGAATTCGTTCCATACAAAATGTATGAAAAAAATTATTTTCTTCATAACTTTCTTTTTCGTGAATTTTTGCGATGTTTTAATACTTATTCTGTTATCCGGGGCGGAGACAAATCCAAAAAATCAAAGATCATCAAAATCGGTCCAACCGATCTCGAGTTATAAATAGTGTAACCAAAGATATTTTGAATATCTTTGAGTGTAACTAACCCGACTTTGTTTTATATATTAAGATTTATTCCAACCTTATTTTTTTCGTTATTTGTTTTGGGGTGTTATGCCGTGTTGTGCAACTTCCTTCTTTAGCCAACGTTTCGGACAGCGTTGCAGTGTCCATCATCAGTGTACATCTACCGGATCTGCCGGATCTGCCCTGATGATGGACACTGCAACGATGTCTGAAACGTTGGCTAAAGAAGGAGGTAGCGCAACACGGCATAACACCCCAAAAACAAATAACGAAAATGCTTTTAGCCGTGAAAATCTTAAAACTTATCGAGCTCTGTAATGTTTGTATTTTTCTTAGTCTTGTAAGAATTTATATTTATTTTTGAAAAAATTGTAATATAATAAGCAGAGACACAGGTTGAAAGTTTACAGCAATTAAATTAGCGGAATTCAAATGGTTTGACCCCTGCAACTGCACACACCACTACTGCACAGTGCACACGCGTTCAGGATCAAAGGTCATGAACACACCACAACGTGACTCGAAGTAAACAGAATTGTTATTAAAACTTGTTATGGAAATATGGTGCTTCATTAATAAGGTAATTCGATTCTCAAGATACTTAATATTGTATTAATTTGCAAACATTAATAAATATGTAGAATGGAAATAAAAACGCTAACAAGAGATATATTAATAATATGCAATGAATTTTTACAATTATTCTAAAAATTCCAATATTCGAAATCGAATTGTCATTAATTGCATATTATATTAATAATATGCAATGAATTTTTACAATTATTCTAAAAATTCCAATATTCGAAATCGAATTGTCGCCTTATCATTTCATTACGATGTCATTTAAATTCAATCGTTACAAATCCAAGTGTTAAAAATCTTGAAGTAAGTCGTCCCTGATATGAACTTATATAAACTGTCTAACGATAATATCTCATTAAGTTTACGGTAAAATTGCGAGCAAATATGTAAGTAATGTAAAATGTCTTTCTCACCTGTGCATATTTATGAAATAAAGCATAATATTTTTTTGCTTTTTTTATAACTGGCAATAATAAAATAGTTAAATAATTCCAAAGAAATATACGTACTCGTAAAGTTTATAGGAATATCATTGAAAATATTCGTCATTCTAGTACCTTCTGTCTTTTTCGTGAATAGGATCGGTCAGTGGCTGAATTGGCATCGCGTTTGGGTCCCATCCAGGCGTCCCGCGTTCGATTCCCCGGCTGGCTAAATCCTCCATTACGACATTAGCAATATTTTCCGCTTTCTGTGATGGTAGTAGGAGATTTTCAAATATTTTCAGGTGAATATCCTGGGAATGTTCCTGGTAAATGTTCCTGGGAATATTTGTCTTCATCATTACATAGTATAAAATGAAGTCGCTCAAAATGTATGTGCGCGTTAATCTTTTAAACTACGCAACGGATTTTCATACGGTTTTTACCATTAGATAGAGTGATTGAAGAGGTATGTTTATATGTATAATACATGTAAATTATATTAGAGAAAAGCCGAGAAATTCAAAGAAAACATATTTTTGTGCGATTTAAAACGGCTGGCGGGCCGTACTATAGCCACTTTTGAAATTCGTTCTACGGAAGAAATTGGAAAATAGATGTGCTAGAATAAGTAGGTATTTGATTTTTCCTTTTCAAATATCCAGTGTTGCATTGCAAGCGTTGTATAATTAGTGGCGAGTTAATTAGTTTATATGTATAATACATGCTTATTATAGTAGAGAAAAGCCGATAAATTCAAATATTCAATTCAGGCACCGGGCAGCTGGCAAGCGGGTGGAATGGATTTTATAAAGATTGGGTAATGGCGTTGTGTTTCGTTAGCCACAGCAACGTGTGGCCGGGTCTGCTAGTTCTTTATAAAATTATAAATTAAAATTTAGGAAAATCTCTCCCTGGTACAAGTTAGTATAGATGAAAAGAACTTTAAATAAAGATGAAAACAACTCGTCTTCCTGCCGGTTTCTTCGAAATTTTTAAACGATGATTTAATTAAATTAACACTTGGGCACTGATAAATACTCTATAATTGGTGATGCGAACGAAATGCGGCGGCATGCATCATTTATTAATTTTAAAATAGAATAGAATCATTGTTGAACAAAAAAGAACAAAATCACGGTTTTTTGTTAAATCAATGTTATACCCAGAAAGCGCGTTGCTCTCCCGTAAAGCGATCCATTGTGACAAAATTTCCAAAAAGTATGGAGCCACGCATAAGTGACCCTGCTCTCCTCCCCCGTTCGGAATCCCCGCTAGCACGATTACAAAAGTGCAAATGTTTATGGCCCACCCTATACATATAATATAAGCGGTGGACGCAATTTTGATTTTTTTAAAAACAGTTAAATCCTTTTAAATCCAAAATTCAAACAATATTGTTTGAATTTTGGATTCATCTCAAAGGTGTATGAATAATAATAAGGAACTCCAGTGAAAAACATTATGGCTTTAAAAAAATATGTTCATGTAGACCAATAAACGCTGATTCTGAATATATAAGTTTTATTTCATAATATTAAACGCAGAGTTTTTAAAAAAATATTAAAAAGTGCATTTTTAAACCTCTCCTCAAAACACAGCGTCAAGTTGGCATTACTGAAATGGTTAACGGTGACGTCACTGTTAATCTGCTAACCAATTCACCGAAGTGTATCAAGATGTATTGACATTTGAAATCTTACGCCTTACGCCACGAAAGACACGCACGCCATTCAACATTTCGTGTTTTTTGGTTATTTTCATACTATTAAAGAGATTTAGATAAATAATAGTTATTGTGTTTATTGGAAACAATATTTAGGCTCTCAACAATTAAAATTATGACGTAAAAGGGCTATATTTGAGGTTAAGCATAGTCATAAATAGGTCATATGTCATATTTGACATTTGGTTTACGATACATCGGTCGAATTTTCGAATTGTTTTTTACTAAAAGGGCTTTTAATACAAGTTATTACACAATCGTCATGATCAGTATATTATAAATACCAGTGTTTATGTATGTGTTATACATAAAACAATGTACAATCACGCCTGAACACAAAATTCGAGGCTTACGATGTCACTAACTTATATTTGCAATGAAAAAGATGATTTATTGTTTTTATATTTCACCTTGTTAAAATACAATAACAGTACCGGTGAAATGTGAACATTTTACCAATGTTTTTCTATATTAAAAGAAGTTAATCTTGAATAAAAAAAACACACCTCACACCTAAAAGTCATCCCAAAGCATTCCGCCTGATTCCGCCATTGATTTTTCTGGATTCTTCATTCAAACAGGGATGTTCTGCCCAAAAAAATTATTTTCCTAGATTTCGAAGTGAAATTTCCCTAGAATTTCACATTTACGCAATTACCTACGTAACCACCTGATTGTGTAACACTAATCCTGTTATATGTTAATTAATATGGTTAATTAATTGGGAAGATATCGGAATTTGGTAAATGTACTTATAATACTGTGCTTTTCCAAATAAAACACTTTTTGCCACGTGAAATAATAATTTAAAAGTACGAATACACTCACCACTGAATACCAAATAAAAAAACACTGCACAATAAAAATCAACCGCAATCACCGATAAAACGGAACTTAAAAAATTTTTTTTTTTAGAGGTCCATTTATCTTTTTAGATACATAATATCATTTTGAGTTGTCAGTGTTAAAAATAACATTGCATGTAAGTACATGAACAATAATTAAGATTCATAGGAATTCCAAAAAATATATATATATACGTGTATAAAAATATACATATAAAATATATATAAAAAATATATAAATAATACCAGTAATATTGTCATATGTAATAAAAAATTTGCCAGAGTTCGAAATTTCCCTAGATTTTGTCCTGATTTCCCGTTTCTCTAAAAAATATTTTTCTCCCCTAGATCTAGGGATACTATTTAGATAATATTTCCCTAGACATAACATCACTGATTCAAAATGACAACCTGAAAATAAATAAACTATCGGTGGGTGAAGACGTCACACAATCCACCATAGATACGGTGCTTTTCGTGGGGTCTTGGAAAATTAAAACTTTGACAATTATTTTAACTATTAAAACTAACTATAAAAATAAAAATAAAAGTGTAGTTATTTAAGTTTGAAGGTTTTCATTCATAAAAAAAATTAAAAAATTGGACTGGAGTTCTCTATTGTTACAACAATATGGTAGGTATTGTCTTGAAACTGTCTTACTAGAAATGACATTGATTATGGCAAATTAAGGGCCATTAACCAGCCAGCGGCCGAGAATTCATATTTCGTCGAAAGATGTTCTTACGATCGAACAGGGAGGTTCCAATGAGAAAGATTAATTATTCTCCATACCAGCTTTTTAAAATAATAACCGAATATCGATTTTATTTCATTCAAAATTTGCTTATATTTATACCTACATTCAAAAATGCTGAAAGGCGTGTGTTAAGAATAGTTAGTGACATCTATGAGATAAATATTGTAATTAATTCCATTTGGTTAATTATTCTTAGTTTATTAGAAAAGTGTGCATATTAGAGACCTCTGTGGGAATTTTATAGAAGCTAGTGTTATCAGCCAACAAATTTAGGGCACGTGACCTCAGTGGATATTTGCTACTTGCATTGTTATTATTGTATTTTAAAACAGTCTGAAAGACGGTATTTTTATAGTTTTTAGTAGTATAAAAAGGGCTGTACTCAAGAAATTTGTTCTCTTCCATTAACCCTTACCTAGAGTATAGACGCCGTGCCGCTTGAGGCGGGGTCCGGGCTGAATTTAGTTCTAAAAGTGTTGATTTCATTATTGCTCAAAAAGTGTTTGTAAATAAAACGACTCTTCAATAAAAAAGTGTTTTACAAATAAAAACCACCCTTGATGAGATTGAAGTGATCCTAACAGCGTGTCAAAATTATTTACTTTTTGTTATTATTTTTTGATAAGTATTTATAATTTTTGTATAATGTCTAAGCAAAATAAGAATGTAAAAAAATCTTAACTATATTATTTCATACGAATGTAAATAAATAGACAAACTAAAGTATTTTCGTCACAAAACAAGTGTGCGGATCTTTTTTTAGATTATTTTATTTAAACTAAAATTTAAATTATGAAACAAAGCTTTCCCAGATAATTTGTTGATTTATTTTACTGCATGATAATATGATTTGAAATGTGTGTTGTATAATACAAAATTTTATTTGAAAATATAATAAATCTTCCAACGACCTACGACAAAACCTTATTGTACTAAAAATAAACATATTTTCTCAAAATTTAAAACATAACTTTACTAGATAAAAAAATTTCGAAATCAATTTATAATTTTATGTGAAAAAGAGTCAATTCGTCTAAAATTTGATTTAAAAATGACATATTTCCGGTTTTTCTTAATAATAATAATAAAAACGTTTATTCATCAACAGATTTTCTTATAAAATTGCATATTTTGTAGCAGGTAAGCTATACACTTCAAGTTCCTACCCGGATTATTGGGACAACCGCCTCTCGTTTGCCGTCAAAATTCCTAGACCCGCGGTGTACTGAGCCGATTAGTTCTGAGATTATCCGCTAACTATTTTCAATTTGGGAGGCGGGAATGGGTACCGCCGCCCCTGGAGCCTTTATTGGATAACCAACACCTCTGCCATAGGTCACCCCAAGTGGTTCGCTACGTTTCGTGATTTAGCAGGGGTGCCCGGGTTCATGTGGTGAGGTTTGTCTAGGTCTTGGAGGCGGATGACCAGGACATACTGAACCCCCATCCTACCCACCCCTTAAACCCTTTTCCTTTCCAAAACTCTCCTCTCCTTCCTTTCCTTAAAAAAAACCCTCCACACTGCATCCTCAAAGATGACATAGGCCCTGAGGGAAATTATTTTCCTCAAAGCCTCCTGCGTGGAGCTCATGTAAAAAAAATAATAATAACGTCAGTTGCTTTTTGGAGCCTGTGTTCGTTGGTGGTGCTGCTTGCATTGGGACCCAAGTTGGCGGATCTTCGAGGTATTATTACGCATGAGGAACTACCTTTTTATTGAGATTATATTTTACCTCAGTAGATTACTGTTTTTTTTATTTAATTTTTTTAATATAATCTTTATTTTTTTTATGTTACATAGATAATTGTGCTGTGCCTGTCTCACTAGGAGTTCCTGTGTTGAGAGCAGGGGCATTTTTACATAAATAGTTTATAAAGGAAAACAACAACAATGTTATTTACATTTAGAGTAAAAGTACAAGGACAATCAGCATCGTATCAATGGGTTAGCATACATTAGATTAGGAGGTTCTAAAAATATTGTTGATGTATGATCCGTCTTTAGTAGAGATCCAAAACTTGGTATCTGTTTTGTATTTTACGTGATTAGTGTGCTGTCTAATGGTCAGTGGAAGTGTATTATAAAGTTTTTTTGCAAAGTACCTGAAGTTTCTTTGACCAAACGTTGTTTTGGCGA
Organism: Limnephilus rhombicus; assembly: GCA_929108145.2. Lineage (NCBI taxonomy): Eukaryota > Metazoa > Arthropoda > Insecta > Trichoptera > Limnephilidae > Limnephilus > Limnephilus rhombicus. Next base: position 27,825,876 of record OV815299.1, on the reverse strand, counting down.
AAGGGATAAGTAAGAGATATTGCCCTTTCACGAATAGTTTGGATATTGTCAAAAACAGTTTTATGTTTGAATAGATAAATTAGTATATTTTCGGCATAAAGTTGCCTAATGTCCGAATTCCAATTTAAGATTTATTTCCTTATAAAGTCGGAGCTTACTATTCTATACCTACTCGAACTTGAGAACGGTGACTACAAATCAGATAAGTTAGCCAAGTTTTCTACCTATAGCTAAGTATTTATTCATTATTTATTAGTATACATTATCCTACGGATAAGCTATCAAGAGGATGGTGAAATACCCCCTAAGTAAGTTATTATCATCTCTGCTTAATAAGATAGTTATATTATTATGAAAATCGTGTTGACATAAAAGTGTAGCTGGAAAATAAGTTATAATAGACTATGTTGTTTGGCGGTCCGTTCTCTCTGCCTACCCCTGCGGAGAAATGACTTGATGGTTAGACAATAATTAGTAAATTATCAACGGTTTCTGCTTTCAGTTGCAAATTGTTTAGAACTTCATTGTTGATATCATTCATCGACATGCAATATAATAATAATACTATGTGACCCGGTCACACGTTGCTGTGGCTAACGAAACACAACGCCATTACCCAACCTTTATAACCAACGTCATCTGTTAATTTGGATACACATCAAATCCACACCGCCCGCTTGCCAGCCCGCTCCCTTTATATATTATATTATTACAGCACCCTTGAGGTGATTTTTCACTAAAACGGCGCTATACAAATTATCCAATTATTATTATTATTATATCAACCAATTTACACAAAACCTTGATGCCTAAACCTACCTCATGAATCACTCTATCCTATCATGAAAGTCCATTGCGTAGTTTAAAAGATCTAAGCGTACAGACAGCAGCTTTCAGAGAAAATACGCGAGTGCATTGCTCGGTTGTTTTTACAATGATATGAGAAAAGCTAATTCCTTTTGATCGTTGTTGTAGTTACATTTCCTATTGGAATCCAATATATATTCCAAGCACTGATGAGGAGGTCCCTCTTTCAAATGCCCGTAAGGATATTTGAAATACGGGGGCTCTATCGAAACCAGAGTTAAGTTGGCCTCTCAAAAACTGGGCATACTGCACAGGGCCCGCAGATACATTAATAGTACACAACTTTACAACAGTATAGAAAGCCCGCGTTCTATACTGATAACAATTTAGGTAAATTACTAAAAAACACTAAAGATAGAGATCATAAATTAAGCCACTCAGACATTTACCAACTATGTTGCAATGATTGTCCTTCGTTCTACATAGGTAAAACAACTAGAAATGTAAACATTAGAATCACCGAACATTTAAGATGCTTAAATAATAATAATTTTTCAGAGTTTGCTAATCACCTAATTTCTACAGATCACACTTTTAATAAGGACACAGGGGTTAAAATTCTTCACTGTAACAATAAAAGCAAAAAATTAGATAATTTAGAAGCACTAGAAATCAGAAAATCCCTAAATAATAATGCTAGTATTTTGAATAACCAAATTAATTTATCTTTCAGTCCCATTCTAAATATTTTTCCAATTAACCGCTCTGTTCTTTCCGGAAATCCCGCAATTACCCCCACCCCTTTGCTCATCTCCCACTCAAACACCTAACATTCTGTATCATAGTTTAGTTATAATATTCTCCTGACGAAGGAAGGGTGCTTCTGAAACCGGTAGAGTGTTTTAAAATAAAAGTGGTCTTAAACAAATTTAAGTGTTTTTTATTGTAAATAAATTCATCTTTCAAAGGCAAATATTCATTTAAAATTACATGCATTATCAGCCGCCTGTCTACTCTCCTTTAGGCTGAGCTTCCTCTCTTCTCTCTCTCTCTCTCTCTCGCCTCTCTTCTTGCCTTTCCTCTCTTCTTCTTGCCTCTCCTCTCTCTTCTCCCGCCTCTCTTCCAGGCGGAGCCGCTTCTCCTGTCTTGCCTCTCTTCTTGCCTTTCCTCTCTTCTTCTTGCCTCTCCTCTCTCTTCTCCCGCCTCTCTTCCAGGCGGAGCCGCTTCTCCTGTCTTGCCTCTCTTCTTGCCTTTCCTCTCTTCTTCTTGCCTCTCCTCTCTCTTCTCCCGCCTCTCTTCCAAGCGGAGCCGCTTCTCCTGTCTTGCCTCTCTTCTTGCCTTTCCTCTCTTCTTCTTGCCTCTCCTCTCTCTTCTCCCGCCTCTCTTCCAGGCGGAGCCGCTTCTCCTGTCTTGCTTCTCTTCTTGCCTTTCCTCTCTTCTTCTTGCCTCTCCTCTCTCTTCTCCCGCCTCTCTTCCAGGCGGAGCCGCTTCTCCTGTCTTGCCTCTCTTCTTGCCTTTCCTCTCTTCTTCTTGCCTCTCCTCTCTCTTCTCCCGCCTCTCTTCCAAGCGGAGCCGCTTCTCCTGTCTCGCCTCTCTTCTTGCCTTTCCTCTCTTCTTCTTGCCTCTCCTCTCTCTTCTCCCGCCTCTCTTCCAGGCGGAGCCGCTTCTCCTGTCTTGCCTCTCTTCTTGCCTTTCCTCTCTTCTTCTTGCCTCTCCTCTCTCTTCTCCCGCCTCTCTTCCAGGCGGAGCCGCTTCTCCTGTCTTGCCTCTCTGCTTTCCTTTAACAATATCAAACGCTCTTCTACGGAGAGCGCCTTTCTATTCGCTGAAACTAAATAGTCAATAAATATTTTGACGTTTGTTATTTGTCACATACGATTTTATAGTATTTCCAAACTCTCTTCACTACTGAGTATTTCAGTGCTTTAATACTTATGGTTACTTGCAAGCGGGACTGCCTCTACGGGACATGGGACCACGTACTCCACTTCCAGTTGTAGCAAGTGTTTCACCTACACTAGTGGTGATGATGGTGGTGTACTTGTTTCCACTATGAAATCAATCTGCGACAACAGTCGAAAGGTATGAGCTTATCTTGTATCTGAGCAATGCACACCCTTGTATTCTCTTTGAAAGCTGCATCAAATATACCACAAGCAGTTATCTATTACACAGTATAAAGCAAAGTCGCTCCCGCTGTCTGTACGCTTAGACTTTTAAACTACGCAATGGACTTTCATGGTAGGATAGAGTGATTCATGAGGTAGGTTTAGGCATCAAGGTTTTGTGTAAATTGGTTGATATAGTAATAATAATAATTGGATAATTTGTATAGCGCCGTTTTAGTGAAAAATCACCTCAAGGGTGCTGTAATAATATATAAAGGGAGCGAGCTGGCAAGCGGGCGGTGTGGATTTGATGTGTATCGAAATTAACAGAGGACGTTGGTTATAAAGGTTGGGTAATGGCGTTGGGTAAATTGCAACTGAAAGTAGGAATCGTTGATAATTTACTAATTGTCTAACCATCAAGACATTTCCCTGCAAGGGTAGGCAGAGAGAACGGACCGCCAAACAACTCAGTCTATTATAACATATTCTCCAGCTACACTTTTATGTCAACACGATTTTCATAATAATTTAACTATCTTATTAAGCAGAGATGATAATAACTTACTTAGGGGGTATTTCACCATCCTCTTGATAGCTTATCCGTAGGATAATGTATACTAATAAATAATGAATAAATACTTCGCTATAGGTAGAAAACTTGGCAAACTTATCCGATTTGTAGTCACAGTTCTCAAGTTCGAGTAGGTATAGAATAGTAAGCTCCGACTTTATAAGGAAATAAATCTTAAATTGGAATTCGAAAATATACATATTCCTATGGCCTATGGGTAAGCTATCAAGAGGATGGTGAAATACTTCCATATGACAGTAATAATTAGTTAACTTACAGGTACGGACTCCGTGGCAGTACGTCCATATACTAACTCGGCCGCAATGATGGCCAGGACCCTTTCCTCCAACGGAGTCAAGGGCTGTGCCTGGCTGGGGCCACCTCCGCTCTTCATCATCTCCGATCGCAAGCCAGATGCTTTTTTTGACGCCATTTCTCTGATCCCTCCATGTCTGAAATAAAGAGATATTTTTGTAAAATTTTAAATAAATGAAGACAATATAAGCGAAACTCAATCGAAAATCTGGAAACAGAAAAATCAGAAAAACATATTGACACCTCTGGGACACGAACCCAGGACCTCTTGCTTTCCGGGCAAACGCGCTAACCACTGCGCCACGGTGTCGATATGAAAGCAAGAGGTCCTGGGTTCGTGTCCCAGAGGTGTCAATATGTTTTTCTGATTTTTCTGTTTCCAGATTTTCGATTGAGTTTCGCTTATATTGTCTTCATTTATTTAAAATATTACAATTTGAGGTTTTACTCATAAAGTTAAAAATTAAAAATAAGATATTTTTGTACTACAGAATATATAATAAAATTCAAATTAAATCAATAAAGAATGTAAATGTATTATAATATATATGAATATAATAATGTCAATGGCACATGTTGTGCCGTATGTTTTTGAAATAAATAAATAAATATAAAAATTTTATTTCAATCCGTAATCCAATTGAAGTCCGTACCTCGTTGCAATAATAGAAACATAATAGTGGTAATAATATAATGAGTGCATCTATATACCTATTGCCACTTGTCACCACTCTTCGCGCACCCCAGCTCCATAGCATTCAGGTCGACCGCCAGGGAAGACCACGCCAATTCGGTATTGATGCGGACATCGCTTCCCTGCTGCCGCCCCGAAGTCATTGTCAGTCTCTGTTCCAGCCGACCAATCATCATCTCCAGCTGCCCGCTCGTCGCATGGCTCCCATTAGACATCTGTTGAAGAAATAGGAGCTTAATTAAAAAAAGAGTTTCGTTAAATTAACTTTAATACATATCTCGATGGCAAATCTACATCTGTAGAACAATTGAATATTTGGGGACGAAAAAACCGCTAACCGCTGCACTTTTAGGCAAAGATTATGGAAATTACACTTCATTTCAAAAATTAGTACAAGAAACAACTATTTACGTACAAAAAAAAAGGTTTTTAGGTTAATTTTGACAAACTACCTAATTCATGCGAATTTGAATTGAAACGAAATTTTGCAAACGTCAAATCCTTGGTGTACAACTTTAAACATACAGTAGTGGATAAATAATCATGCATTTTTACAGTATTTCGTGTTTTAAACTACTTAAAACCGGCGAAGTTAGCATTGAAAAGGCAATTGACATTTTGACAACCATAGAAAATTACACAAAATTGCACAAATCTATGCACAAATCTGACATCACATCTCGTATGAAATCGTTCTCGTATCACAATAATTAGAGAATCGCTCGGCTGTAATATATATTGATTAACTTGCTTCGGCTTCCTGTCACTTTTTGTAGGTTAAGTAAGTTAAGTTATTTGACTGTCGGTACTCCTGTCTATTTTAACACCTTGAACAAAAACGATCACTCATTCTCTCAAGACTAAGGCGGCCAACCGTCCCGCATTCTGCGGGACCGTCCCGCAATGACAGTTGTAGTCCCACATTGCAAAATTTCCAAAAATAGTCCCGCAAATCGTCTGTGGTAGTCAAATAAACTTCCTCTATTTTTAGTCTATTTTAGCTATTTGGTTAGTTCAAGACAAAATTTGTCCCCAGAAAAGGTTCGAAGATATCGATCTAGCAATTGATTTATTTATGTTACACTCAAGAGTCAAAGAGCGCCAGTGTAGTAGTGATTGAGTTGTTTTGTTTACGAATTAGTGCACGCCGTGACACGTAATATTGATAAACCATATTTATCATTCAAATCAATTCAAATAATTTGTTGACCATGCCGACCATGAAGACTTGCAAAAAGAATTTCCTTCTTGGCAAAAGTGTTTACCTTCATTTCTGAATGTAGTTTTAATTCGCCGCGTACTGATTTAATTTAAACCAGTTTTGTGTTCAGAATGTAAAATTCCAGTTGGATTCGTCTGCTGACATATATTTCGACGGAAAATATCCTCTTATTCGAAGTGCACTGGAGGGGACCCCACCACTTTCCTGTAACGAAAATGTTCCCTTTTTCGAAGTGCGAACTTATAAAATTCTACTTGCAGACTATGTGTGTGCTGCCAGAATCAAAGAGAAACCACTTTTTTGTGCTGAGTGTAGTTTTAATTCGCCGCATACAGATTTAATTTCAACCACTTTTGTGTTCAGAAAGTCAAATTTCGTCTGCTGACATATTTCGAAGAAAAATATTCTCTCATTCGAAGTGCAGTTATAAAATTCTAGTTGCAGACTATGCATGTGCTGCCAGAATCAAAGAGAAACCATTTTTATGTTCTGAGTGTAGTTTGAATTCGCTGCATACAGATTAAATTAAAACCAGTTTTGTGTTCCGAATGTAAAATTCCAGTTGGATTCGTCTGCTGACATATTTCCAAGGAAACTATTCTCTTATTCGAAGTGCAGTTATAAAATTATAGTTGCAGACTATGTATGTGCTGCCAGAATCAAAGAGAAACTATTTTTACGTTCTGAGTGTAGTTTTAATTCGCCGCATACAGATTTAATTTAAACCACTTTAGTGTTCAGAATGTAAAATATCTGCTATGGATACATCTGCAGACATATTACGAAGGAAAACATTGTCTTATTCGAAGTGCAGTTGAAATTCTAGTTGAAGACTATGTATGTGTGGTCAGATTCAAAGAGAAACCATTTTCATGTTCTGAGTGTAGTTTTAATTCGCCGCGTAAATATTTAATTTAAACCAGTTTTGTGATCAGAATACAAAAAAATTACAAAATTAAATAACAAGTTGCATATTCATCCTATTATATGGCTGCCATTCTCGATTTCTGAGATAGCAATTATAAATTTGTGGTAGATTTTATAAACCTGTTTTTTTATTGGGAGAATACTCTTTCTCTTAATTATTTGGTTAAAAAAATCGGCATTAAGTGAGGTCGTCATAAAAAATGAAAAAATAAAAATATAAAAGGATTTCCAACCCCTCCCCCCCCCCCCCCCCCCCAACCACTGTGTCCCGCATTAATATTTTTTAAAGTTGGCCGCCTTACTCAAGAGTTCTTTCATCCTCATAATAAAGTTTAGGTTTAGCAGAACTAGCAGCTCCTTACAAAATCATGGAATCCACCGCCATCAAGTGAGAACCGGGCACAAATGCGGAAGAAAGTGTTGCTGTGATTCTCGAGGAAATCTAAGTAGAATAACCTTTTATCAAGAAAGAATGTCCGGAATCTATTTGTGAAAACCATTCAGGTATTTTATTGTCTGTTATTAGTGCCTACCTGTTATACAGTCGCGAAAATAAAACTGCAGGTTTTGTTTGGCTGCGTATATCCGCCAGTACGCCACGCGGACGTTCGCGTTTTAAGTAAATAGATAAAAAAAATATTTTTATTAGGTAACTGACACCTAACCAGCGCGCCTCGTCATGTGCGGCATACAGACAAGGCAACTTTATTTATTTTCACATAAAATATATGTTCTACCGTAGGTATATGAGAAAATATATCACCCCCAGGTTGGCGACGTTTTGAGGGAAGAATGTCAATAGGGACATGCGTAATTCGGACCTTGAAGAGGCCTGTATTAAATGATTTATAAAAGGTGAATGCCGGTAGAGCGTTCCACATCCGAACAATTTTTCACAAAAACGAGTCGGTGAAAAATAATAATAGTCAAGCAAATAAAAAAGTTATATCAAAAAAGGTTATATTTAGATCACACTAGTATTAAACATGATATTAGGATTAAATTTCAAACTAGGATCAGAAAATTTTTAAAATGCAATCTATCTGCTAAAAATTTAGTAAAAGCAATAAATACTTGGGCAATACCTCTATTAACGTACTCATTTGGCATAATTAAATGGTCCAAAACAGATTTAGATAGTTTAGAACGATTAATTAGAACTACGTTAACAAAGTTTAATTGCCATCATCCAAATTCAGCTATAGAACGAATTAATTTACCTATAAATTTAGGAGGTAGAGGTGTAGTCAAAATAACATCTTTGAAAGACAATCAGGTAGAAATGCTTAGAATTTTTTTCCATAGGAAAGCTAATAGCTCAGAAATGCACAAAATAATTTGCAAGGCAGATATTAACATTACACCTTTAAATTTATATGACGATAATGCCAACATTATTATAAATACTATCCAGGAATTATTAGATTCCTGGTCAAATAAAATTATTCATGCAAAACACTTCAATTATCTCAACCAAACGTATGTTGACAAACTTTCGTCAAACAAATGGTTGAGTATTGGAGAGTTGAGCGCAGAAATATAAGGATTTATGCTTGCCATTCAAGATAGAGTCATTAATACTAAAAATTATAGAAAGCATATAATCAAAGATATAAATCAAATTGATGATTTATGTAGAAAATGTTTGGCTTTTCCCGAAACTATAGAACATATTATATCGGGATGTTCTATATTAGCGCCGTCCGAGTATACATTTAGGCACAATCAGTTTTAAAAATAATTCACCAAAGTTTGGTAACTAAACATAACTTGATTGACTGCCGTAATATAGTACCATATTATGAATATGAACCAAATTCATTTTTAGAAAATGAATTTTTTTAAATATATTATGATAAAATTATACTAACAGACAGAACAATTAGTCATAATAGACCTGATATAGTTTTACATGACAAAATTAAAAAAATAACTTATATCATTGATGTAGCTATTCCAAATTCCTGTAATATTCAAAAAACTGTTTCTGAAAAAATAATAAAATACACAGATTTAGGAAATGAGATTAAAAGAATTTGGCATTCTCGGACTATAAAAATATTATCATTTGTTATTTCGGCCACTGGCATAATGCCTAGGAATCTGATTCAAAATTTAAGCATATTAGATTTGTCAAAGAATTTGTATATAAAAATGCAAAAATCAGTAATTTTAAATACAACATGTAGGATTAAAAAAGAATTTTTTATTATTTATATTGAGGGATCAGTAGGATTTATAGGTTCAATTAGAAATGCCACAGAGCCGAACCCTCTGATATGAAAATATCTGGAGTCGGTGAATTATATTCCCATTTGGTCTCTAGTAGGTTGACATGTTGTTCTTGTATTGTTTTGTATTTATAATACTAATATAGTGCAATTGCATAGCGTGGGTTGACTAGATGATCATTTGGGGAAGTGTGTGAAAGGGTTTAGTTTTTCCTGTGGGGAAAATTTAACCCGGACATTTAAATCTGGTGCGTAAGTTGATATTTTGCGATTTTCATCGCGGTTAGAGAGAGACTCATTATCAAACCGAGAGAAATTTCTTATACTGAAATAGATTTCGAGGTTCCTGGTATTAAATGAGTAAGAGATAAATAATTTTTATTATAATACGCTGTTATTCTCTGCACATCAGTGTACGTATTGTGTTTTATTTCTCTAGGTAGCATTAATGTGAAGACTGATGATACCAAGGCAGAACCGGGACCCCGAGAGGAATTTTCAGGGGGATTACCTTATACGAAGATTGACTTAGACCTCCCGGGTGTTAAAAAGGAATGCTTGGAGCATTCTAAAAAAATTACCCAGACAACCGGTATAACAAGTCTTTTGTTTGTTAAAATTAAACTTTTGCTTTCTGCTAATAATTGAATTCTTACGATTTAAGGGGTGTTCAGACACCGCTATAAACCGCGATCAAATTATTGAACCGCGAGCGCTTATGTTTTGTACCATTCACACGACGCTATCAAATATTTCTTCCTATGGTAGGAGATTGGGTCAGATGAATTAGCGAGCGGTCACGGAATGCACATTTTTTGTACTTACTGAATCTGTCAACTTGACATCTGTCATCCACTGCTCTAGGCAGCTCCGTAATTAAAATGACCCCCTCTCCTGTTCTAAAAGCTGTTAAGGTACTGACACACTTGCTCACACAAGCCGGCTTATGAACATGCTTATTAATGAGTACGCTCATGTCAAAAATAGTCAACTGTAGGTACACATTTGCTCAATAATGAGCAGGATTGGTTTGAGCTTTCTCGTGAATGAGCGTGCTCAAAGCCAACATTTAAACACACATGCTATTTAATGAGCATGCTCATGTCAATAAATGTCAAATAGAGTCAGTTTCATTCGCTCACAACTAAACAAAATAATATTACTGCTTGCAATGCAAATATTGAAGAATCTCCTGACGTAAAAAAAATAAGACGTTTGATTTGGGTCCAAGATGTCAACAACAGTGACCGTGTGCTTATTTATTTATTTATTAATTTTCGGGAAATCGACAGTTTATATTTATTTCAATTTGTACATAGTATTAAATAGCCAAAATAAAACCAATTACGGATTTCCTCCTTGTGACTTTACTTCTACTGAGACAGCAAAATAAGAATAAGTAAGTTAATTTTATAAAAAGAAATATTATTCCAAAATTATATAAAACAAAATATATATATATAAGTAAGTTAATATATGTGTATATTGTTATGGTACGCCCAAACGACAAAGAATTCAAACTCCTAATTCGCCGCAAACTACACAACACCCTGCTCCCCCCCTGTTCCCTGCTTCCTACTTCCTATCCCATCCGCCCACCCGCACGCGATCCCTTCCACCAGTTGAGAATTGCGAGCCGCCTCGGGCACACGTTAAGCCCGCGCGTGGATTCCCACTGTTCGCGCCCGGCGTACTATCGCTCGAATTGTACTCAAATATAACCTGCAATGTTAATTCAATAACCTACGGGTTTAGCGCTGATATTTCTCCATGCCTGTGTAACCTTCGGTTCTGTCCTAAACTCGGGAGGTCCCCCTGGAAGCCGGAAGACGAACACCCCCCAACATCATGTAAGCTGTACAATTGTTTCCTCATTTGATTGTGTCCTTTAACGATAGACTGTAAACTCCCGCGCAAAGCCATCACTCAGAGAGTTTCGTTTAGGGATCTTGAGGTTATAAACACGATAGCTAGGATTGTGTAGTATGTATTTCTTGTGTTGAATTGTACTGTAATGACCTATGTACTGTGTTTTAAATTTGCAATACATGAATCTAGTTAACTCAATCCTGTTATTATTCTGCTACGGCAGGAGGGTTTCCTAGAGAGGGAGTATCCTGCCAGACGACTGAGATGCGAAGGAATTTCTGAAGCCTCGAGCGACCCACCACCTGAATAGAGGGTAAATCATGCCTCCCCTGAGAGCTAGCTTGGGACATGTTTGGGGGCCCGCTCCTAACACTGGCGTCCATAGTGGGGCCCAGAATTTTTTTTCATTTTTGCCATTGTCTCAGTCGCCTTACGGAGTGCTCCCTGTCGAAATCTTCCCCGCATAGGAACTGTTTGTAAACATTGATTGTACTGTGTCTTGGTGTTTTATACCCAGTGAATAATGAATTCTGTGGGAAACCACAGAAATCCATTTGCAAGTTGAGTCCATAACGCAGATTTGATTGCAATTATAAAAAAAATTGCGTCAAAGTTGAAAACATGGCCATTTTGTATTAACCAGAAAGACGGCAGCATTTAAACCGCGAATCTGACTGCGCACGCGCCGACCCCTTTGTTCACAAAGCAGCGGACGAGCAACAGTAATTCGCGCCAAATCAACGGCCCGATGTTTCACGCGGTAAATACATACCTAATCTCTGAGTTGCGCGCGCACCCACGCGCATCGAAGCACAAAAGTGCGTTTATCGCGCCAAACTCCAACGGCAAAAATCCGTTTGAATCAGGCAGAACAATTCCCTGTCACTATGCAGTGTTTTGAATAATAAAATCGCCCTTCTGTCACTAAGGTCGGAAGCAATGGAGATCGCTATTGTAAATTTGGTTTTGGAATTCCAATTACCTTGTGGATTCTTTAATTAAAAAATCTCACACTCACGTTTTTCTTGCACAATATACCGATCGGCCCACTTGTTGTGTCTGTCAAATTAGTACCACGTATATTTCACCAAATGAACAAAATAATGACTTTCTTTCCACATTCTACGTTATAGGTACCGCATTTTTTTTCAGCATAAGTGTAAAGTGAATTGTGTTTTTTCCTTACATAAAAAAAGTGAAACAATAATAAAACCAATGATTGGTTCCATGAAAAAATAAAATAATTTTAATGTGGTTTCGTAACAAATCCCATATTCAGTTATTTTCATCCGGAAGTTTGTCCTTATTTGCCAGAAGAGTGCCTTTTGTGAATTTTAGTGCCTTTCTCAGTGCAAAGTGGTTTGTGAAAAATAAAAAACCCGTTTTCTAAAGGTCAGTCCTGGCAAAATTTTTTGGAAATAAATAAATACTTGTGAATTTCACAGTTTTCTCAAAAGTGGTTTGTGAAAAATAAAAAACCCGTTTTCTAAAGGTCAGTCCTGGCAAAAATTTTTTTGGAAAAAAAAATAAATACTTGTGAATTTCACAAGTTTTCTCAAAGTGGTCAGTGAAACACAAAAACCTTTACTACCTAGGTCTTTCCACGCAAAAATTTTTTCTTGTGCCTTCCTTTGACAAAGATTCTGGTGTCATATATACCAAATTGTAGTATGGAATACAGTTTTCTATAACTATTTTAGAAATACCAACCAGTGATTACCAAGTGAAAAGTGCCTCACAAAATTAATTTTGCGTTTACTAAAAGAAGACCCCTGGCAATTTTTTCCACCACCTGGGAAACTCACAATGGAAAACAATCAAGCTATGGCATCATCCAATTTGGGCATCATTCCCAACGTGCACAACTTATCCAAAACTCACTTACAAACTGCTTTAAGGGATAGAGGACTCTCGCCATCAAGCAAATCTAAACCTACATTAAAGGCTTATGCACTTTTATTCAACAGAAAGTACATTAAGAGAATAAACCTCGCCCCCTCAAGCGAAAATAATTCACGCTCGGCTACGCAAGTTTTGGATAATCTTGTTCCTAACGAAGAACCTATGCCACAAGTAATGATAAAACAGGACATCGCACCCACCTTGACACAAGATAAAACCTACGATTTATCCTCTTGGAAAATCAAATATAATGGCGTCTCCGATGTACTGGATTTCATTGACCGTATTGAAGAAACGGCTACAATCAAAAATATCCCATTCGAGATTCTACGAAAAAACTTCATAGAACTCATCTCCCCAGAATTGATACCCTGGCACCGCATTCAAAAAACTAAATGCAAAAATTGGAATAAACTCAGATCTGCCCTAATCTCGAGCTTCGGAAAAACGGAAGCCCAGCACCGGATCAAATTATCTTTACTATCTATTAAACAGCTAGTAAATGAACCTGTAGCAACATTCATAGAAAGGGCTGAATCCATTAACATCAAGCTTTCACATCCCGTTTCGGAAGCTGAACTATTACCAGTCATAACTGATGGCCTTTTAAGCAAATACGAGAACATCATTACCTCACAGAAAATTGCATCCCTAGCCCAGCTAAACGAAGTCTGTCTCCTTCTGGAATCGTACCAGGATAGGAAAAACATAAAGAATGTGTCAAATAATGTAGTTGTGCCAAGCCGTTCGTCTGGTTTAAAACCAGAATTCAACAACAAAAAAGTGTGCTCTTTTTGCAAAAAAGTAGGCCATCTGGCCACTACTTGTTTCAAGCAAGCAAGGTTTCTGGAATCTAAGGAACCCCGAACTTTCAAGAGGCATCACTCTAGGGACCGCTCTCCTCCAAGCGACGAACTGCGCAACATTTTCAAGAAATCAAGGCACAACATGGAAAGGTTACAAAACCCAAGCGATGTCAGACCTCAGGTGGATTTCTCCAAGCCCCCACCAAATTTCTACATGAAGAGGCCAAAAAACTAAATAATAACCTCTCAGGCACCCATTCTGAACCAAGGTCTAAAGAATGGACTGATTGGTTAGCACACATTAAGTATTTTAACCAGACCTTAAATGTTTCTTCGGTTTGTTGCAAACAAGCTAAAGATGGGAGACCCTATGCTTTTTTCTCTGTTAACAATGTGCCCTTTTCCGGATTACTTGATAGTGGTGCATCTGTCAGCTGTCTTGGCAATAATGCTCACCTGCCTTTTGTTAACAGTGATTTTAGAATTTCGCCCCAATCAACACACCTGACGACTGCGGATAATGTTTCCCAACCGGTCATCGGTGCCCTTGCCCTGCCAATTAATTGTAACAATAAAATAGTTACAATCAATTTTCTAATAGTGCCCTCTATATCCCAGAATTTCATCCTTGGCGTTGACTTCTGGAAGGCATTCAATGTTGCTCCCCAAGTATTTAATACTCTTGGCGAAACCTCCACTGCTGCTCAAATTAGTGAGATCCGCACAATAATACCTCACGAAAATTTAAGCACGGACCAGGCTCTCCAACTAAAAGAAATGGTCAATAAATTCGAGTCAATATCTTTCGAAAAATGTGGATTAGGTTTGACAAATTTGGTTGAACACCATATCAAAACCAATGGCCCACCCATCAAGCAACGTTATTACAACTTAGCCCCCCAAAAACTTAAACTTTTAGAAAACGAACTTGATGAAATGTTAAAAATGGGTGTGGTGGTTCCCAGCAGAAGTGCATGGACCAACCCAACTCTTTTGGTTTCTAAAAAAGACGGCTCTGCACGTTTCTGTCTCGACAGTAGACGTTTAAACTCTTGCACGGAAGCTGATGCGTATCCCTTACCTCACGTTCACGCAACCTTAGACAAGCTGCGTAACGCCAAGTTCATCTCTTCTGTCGATCTCAGCAAAGCGTTTTGGCAAATACCCTTGGACGCAGAATCGTGCGAAAAAACTGCTTTCGTTGTACCTGGTAGGGGAATGTTCCATTTTAAAAGATTACCCTTTGGTCTAAAAAACAGCCCCGCCGAGTTACAAAGACTGATGGACAAACTTTTCGGTCCTGAAGTCGATAACAGCCTGTTTTGTTACCTTGACGACCTCATCATCGTCAGCGATACCTTTGAAAAACACCTATTAATGCTGGAAAAAGTTTTTCAACAACTCAAGTTCGCTGGTTTAACCATCAACTTGAAGAAGTCTGAATTCTGTAAGTCCCGTCTACGTTATTTGGGATTCATTATCGACGAAAAAGGTCTAAGAACAGACCCCGCTAAGGTGGAAGCCATGGCAAATTTTCCCCGACCCAAAAACGCGAAGGAAGTCAAAGGTTTCCTTGGACTTGCAGGTTACTACAGGAGATTCATCAAAGACTTTTCCACTATCGCAGCCCCCTTAAATAAAATTACCGGCATCCGTAAAGGTGTCAGCAATTTCCGATGGTCTGTCGAAGCTGAAGAAGCGTTTACAACTCTAAAAAATGCCCTTCAAAAAGCTCCCGTTCTGAATTGCCCGGATTTTGCACTCTCTTTTACCCTCCACACGGATGCCTCCAATGTAGGAATCGGTGGAGTCCTTACTCAAGAATTCCCAGATGGCGAACACCCTGTAGCGTATTTTTCCCGTACATTAAACAAACACGAGAAAAACTACGGAATTACCGAGAAAGAGTTATTGGCTGTATTGGATTCTGTTCACCATTTCCGCGGTTACATAGACGGTAGCAAATTTACTGTAGTCACAGACCATAGTAGTTTGAAATGGTTGATCTCTTTAAGTAATCCCTCCGGTAGGCTCGCTCGTTGGTCCTCCCGTTTGTCTCAATACAATTTTGATGTTGTTCACCGTAAAGGCGTGGACAATATTGTTCCCGACGCCCTTTCAAGAATTGAACTGGCTTCATTAAATGTTGACACAATTGCCCCCCCTCCATCTACAAAAGATGAATGGTACTTGAAAATCTTCGAAGGTTGTAAAAATAACCAACAAAAGTTTCCTAATTTTATCATAAAAGAAGGACAACTATACCGTAATTGCAAGGTACCACTATCCATCCTCGAAGATTACTCGTGGAAACTTGTCGTTCCCCTCGAAGGTAGAGAACAAATAATTATTGACAATCATAGTGCTCCCGACTCCATACACCCAGGAAATTTCAAGACGTATAAAAAGATCTCCTTGAAGTATTACTGGCCTGGTCTCTTCAAGCAAATTCGCAATTACATCTCTAAATGTGAAACTTGTAAAGCCTATAAACATAGCACGGCAGCACCTGCCGGCCTAATGGGTAATCCCAAACGTGCCGACAGACCCCTACAATCATTGTCAATGGACCTCGTCGGACCCTTTCCCCGAAGTTATGCCGGACACATGCACATACTTAGTGTAGTGGATGTTTTCACTAAATTCTGTTGGATCTTTCCTTTAAAAAGAGCCAACGCGTCCGCCATCATCAAACTTCTGGAAAAACACATTTTTATACCTTACGGAACACCCAGAACCGTAATTGTTGATAACGGAAAACAATTTATTGCCCAAGAATTCAAAGATTTTCTTGCCAAATACGGAATCAAGGATATTTACTATAATACCTTGTATACTCCACAAAATAACACCGTCGAACGTTATAACCAAACAATCAACACAGCTCTGGCTATTCTAGTTGATAAAGATCAACGTACTTGGTGTAAAAACCTAGATAAAATTCAGGCTGCAATGAACAACACTGTTAATCTGGCCACTGGTTACACACCTTTCTTCTTAAAACACGGTATGGAACAAGTTGTTCATGGTTCTCTACATAGGAACACAAACTTTCCTACGTCAATTGCCACCACAAGCAACCCTACCGCGGACTATGCCCATCGTCTGGAAGAACTGTCGGCCATCTACAGTGAAGTCACTGATGCTTTGCTCCTGGCTCATCAAAAGAGTGCGGACAGATACAACCTACGTAGGAAACATGTCACCTTCAATACAGGAGACATAGTTTGGAGAAAGAACAACACACTTTCCCAAGGAGCCATGTATTTCTCTGCCAAGCTGGCACCACGTTTCGTGAAGGCCAAAGTTCTAAGAAAGATATCAGATCTAGTGTACTCCTTGTCTGACTGCTCTGGAAAACACATTGGTAATTACCATATTAAGGATATCGCAAAATCTGGAAGTGAGGAGTCAAGT
This sequence comes from Limnephilus rhombicus, assembly GCA_929108145.2. Lineage (NCBI taxonomy): Eukaryota > Metazoa > Arthropoda > Insecta > Trichoptera > Limnephilidae > Limnephilus > Limnephilus rhombicus. Next base: position 27,809,004 of record OV815299.1, on the reverse strand, counting down.
AAAACTGCCCCCACTATCTCAGCAGACTTAAAATGATCCAGTGTGTATCACCACAACCTTTTTGTAAGCACACCAAGTCTTACAATGGCTGGCGTGTAAAGTGTCAATTACATGCCCACCCTTTCGTTGATAAAACGAATATTGTTAAAAAAATCATTTTTGTAAATTTATGTACAATCCACGGTGTAGTTTGCCCCGTTCATGTTCGTGAATTGGCAACCACCGTAATTTTTGTCTCACACGTTTTTTTTATTTTTTTTCTTTCTTTTTTCTCACCTGTTCCAAAATTGATCACTTTAGAGCAGAGACACCCCTCGAGTGACAGTGTTCGGGAAGTCATGAACCCAATCATTGCCTCTCAACCCCTCACACTACGCAACGTTCATGCCATGGCACGCTTTGCCATGTAATGCAATATTGTAATTTTCACCATTTTTGTTTGTTGTTTTTTTTTTCATCATATCGGAAGGAATCTCTTCATTTTTTTTCTTTTTATGTTCTGTAAATACTGGAGCGTCGTTCTAAAATCGATTTGGTAAACTCCAAAGCGTTAAATCACGACCCAGGACTAGTAAACCATCTCAACATGCTCCATATTTTACCCATCATGGTAAAGATAAGTGGTTACTCACATAATCACATTCCTTGGGTATAGTAGTTTTCAATTTTTTCTCAAATGTCAAAAATTGATGGCGTCCTACCCGAGCTCTTCGCTAACAAATTGGATTTTGACACATCCATTTTGAAATCATATGTATATAAATAAAGGAAAAGCCTTTAAATTGGTCTTTCCATCCTTGTACAAATCCTCATGGACTCGTTTCAACTAAAGTACGTAAAACCAAATACTCGGTCTTTTGTTGTTATAAGAAGTCCTCGATTTGTCCCTCTTCACAACATGTATGTCTTGTATTACATGCTTCAACCCTTACGGAAAAGGTTAATAAAACCTAACGGCAGCCCTGATTTCCGTACATAAATAACCGCAGTTTAACGTAAATCATCAATGTTTTGTTTGATCATCGTTTTACAAACATAGGCATTCAACTCCTGTTTCGCCATTTAACCAAGTATTTGCAACCTAAATTGCACATAACCTGGTATGTTGTAACCGCACAAAGGGTATGTAAAACCACAATTGGTCCCTTTTATTTGTCCCCACTGAAGTTTGCTGCAATAGACAGTATGTAAAACCATGTAGGTCTGTCTTTGTTTGTCACATGGTGTAAACAGAAATGTACTCTGTCATCACCCCGCCTTTATAACATACGAAGTGACATTAAATTGTTTACCTCCTTGTTATCCTATCGTACGCTCCTGGGCTACGGAGTTAGTTAATCTAACAAATCTTTATAAACTGTGTTAAAACAAGCATAGTTAACGTTTATTGTGTTGTATTTAAACGTAACCCTGTTACATTATAGGAGAGATCCTTAGAACATCCACCATTATAGGAGGGATCCTTAAAATACCTGCCGCGATACGAGAAGTTCGTCATAATCACTTTTTTCTCATAGCTAAATGTTATTGAGCTGGTCGTGTGCCATTCATTTGTCATGAGAACCATTTTGTACATTCTATTTTGGTCGTGTGCCATTCATTTGTCATGAGAACCATTTTGTACATTCTATTTTGGTCGTGTGCCATTCATTTGTCATGAGAACCATTTTGTACATTCTATTTTGGTCATGTGCCATTCATTTGTCATGAGAACCATTTTGTACGTTCTATTTTGGTCGTGTGCCATTCATTTGCCATGAGTACCACCCTTTTCGTATAACCTGTTCCGGTCGTGTGTCATTTATTTGTCATGAGTACCGCTTTTATGTATAACTGTGTATAAACTCTGTACACGAGACGTGGAGACGTAATAACAATACTTACCGTGATTCGTGTGAACGACATAATATCGGCTTTGCTATCTTCTTTAGGATGCATTGTATAAACTCTTTGACTTCTGTCTATAATTGAGTTATATCTTGTATGTACTTACATATTTTGTACACTATACGTGGAGACGTTAAAACACTTACCATGAGTCGTGCGAACGAAATAATATCAAACCCTTTGTGTGCGATCTACGAAATGTAGTCCACAACCCTTTGTTGTCATTCAACGCCAACGCCCGTGGACTTCCTGTTTTTTTACTTCTTTGCAAAAAGGAAAGAAGCCCAGGAATATCTACTATCCCAAAAGGACTAGTTTCCAGCTTCACTGTCAATTATGGGGCATAGTGCTGTGGGAGTTAATCGATTGAGCACAAAAAACCACCTAACTCGTTGTCTGGAGAACGAACAAGAAAACCCCCAGGTTTGTGAAATTGGAGCAAGGGTCTGTCTTTTCTCACAATCATGTAGAAGTTTTAAAAATGACCCCTAATCTTTTGCCCAATACACGCGAAAGATTAGCCTCTTTGATATAATGTGTATTCAAATGTCTCCTCATCCTTTTTGATAAATGTAAAGAGTCAGGAAATCTGCTGGTTGATTATGTTTCATTTTCACATAGAGTTTGAATCGGAAATTGGTCCAGTCTCTAGCAAGTTTCGCAACTCGTCTCCCTTCTCCCCTCCTCCTCCCATTCCCCATGTTTCAGACTTATGTTATGAAGTGAAAAATCTGTCGTTGACCATATCTCGCCCTCACTTGGAGTTCGAATAGGTAACTGTCCGGTTATCTACAGGTTTTCCCCCTCAATCTCTGCATATGTCTCACCAGTTTTTTTTTTCTCTCTTTTCTCAATTCCACGAAACACATTCATGAATGTTGGATATGTACGATATGCACTTGGCGTACCGTCTGTCTCCTTTTGACAACCTTTATTCATGAATTGGTTTCCCTTTGCCGTGACTAGTTCACGATTCTTTGTCTCGTTCTTTGAAATTCTACGAAAATGTTACCATCTCATGTTAGCATAGGCCATAGAGGGCCGGTTGTTTTTTAACCAAGACATATTGTCACTAGGCAAACGCCAAGTCATCCTGGCAAAGGAAAATGTTCATGTAATCACAATTTAGTTAGGAATCTCTCTTCGTCACTCTCTGGGTCGGTGGTTAAAATTTCGTTATTTCATTATCTGGACACATTTTGTTTCTCTCCAAACCTTTTCTTCATTGGTCCCTAGGCAGGTAAACTTCAAGAATTTTGCTCTAATAATAATTCCTCCCGGATTTAAAAAGAAGCCCAGGCGGATGTCATCACCAACAGCCAAGCTGAGCTTCACTTCCTGACAGCACGCGCTGTGGTTACAAGGTCTCTCCTGCTGCCATTTTCTACGCAATTGTTCCTGAAAGCACAGACCATACCGCCCATACGTATGTTGTCTTGTCGTGCCACAGCAAGCTGAGTTGTCCCACTATACTTTATGACACTCTAAACTACCTTTTGGGCACGCTAGCTCTTAGGTTTGTTCTTACTCTTGCTATCAATGCCAACCTTGTCGTCTCTTGCTCTGTCATGCAGTGACACATATATCGTCATGTGTAAACCATCATTACCTTGACCCACCAGTATTCGCTGAATGCGCACCAATACAAGTTATCTTGAGCTACATTATGCTTCAATAACCATTATATACGATCCGTGTTTACCATAATAACACTTAGGATTCGCACTGGCATGTCTGCAGATACTGGATTCTTCTCTTCAATGACCTCTGTAACCATAGTCGCGGCACAGCAACCACAGTCTCCACTTCGTGAACTTCGACGTCTTCGACAAAACCAAGTGTTTTCTAAGGCCCAAGTGTACTCCTGAGCGTTGTCTCAAATGGGTCTGATTACAGTGATAATGTAATCCTTAGAATCCGTGAAGTCACGTCCTTTTCTTCGAAATTCTCCGAAACCAAACAAATCCACGCTTCACAAACTTAGCTCCAAGACCAATGAAACCTTAGAATCACACACTTTTTCTCTTCTCTTGTACAAATGTATTGTCATTCTTTCAATTGCTTAACCATGTGTATTGTCATTCTTTCAATTGCTTAACCATGTGTATTGTCATTCTTTCAATTGCATAACCATGTGTATTGTTATTTTCAATTGCATAACCTTGTATGTTGTTTTACACCATGTACTTTTCCCAAATTTGTCTTGTCCAAACATTGTATGTACCCCCACCCATTCCCTACAAACATTGTGACCCAAACTATAGCATAAAACTGTATGCTCTAGCTAGGAAATCTCTCAAGCAACGAGATTCTCAAAACCCCGATGGAAGCATAAGAGGATTTTTTTTTCCCTACAGCTCCATTGCCACGTCGCTTTTTTTCCAAGCGCGGGGGGAAGTGTTATGGTACGCCCAAACGACAAAGAATTCAAACTCCTAATTCGCCGCAAACTACACAACACCCTGCTCCCCCCCTGTTCCCTGCTTCCTACTTCCTATCCCATCCGCCCACCCGCACGCGATCCCTTCCACCAGTTGAGAATTGCGAGCCGCCTCGGGCACACGTTAAGCCCGCGCGTGGATTCCCACTGTTCGCGCCCGGCGTACTATCGCTCGAATTGTACTCAAATATAACCTGCAATGTTAATTCAATAACCTACGGGTTTAGCGCTGATATTTCTCCATGCCTGTGTAACCTTCGGTTCTGTCCTAAACTCGGGAGGTCCCCCTGGAAGCCGGAAGACGAACACCCCCCAACATCATGTAAGCTGTACAATTGTTTCCTCATTTGATTGTGTCCTTTAACGATAGACTGTAAACTCCCGCGCAAAGCCATCACTCAGAGAGTTTCGTTTAGGGATCTTGAGGTTATAAACACGATAGCTAGGATTGTGTAGTATGTATTTCTTGTGTTGAATTGTACTGTAATGACCTATGTACTGTGTTTTAAATTTGCAATACATGAATCTAGTTAACTCAATCCTGTTATTATTCTGCTACGGCAGGAGGGTTTCCTAGAGAGGGAGTATCCTGCCAGACGACTGAGATGCGAAGGAATTTCTGAAGCCTCGAGCGACCCACCACCTGAATAGAGGGTAAATCATGCCTCCCCTGAGAGCTAGCTTGGGACATGTTTGGGGGCCCGCTCCTAACAATATATATATTTATACATCCCGCTATCATTGCTGCGTCTTCTAATGGTCCACTTTCATTCAATCCTGCGTCCGGCCGTCATTCTGCGTCCGGTATACGGACGCAGGATTGAACACATGTAATTTCAAGTTTTTCCCACTCCTGTACCCTCATACAGTCCAAAAACGAAAATAAGCCAGACGTGGTGTTGGTACCTAAATCAAGTGAAATATGCTATTTTAGTTCAGTGCTTTGTCACCGAGCGGCGAGCCGCGGCGCTGTAGTAGACGAGCGTATATTTTTAGCAAAATATACGATTCATTGACTCGCGTATCGCAACTCCTACATTTGGCAACATCGCTTTATAATAGCGTGTCTTCTGTTCTCTGCGAAAACAAAGCAATCATACTGATATCGCACATTGCTACGTAAGATTACATTGAAATTCAGCTACATTACCTATTCAAAATTGGCGCCAAATATGATTCCAATAAGGATGGATTTTTGTCAAATGTGTGTAATTAATATTTCAATTTCACCAAGACAATGTTGCAACAATATCGTCGTTGTTTACGCATTAAATAATAGGTTTTTTGCTGATATTCAATTTGCCAAAGCTGCATTTTTTTTTAAAGCAATGATTTTACTTCTTACTCGCAAAGTGAATTGAAATTCATTATTAAACTAATATTCAATCACGGCATCCATGCTTATATCTAAAAATAAAGACGAAATTGCCTAAACTAATTTACTAGAAGTGGTATTTTTCTTTTAGTTTCGTTTAGTTCTTCTTACTTTTCAATTTCAATTTGAGAGGCAGACATGGGTACCGCCGCCCCGGGCTAGCAGGGTGCCCGAGTTTATGGGGTAAGGTTTGTCCGGGTCTTGGCGTTGGATGTGTCTGCCCACCAGGTGCATGGCAGGCCGGAACGCGAGAGAATGGTTGAGGGAACCATTCTCTCTGACTTCTGACTTCTTCAGCCGTTTTTTCTCGGAACATCGCCTTGCACCGAAGTGGGAGGGATGGACTCATAAATCCGTCACTCCTGGACACACTAACCCCCAGATTAACCTACCCAACCTTCATTCGCTTTTCTTGCCCAGATCTTACTTTCGTTGCTTTCCTAAAAAGACCCTCCATACGCATCCCCAAAAAATGTCGGCGCTAATGTAAAATGCATATTACTAAACTGAAAACGTCCAGATTTTCAAAGACTACAATTGCACATTTATGAAAAAGCCGGAGGAAAATTAAAAAAAAAAATACCAAGAATTTGACGACATTAACCAACAAAAAAATGTAGATGACAATTTTTCGTAGTGTAGTAAGTAATCAGATGGAACGGAAAGAAGCGATGTCCTGGTTCTAGTTAATTTAGACGAGCAAGAAAACAGAAATTACTTTAAAGTTTATTAAAAGAAAATAACTTAGTTTACATCACTTTATTTGTTTATATTTTATAATATCAACATGTTTCGTGAACATGGTTCACAAAACATGTTGATATTATAAAATATAAACAAATAAAGTGATGTAAACTAAGTTATTTTCTTTTAATAAATAAATAATGACATCACAAAGTAACAACCTTTTAGAAGAAGTTTTCTTCGAAAAAAAAAAAAAATTACTTTAAAGTCATGAATTGCGGCCTCCGTGGTCTAGAGGTCGCGGGTTCAAATCCCGGAGTGCGCAAGTAACATTTTATTTATAAATTAAACAATATATCGTATAATACGTAATGTTAGAACCACTTATATATTTTATTAACGCCGACCGGTTTCGGAACGACCGTTTCTTCCTCAGGCCAAACATATAATGACTTGACAATTACAAAACAGTGGGTTGGTACAATGTATTATTACTAAGGGTGGGGGCGTGTTTAGTGTTATTTCATAATGTATTCATTAAAAATAATATGTAGTACTTATTTGCAGCTTGTTCTAGAGTAGTAGTTTACCCTTCCCCTCCCTCCATCCCTCCTTGAAGCGAAACTAAATGAAAAACATACATTTAACATTTCAAACAACTCGCACGCCACTAATTGTAATTTTTTATACAAATTTCGTAACGCCAGAGCTCACTATTATATATAGAAAAATTCACGGATGTGCGCATAACAACTCACCAAAGTTTCATCGCTATCGGATGAATGCCAAAGGAAATAATTTCATAGCGCTGGAGCTCACCACTACGTACAGAAACCATCGCGGGCATGCGCACGACAAATCTCCAAAGTATCATCGTAATCGTATGAATGCTTTAGGTACAGAAACATTCGTTTTTAAATAAAGATTTTTTTTACATTAGCCAGGGGGGCAGGAGGCATTTCCACAGGAGGCCCTGAGGAAGGTGTCCAGGAGTGACGGACGTATGAATCCAATCCTCCCACTGCGTTGCAAGGCGATGTGTCGAGAGATTCTGGCTGGAGAGGATAAAAGACCTCCCTCAACCAGTCACTCTCGATTATACCCACCACGCAGCAGGTGGGCAGACGCATCGGTCACCAAAACCTGGACAAACCTCATCCCATGAACTCGGTTACCCCTGCTAAGTCAACAAACGTAGCAAACCACTTGGGGTGACAGCATTTATGTGATAAGCATTAATATAATTATAATTTAATTCTTCATTAATTATTAAAATAATTCCCCTCAGGGCCTATGACATCTTTGGCGATACTATTTGGAGGGACTTTTTAGGTGAAGAAGGAGAGGAAGTTCTGGGAAAGAAAAGGATACCAGGGGTGGTTAGGAATTTGGCAGAGTGTGTCCAGAAGTGAGGGACGTATGAATCCATCCCTCCCAATGCGGTGCAAGGCGATGTTCCGAGAGAGTACGGCTGGAGGATCAACCAACCAATCACTCAACTATTCTTTCCCGATCCGGCCTGTTATGCAGCTGGTGGGTAGACGCACCCGCCGCCAAGAACCAGATAAACCTCACCACATGAGCATAGAATATTATAAGGCACCCCTGCTAAGTTAATAAACGTAACGAACCACTTGGGGTGACCTATGGCAGAGGTGTTAATGGCAAGATTATCCAAATGGGTTCATAGTGCAGCGGTACTATACCCGCCTCCCAAATTGTATCTTTCGGAAGACTACGGTTTCTTTTGAAATAATAGGTCGCAAAATACATCCAATGATTATCGTGTTGTAGTAATAAAGTCCTTATATGGTAATCACTGTCGTGATGCGGAATCAAAATGGGGAGAAGAGGATGCATAGGAAGGTCCCAGCAATACAGATCTAGTCACTAAAAATAATTAATCACACTTCAAGCAACGTTTTAATTCGGAATGATAAGTCTCAAAAAAAATCCCATACCAATTTAATAAATTTTACGTGCGCATTGCCGCCGGGATGATCAGAGTCCGCAACGTATGGGCCAGTCGTATTGGCACTTTCATATTCTATTAATAACTTTACAGTCGTCCAACCAAAAACTTGAACGAATAAGCGGCAACATTGCAAATGAATATATATGAAAATGAATATATAATTGGACGCTACATTGTGGACCAAATTGAAGAAAATATACGCAGGATGCCTTACTGCATTGAATATGAAAGGAGTTCGGATTGGTGGAACGTTAAAGGGCGTTTTTTTCGTTTTGTATATTTTTTAAATCATTATTTTCAAAAATGTAAATACCTAGCTACAATCAAACACTTGAAAGCTAGTATGTACTTTAGTTAAAACTATGTAAAATTAAGTCCTTCAGATAGACGCAGTAATGTCGATCCGATGAAAGGACGCAGAAATAATAGCGGGATGTATATATATATATATATATATGTAGAACAATTTTCTCGGTTTACCCGCGTAACGTAGTCCTTAAAAGGACTTTTTAACTCCTGACGTTTCGGACAGATCACACTGTCCATCTTCAGAGGCCTTATGTCTTGAGTTTCTGTGTCAAACTGATAGCTTTCGCATGTCTGTTCGGTCCAAAAGCTAAAACTTAAGTGAGTGCAAGTCACTTCTTATGTCTAGAACGAAGTACCCGGGTTGCAGGTGATTGATGGTGGAGGGGGTGGGGGGCGGGGCTGACAGTAGATACCTGATTGGTAAAGCTAATTGGAGACACTACTGGTAATTTTGGAAATGCCGTTTTTGGAGTATTTTCATCGATTAAGACTTTCCAGGTGTTGGGGACTTTCCACCTGCAACCCGGGTACTTCGTTCTAGACATAAGAAGTGACTTGCACTCACTTAAGTTTTAGCTTTTGGACCGAACAGACATGCGAAAGCTATCAGTTTGAGACAGAAACTCAAGACATAAGGCCTCTGAAGATGGACAGTGTGATCTGTCCGAAACGTCAGGAGTTAAAAAGTCCTTTTAAGGACTACGTTACGCGGGTAAACCGAGAAAATTGTTCTACATCTTACACCCGTGAAAACCTTAATCATAACATATATATACTCAAAACAATTTTTTTAATATAAAAATGAAAAATTACAAAACAAAAAATCTATCAATACATTGGTAGCCATGGAGAGAAGTTGTACATATTGTTGCGTACCTCGGTGGAAGTACCCACGTTCTGCCCCAAAACTAGCTCAGATAGGTCGGCAGAACAGGAGGGGCTCTCAGCATCAAGGGTCGTAGGTAGCTAAATAGGGGGGGGGAGGTACATAGAATATGCCAACACTCGTCATGCCTCGTCAAATAAAAGTTCGTCTAAGGTGAACATTACTTGTATTGTCGGGAACACACACAAATACAGCAAAGCAGTACATTTACAATAAATAATTATGCACAGGTACACTAATTGTCTACCTACACATGGGGAAGCCTACCAAATCTCTCTCAATTCGTGTCTCCCCTGGGGGTCGGTTATTGTTCGCGGGACATGAAAGGACACAACAAAAATGAGGGAAAGAGTCGTTACTCACTGGTACCAGGTGGCGGCTGGGCAGGCGTTCCAGGGGGGCGCTTGCCTGGGAGCAGGGCAGGCTATGCCCGACAGGAAACCCATCGCAAACAGGTAGCGTAGCAGCGGGGCCGGTCAACTCGTGCCCCACCGAACACGGTGGACCGGCGTGTCTCTTGTTCGGCCCCGTGAATTCTGTGGAATGTTCTCGAACCGTGCGGGGACACTATCGCAGCGACAGGCACGGGTTACAGCTAGGGAAGCCCGGTCGAGAATGCCGCCCGTTGCCGGTGCCAAGCGTGGGCGGTTTTGGGCGAGGTGAGAAGGGGTACGAGTGCCCGGGGGGGCGGGCGGTGTGCAACTCACCGGGGTAGAGTGGTGTTTGAGGGCGCTACATAACACCTCCCCCCGTGCTCGGAAAAAAGGCGACGTGGTAATGGGGCAATAGGGCAAAAACCCTCTACGTTACCCACGGGAGTTGAAAGAGAGATTTGTTGACCAGAGAGAGAGAGCTGACTAACATCTTAAAACTAGCTTATGCCATGGGCTAGGAACAATGTTTGTCAGGGTAGGGAGGGGGTACATAACATATGAGGAACAGGCAATTTGCACATGGAGGGGTGAAACAACATAGGTATTTATGCAATTGAAAGAACGAAGACAAGGTTGTGAAAATGTGAAAACAAGGACAAAATTATGAAAATGTGAAAACAAGGACCAAATTATGACAATTGAGACTCTAGGGTTTCATTGGTCTGGAAGCTAAGTTTGTGGTGCGTAGATTTGTTTATGGTTTCGACGAGGTGCGAAGAGTTTCGAATAATTACGAAGAGACGTGATTTCATAGACTCTAAAAGGATTACATTATCACTGTAATCTGACCCATTTGAGATAACACTCAAGAGTACACTAGGGCCTTGGAGAAAGCACTTTGTTTCGTCGTAGACGTCGAAGGTTACGAAGTGAAGACTGTGGTTGCAGTGGGGAGGGCTATGGTTACGGGAGTCGTTGAAGAGAAGAATCCAGGGCCTGCAGACATGCCAGTACGAATCCTAATGTGCCATTATGGTGGGCACGGATCGTGTATAATGGTTATCTGAGCATAATGTAGCTCGGAATAACTTTTAAGGCTACGCATTCAGCGAATACTGGAGAGTCAGAGTAATAATGGTTTACACATGACATGGTGTGCGTCGCTGCATGACAGAGCAAGAGACGGCAAAGCTGGCTTGGTAGCGAGAGCAGGAACAAAACCCAGGAGCTAGCGTGCCCAAAGGGTAGTCCAGAGTGTCATTATGTATAGCGGGACAACTCGGCTCGCAGTGGCGCAACAAGACAACATACATAAAGGCGGTATGGTCCGTGCTTCCAGGAACAAATGTGTAGAAAATAGCGGCGGGGGAACCTCCGTAACCACAGCGGGGGCTGCCAGGAAGTGAAGCTCAGCTTGGCTGCCGATGAGGACATCCTTCCGGGCTTCTTTTTAAATCCGGGAGAAATTATTATTAAAGCAAAATTATTCTTGAAGTTTACCTGCCTAGAGACCAATGAAGAAAAGTTTGGAGATAAACAAAATGTGTCCAGAGAATAAACAAACTAGGTTTTAACCAACGACCCATAGAGAACAACGAGAGAGGGAGAAAGAGAGAGATTCCTGGCTAGCATACAATTACATTTTTGAAAAAAAATTACCCTTTGTTAGGATAAACTGGCTTTTGCCGGGTGACAAAATACCTTGGTTGAAAAGCAACCGGCCTTCCATGGCCTATGTTAACATAAAATGGTAACATTTTCGAAGAATTTCCAAGAACAAGACAAAAAATCGTGAACGAGTCACGGCAAGGCAGCGAAACTGATTCATGGACAAAGGTTGTCGAGAAGAGACAGATGGTACGCCGAGTGCATAACATACGTGTCCAATATTCATGAATCTGCTTCATTGAAACCAGGATGAAGAAAAGATGAAACATATGACGAGGGTGAAATGGAAGGCCCGTTGTGCCTGGTTAGGTACCGATTCGAACTCCAAATGAGGGCGAAATGTGGACAACAACGGATTTTCCACTTCATAGCATGATGAGAACATGAGGGTGGGAAGGGGAAAAGGGATGGAGGGGAGTTGAGTGACGAAACTTGCTAGGGACTGGACTAATTTTCAATTCAAACTCTATGTGAGGATGAAACGTAATCCACCAGCACGTTTCCTGACTCTTTACATTAGAAAAAACAATGAGATGAGAAAGAATACACATTATACCAAAAGGCTAATCTTTCGCGTGTATTTGACGAAAGGTTAGGGGTCACTTAAAAACTTCTCCTTGATTGTGAGAAAAGATAGACCCTCGCTCCAATTTCACAACCCCGGGATTTCTTTTATTCGCTTCCCAGACGACGAGTTTGGTGGTTTTGTGCCCATTCAATTAACTTCCACGGCACTATGCCCCATAGCTGACAGTGAAGCTGACAAGCTAGTCCTTTTGAGATAGTGGATATTCCTGGGCTTTCTTTCTTTTAGAGAAAGAAGTGGCAAAACAGGAAGTCCACGGGCATTGTCGTTGAATAATTTGAAAAAGGTTGTGGACTACTTTGTGTAGTACGCACAAAAAGGGTTTGATATTATTTCGTTCGCACGATTCATGATGAGTATTGTAACGTCTTTACGTGTGGTGTACAGATTATATAGGTACACAAGATACAACTCAATTATAGACAGAAGTCAAAGAGTGTTATACAATGCATCTTAAAGAAGATAACAAGGCCGATATTATGTCGTTCACACGAATCACGGTGAGTATTATTACGTCTTCACGTCTCGTGTACAGATTATACAAGTACATAATTGTAAACAAGGCGGTTCTCATGAAAAATTAATGACACACGACCAAAAAGGGGCGGTTCTCATGGCAAATTAATGACACACGACCAAAAAGGGGCGGTTCTCATGGCAAACTAATGACACACGACCACTTAATAACATTTAGTTAAGAGTTTAAAGTAATTATAACGAGCTTCTCGTATCATGGCGGATGTTTTAAGGATCTCTCCTATTGCGTACAGGTTACGCTTAAGTACAGCAAAATGAATGATGATAACATTCGTTTTAATGTTGTTTATAAAGATTCGTTAGATTAACTAACCCCGTAGCCCGGGGGCGTACGATAGAACGGCAAAGAAGATAGACAATTTAATGTTGCTTCCTATGTCACGAGGCATAAAGTGATGGCAGAGTACATTCTGCTTACACCGAGCAATAAAGGGGGGACAGGCCTAGAGTGGTTTTACATACTGTCCGTGTAGAAAACAAGGGGTGATAATTGCAAAACGATGATCGAGCAAATCAATGCTGATTTACGTTAAAAGTTACAACTATTTGGGTTCGAGAATCAGGATGACCGTTAGGTTTTATTAACCTGTCTCGTGTTGAAACGTGTTATACAAAACATACGTGACGTGACATTAGAGGAGAAACAACTCAATGGTTTCGTTGTAGCAACCAAAGACCGGATGATTCGGTTTTACATACTTTAGTCGAACGAGCCAAAGGATTTGTGTATGACTTATAAGGGCCAACTTTAGGGTTTTTTATAATATTCAATTTCCAAAATGGACGTGTCAATATCCAATTTTGGGGAAAACATGAGCACGGGTGAAAAGGACGCCATCAATTTTTGATTTTTTTTAGGAAAAAATTGAAAAAGACTTATGTGTACAAGAAAAGGTAAAGAAACCATTTCTGACTTTCGTGCTTGAGACCACTATTGGGTTTTACGTACTCAAGGTGAGCTGAAAATCGAGGGGTAAGAAAAAAGGGTTTTACCATGGTAGGTAAAATGTGGTGATTGTGAGGATGAGAGAAAAAAGTACAAGGGCGGCCGAAGCTGAGGCCATAGACAAAACGAGTCAAAAACAAAACAAAACAAAAAAACAAGTGACATGACATGTCAAGACCAAGCAAGACAGACATGAGCATTGCGTAGTGTGGGGGTGAGAAACGACAGTTTGGGTTCATGACTTCCCAAACATTGTGACTCGAAGGGTGTCTCTGCTCCGAAGTGATCAGCCTCAGAACAGGTGAGAAAAAAAACAACAGGTAAAAAAGAAAAATGCTGGCGATTTGCCGTGATGGGGAAAAGAGAAATCGGTACAACCGTGACATTTGGGTGTACCTATTAAGAATGTACATTTATTTACAAACAAGAATAAATAAAGAGCTTGCTCTATTTATGGGGGTCTGGACGTGTAATTGACACTTTACACGCCAGTTAAAGGTAAAACTTTGTGGAATTACCGAGGGAGGTGGTGATACATAGTGAATCAATTTATGATTCCTGCGATAGTGGGAGTGGTATCGGCTGTCTCCTCACTTCCAGACTTTACGATGTCCTTAATATGGTAATTACCGACATGTTTGCCAGAGGCGTCGGACAAAGAGTAAACTAAGTCCGATATTTTCTTTACGACCTTGGCTTTAACAAAACGGGGAGCCAATTTGGCAGAGAAGTACAGAGCTCCTTGGGAAAGGGTATTATTCCTTCTCCAGACGACATCGCCTACGTTAAAGGTGGCGTGTTTTCTGCGTAAGTTATACCTGTCCGCACTCTTTTGGTGGGCCAGCAGTAGGGCATCGGTAACCTCACTGTAAATGGCAGACAATTCCTCCAAACGGTGGGCATAATCGGAGGTGGGATTATTCGTGGGGGTGGTGGACGTAGGAAAACTTGTGTCCCAATATAGTGAACCATGGACAACCTGTTCCATGCCGTGTTTTAGGAAAAAAGGAGTGTAACCGGTGGTTAGGTTAACCGTGTTGTTCATGGCGGTTTGGATTTTATCCAAGTTTTTGCACCAAGTACGTTGGTCTTTATCAACCAAAATGGCCAGAGCTGTGTTGATGGTTTGATTGTACCGTTCAACGGTGTTATTTTGGGGGGTGTACAGGGTGTTGTAGTAGGTATCTCTAATCCCATATTTAGCAAGGAAGTCTTTGAATTCCTGAGCTATAAATTGTTTTCCATTGTCAACTATCACCGTTCTGGGGGTTCCGTAAGGTATGAAGATATGTTTCTCCAGAAGTTTGACAATGGCGGCTGCGTTGGCTCTTTTTAAAGGGAAGATCCAACAAAATTTAGTGAAAATATCCACTAAACTGAGTATGTGCATATGTCCGGCATAGCTTCGGGGAAAAGGTCCTATGAGGTCCATAGACAGCGACTGCAGGGGTCTATCAGCGCGTTTGGGTTTGCCCATTAGACCGGCGGGAGATGTCGTGCTATGTTTGTAAGCTTTACATGTTTCACATTTAGAAATATAATTGCGAACTTGCTTATAGAGGCCGGGCCAGTAGTATTTCAAGGAAATCTTTTTATACGTCTTGAAAGTTCCTGGGTGTATAGAGCCGGGTGCGCTATGGTTGTCGATAATTATTTGTTCTCTCTTTTCGAGGGGAACAACAAGTTTCCAGGAGTGGTCCTCAAGGATAGATAGGGGGGCTTTACAGTTGCGGTATAGTTGTCCTTCTTTTAAAATAAAATTGGGAAACTTTTGTTGATTATTTTGGCAACCATCAAAAATGTTGAGGTACCATTCATCTTTTGTGGATGGTGTAGTTGCAATTGCACCGGTATTTAAAGTGGCTAATTCAATTCTTGAGAGGGTGTCTGGGACGGTGTTGTCCGCACCTTTGCGGTGTATGACGTCAAAGTTATATTGCGACAGGCGTGAGGCCCAGCGAGCGAGCCTGCCGGAGGGATTGTTTAAGGAAATTAACCATTTCAGACTACTGTGGTCAGTGATCACAGTGAATTTGCTACCGTCTATGTAACCGCGGAAATGGTGAACGGATTCCAGTACGGCCAGTAACTCTTTCTCAGTGATACCGTAATTCTTTTCGTGCTTATTTAAGGAGCGGGAAAAGTAAGCCACTGGGTGTTCGCCGTCAGAGAACTCTTGTGTCAAAACTCCACCGATTCCAACATTTGAGGCGTCCGTATGGAGGGTGAACGGGAGTGCAAAGTTCGGACAATTTAGGACTGGAGCTGTCTGAAGAGCATTTTTAAAGTTATAAAAGCTTCTTCAGCTTCATCAGACCAGCGAAAGTTGCTGACGCCTTTACGGATGCCGGTAATTTTGTTGAGGGGTGCTGAGATTGTGGAAAAGTCTTTAATGAATCTCCTGTAGTAACCTGTGAGTCCGAGGAAGGCTTTGACTTCTTTCGCGTTTTTGGGGCGAGGGAAATTTGGCATGGCTTCTACCTTAGCAGGGTCTGTTCTTAGACCTTTTTCGTCTACAATGAATCCCAAATAACGTAAACGAGACCTACAGAATTCAGACTTTTTAAAGTTGATGGTTAAACCAGCCAGCTTGAGTTGATGGAAAGCTTTTTCCAGCATTTGTAAGTGTTTTTTGAACGTGTCGCTAACAATGATGAGGTCATCAAGATAGCAGAATAGATTGCTGTCGGCTTCGGGGCCAAACAATTTGTCCATTAGCCTTTGTAACTCGGCGGTGCTGTTTTTTAGACCAAAAGGTAATCTTTTAAAATGGAACATTCCCCTGCCGGGTACGACAAAAGCGGTTTTTTTCACAAGATTCAGCGTCTAGGGGTATTTGCCAGAAAGCCTTGCTTAAATCGATAGAAGAAATGAACTTGGCGTTACGCAATTTGTCTAAGATTGCATGAACATATGGCAGAGGGTATGCGTTGTCCTCTGTGCAAGAATTAAGACGTCTGCTGTCAAGGCAGAAACGAGCGGAGCCGTCTTTTTTGGAAACCAAGAGAGTAGAGTTGGTCCACGCACTTCTACTAGGAACCACTACTCCCAATTTTAACATTTCGTCGAGTTCTTTTTCTAGAAGCTTGAGTTTTTGTGGAGCTAAGTTATATATATATATATACGTTGCTTGATTGGGGGACCATTAGTTTTTATATGGTGTTCCACCAAATTGGTTAGACCCAGACCACATTTTTCGAAGGATATTGATTCGAATTTATTGACCACTTCCTTTAATTGACGAGCTTGGTCAGTGTTCAAGTCCTCGTGAGGTATGATTGTGCGAATTTTGCTAATTTTTGCAGTCAGCGGTGCCTCACCAAGAGTATTAAATACTTGGGGGGCAACGCTGAACGCCTTCCAGAAGTCAACACCAAGGATGAAATTCTGGGATATAGATGGGACTATTAGAAAGTTAATTGTAACTATTTTGTTTTCACACTTGATTGGCAAAGCAAAGGCACCGATGACTGACTGAGAGGCATTATCTGCAGTTGTCACCTGTGTATGTTGGGGATCTTAAAACCATTGTTAACAAAAGGCAGGTGGGCGTTGTTGCCGAGACAGCTAATCGATGCGCCACGGTCTAGCAGACCGGAGAAGGGTACGTTGTTAACGGAAAAAAGGGCAAAAGGTCTTCCGTCCTTTGCTTGCTTGCAACAAACTGAAGAAACATTCAAGGTCTGGTTAAAATATTTTATATGCGATAACCAATCAGTCCATTCCTTTGACCTTGATACGGAATGAATACCTGAGAGGTTGCCATTTAGTTTTTTGGCTTCCTTGTGAAGAAGTTGGGTGGGGGTTTAGAAAAATCCACTTGGGATTTGGCATTGCTGATATCTTGCAGCTTTTCCATATTGTATTTGGATCTTTTGAAAATTTCGCGTAGTTCATCGCGTGGTGGAGAGCGATCCTTAGAGCGGTGCCTCTTAAAGGTCCTGGACTATTTTGGTTCCATCAGTTTGGTTTTTTTAAAACAGGTATCAACTAGGTGGCCTACTTTTTTGCAAAAGGTGCAGACTTTTTTGTTGTCGTATTCCGGTTTTAATCCAGAAGAACGGCTTGGCACAGTAATGTTGGTTGGGGCCGCTTGGGTATTCTTCCTGTCTTGGTAAGATTCTAAGAGTGTGCATACTTCGCTTAATTGGGCCAGTGATGTGATTTTTTGCGAGGTGATAATGTTTTTGTACTTTTGTAGAAGGCCATCCGTTATAACCGGTAAGAATTCGGCTTCCGAAACAGGGTGGGAAAGCTTGATGTTTATGGTTTCGGCCCTTTCCATAAATCTTGCAATTGATTCGTTTACTAACTGTTTGATGAATAGTAAAGAAAGTTTTATTCTGTGTTGCGCTTCCGTTTTGCCGAAGCTAGCTATCAATGCTGTCCTTAGTTTGTTCCAGTCCTTACATTTAAGTTTCTGGATACGGTGCCAGGGGATTAATTCTGGAGAAATTAATTCTAAGAAGTTTCTTCGGAGCACGTCAAAGGGGACATTCTTGATTGTTGCCGTTTCTTCGATTCTTTCGACGAAGTCCAGTACATTAGTAACGCCGTTGTACTTGATTTTCCAAGAAGAGAGGTCATATGTTTTCTCTTGTGCTGTGATGGGTGCCGCGTCTTGTTTTATTTGGGAGACTGCCTCGGGTTCCTTATTAGAAGTTGGGTTTTTGGAAACTGTGGTGATGACGGGTTCATTATCCTCATTTGTTGATGTGAGGTTTATTCTTCTGGTGTATCTTTTGTTGAACAGCAGAGTGTACGCTCTCAAAGCAGTCTTTGACTTATTCATGGGGGAGAAACCTCTGTCTTTTAAAACGGCTTGCAGGCCTGTTTTCGATAAGCTGAACACATTAGAAATGATGCCTAGGGTTTGTAGCGTGCTTGCTTCGTTGGATTCCATTGTGGTGTAGGTGATGGACGGCGTAACAACTTAAATTTTTTTACTGGGCGAAGAGCAGGAAAGAAAATTTTTTTTTTTTTAAATTTGAATTTTTTCTAAGTCCGAAATTTAAAAAAATTTCGCCGTATTTTTGTTTTGAAGTGTTTTTTTTGGGGGCTGGAAAAAAATCGGCCAGGAGGGGTCCTTACAGAATTTCCTTTTTGTGTTCCAAATAAGCACTTTTGAAAATTGTCGAAAATTTTTCAAAGTGTTTTAATTTTGAAAAAAAAAACGGCCAGCGGTCTCTTTCTCGGGGTGGATATTCTAGTTTTCACAAAGCACTTTTGTAAAAAAGCCACTTTTATAAAGGCACAAACACTTTTCGGACGAAAAATATACTAGGCAGAAAAAAAAGGCCATAGATTTCCCTGTAAGGGCAGCTAGTTTTTAATTTTCACAAAGCACTTTTGTAAAAATGACACTTTTGTAAGGTAATAAATACTTGGCCGAGGGAAGCCTTTAGAAAAACTCTTTTTTTAATATCACTGTCCAACATTTGAAGAACTTCACTTTTTCAACAAGGGCTCACACTTCTTGAGAAAGAAAACAACACGGGGTCCGGGCGTATTTGATTTTCACTTCACAGGCGAGTACGCATGCCAGCACTTGAATTAGTTACTGTAGCTATTATTTGCGAGGAAGGGAAAGAGAAGAAACAATATTGCATCATTCATAAAAATACTGCATAATAACGGGTGCCTGTTTTAGAGGGAAAAAAGGTTAATATTTTGTTGCTCCATTGTGGTAGGTATAAGCTTACGTAACCCATCGAACATTCTCACGGGCGACGCCACGTTTCGCGCGGTTTTTAGACCGTGCAAACATACGCGGGAAACGGTAATTATTTTTGGCGGTATATTTTTTTTTTTTTTTTACATGAGCTCCACACAGGAGGCCCTGAGGAAAATAATTTCCATCAGGGCCTATGTCATCTTTGGGGATGCTGTGTAGAGGGTTTTTTTAAGGAAAGGAAGGAGAGGAGAGTTCTGGGAAGGAAAAGGTTTTAAGGGGTGGGTAGGAATCTGGGGTTCAGCGTGTCCCGGTCATCCGCCTCCAAGACCTAGACAAACCTCACCCCATGAACCCGGGCACCCCTGCTAAATCACCAAACGTAGCGAACCACTTGGAGTGACCTATGGCAGAGGTGTTGGTTATCCAATAAAGGTTCCCGGGGCGGCGGTACCCATTCCCGCCTCCCAAATTGTAATACGGCATATAATTGACTTCGCAGCATAAATGTGTAAGTGGAGAAGAGAAAAGAAAAGTAATTGACTCAGTGTTGGCTTCAGAACATTAAAAAGAGAAAAAAAAATGGCCCTACGTTCGGGCGACAGTGTTGCGTACCTCGGTGGAAGTACCCACGTTCTGCCCCAAAACTAGCTCAGATAGGTCGGCAGAACAGGAAGGGCTCTCAGCATCAAGGGTCGTAGGTAGCTAAATAGGGGGGGGGGGTAGATAGAATATGCCAACACTCGTCATGCCTCGTCAAATAAAAGATCGTCTAAGGTGAACATTACTTGTATTGTCGGGAACACACACAAATACAGCAAAGCAGTACATTTACAATCAATAATTATGCACAGGTACACTAATTGACTACCTACACATGGGGAAGCCTACCAAATCTCTCTCAATTCGTGTCTCCCCTGGGGGTCGGTTATTGTTCGCGGGACATGAAAGGACATAACAAAAATGAGGGAAAGAGTCGTTACTCACTGGTACCAGGTGGCGGCTGGGCAGGCGTTCCAGGGGGGCGCTTGCCTGGGAGCAGGGCAGGCTATGCCCGACAGGAAACCCATCGCAAACATGTAGCGTAGCAGCGGGGCCGGTCAACTCGTGCCCCACCGAACACGGCGGACGGGCGTGTCTCTCGTTCGGCCCCGTGAATTCTGTGGAATGTTCTCGAACCGCGCGGGGACACTATCGCAGCGACAGGCACGGGTTACAGCTAGGGGAGCCCGGTCGAGAATGCCGCGCGTTGCTGGTGCCGAGCGTGGGCCGTTTTGAGCGAGGTGAGAAGGGGTACGAGTGCCCGGGGGGGCGGGCGGTGTGCAACTCACTGGGGTAGAGTGGTGTTTGAGGGCGCTACATAACAATATAAATCAAATCATAACAGAAATATAAAAAATAAAAACATAACATTATTCAAGAACCATCAGAGAAATAGTCTTTTATCGACCTTTTATATTCAGTAAGTTTGCAATTGAAAATGTCAACATTGGATAATACGCTATTATAACTATTGCATAGTCTGTCTGTTCAGGCAAGAAGTCTGCTTACAGTTTGTCTTGCATTGATCCACCCTGAACATGACAGAAAAGCGTGTTGAACGTGCAGGTATATGGAATTGAATTTTATTTAGCAACTCTGGGCATTGAATATTATTGTTGACTACTTTATACAAGAATAGTGCATCCATATGATGCCTTCGTACACTCAATGAATCAATTTTAAAGTGTGAAGCTGCCTCTGCATAATTATTAAATCTTACAAACGACTTCTAACAAAGATATTTTAAGTATTTGTTTTGAATAGCCTCGATTTTGTTTATGTGGATTTTGTAAAATGGAGACCAAATAACTGATGCAAACTCCAGATGACTACGTACATAGGCAAAGAAGAGTTGCTTAATGATATTGATGCTATTAAAAAGTTTTGTGTTTCTTATGATGAAACCTAACATTTTGGAAGCTTTATTTCTGATTTGTTGTATATGAAGGTTATATTGTAATTTACTATCAAGGGTTATTCCAAGATCACTAATATCTGAGACTGTCGCAATGTTGTTGTTATTTACATTAAATAATGTTTTATTTTTATTTCTTGAAAAGATAATATGAAGACATTTTGAGACATTTAGAAATAGTTGATTATGTTGGCAATAGGTAAATATATTGTTTAAATCATGTTGTAAATTGACACAATCGTTTAGACTTTTTATTGGCTTGTGTAGCTTGGCATCATCAGCATATAATTCTATTTGAGAGTATTTAACAACATTGACCAAATCATTGATATATAAAATTAAAAACAATGGTCCGAGATGAGAACCCTGTTGGATCCCAGAGGAAATTTCACTGAAATCTGATTCGAAACCCTTTATTGCTACTGCCTGTGATCTCTTGAGTATATAAGATTACCAACGAAATAAATTACCACGTATACCTAATGACCAAAGTTTTCTGAGTAATAGTTTTTGATTAATTTTATCAAATGCGTTGGCAAAGTCTGTATATATGATATCTACTTGAGTGCGGTTGTCCATGTGATAAACAATGAATTCAGTAAGAAGAACGAGGTTACTTTCCACATTTCTGCCTTTTGTAAAACCATGTTGCTTTGTTGTAATGATGTGATTCAGTTGTGGACTTAGATATTTATAAACAATTTTTTCCATTAACTTACTGAATATTGTTAGTTTTGAAATCGGCCGATAGTTTTTAACATTATTTTTTTCACCATTTTTGTGGATTTGTGTTACATAGGCTCTTTTCCATATTTCAGGTACCGTGCCTTCGTTCATTGATTTATTATATATAATGCAGAGAGGTTTTGCAAGTGTTTCCGCGCAGCTAACTATAAAGTATAGGGAATGTCATCACACCCCATGCTTGTGTTTATGTCAAGAGCTTTTATTTCTTTTAAGACTGTTCCAAATATATTCGTGGTTCCCATAATAAATCACTAAACACGAGGTTTTTTCGTCTCCCCAGCGGGCTATTTTGATATTTTTGCTAAAAATGCGCTGGTTTGAACTGAGATTGGATTGAAATGAGCGTGCTCATATGTTAGCCTGTTCACACATACTTAGAGGATTCCCCTTCCACCCAATAATCCAATGAGCGTGTTCATAATTCAAACGGCTGTTGATTTATGAGCGTGCTCTTTGGCTTCAAATGAGCAAGTGTGTCCGTAGCATTAAGACGTAAGATGTGTATTGTCAATGGTTGATCTGCGCTAAAACCGCTTAGGTTTGAATGGTCTGAAGGGATTGTATGGAGGGCGTTATTTGGCGAGCGATGATCTTTTATATTTTATAGCCGTGTTTGAACACCTCTTTACCTGTACTTTATCCGTACTTGCTTTATCCCTAACATATTTTAGATATATTCCTGAAGACGCGTCCTGGGATTAATCAATATTCCTGCCCACAGCCAGAGTCAGAATCGCATTTGCGCACGCGTACTGGAGAAAAAAAAATCATGTCCCGACTGTAACTATTCATGTCGCTGGAAAAAAGATCTTAAAATTCACATGTTTACCCACGGTGTAGAAAAGCCTTTTTCATGTCCTGACTGCGACTATTCGTGTTCCACAAAGGGTAATCTTAAAATTCACATATTTACCCACGGTGGAGAAAAACCTTTGTCATGTCTCGAATGCAACTATTCATGTTATCGTAGGGAGCATTTAAAAAGACACATTTTAACCCATAGTGGAGAAAAACTTTTTTCATGTTCCGAATGCAACTATTCATGTTCTAGAAAAAGTGGTCTTAAAAGTCACATGTTTACCCACAGCGGAGAAAAGACTTTTTCATGTCCCGACTGCGACTATTCATGTTCCACAAAGGGTACTCTAAAAATTCACATGTATACTCACAGTGGAGAAAAGCCTTTTTCATGTCTCCACTGCGACTATTCATGTTCTTCAAAGAGTGATCTTAAAAAACACTTGTATCCCATAGTGGAGAAAAACCTTTTTCATGTTCCGACTGCAGCTTTTCATGTTCTACAAAGGATTATTTAAAAATTCACTTGTTTACTCACACTAAAGAAAAACCATTTTCATGTCCCGACTGCAACTATTCTGGTTCTATGAAGCGATATCTACAAAGACACATTTTAACCCACAGTGGAAAAAAACCTTTTTCATGTTCCGACTGCAACTTTTCATGTTCTACAAAGGGGTATCTTAAATTTCACATGTTTACCCACAGCGGAGAAAAACCATTCTCTTGTCCAGACTTTAACTACTTGCGTTCTACAAAAAGAAGTCTAAAAAGTCATATCTTAAGGCACAGCGGAGAAAAACCCTTTTCATGTTCTGACTAATAATTCAATTTCATATAAGTCAGTTTTAAAGCGTCACATGCTGACTCACAGTAGACCAAAACCTGCTCCGCGTGTAAAACTAAATTAAATTAATATTTATTAAAGTTTGCGGAATATACCTACCGGTTAGGTGCTTAGGTCATATTCGAACTCATTTAAATAATAGCTCGAAACTAACAGATTCTCAGTTTAAAAATCTGACTTAACACCAGTGAGCAGCGTGAAAATGGCGGCAGATTTTAAAAACCTAGAATTATTTTATTAAAGTAGCAAATAACATTATTAAATAAAATAAAAATGAATCGCTAAATGTGTTGCTAAGCGCAAATCTCGAGATCAGCTGAACCGATTTCGGTAGTTCTTTTTTAGAATATTCCTTGAAGTACGAGGATGGTTCTTACGGAGAGAAAAATTAAGAAAATTGGGCAGAAAATTGGATAATTTCAGAAAAACCGCACGTTTGACAGTTCGCGTGTTTGAGAATGACATTTTGCAAAACAATAATTGTTAAATCAGGATTCTATTTTTGAAAATCTTTAAGTCGATAAATTTATTTAAAGTAGGTACTCCCCTAATAGTTTGAATCGAGTCAAGAATTTTAGATATTTTAAATAGGTACCTATGTTAGGTACCAAATTTAATGTACATGAAAAATGGAAATTTGAATAAACATTGTAAAAAGTGGCACACGGGCTGTTTAATAACTGAATGTACTGGGATTGAATACATGGAAAGCGGGAGGGAGGGAGAGATGGTGGAGAGGGGGAGGGGAGGAAGGGGGGGGGGGGTGGGAGGGGGGCGGTGAGAGGGGGGAGGGGGGGGGGTAGGTGGAGGAGGCTGAGTAGGAACCCCCCTTACACCCTGCGAGCGAAGCCGCGGGGAAAAGCTAGTTAAATATAAATAAACGTAAAAAGGCACGGAAAAAAACGTAACGGTCGCAACTGGGGATCGAACCCAGAATTATGTCTTAGCGGGGCAATACTCTACCTTTGAGCTATTTCTTCTTTATCCTTCATAAGATGGGGGGTCAGAGGGGGACATCTAGGTCCAGATGTACATCTTGTCACCTTCTCAGAGAAAAGACAAAGAGATTCCCTCCTTGATAAAAAGAAAGAAATTATGAAGAAATTGAGGATCTGACAATCTCTCCAATCTTCATCGGGGAAGAACTAAGCCCTTAAAAAATCCTTAGAAAAAAAATACCAATATGTTTGGTACAAACAAGGTAAAGTTATGATACGTAAAAAACATGAAAATAAAATTATCTACATTAAGCACCTTGATGATATGGATTTATATTGCAAAAATGGATAACACAATAACAACAAACTTACCAAACTTATCATCTTCTTCTTCTTTGCGTGCCGTATCAG
This sequence comes from Limnephilus rhombicus, assembly GCA_929108145.2. Taxonomy (NCBI): domain Eukaryota; kingdom Metazoa; phylum Arthropoda; class Insecta; order Trichoptera; family Limnephilidae; genus Limnephilus; species Limnephilus rhombicus. The sequence goes on along the minus strand of OV815299.1, from coordinate 27,783,968 downwards.
GTCCCCCGACGTTGGCGATCACTCTTGAGAATGTCTCTCTGTCTTGCGCTGCCCGGAATAGCTCCTTCACACTTCTAATGCCGGTCCACTCTCGTATATTACGCAGCCAAGACATTTGTCTCCTACCAGGCCCTCGGCAACCCTCTATCTTGCCTTTCAATATCAAACGGAGCAAGTGATACTTCTCCCCTTGATGTATATGACCCAGATATGAAATTTTCCTGATTTTTATTAATGTAAGCAGTTCTCTATCTGCTCTAGCCCGCCTGAGAATTTCTGTGTTGGTGATCATGTCGGTCCATGGGACCTTGAGCATTCTCCGGTGAAGCCACATTTCAAAAACCTCTAACCTGTTCATGGTATTTACTTTCAAGGTCCATGTTTCACATCCATAGAGCAAGAACGACCACACATAACATTTAAGCATTCTCTGCCTTAGTTTTAAGCTGATATTGTCATTGCCGAAGAGGGATTTCATTTTAATGAACGCAGTTCTTGCTGCTTCAATTCTGCATCTAACCTCCACATCTGGGTCAAGAGTCTCCGTGAGAATACTGCCGAGGTATCTAAATTTTTCCACCTTTTTGACATTGCAACCATTTAACATTATCACTGATTCAGAGTGATCTAGTCGTCCAAATGTCATCCATTTAGTTTTATTGACGTTGATTGTTAGGCCCAGTTGCTCACCAGCATTATTAACAAGATTTAATAGGTCTTGGAGGTCATCGATACAGTCAGCTAGTAATACAGTATCATCTGCGTATCTTATGTTATTAATGACAACTCCGTTGATCTTCAGATCCTTATCAGTATTACTTGGGGCTCTTTTAAAGACATAGTTGGAATAGAGATTAAACAATAGTGGCGACAGGATACAGCCTTGTCGTACTCCACGCTGAATGGCAATTGCATTAGATCTCTCATTCCCATATCTTATTTCTGCTGTTTGGAACCAATACAGGTTTTTAATGAAATTCTGGTCTTTGGTGTCAACGTTACAATCCGCAAGCATTTTCATTAGGTCAGCATGTTTTATCCTGTCAAATGCCTTTTCGTAGTCAATAAAACAGGCAAAGACTTCCTTTCTTTGGTCACGACACTTTTGCAATAGTACGTCGATATACAATAATGCTTCACGCGTCCCGAACGCATTTCTGAAGCCAAACTGAGTGTCATCCAAGTCGTGCTCGCACTTATTGCGTATCCTGGCATGTATTATTTTAAGGAATAATTTAAGGACATGACTCATCAGGCTTATTAATCGATAGTCACTGCACTTTTTAGGGTATTGTTTTTTAGGCAATGTCACGAAGGTGGATTTTAGCCAATCTTGGGGTATATTCCCTGTGTCATATATAGAGTTAAATAACCTCAACAGGTATTCAACATTTTCATCATTAAAGAGCTTCAACACCTCAACTGGAATATCGTCTGGTCCGCACGCTTTTCTATTGTCTGAAGTCTTTATCGCATGAAGAATTTAAAGAAACTTTAGAAATTTTAGAAATTTATCATCCATAAGAAATAATTTTAACATATTGCTTCAAAACATTAGAAATAACAATAAAAACTTTGACGAACTATAAAAATTGCTAAAAAGTTTAAATTTAAACTGGGATATACTTATTCTTACTGAATGTTGGTTAACTGATAAGTACTATCCCTTACAAATCTATAAATATGTCCCTTACTATACAATAATGAATAATACAAAAAATGATGGTATCATCAGCAACAACATGATAACTTACAATAGGATGTTTATACATTGAATTGCAAACCGAACAGGATTCACAGCAACAACATATAGCTTACAAAAGGATGTTAAAAATTATTTAACGTTAGCTAAGGGTTTTAAACTACAAAAATATGTACATGCTCTGAATATAAATCAGTTTGTCTGAGTTGAATTAATCAATTTATTTTATTAATCATTTTATATATCATAAGCACATATACATATATGGATTTACATATATATATACATCCCGCTATCATTGCTGCGTCTTCTAATGGTCCACTTTCATTCAATCCTGCGTCCGACCGTCATTCTGCGTCCGGTATACGGACGCAGGATCGAACACATGTAATTTCAAGTTTTCTCCACTCCTCTACCCTCATACAGTCCAAAAACGAAAATAAGCCAGACGCAGTTTTGGTACCTAAATCAACTGAAATATGCTATTTTAGTTCAGTGTTTTGTCACCGAGCGGCGAGCCGTGGCGCTGTAGTAGACCAGCGTATATTTTTAGCATAATATACGTTTTTATTGGCTTTTATTGACTCGCGTATCGCAACTCCTACATTTGGCAACATCGCTTTTTAATAGCGTTTCTTCTGATACAGATCATTCACAGTAAAAACATCGCACATTGCAATCAGGATAACAAAAGAAATGATTTCATTCAAATTTAGCTTTTGATTATATTATTATTGTACGGCAAATATATCAGCAACTTAATTTTTTTATATTACTATTTTTAAACAAATATTAGATATTTTCTTATCCATGATTATAAATTCCTACAATGCTTAATCGTGTGCCAAGCCACTCTATTATTATTAAACAAGATAAAATCAATGTTCTTAATATATTAGTAATTTGAAAACTTACTACAAATAACTAGAATAAATAAAACAATTTTTTCTTCAATTTATGACTGATTTGACAGTAAAAAATATATGTGAAATATTTGGAGATTCACAGAGAATGCAAGACTGATGAGTGTAATGAGATAATATTAGGAATCTTAGATGGTTTGGGCATGTAGAGCCAATGATCTAAAGATAGGTTGTAAGGAGATTATATGTACATATGACGTGAACTTGAATGGTAGAAAAATTCGGGGATGCCCGAGAAAGACATGGCATGATTGAGTAAACCGAATTCTCGAGTAATGTCGAAAGACAGAATGAAAGAGCGATGTATGGATGTGAATGAGGCAAGGAGTGTGTATGATATAGTCAATTCTCGAAGCTCCGGCGCTTCTAGATTTGACTAGTCAATCCTCAGGTCTGACTTGAAGTCTTAGTCAAAGCCCAAACAAATGAAGTTTTTCGGCCACTGACTAAGGAATTTTCGTCAAACCTAGGAGAAACTAATTTGGTCAGGCAAACGTCAAAACTCAATTTAATGAAATTTCGATGTTTGACGAAAAAGTGAAAAAGTTAGGAACTTCTAGGTTTGGCTAAAAATACTTTAATCAAAGGCCGACATTGGAATTTATTTCGGGGTTAGCCCGATATACCAGTCATTCCGCGAAGAGACTGCATACAGACCTTTGACTATGACATATGCACAGACCGAGTTGTTTGGCGGTCGTCTCTGCGAACCCCCGCGAGGAAACAGCGGGTTGGTTAGTTTTTGTGAGATAATATTTATTTATTATTAAAGGCATGTTATTTTATTTGTTTACACAGTTTTATGCTTTCGATTTTCCTTTTGAGAGATTTAACATATAATTTTACATTAGCACAACACAGGAGGCCCTGGGAGGAAAATAATTCCCCTCAGGACCTATGTCATCTTTGGGGATGCTGTGTGGAGGGTCTTTTTTTACATTAACTCCATACAGGAGGCCCTGAGGAAAATAATTTCCCTCAGGGTCTATGTCATCTGGAATGCTGTGTGGAGGGTCTTTTTGAGGAGAGGAAGGAATGAACATTGGTCTTGAAGAGACCCATGTTGTAGGAAGGAGGAAACACAGAGGCCTTCTTAGAAAAAGAAGGAGAGGAAGTTCTGGGAAGGAAAATGGTATTGGGGTTGGGTAGGAATCTAGGGGTCAATGTGTCTAGGAGTGACAGTCAAAGACGCTCTCTCAACCGATCTCTCCCGACTCGGCCTGCCATGCAGCTGGTGGGCAGACGCATCCGCTAACAAGATCCGGACAAACCTCACCCCATTAACCCGGGCACCCCTGCTAAGTCACCAAACGTAGTTAACCACTTGGGATGACCTGTGGCAGAGGTGTTTGTTATCCTATAAAAGGTTCACCCGCCTCCCAAATTGAATTGATTATAATTTTGTTATAAGATTCGCAAAAGACGTAATATTTCTACCGATAATGGTGTTGTAGTAATAATTACCCAATCTGCCAAAGCTGCAAGTAATTTGAAAACTGTTACTTTTCTTTTTTTTTGTTTATGGCAATTCACCCTAAGGAGAGTGCTATGTGACACGTTACTTTTCTTCTTACTCGAAAAACGTGTTGAAATTCATTGCTAGATTAACATTTAAAAATCAAGGCACGTGGTGCTGTATTCTGGCATATTTCTAATGATAGAAATTGTATTTTTCAAAGTTCTCCTACTTAACCGAAAACGTTCAGGTGAACTTCAGAGACTAATCGAGAAAAACTACTAGAATTGGCTATTGGCGATTTTCATCAACTAAAAATATTGGTACATTTTTTTAACGTGAAGTGTGTAATGATAGGGAAAAGACCCGGTTCCATTTTTTTTTTTTTTTTTTACAGTGAATACCGCACAAGAATCTCAACTGCTCCCGTCTGGAGCCAGTTAGACTATGGCATCCCCAATTGGGGTATGTTGTGAGGCTTAAGGTAGTGGGGAGGGGAAGGAGGTGGGGAAGAGGAAGGTTGGGAAGTACCTGGCTATTCAGATCTGGTCACTAAACACGGCTAAAGCCATTTTTAAGCAACGTTTCAATTCTGAATGGTGGTCTTACACCAGGGCGATACTGATAGTATCTTCCACTCTGGAACATGCCGCAAATATACTATATATTATTTTAAATTAATTAATTGTGAAATAACACAAATTAATCAAATAAAATTTATTTGCGCATGCCGGGTTCGAACCCGCGACCTCCGGATTGTAAGTCAAGAGTCTTACCCACTGGACTACGGAGGTCGTCTTAATTTAGACGTGCAAGAAAACCTAAAGACAGGAAATAACGACCTCCGCGGTCGAGGGCAAAGCTCTCTATTAGCAATCCGGAGGTTTCGGGTTCAAATCCCGGCGTGAGCTCATAAAATTTTATTTGATTTAATACGTATATTATTACAAAAATTTATTAATTAAAATATGTTATTGTATTAGTAGCTATATTTGTGACTTCTTCTAGAGAAGATGATAATTTCAGTTCGTTCTGGTGTAAGACCACCATTCATCCAATGGAGCCAGTGAGTCTATGGCATCCCCAATTGGGGTACCTATTCATGCTGCGGGATTGAAGGTAGATTTGAAAGACTTTGAGATTTGAACCCGTGTCCTCCTGATTGCAATTCGAGAGCCTTACACCTCGACCACGGATACCGGCAATGTAGAACACGATGAATTTCACAGTAGGTGCGATTGATATCCTCGATAAGTAGGTATCCGCTGTCGTTGAGAGATATTGCACTGCTGTCAAAAATGTAGATTAAAAACGTTATCTTTTTAATGGCATGAACCGTTCATTAGAGTAATCGGCAATATTCCAGAAGACAAAATTAATGAATGAATCCCTTGTTACGTAACGGGCCTCCTAATCCATTATAGAGTTCTAGGAACCACATTTCAAGTGTTTGGATGTGATGTATTTGTTTATAATATATATAATACAAACAAAATTTTCATTATTAGGTCAAGTTCATGAACCAGTACACTAAGTGTACACCGTACAACTCTTGATGGTACATCCGATAAAATGATGAAGTAATATTAACCCTTTTAATTATTATCTGATATCATTGGACAATTTTTTTTTCAATCCTCTTATGTTTAGAATTCATTCTTCAGAACTGGCATAAATAGACTGGCTACAATCAGACACTCAAAAGTTAGCACGTAAGGAGCCGCAACCGGGCTCAAAAAGAAGAAGATGGAGAGATATGAAATTACGAGTGCTAGAGGAGCGCGCTTTTATTTAAAGCGACGAAGTCGATGCAAAAATTGTGAAAATGTTTAATAAAACACGACTCGTTTAAAATAGAGCAAAAATGTCATGGGGGTTGTCTTAAACAGCATTTAAAAAAAACACTGTGAATTTTTTCATACATATAATTTGTAAAATAACTGAAAACAATGTGTTTATAATAATTTTTGGAGCATATTTTCTGATTTTTTTCCATGGAGGGAATTTTATTTTTTTTTTTTTTCAGCACGGAGAATGTCTAGATATTATATTCAAGAATAATATATATTTTTTAGAGAGCTTTAAAAGTTAACGTGATTGAGGCAAGGAGTGTGTGCCAAGATCGAGTTCTTTGGCGGTCCTCTCTGCAAAGGACAGTGTCATTTATTATTACATAATATTTACTTATTATCCGAAGTCATATTATATTATTTGTTTAGACAGTTTTATGCTTTCGCTTTTCTATTTTCCCCTTTCCTTTAAAGGATTTATCATATAATTTAGTTGTTAAAAACCTAAGCCACTAAAACCCCTAAAATTGTTTCTCCCGTGAACGAAAATGCATCGTCAATCATGATAAGCATTAATTTTTTTTGTAAAGAAAGATAAACATTTCCGGGTTAACGAATAACCCGACAATATTTGAAAATCTCCCACTACCACCACAGTAAGCCGAAAATGTTGCTTGAGTCACGACGGAGGACTTAGTCAACCGAGGAATCAAACACGAAACGCCTGGGTGGGACCCAAACGCGATGCCCACTCAACCACTGACCGGTCTATAATATTATTCAAAATAATAAAAAAAATATAAATAATTAGTGACCGACCGAAGGTTCGGTTTCGGTTTCGGCAAGTTTTGGCAAAAAAATCTAGTTTTGGCATCAGTTTCGGTTTTAGAAACCGAAACTTTTTTAGACATGTTAAAAATCGGTTGTTTACTGTTATTTGGCTTATTTTGTACACTTATTCCGACAGTTAACACGTGTTAAATTAAATAAATAAATAAAAACAATAATTTAAGTATGTGAAAAAAGAATTACTTCTATAAAACAAACCAAATTTATAAAAAAATAAGCCAAATAACAGTATTCAATCGATTTTTAACAATTCTAAAAAAGTTTCGGTTTCGGCCGAAACTGAGACAGACACCGAAGATTCGGTTTCGGTGGAAAGGTCTGTTTCGGTGGGACGCTATATATATTTAACTAATTATAATTCTAATTTAATTTTTCATTAATTATTAACATAATTCCTCTCAGGGCCTATGTCATTTTTGGGGATGCTGTTGGGAGGGACTTTTTAGGTGAAGAAGGAGAGGAAGTTCTGGGAAGGAAAAGGATACTAGCGGTGGGTAGGAATCTGGGGATCAGTATGTCCAGGAGTGACGGACATAATAGGAGTGACGGGTATGAATCCATCCCTCCCACTGCGGTGCAAAGCGATGTTTCGAGAGAATACGGCTGGAAAATCAAAGGGACTCCCTCAACCATTCTCTCCCGAACCGGCCTTCTATGTAGCTGGTGGGCAGACGCATCCGTTGCCAAGACCCAGACAAACCTCACCACATGAGCATTACACATTATAGGGCACCCTCGCTAATTCACCAAACGTAGCGAACCACTTGGGGTGACCTATGGCAGAGGTGTTGGTTATCCAATAAATGGTTCCCGGGGCAGCGGTACCCATACCGCCTCCCAATTTGACTCTTTGCGAAGTCTGCGGCTTCTTTATAATTAATAGGTCACATAATATTTCTACTGATAATCGTGTTGTAGTAATAATTAAGCACTTATATCTAGAGTTCATTCTTTAAAATTAACATGAAAAAACTGTTTTTGATGAGAAAACCATACGGGAGTCCACTGATATAGCCAAAATATGGTAATCACTGTCTGATGCGAAATCAAAATGGAGAAAAGAGGAAGCAAAGGAAGATCCCAGCAATATAGATCTAGTCACTAAAAATAACAAATCACACTTCAAGCAACGTTTTAATTCTGAATGATAAGTCTCAAAAAATCTCATACCAATTTAATAAATTTTACGTGGGCATTGCCGCCGCGCCGGGTTGATTAGAGTCCGCGACGTATGGGCCAGACATATTGTCGCCTTCATATTCTATAAATACCTATACAGTCGTTCAACCAAAAACTTGAACAAATAAGCGGCAACGTCGCAAGACGTCGGTTTGTCGTCAACATGAAAATGAATATATAATTGGACGCTTCATTGTGGACCAAATTAAAGTAAATATACGCAGGATGCCTCTCTGCATTGAATATGAAAGGAGTTCAGATTGGTGGAACGCTAAAGGGCGTTTTTATCGTTTTGTATATTTTTAAATTAATGTTTTTCAAAAATTTAAATACCTAACTACAATCAAACACTGAAAAGATAGTATATACTTTAGTTAGAACTATGTAAAATCAAGTCCTTCAGGTAGACGCAGTAATGTCGATCTGATGAAAGGACGCAGAAATGATAGCGGGATGTATATATATATATATATATATATATATATATATATATATAATAAGTTGATAGGTTTAATTCCTTTTTATTAATTTCTAAATAAAACACTTGTGTTGCAAAGTTTTTTTTAACTAAGAAACGACATTTATGTTTATTAATATCACTTTGAATGGTTTTTTTCTAACAATCAAATAATAGAATAACAAAACAAATGACAATCGATGATTGCATTCTAATTGACATTATAGGATTCAAATTTAAAGGGAATATATTTCCTTTACATCTCCCCCCCCGCGGGAAAGAAAATTATTGCAAAAATTTTCATTCATCTTCGATATCCTTTTCATGGTTCATCAATGCAGGTGCTGGAATTAATTTCGAGATGTGGAAAAAATTTGATTCTAATTTTTTTCGACCAGTATTTATCTTGTAAATTGAGTTTGATAATTTTTCTATGATTTTGTAGGGTCCGATTCTCAATTCGTCGAGCTTCTTCCTGTTAAGTTTGTTTCCATTCTCCACAAAAACAGTATCACCAACTTTGAAGTTAATATGTCTCCTGGTTTTATCGTAAATCATCTTGTTGTAATTATGTGACTTTATAGTATTTTCCAGAGCTTTTTTTCTGTCTTGAATCAAATCGATGTCAGTCTTCTTAAGTTTTAACTCATTTGGCAAAATCGTAACATCTGTGCCGTTAAGTAGGTACTGAGGCACATAACCAGTGACAGTGTGCTCCTTTTCATTATAGTTTTTTACACAATTACGGGCTATAGTTGTCCATGCCACTTTTAAGTCATTTTCGTTGATTTTGCATCTAATTTTATTGACTAGCGTTTGATTTAATCTTTCATTTAATCCATTTGAGAAAGGCGAGTTTACTGCAGTAAAAATGATTGGAATATTTTTTTCATCCAAAAATTTTTTGAATTCTCTAGAATTAAGACCCGGATATTGGTCTGATAGTATCATGCCAATGTCATTAGTTTCTGTGGAGTTTAAGAGTTTGATGAAATCGTTGGTATTTTGAGTTTTTGACGTCAAAATATATGCAAACCTCGTGAAATGATCTGATAGCAGGTGCAAGTATCTCTTTGTTGACCGTGAACCCCCAAAACCACCTATCGTATCAATAGAACATATTTCAAAAGGTTTTGTTGCGGGACCCAAGTAGGACATCAATCCATATTTATTTTGACCTCTTGATTTGTTCTTTAAACATACTGCACAACTTTCGCAAGTTCTCTTTATATTGTTTGTCATGTTTTCTGATGTGTACCATGAGCTTATCATTTTTTGCATTTGATTAATTCCTATGTGACCTAGGTCTGTGTGAACATTTTTGATAAAATCTATGCTGAATTTTTCTGATAGAATTATTTTTTCTTTTTTTTTTACTTTCTTGTAATAAACATTATTCTTCGATATCAATTTATCTTTTCTGCACTGTATCTTCTCATTTTTGACCTGATCTTTTAAGATATCTTCTAATTTTATTAAGTTGACAACTTTTAATTGCTCATCTTGGTTCTCATCTGGTTCTAAGACTGGGTTTCTGCTTAGACAATCAGCTTCAATATTGTACTTTCCTGGAGAATATTTAATTTGAAAATCATATTGGGATAAGTAATGTGTTAAGTCACCCACCTCTTCATCGGTTCTAGATTTTATATTCATATTTTCCACCGGTTTGTGATCTGAATAAACTGTAAATGGTTTACCTATCATCCAGTATTGCCAGTATCTCACTGCCTCTTTTATAGCTAAGCATTCTAAGTAAATTGTTTTTTTCTTTTTCTGTGCGCTGTTTAATTTTTTTCGAAAAGTAAGTAAGAGGTTTTTCTTTTCCATCAGATTGTGTCTGTTTTAAAATAGCTCCAACACCCTCTAGAGAAGCATCTGTATATATATTAATTGGTAAATCTTGATCAAAAATTTCCAAGATCGGTTGTGAGCATATTAGGTTTTTCATCGTTTCAAAAGCATTTTGGCATTTATCAGTCCAAATAAACTTTTGATTTTTCCTTAATAAATTATGCAAAGGATCTAGTATTATTGCACTCTTCGGAATGTACACATGATAAAAGTTGATTTTTCCTAGAAATTGTCGCACATTTTTTTGTGTTTTTGGAATAGGAAAATTCTTTATTGAACTCAAATTATCCTTTACTGGCTTGACTGAATTATTCTGAATTATATGACCCAGATATTTTACCATATCTGATGCAAATGTGCATTTTGTAAATTTTAATCTAAAACCTTCTGTTTTGATTGCATTCAGCAGCTTTGTCAGATGATCAATGTGTTCAGCAAAAGTTTTTGAAAAAAGAAGAATGTCATCTATGTAATTGACAGCAAATTCGTTTAGTTTATATTTTCTCAATATATTGCTTAATATCCTCTGAAAAATTGCCGGAGAAGTCTTCAATCCAAAAGGCAGGCAGGTCCATTGATAATGTCCCTCCTGTGTTACAAATCCTGTTTTTTTTTTGTCTTCAATCCGCAATGGAATAGACCAAAAGGCTGAGTTTATATCCAGTGTTGAAAAAAATTTGCAATTTCTGGTCTTTGTCATTAGGTCTTCAATCAATGGAAATGGTTGAGCTTGAGGTATTACTATTTTATTTAAGTCTCTGAAGTCTATGCATAATCTGGATCTTTTGTTTTCTTCTTTTTTTAATGCTAGAGTAACCGGTGCAGCAAATGGACTGTACGACTCTTCTATCAGTTTATTGTCTAATAATTTTGCTATTTGCTCTTCTTTTTCCTTATCTTCTACACTGCATCTGTAAGGCCTCTTAATACAATATTTATCCACTAATAAGTCTATCTTCGCTTCATATCCATTGACAGTGCCAACATCATATTTACTCTTCGCGAACACTGATGTGTATTTGTCTATTAGTTCATTTATTTCTGTTTTTTTGATCATTATTTAAATGATTCATTGTTATTTTAAAATCTTCTTCTTTAACATGTTCGTTAAAATTAATTCTGTGTTTTTCTATATGATTAAATTCAGTATTCGTTTTCATACCTGTAGAATATTTTTCTTTTTTATTTGTATTATTTAGGCAGAGTTTCTGTGATATTTGTAAGTCTTCACTTTGGATAAGTTTGAAGTCTTTTATCATGTCTAATCCAATCAAAAAATCATACTTGAAATTGTGTTCATCAATAATGTACACATCAATTTTTTTCTCCAATTCAAATTTTTTTATGTTTAACGTTGTCAAACCACTCGTCTTTTTAACACCATTAATCGTTACTAAATTTGCTTCATTCAAATTGTTTCCTTTTCCTTTTAGTTTCAATAATTTAGAATTAATTAGAGAAACATTTGAACCCGAATCATAAATTCCGTATATTTTTAATTTATCATTTAGAAATAGTTTGACTTTTATTAATGGTGTTACTATTAGTTTTTTTGATCATTTTCATTTAATTCAGTTTCTATCACTGAATTGCTTACATGTTTAATGGCATTTCTCTTAAATTTTTCATCCTCTTTTGTTTTGAACCAGCATGTAGCTTCAGGGTGGTAACGAATGCCCTTATTCAACTTTTCACAAATTTTACATGGATTTTTACCCCCATTTTTATTATGTTCTGCATTTCCAAATGTTTTCTTATTCATAAATCTTTTTTTGTTGACCATATGTTCATACTTGTTTACTTCATTAAACAAATCTACAGTATCTTGTAATCCTTCTCTATCGATCTTGTTAACTATGAATTCTGGTAGTCCGGAAGCAACAAGATCTATCAAAGTACCGGTGTCAATTGATCTTCTCACATCCAATAGAAGTTTTTCTTTTCTCATAGCATAATCCAACAGAGAACCATCTTTGTATCTAAATGATAGTGCGTATGTGACAGGGTTCCATCCTTTGTTTGCAAATGATTCACAGAATTTGTTTTTCCATGTTGACCACTCTGAGTTCATTGTTAGTTTTATAATCATGGAACTGTACCAGTCTATACAAGATTTATCCATGAACAATCTGAATATTTCTATTTTTTTCCATCCATGGTCACATCAAACCGCAAACATTCTTTTTCAAACACTTCCATCCACTGGCTTGCATTTGTATTTTTAGTGCAGAATTTTTCTATAACAAACTTCTCAGCAATGTTTTTTAAGCTCTGTTGCTTATCTTCCATTAACTTTTCAATTAACTTTCCTAATGCATCTTCTTTTTGATGTACTTGTAAACTTTTTTCGTCCAATTCTTCGAGGTATTGGTCTCCAAACTGTAGGTTTCCATCTTCGTCTACATGTGTTTTTTTTAGTTCTTCTGTCATGGTTAACCAGACTCTTCTAACCTGGTATCTTTTTTTCAAACTATTTTTTATTTTTCCAAAAGCACTAGTTTTCATTATCTCCTCGTGATGGCTGGCGGATTGTAGCATTTCTGGTATTGTAAACACTTTTTCATCACTTGTGACTATTTTTGTAATGCTAATAATATTTGACCTGCCATCGCCTCCAGGTAATAGCGTAAATTCGAATTGAATTTTCTCCATTTTTGGTTTAAAACGAAATGTCGTTTTATAATAAGTTGATAGGTTTAATTCCTTTTTATTAATTTCTAAATAAAACACTTGTGTTGCAAAGTTTTTTTTAACTAAGAAACGACATTTATGTTTATTAATATCACTTTGAATGGTTTTTTTCTAACAATCAAATAATAGAATAACAAAACAAATGGCAATCGATGATTGCATTCTAATTGACATTATAGGATTCAAATTTAAAGGGAATATATTTCCTTTACATATATATACACAAATGCAGGGTATTAAAGGACGTACTTGACTTACTTTAACCGGTGATTCCTGATATTGTTTTGAATAAAAAATATAAACGAAATTTAATCTCCGGTGACATTTTTGACGACGTTTTTTATATTTTTTTGTTGCTCATCAAATTAAAACAAAAAATATTTCCGCATGTCTTCACTCATCAGTCAGCCGAGTAACCGCCAAACCTCTTACCACGCCCCCAACTGTCCAACACTTACTATGTTTTTTATATTTTTATAGAAAATAAAAACACAAAAAATATCACCAGATACCAAAATTTCGTCTAAATTTTTTACTCCAAATAAGTAAATAAAATACGTCCCTTAACACCCTGTATATGTAAATTATTTTGTAACATTATTTGCTAAAATTTTGTAATAGTAACTCAAAATTAACCCTTTCCAAATATAACACATCGATGAAATAACAAGCGATGCAATGAGAATACTAGGTTTTATCTTGAGAATGGGGGCAAATTTAAAAAGTATGTTAACATTAAAACATCTGTATTGCTCACTAGTACGAAGCAGATTAGAATACAATTCCTCTGTATGGTCACCATACTACAATGCTCATTCTCAATCATTGGAAAAGGTACAAAACAAATTTCTCCGGTACATCAATTTTAAAATGAAAATACCAATCGAATTTATAAATTATAATTACTTACGCGCTTAAACCAGACTTCTTAAATTATCAGATAGAAGAGTGTTAATTGATTTATTATTTTTATACAAAATTATAAAATCTTTAATTGACAGCCCTAATTTGTTGGAACTAATTTGCATTAGCATACCCGCTAGACAAACTCGTAGTAAAGATACTTTTAAATGCAACAATAAACTCAACACTAATTACTCTATATACTCACCAATACCAAGAATCCATAACCTTGCGAATAAATACTGCGAATCTATAGATATATTTAGTATTGACAGTTTTGAATATTTCAAAAATCAACTAATCTCGATTCTATCTGCTAATAATTAACTTTTATTATTTTTTTTTGTTTTTCTCATAAAATATTTTCTCATCTAAACCTCATCAGTAAAATGTATACTTACTTTATAATATTTTTGCGGTTCTATTTACACTTAGTTCTATGTCAGGTCTTATTATTATTGTTAATAATATGTATAAATATTTAAAGCTGAATTGTTTTAGTTTTTTGTAAGTACAACTTGTACTATCTCATTTAATTTCTTTTTTATATTGTAATATTCTTTACCTGACGAGTCGATTGCATTCATATTTATTCTGTTTTATTGTTTATGTAATACATGTAATTAATATTGTTTATTATATATTTGCTTCTTTTCTTGTAAAAGCCCACTAGGGCGTTAATAAAATATAAAATGAAAAAATAAAAAAATAACATAATGTAACGTCGTGGCCATATCCACAAATAATCATAAATTCTAATAATAATAATAATAATAACTTTGCGCAGTGGCGATATCGTAACCAATGAGGTTTATCCGAGGTGCGATTATTGCTAGTTGAAAACTTTTTTGTAGGGAGAATTCACACAAAATATATCTGTAAGTCATGAATGTTTGCTTTTGTAAAATAATAATAAAAACTTTGACTAGCCAACTAGGAATGGATCCTGTTTTAGGCCAGTCAAATTGACAAATTTAGTTCATATCATAATACATTGATTAATTATATAAACATATTATTTATTGAATGAAACAAGTGTTACGATTGAATTCCTCGTAGAAGCTTTAGTTAATAACTACAATTAATTAATTCTGCATACATTATTTTAGTTTTGACGTTTTAATCGATATTTTTGTGTTAAAAAAACAGTCATTCCAAAAATTGAGAATGTTTACTGCTGCAGGTCACACAAAGGATGGTTTTCCCTTCGAAACTGTAAGCTAGGCAAATCGGTCTTCTGCACACCGAACAAAACATTCTGGTCCTTCGGGGCGTCTTACAGAAACGACAACAGCCCGTCTTAAATGCACTTTGCGGAGCTGTCGTCACTTTCGGCAGGGGAGACGACAAAACCGAGTCAAACTCGTCCAGGTGTTGTTTATGACTTCCAAGTCTAATGCTTTTCCTGATCTCGATGTTGCTCTGAGCTAACTCGATGCTTAAAGTGTTGATGAAAATTTTTCTACCACTTCTCCAGTCGTTTCTTCCATTTTGCCATTCGGGATTCTTTTCGATCCATAAAATATAAGCGTTCAATGCAGCTATGTCAAGCATCTCCATAAAAATACGAAAAGGCCATCTTTTAGTAGGCCTCATGCAAGAATAGTCTTCAGTCACTTCGCGTGCAATTTTAGTTTTATTATAATGCACGAAGATTTCAGGTTGTTTTCCCTCCATTTTGCTTATATTTGCTTTAATATATTTGGTTGACAACAGAAAAACAGCATTGTTTACTTTAGGCACGTAAGAAACGAGAGTCAATTTGTTGGTGAATCCAAAATTACTGCTGTAAAGGGCTTTTGATTTATCCGCAAAAAAATGTGGTGGAATATCTTTGTCATTTTTTTCGGAGAGTACCAGTCAGAGTTAAACCGTTTCCAAGCAAACTTTCTGCCAATGAAACTGATGTGAAGACATTGTCAGTCGTTTCTCCTCTGTTAGAACCACGATAAGGTCGAAATAAGTCATTGACAACTCGACATCACTCATTCTCTTCTCCTTTTCCATTCACCATTCCCGAGTAAACTTGTAAACCTAACAAATACGCGTTTAGTGAATCAGATACAGTCCGTATTTTTATGCCACATTTCTCTGGGTTTTTCACATAAACTCCAAATGGACAATTCCCAATGTGCGTGGCAAGTCGTTCATTAACAGTCAAATTTGGTCCAGGAGAGTACAGAGTTTTACACGACATGAGAAATTTTTCAAATATGAATTTGATCGCCTCTAATTTATCTCTAGATTGCTGGAATCTGTTTTGTCGTGTGGATCTATCGTTGAAACATTATTAAATATATGAATAAATCTTTTTCTAGACATGGCTGCGGTGAAGTATTGTTGTCTGAATAGGGCTCGTTGGTCCATAGCTCACTTAATTGTAGTTTATTTCCTCTGATTTTACCCGACGATAGTAAAATCCTATAAAAGCGTACATTTCGTCCACGGTGATTGGCGTAATAACATTATCACGTTTGGCCAAATTTTCACAATACCGGTTTGTTTGCAAGCATATTTCCTCTACCATTTCTTTGCTTATGAATAAATAAAACATATCCGCAATATTCTTCACATTAAGGCTTTCTCCTTGCAGTCCAGAAGATTTATGTTGCGTCGATATGTTGTGAGTTCTAAGTCTGGAAATTTGAGGTGTCGAATACCAATCAAACCCAGATTCAGATTTGTAAATCACAATTTCTAAATTATTTTCCCTGACATTGCTCGCAATCTTCTACAAAGTCAATAGCATCGGATTCACCATACTCACTGTCGGCAAAATCTAGATCTTCTTGCTCTTCCGCAATATCTTCGGCATCGGAGATATCGTCATTATTTTTAAACTCCATATCAGAATGTTCAAGTTCAATTTTCTCGTTCTTCTGTGGATCTGAAAAATGGTAAAAAAAAACATTCATTTTACTATTTTACAAAAGCAAACATTCATGACTTACAGATATATTTTGTGTGAATTCTCCCTACAACCATCAGCAAATATGTTGCTAGTAAAATTATGGAGAACTTAGATGGCAGGAGATTAAAAAAATTGTGAATAGCAACTGTCATGTTGTTATGCTTGTCAGCTGATCAAAATTTGATATATAACTGAAACGGACGCAAGGTGTGTTAGGCAGAATTTAACGGGGACCTTTCAAATGCTAAAAAAACAAATAACGCTGTCTTTTGAACACAATGTTACATTTGGATTTCAATGAAAATACCAAATTATACGGCTGAGCAGAGTAAGAAATTAATAACTGCAGTACGAACATTAAAATGGCTTTCCTCCGCCACAAGTCTGCAAATGAACCGTGTAGAGAAATTCCAGAGAAGGTTTCTTGTAACATTCAGTGCAAATGTTTCCGTAAAAGTCCGAATATTGATAAATCCTAAGATTTTCCGGTAAATCCTAAGATTTACCAACTCTTAATGGTAAAAGTCCGAACCGTTCTATAATCATCGTTCACCAACCTAACCTAACCTAACTTAACCTAACCTAACATGTACTAAATTCTAATTTATTTTTTTTCGAAATATATACATAAAAACAATGGAAATACAATTACAAATCAATGCCTAGATAATAAAATTAAAAATAACATTAACATTAAAATTAACATTAAAATTAACATTAACATTAGCATATAAATAATAATAAATATCACTGATTTTTTTTCTTTTTTTTCATTTTTTTTTATGGTATTTCTCTTCTTTAGAAGCAGACGCTTGTGATTAGAAGAGTGACGATTATGGGATTAGAAAATATTTAAAATATATTAACAAAATATATTTTGTATCTTATAATTTAGTTGTGGTAGATTCTTGATAAATATAAAATTTACAAGTTATATAAGTTATGATGATAAATTTTATCAATTTGGTATTTTTACTTCAATCTCTTTGATTGCTTTTAGTAGGCATTTATCGTCTTCGATTTTTCTTATTTTTTCAGGTAGGCTATTAAAGTATTTTTTTCCTAGACATGTATAATGGTGTTGTGCAAATGAGGTGTTGCATTTTTGTGTTGGAAATATATGTTTTTGACGAGTACGACATTCAGTTAAAAATCTATGATTTTGTTTTTCTTTTATTATTTGGATTATTATATTTTTTCGAACTAGATCATTAAATTTTAATACTTTAAATTTTTCAAAAATAAGTTGAGTCGGATAATCTCTTCTTTTTTTCAATTTAATTTTTATTATTAGACGTTGCACAATTTCAACAGGGAGTAGATTTGTTTTGTACGCGACTCCCCAGCTTACTACAGCGTATTGGAGATTTGACTGTACTATAGCATGATAGACTGATGTTAGATGTTCTAATGAGAGAAAGTTTCGAATTTTTAAAAATATCTAAATTAATTTCCTTATTTTGTTAACGGTAAGGTTGATTTGATCTTTCCAGTTCAGGTTTTGGTCTATTGTTATTCCTAAGTATTTAATTTTATTCGAAATTTTTAATGTGGAACAGTTTATTTCACAGTTATTTTTTTGTGATCTTTAGAATTGTCATGTATAATTATATCAAAATTTACCGGAACATCATTTGATTTTATTGCAAATGGAATGACGTGAGTTTTTTCGCTATTAAGAGATAGTAGATTTATATCAAACCAGTGTTTCAGTATGTTTATGTCTTCTGTTGCTTTTTGTTTTACTACTTGCCATGTGATTCCACTTTCAATAAGTACTGTGTCGTCGGCATAAGAGGTTATACTACCATGAAGTGACTGTGAGAATATCCCGTTTACATATAAGATGAAGAATATGGGTCCTAGCACAGTACCTTGTGGAATTCCATATTCAGATGTCTCTTCGTCGCTATAAATGTTATTTATTTTGACACATTGAGGGCGATTTTTTAGGTAGCTTTTTATCCAATTTGCTACGTTTTCATTAATGTTCAAATTATCTAATTTTTTCATTAGTTTTTTATGGATATGCTATCAAACGCTTTTCTCAGATCTATAAAAATACCTATACACTTTTTTTTCATATCAAGGTTTTTATATATGCGTGATGTGACATTTGCAATCGCGTCTTGTGTGCTGTGCGCTTTTCGGAATCCGTATTGATTGTCGTGAAGTATTTTGTTATTATCAATAAATTCCAGTAGTTGAGATTTTACGATTTTTTCAAATATTTTGCCAATATTTGAAATGAGGGAAATTGGTCGATAGTTAGTTACATTTTCTGCGTTTCCACTTTTGAATATAGGTGAGATAATTTCAATAAATAATATTGCTGACCTGGTCCGTGAAAAACGTCAATTACTTAATTAATTTAGTGACTGACGATACAAAGTACTGTGCTGCTACATCACTCCACTATACTAGATACTAATGTCTGCATTATATGCCTTTATCCGTTATTCTATTATACTCAATCTGTACAACTTAAATCTGATAAACAAACTCACTACAAAATCATTTTCACCTTTCCATTCGCATTATGGTATGTTTCGCTTATTAATCTAGTTGCATCCTTATGTTAACTTATTTATCTCACCAAACTATTCCCAACAGATATACTTACCTTGCTATTATGCATTATATTGTTTTAATATACTTTAATATTGTTAATTCTATAATCATAACTTTTTTCCCTGGTTTTTTCATGATTCATACCACGATTTTCGACAAGATAACACATACTCAAAATAATGTACTATCCTCCTTCTTATTATTATTATTTAGATTGATTGTTTTTTGTTTTGTCTCATTAGTCACACCACCACCATGATATTTTACAGATATTTTACGATAAAATGTGTTAAAATGTGTTAATGCTTATAGTATTGCCAATTTTCTCAGATTGTAAACAGGAATCAATAATACCACACACGCATATACTATCTACTAGCAACAACATTTACAGTAATATATATCACAATAATAATAAAACTTGGAAAAAATATAAGTACTGCAAATTCTCAAGTCGGTTTTAATCATAATATTGTAATGATTGTTCTTGTTTAAAAATATTTATTGCATTCAGTTTGCTCCAGTACTTACCTAGTTCTCGCCTATTTATCACACTTCAAACTCACATACTCTCTTTATATTTACTTAGGTTACATTTAGTCGTACTTAAAGAAATATTGTTTTTTTTTCAAAAAAGATTTTTGTCATAAGAAATGAATGATATTAATTTATATTTTTTTTATATTTTTTTAAAATAATTTTACTTAAATATGTTAACACTTAACTAGACTTCACTTCGAAATAACTATCCTCCATTGGTCACCATGATACAGGCAGCTGCCTATTATGGTGACCTAATGTATCTTCCCAAGAAAATATACTAATTATGTAACATGTAATTAACAAATAAAATAAATAAATACTAATGAATGTAAACTTCACCCGCCATAACACAGGGTCATCCCTAGCATGGAGGGTAAAATACCACAAAAAACTATATGTACTCACGATACAGGCAGCTGCCTATTATGGTGACCTAATGTATCTTCCCAAGAAAATATACTAATTATTTAACATGTAATTAACAAATAAAATAAATAAATACTAATGAATGTAAACTTCACCCGCCATAACACAGGGTCATCCCTAGCATGGAGGGTGAAATACCACAAAAAACTATATGTACTCACGATACAGGCAGCTGCCTATTATGGTGACCTAATGTATCTTCCCAAGAAAATATACTAATTATGTAACATGTAATTAACAAATAAAATAAATAAATACTAATGAATGTAAACTTCACCCGCCATAACACAGGGTCATCCCTAGCATGGAGGGTGAAATACCACAAAAAACTATATGTACTCACGATACAGGCAGCTGCCTATTATGGTGACCTAATGTATCTTCCCAAGAAAATATACTAATTATGTAACATGTAATTAACAAATAAAATAAATAAATACTAATGAATGTAAACTTCACCCGCCATAACACAGGGTCATCCCTAGCATGGAGGGTGAAATACCACAAAAAACTATATGTACTCACGATACAGGCAGCTGCCTATTATGGTGACCTAATGTATCTTCCCAAGAAAATATACTAATTATGTAACATGTAATTAACAAATAAAATAAATAAATACTAATGAATGTAAACTTCACCCGCCATAACACAGGGTCATCCCTAGCATGGAGGGTGAAATACCGCAAAAAACTATATGTACTCACGATACAGGCAGCTGCCTATTATGGTGACCTAATGTATCTTCCCAAGAAAATATACTAATTATGTAACATGTAATTAACAAATAAAATAAATAAATACTAATGAATGTAAACTTCACCCGCCATAACACAGGGTCATCCCTAGCATGGAGGGTGAAATACCACAAAAAACTATATGTACTCACGATAATTCATGTATTAAATAAATAAATAAAAATAATTGTCCTCTTATAATTAGACGGAAATATTCCATTTTTTAAACTTAAATTAATTAGGTGAGTTAATGGTTTTATCACGTGTCTTTTAATAGATTTTAACATATTTGCAGTTATGTTTGTCAAAACCCGGTGACGACCCTCCTTTCATATTTTCAATAATGTTTAGAATATCTACTTCCTTGATCATTTTAAAATGGGATAGTGAGTTTACACTTTGTATATCTTCAATAATTGGTTGAGTTGTCGCTCCCTTTGTTACATTAATTTTTTTAGCGAGGTTTTGTCCGACTTTCGCGAAGAACGAGTTAAAAATATCAGCACATTTTTAAGGGTTTTCCTCTGCATTTATTTTTACGTGATTTTCGTCTACAATTACCTTGATTGAATGTCTTTGTTTATTGTTATCTATTGCACAGTTAATTGTTTGCGAGATTATTTTTGGATTGTTTTCAGAATTTATTATTTTATGTTTGTAATATTCATCTTTACTAATTTTTATTAAGCGTGTCAATTTATTTTTATATTTTTTATAATTAAATTCTATTTTTTTATCGTTAGGGAATTTTATTGTTTTTTTGTATAGCTTACCTTTTTCTTTGATTGAATTTAATAAACCCGGTGTGATCCATGGTTTCAGGTATATGTTTTTGTCTAAATTACGATATGGAATATCTGTTTTTGAGTTTTCTACATGCTTGGATAAAATGTTTTCAATGTACTTTGAGCATATTTCAACTTCTTCGCAGTTGATTACAGGTTGCCAACGTTACGTTTTCAAGTTTTCAATTAATTTTTGCAGATTTATTCTGGTATATGAGTTTTTTATTGATTTATTTTTTGTTTGAATTGTTTTTTCTTCCTCGTACAAAAATATACACGTATGATGATCGGTGATGTTATTTTTCCAGACAATGGTTTTTATTTTATGAAGATCTTTTATATTAGTATTAGTCCAAAAATGATCTAGGCAAGATGGTTTCTGACCTTGAATTTCGCGCGTATTTTCATTTATACACGATTTAAAGTTGTTTTCAGTCATACAGTTCAAATATTCATGTTTAAGTCTACTGTCTATATTTTTGTTAATGTTGATATTAAAATTCCCTGTTATTATGCAAGTTTTGTTTTTGAAATTTGATATTATATTTCGTATTTGTTCGATAAATAAATCAGCGATCGATTCATGCGTTCTATAGATTGCTAACAAATAATAATTGTTTATTTTTTTTATTTTTAATTTTTAACTTTATGAGTAAAACCTCAAATTGTAATATTTAAATAAATGAAGACAATATAAGCGAAACTCAATCGAAAATCTGGAAACAGAAAAATCAGAAAAACATATCGACACCTCTGGGACTCGAACCCAGGACCTTTTGCCCGGAAAGCAAGTTTATATTTAAGTTTATATTACGCTTATATTGTCTTCATTTATTTAAATAATTCTTTTTGTTGTGGTTAACTTGGATTTCTATGCAGTTTGATGAATCTATGTTGTGTTCTGAATGTGTAACAATATTATATTCCTTACTAACGAATATCGCAATACCACTGTTTTTATTAATGTTTGTGTTTGTTTGCATGTAAAGCGCTCTCCTCACGACACTAAATTTAGTCACTAAATTTAGTCATGACTGCATATTGTATGGTGAGGAGGCACAACCGCCTGCGAATTGGAACAAATCACCAGCCGAATTATTATTTCCCTTCTGCCGGGACCCCCCACTCCTTAAAATTGGGCCGAACAGCCAGCCGTATTATTATTTACCGTCTGCGAATTCTAGTTGGGGCCAGCCGCAGAAGGAACGCCCCCGAATGGACATGTTACGACGGGTCATTTAATTCATTTCTCCTCGAAGAGCGTTCCGCGCGGTCGTTAGCACTGTTAGCAGCGACTTGTAGCAGTACGCATATTTCCAAAACTTATACCGGTTCAGTCGCGGTAGCGACAATTTATATTTCAAAAACACCTCTTTATTGGTTATTTTTTATCACTTGGCAAAAACCAAAAATGGTTCTAAAATCTGGAGAAAATAATCTTTTCAATGTGTGTATTAGAAACATTGACCTATGATATCGCTTGATCGAAGATTAGAAATTAATAATTTTATTTCTAAATATTTTAATTTTGATATTATTCCCATATACATATTGTAAATTGGTTATTTTTTATCACTTTGCAAAAACAAAATTTGTTCTAAAATCAAGATAAAATAATTTTTCTAATGTGTATTATAGAAATTTAATAATTTTATTTTTAAGTAGGTATTTAAATTTTGGTATTGAAAATTTAAATTGTCGCTCCCGCTCCCTATGAGACGATGTATGAATGTGAACGAGGCAAGGAGTGTGTGCCGAGACCGAGTTGCCTACCCCTGCGGGAAACGGCGTGATGGTTAGTTAGTTAGTTTTTGTTATTATTTTTGACAGTAATTCTCAGAAGAAGAAAAAAAATTTTTTTTTTCATCACTCTTATTATTTTTGTCTGTTATTCCCAACAGAAGGATTAATATTTTCTTAACTGTGGGAATTTTTTAATTAATTATTTTTACATGAAACGACAAAAAAGTTAGTGGACGATAATGTTCATAATAAATTTGCAGAATAAAATATGTGTTGTTTTTATTTTTTTTCGTTATAGGTAATTTTAGTTAGAAAAATACGTAAGGTGGAACATTTTTAAACTTTTTGCCTGCAAAAAAGGTTTTTTTCAAAAATTATACAGGGTGGAACAGCGGTTCACGACGAGTTCATCGAAAACGAATTCATCGAAAATCAATTCATTGAATCGCCAATTAATCGAAAAAATATATTTTGTTGATATTTGAGAGAAATGCCGAGCGGACCGAGAAGTTAAAAAAGTATTGGTCAACCTAAACTAACCTAACCTAACTTAACCGATTTAACCAATTTTTAAATATTTTTTATCATCACTCTTAATGACCTTTCGGAGTTGTTTATGAGTTGGTTTCATTATGAGTTGTCTGGTCACCGTTCCTTAGATATCCCTTTTTTGCAGTATCAGACAATGGGAAATCGAAGAGATAACATATAAATTTTACATTGTCACTACGAAACTGACAGTTGCTAAACACATTTAACTCGGTTAAACAGACCTTTTTGGGTATTTAATTTTGACAGCTCAATATCTACAAAAAAATGTTTTTCGATGAATTGATCATTCGATGAATTGATTTTCGATTAACTCGTTTTCGATGAGTTTGCTTTCGATGAATTGATTTTCGATGAACTCGTTTTCGATGAATTTGCTTTCGATGAATTGATTTTCGACGAACTCGTTTTCGATGAATTTGCTTTCGATGTATTGATTTTCGATTAATTCGTTTTCGATGAATTTTCTTTCTATGAATTGATTTTCGATGAACTCGTTTTCGATGAATTTGCTTTCGATGAATTGATTTTAGATGAACTCATTTTCGATGAATTTGCTTTCGATGAACTCGTCGGTTACCGGAACAGCACGTACCCGAGAGATTTTAACCAGCGATTCCCGAGCTTATTTAGAGTAAAAAAAGTGAATGTCATTTTTCTGTCCGATGACATTTTTTATCTATTAAAACAATTTTTTGTCTTCCTTTATAACTCTTGTATATTCTTCAATTACCTGTATCAAGTGTGTCTAGTCCATTTAAAAATCAATGTATTATTCATTGATTTGCGTGTTCTTATGTAAAAATAATTTTCCTTTAGAGGTATAATGTTGTCCTTCCCGAAATGAGTTTTATCAAACTCATTGGGAGTAATGTATTATAAATTGTATGGAATAATTTTGTAATATATTATCTCAAATAAATAAAAATAAATTAATATTAAATAATAAAATATTATTCCATCACACGCCGCAACTGAGTACTTAGGAGTATAGATTGTTTATAGCGTAGCGGTCATTTGACAAGCGTTACGTCTCGTTCTAGCGACACTTCGTTCAAGCGAGACAGCGCTAGTCCGCTCAAACACATCCCGTCGTGATGGGATCAGTAGCGACATGTGATCGAAAAACATTTTTTTTTGTTTATTAATAGAAAAAATATATCATCGGACAACACTTTTTACTCCAAATATGCCCAGGAATCGCTGGTTAAATCCCTCGGGTACGTGCTGTAACACCCGTATTTTTTATTTCAATTTGTAAAATTTGAAAGCGTCGTTTATCACCTTTCAAAAACAGTTTTTAGTTTTCGGATATGTTCATAAATATTACATTTATTTGTATTTTATTGTAAAGCGTAAATATTTCTCGTTTTTCTATAAACGGTGTTACCAGATTGAGCAACTCACTGAAACTAACATAATCCATTCGCAGAAAGTTCCTAAAATCAAGAGGATTCATTTCCCTTGCGATATTTATGTGGCTTAACTTACGCCTTTCGATAAACCATTTATTTGCCCAATATTTTCTTTTACGAATCGCATTATTGTCTGTTGTCAATAAAGCCAACGCTAATCCAATACGTTGAAATTTTGAAAGTGACGGAGCCATGACACGTTTGCGCACAGCGCGAACGCTCCGAACACGTGTTCACAGCGCAAAAGCTAAGACCTTTCTGCAAATTGGATGGTGTGGTGGAAACCGCCAATTTGGCTGGCCAGCAAGTAGTGACTAGAAATTGGATGGTGAGGAGGGCACTTAAATATAATCTCTTAAATTATAAAATATCAACAGTAGAACTTACCAATAACTATCGCAAGTATGGGATGAAATATTTAAATCTGTCAATAAAACAGTGTTGGGGGTATTATTTAGAAATAGTGTTAAGGTATCACGTATAACAATTTAGATAAAATATTTAAATAATTAAAAGAAATTAAATAAATTGAGTTTAATAAAATATTTGGATAGATTAATATAGTGGAGACAGGTGAATAAACGAGAATAATTAAGTAGAATGCAATTTTTGAAAATTTTTGAATAATTAGATAATTTGAAACAATTGAAAATATCACACATATATAAATATTAATAATAATGAAGTAAATAAACGTAATTTGGTAAATTGTGCACAATAAAATAGTTGGATAGATTAAAATTGAGGAAATAAATGAGTAAATGAGAACAGTTAAGTAGAGTGGAACATTTTGGTAATTTATAATAATTGGATAATTTAAAACAATCGATTTTATCGCATGTATCAAATTAGTTAAAATAATTAGATAATTAAAAATAATTAAATAAGTTGAGTTGAATATAATAATTGAGTAGATTAAAATAGTGGAAATAAATGTATAAATGAGAACAGTTAAATAGAGTGAAATATTTTTATAATTTAGATTGATTAGATAATTTAGAACAATCGAATGTATCACACATATATAGTTTGTTAAAATAATTGAATAATTAAAAATTAAGTACATTGGGTTTGATATAATAATTGGATATATTATAATAGTGGAAAAGAATGAATAAATACAAAGAGTTAAGCAGAATGGAATATTTTTATAATTTAGAATGATTAGATAATTTAAAACAATCGAATGTATCACACATTTATAGTTTGTTAAAATAATTAAATAATTAAGTACATTGAGTTTAATATAATAATTGGATATATTACAATAGTGGAGATGAATGAGTAAATACAAAGAGTGAAGTAGAATGGAATATTTAGATAGATTAGACTAATTAGATAATTTAAAACAAATGAATGTATCACATATATGAAATTAGTTAAAATAATTAAATAATTAAAAATAATTAAATAAATTGAGTAAAATATAATAATTGAATAGATTAAAGTAGTGGAAATAAGTGTATAAATGAGAACAGTTAAGTAGAGTGGAATATTTTGATAATTTAGAATGAATAGATAATTTAAAACAATCGAATGTTTCACACATTTATAGTTTGTTAAGATAATTAAATAATTAAGGACATTGAGTTTAATATAATAATTGGACATGTTAAAATAGTGGAAATGAATGAATAAATGAGAAGAGTTAAGTAGAATGGAATATTTGGATAGATTAGAACGATTTGATAATTTATAACAATCAAATGCATTACGTATATGAAATTAGTTAAAATAATTAAAGAATTAAAAATAATTATATAAGTTGATTTAAATGTAATAATTGAATAGATTAAATCAGTGGAAATAAATGTATAAATGAGAACAGGTCAGTAGAAATGAATATTTTGATAATTTAGAATAATTAGACGATTTAAAACAATTGAGTGTATCACGTATATTAAATAAGATAAAATAATTAAATAATTTAAAATAATTAAGTAAGTTGAGTTTAATTTAATAATTTGATAGATTAAAATGATGGTTATATGTAAGCAAGTGAGAATAGTTAAGTACAATGGAATCTTTTGGTGGATTGTAATGGTAGATTAGAATGATGGTTATAAGTAAGCAAGTGAGAATAGTTAAGTACAATGGAATCTTTTGGTGGATTGTAATGGTAGATTGTTGATAAATTAATGGTAATTATGGATTTAGGTCGGATAAATATTTGAAGTACGTTGATATAGTTAATGTGATTAGTAATATTAATATTTGAAGTACGTTGATATAGTTAATGTGATTAGTAATATTAATATTTTTGGTTAAATTAAATATAGCATCATCAGTACTGAGTTTAGTCCTGAAGCCATATTGGTTAGTTGATAGGAGTGAATGCAGGGCTGGGCAGTATTTGAATTACTTGTAATTGAAATACAAATACGTATTTTGTATTTGTATTTCAATTACTTCCTAAAAATGTATTTTCTAATTGGTATTTCAATTACCTGCTGCTGAGATATTTTGTAATTTGTATTTCAAATACTTATGGCTTCAAAATACATTTTCAAATACATTTAGCGATCTTAATAATTACAATAAATAATAATGATAAAACGCTAGAATCCTGTACTATTGTCCTATTATCCTGTGCTATAGCACTCTTACTAATGATTATTTGTAGATCTTCATTGCTTCATAATGTACTGTACCTTTAATTTTATGTTATGCTAGTTATTATTATTGTCCTGTGCTATGATAGCACTGTTATTGTACATTTTGTAGCATATTATAATATTATACTTGTCTTTGCTTTGTATTGTACATTTTTCTATCATAGTATTAGATCAAGCACTATTGGAATAATTTGACTGAAAACTAGATTTTCGTTATTGATTTTTGGGGTGTTATGTCTACTGGATCTGCCCTGATGACGGACACTGCAAAGTTGTCCGAAACGTTGGCTAAAGAAGGAGGTAGCGCAACACGGCATAACACCCAAAAAACAAATAACGAAAATACTTTTAGCCGTGAAAATCTTAAAACGTATCGAAAACTAGATTAATTTTAAGTTAATTAATTACTGTAGAACGCACTTGAAGTGAAATAACACAAAACTGCGCTATACAAATGTCATCTATATATTTATAAAATTGAATCCATGTTCCTTCCCTTGGTCACGCCATAACTCCAGAACGAGTTTACCTATTTCATTATTGTTTTTTAAGTTTTCTAATACTTTGTAGAAGGTTCTTGCGGAAAGAAAAAATGAGAAAATTACGCAGAAAATTGGATAATTTCAGAAAACTATGACTATTTTAACTACGCCTGTTTGACAGTTTGAGCATTTGATGAAATTGAACTTAGCATGCAGCGTTTTTTTTGCAAGAAAAGAATTGTCGATGGTTTTTTTAATTTATAGATATATTAAATAGGTACCAGATTTGATTGATTGTACTTATAATATATAAAAATGAATATTTGTAATATATAAAAAATGAAAATTTGAATAAATAAATTGTAACAGCTGGCACGTGAGTTGTTTGAAAACTGAATGTACTGGGACTGAATACATGGAACGCGGGAGGGGGGTTGGCGGGACGGTGGAGCGGGAGAGGGGAGAGGGTAGGCCGGGAAGGTGGATTACGAACGCGGGAGGGGAACGGGGACGCACGGGAAAGGACATGCAGGGAGAAACAATTTATTTCTTTGAATATGGCATTGCAACGCATGCCGGGAACCAGCTAGTATTATTATAAGAACAATTATTGTTATCTAAACATGGGTCCTATATCACAAAACTTTACAAGTGGAGCGGAGACGAGATGTGTCTTCTGAGCAATGTGATTGGTCAATTTTTGCACATCTCTGTTTCACTCTGCTCAGCTTTGCTTCTATGGAAACGCACCCTTATGGCCGTTATACACGACATCTTTTTTCAGCCCTATTCCAATTAGCCACAAAAGATAACATTTTTCGCTTTACTCGATCGCTATTTTCATCTCTATTTTCATATCTACGCTTTCAGTCGGCATCACAGCAAACAGCATGGTTCACGTGTTGTTTTCAGTGATGATGAAAATAGAGATGAAAATAGCGATCGCGTAGATCAAAAAATGATGACTTTTGTGTCTAATTGGAATCGGGCTGAAAAAATATATCGTGTATAACGGCCATTAGATAAGGGCACTTACGACAATTTATTGAAACCAAATTTAAATGTAATTTGTATTTTGTAATTTGTATTTTGTATTTGAAAGTAAAAAATGGTTAAAATACTGTATTTTGTATCTTGTATTTCAAATACATGACTTGAAAGTATTTTGTATTTCGTATTTTAAATACATGCGACAAAGTAATTTGTAATTTTTATTTTAATTACAGCAAAGCATGTATTTTGCCCAGCCCCGAGTGAATGAGATTCTAGAAAATCGATGATTCGTTTTTTTAGACATTTTTCTAATATCTTAGACAATTGAGAAGTTAATGTGATTGGTCTGTAGTTGTCTGTTTTACATCGAGGTCCTGATTTGTGTATGGGAATGATGTTAGCAAATTTCAATTTATTCGGAAACATACTATTACTGATGCATGTATTAAATATATGGTGTAGTGGTCTGACTATATGGTTTTTCATAGATTTAATTGTAGCATTACTTAAGTTGTCAGGGCCATTTGAAGACCTAACGTTTATGTTATCAATATGGTTTGAGATTTCGACTTCTGTTATTTCAATAAATTCAGATAATTCAGAGGTACAATTTTTAGTCTCTAAAAAGTCTGAGGGTACATGCTGAGAGTGTAAGCTAAGAGACGGGTTATTGTCTGTTAGGGTAGAGGCTATGTGATTGAAATTGTTTGCAATGTCTTCAACATTCTCTAAGATTATATTGTTCTCGGTTACAATTTTTTGAGGAAGTTTGTGTTCCTTTTGATTCCTGTTTGAAATCTCATTTATGATGTTCCATGTTTTTCGTGAGTCATTATGTGCTTTTTGGAGTTGCTCAGAATAGTACTGGTGTTTGCATTTTTTTATGAGAGTGTTTAGGTAATTTCTGTATATAATATAATCGTTCCGTTTGTTATAATTTTGTGTTTCATTGTTGGATATGCAATGATTTTCGTGAGTTTTGTAAGCTTTAAACAGTTTATTTTGTGTTGAATTGAGATTATTAGACCACGTGTAATCCATGGTTTTATGCGTCTATGTTTACTTTTTGGTGCTGTTCTTGGTTCATAACATTTTTCAACATGATTTTGAATGATCTCATAAAAATTATTTAAAGACGTATTTGGATCATTAACAGAAAGCACTGAGTCCCATGTTTCGGTTGTCAGAGAGATGTCTAGAGATAGGTAATTTTTTTTTTTTGTGATTTGCTGATGATTATTGGGATCTGTGTTGCTTGGTGATTTTACAATATAATGGCCGTAGAAAGTGGGATAGTGGTCTGTAATGTCAACTTTTAAGGTAGCAGATATATGAGGGTAAATATTGTTAGATTTCAGAAAAATGTGATCAAGACATCAATCATTAGGGTAATTGGGCCTAGTGGTACTGTTCACGTAAGACAGGCAACCTTTACTGTACAGTAGGTTTAAGTATTCATTGGCAGTTTGATTTAATAATGCGTTTTGAATATTTATATTGATGTCTCCAACAATGAAGGAAAAATCGAATTGGTTCATATTAATTTTAGTTATAAAAGATTCCATTTCGAGAATGAATTGACTAGTGGATAAAGAGGGACATCGATATATGGCCAATATTGAATTTTTTTCCCTTTAGGGTAAAAGTTACATGGACAGCATTTGAATAATTGAATTTTAGTGTATTTACGTTAATGTTGGATACAGATTGGATATTATAAAATAAAGTGAGGCTATCATGTGAGGCATGTCTAGAAGGTATCGATAAGGTATTAAAATTAAGTAAGCTGAAAGGAACACATTCTCGCATTTAAGTTTCAGTGAGTATTATTATATCTACCTGGAAAGATAGAGAATTGAGAAGGTTACATAATTCATCAAAATGTTTTCGGATACTTCTTATGTTCATGTTCAGCATGGTGAAGTTAGTATTGTCGAAAATTGTATTTATTTCATTACAATTATTGCATTCACGAGTCTCAGGAACAATGTTATTGTTTTCGTCAGCCATTTTAGTGTCAGTGCCAGAGTGATTTTTCCTGTATGGTACCCGAATTATTGTAGCGGAATATCAATCGCGTCCTTCACGTATATTATAGGGGAGTCTTGATTTTTTCTAAGCATTACATTTCCATTTTTTGTCCACACAAATTTATAGCCCAATGATTTGGTTGATCGAGCTAGCCAGAGTTGTTGGCGGGCGTAAGCTTTTCATTAATGTAAATCTTCTTTTCCGAAGAGGAGTATTTCAAATCTCTTTCGGAAAATAAACCCACTTTCTTTTTTTGGGAAAGAATTTTGTCTTTAGCTTCTTTGGTGTTCATTTTTAAGGTGATAGATTTTTTTTTCGAGTAGCGATTTACAATATTCTTGTCTAATAGTAGTTCTTCGCACTCTAATTTTTTAGAATGAGTTCCACCGGTATGTTTGGGTTTTAGTTTTCTTTTATTTCAAGCCCATGTATCTCTAGAGCATTTTGTTGTATTTTATTCATAATTTATTTTCAGTTTGAACATCTTTTATTTTTTGGTACATTTTTTTATTTTCTTCCTCGTAGTCATCATTTTTTTTGAGAAGAAATCAATTGCTTTGCTGATATCAGTTAATTCACACTTCAGTATTTTTTTCATTTCGGCGCTCAGCTTCTCTATTAGTTTTTCATCATGATTTGTAGCCGTTTTTGGTGTGAAGCAGAGGTCGCATATAAACGATAAAGTATGTGCCGACTTCGCCGTGATCGACTGTAATTCGGCGCGAGTTAGCCCACTGCATGTAGTGTGGAAGTACATATTACATTTTGCACAACCTAAGTCTTTTTCACTATTTGTTGCCTTTCTACACTGTTAACAGTGAGTTTTGTCGAAAAGAGGCATAATAAATGTTTATTAAAGTAATTTCACGATATGGAAATATTATTGTTGTGACGGTTATTTGTAGCTGTCAGTCTGCAACTGTTTTTTGCCACTTTTGCAGCCCACGGTCATGCAAATGTGAAAATCTACAACACTCAATACAGCTTTTAAAGCACTATTTTTACTGATGCAATTGAGCAAAAAATGGATTAGTTAATCGTTTTTATAATGACTTTCTTAACTAGAACAATTACATAGCAACTTGTCAAATTTAACCATAGACAATGAATGAATATGAATTTTTAATATATAAAGATTTGTATATTAAAAATTCATTAATTCAAATAATAAAAGAAAATGATAAATAACCATTTTTAAATGAAAACAGAACTCGACTTAAACATGTTTTTCTATGCCCAAAACTAAATACGTCTTTTGCACAGCATCATTATACTTACCAGGAAAGAACTTTTTTCAATCGTCTACCAGAAGAAATCAGAAGCATCAATGATAAAACCCAAATACTGCTCTCTGTCAAGAGACATTTAAAAAATATTTTTAAGAAAAAAACTACTTTAAATAAATGAAGACAATATAAGCGAAACTCAATCGAAAATCTGGAAACAGAAAAATCAGAAAAACATATTGACACCTCTGGGACTCGAACCCAGGACCTCTTGCTTTCCGGGCAAACGCACTAACCACTGCGCCACGGTGTCGATATCGATATCGATAGCATCTTTGAGCATACGTGTAGATCTTTTCTTAAAACAAATGTTGAAAATATTATTGAGCTGTTCATAAAACATTTCGACAGCTAGATTTACGTCAAGGCAATCGTAATGATTCCAGTGATGTTGTTCTAAGGCTTTCTTAAGTGTGTTATCTGAGCTTTCGTGGAAAATCCAACCCATGTTTATGTCTGGAGGCAATGTGTCTGTTTGTATATGTGATTGAGTTGTGTAATCGAATGTGAATGAAAGTGAAGGGTGATGAATATCCTCTCTGACTAATGGGGAGTCATGGCGGCAGATAACAGCATTTTTAGAATTTACATTACTTAATACTAGGTCTAACATGTGTGCATTTATGTTATAAACAGTGTTGAATTGTGTTAAATTATAAAAAGAACAAAAGTAATCGAAAACGTCAATTGGGTTTTTCCCTGAGGGAAAGTTGAAATCACCGAAAATAATAATATTTTTTGATTGTAACTTTACACTTTCACTTATAGTTTTGTCGTAAAATTTATCACTTTATCACTCGAGATACATGGCGTGTGCTCGTCGATGCTTACGGGGTAAGTAAATTATGAAACATTTGTAAAAGTGTCCTAGCTAAATACAGCAACAAAATATTGGAGTCTGAAAATAAACGAACTTTGCCATATTTAGACTTCGCAAATTTGTTCAATACGCGGCGAGCAATTCGCGCTCCCGTGTAAAAAGGCCTATTCATTCAAAAGCAGAGTTTGCTTTTAAGAAATAAATGGTGATATTATAATGTGAGATGCCTATATACTATCATATTGAGTTATCGACGAATCACATATCTCCAAAGTCATCTTACCGCTCTGCGCCCCGCTGAAGTTGTTGTCTACCCCTCACCTTTATGTTCTTGTCTACTAATATGAACATGTCTATGGATTCGTCAGTACTGGTCGAATAAGTGAATAGTAGATTAGTAGTTTGGTTCTAGGATGTAGCAACCTGAACCGCAGCCCGCCAGAGAGGTAGCCGCCAAAGACGACGACTTGGACGTCATGGCCCTGATCCAGGGATTACTTCGCGTGTCAGCTGTTCGCGTGTAGCTGGCCAGCAGCACCACCACACGCGAGAAGACGATGATTCTGATGAATCTCATCACCTCCATCCAGAAACACATTTAAAACCCGACGTACCGCTGAGAGTGCCTGGCTTTGAAATTAACCAAGACGACTGACCGGAGGGATGAGGCGGCGGTACCGCCATATTCTTTTGTCAATTCATCACTTCTACAAGAATCCCTACTCCAAAACTGTAGTATACTGAGGCCACAATTATCGAAGTCATCATAGAGGATAGAGCGCACACTTTCATCACCGCCTACGGCAATAACTTTCTCCCTTCTCCCCCCTAGCTCACCGCCTAGACGTCACGACTTTTCGTATGTTCACACCCTAAGCACCCTGAACAAGTTTCTGAAGGAATCGCTTAGGTCCCTGCTCATGCACTCTACACCTACTTTTGGACCATTCTTTGACTGCACTCTTAATCTTAACTAGTGGCAATCATACATAAAGATAGTTGCCAATAATATATGCGTTAAAGAAAATGAAGATAATGTAGGTGGTTCTTAGTCGAAGTATGATACAGTTAAACATGACCGAATTTCATATCGACACCGTGGCGCAGTGGTTAGCGCGTTTGCCCGGAAAGCAAGAGGTCCTGGGTTCGAGTCCCAGAGGTGTCAATATGTTTTTCTGATTTTTCTGTTTCCAGATTTTCGATTGAGTTTCGCTTATATTGTCTTCATTTATTTAAATATTACAATTTGAGGTTTTACTCATAAAAGTTAAAAATAAAAATTAAAAAAAAAGCAATTTGTTTAATTTTTGAAAGTTCAATCGCAATAGTATTTTGAATAACCAAATTAATTTATCATTCAGTCCCATTCTAAATATTTTTCCAATTAACCGCTCTGTTCTTTCCGGAAATCCCGCAATTACCCCCACCCCTTTGCTCATCTCCCACTCAAACACCTAACATTCTGTATCATAGTTTAGTTATAATATTCTCCTGACGAAGGAAGGGTGCTTCTGAAACCGGTAGAGTGTTTTAATATAAAAGTGGTATTAAACAAATTTATGTGTTTTTTTATTGTAAATTATGGCGAGCTACAAAGTTAGTGCTTTTTACAAATGTGTTATTATATTCAGATTAAGATGTATGCTGACTTGCAAGTTTACGCTACAATATAGCACGAGCAGATAATAAATTTACAGAGTTATATAGTAATGATTTTGGTACATCATGTCTTTGTTCGTATTCAGCTTTTTTTAATAATAATTTTACCCAACAATATTCTACATTTTGCACTGAAAGAAGATTTATTTTTGTTGAACGTCCCCATGTGGTTATTCCATATCTTATTAGGGATTCCGCCAATTTCAGATATACTAATATAATGGTGGGTTTCTTCATTTACCGAGAATGCTAAATGCAAAAGTAAACGGTCAAATGCATAGAAATTTCTATTTTTATTTTATTTTATTTTTATTTTATTTTATTTTTATTTTATTTGTTAGCGTTATAAACAGTCATTACAAGTTCATATATAACAGTGTTAGAGATAGTCATATCATTGACCAATAAAATAACGACATAAAAATTTGAGACCATAATAAAAAGAAAAACAAACAAAACAATACATGTATGTAATATAAACAGTTCTGAAAAAGTGCATCTAATCACTTAAATCTACCAAAGGTAATATATGCTGTAACATTTTTGAAGAGAATTATTACAAGCAATAATTGTCAGCCTGAAACACTCATTTACATTGAAAAATCTTCCGAGAAAAGATACTTGCCGCCAACGGGACTTGAACCCGTGTCCTTCCGATTGCCGGTCGAATGCTCTGACCACTGAGCTATGGGGGCTTATCAAATACCCGCCAAATAATTCAATATATACTAGTGTTTCATTCAACAATTACTGCTTGTTATATTTTTTCCCACCTGAAAACAACCAACTTTATTTTTGCGAGAAAGACATTGTTAGTGTTAAATTCCTCGCTAGGTGGCGTCGAGACAAATTATGTCTGCATTTATTGGGGAAATACTTAAACTTGTTAAATATTAATTATTACTTTTTAATTTATAAACTAACGTTTAGACAAGATTTTTATGCATAGCACAAAGGGTAACAATTATTACAAGCAATAATTGTCAGCCTGAAACACTCATTTACATTGGAAAATCTTCCGAGAAAAGATACTTGCCGCCAACGGGACTTGAACCCGTGTCCTTCCGATTGCCGGTCGAATGCTCTGACCACTGAGCTATGGGGGCTTATCAAATACCCGCCAAATAATTCAATATATACAAGTGTTTCATTCAACAATTACTTCTTGTTATATTTTTTCCCACCTGAAAACAACCAACTTTATTTTTGCGAGAAAGACATTGTTAGTGTTAAATTCCTCGCTAGGTGGCGTCGAGACAAATTATGTCTGCATTTATTGGGGAAATACTTAAACTTGTTAAATATTAATTCACCTGAAACACTCATTTACATTGGAAAATCTTCCGAGAAAAGATACTTGCCGCCAACGGGACTTGAACCCGTGTCCTTCCGATTGCCGGTCGAATGCTCTGACCACTGAGCTATGGGGGCTTATCAAATACCCGCCAAATAATTAAATATATACAAGTGTTTCATTCAACAATTACTTCTTGTTATATTTTTTCCCACCTGAAAACAACCTTGCTGACAATTATTGCTTGTAATAATTGTTACCCTTTGTGCTATGCATAAAAATCTTGTCTAAACGTTAGTTTATAAATTAAAAAAATAATAATTAATATTTAACAAGTTTAAGTATTTCCCCAATAAATGCAGACATAATTTGTCTCGACGCCACCTAGCGAGGAATTTAACACTAACAATGTCTTTCTCGCAAAAATAAAGTTGGTTGTTTTCAGGTGGGAAAAAATATAACAAGCAGTAATTGTTGAATGAAACACTTGTATATATTGAATTATTTGGCGGGTATTTGATAAGCCACCATAGCTCAGTGGTCAGAGCATTCGACCGGCAATCGGAAGGACACGGGTTCAAGTCCCGTTGGCGGCAAGTATCTTTTCTCGGAAGATTTTTCAATGTAAATGAGTGTTTCAGGCTGACAATTATTGCTTGTAATAATTGTTACCCTTTGTGCTATGCATAAAAATCTTGTCTAAACGTTAGTTTATAAATTAAAAAATAATAATTAATATTTAACAAGTTTAAGTATTTCCCCAATAAATGCAGACATAATTTGTCTCGACGCCACCTAGCGAGGAATTTAACACTAACAATGTCTTTCTCGCAAAAATAAGGTTGGTTGTTTTCAGGTGGGAAAAAATATAACAAGCAGTAATTGTTGAATGAAACACTAGTATATATTGAATTATTTGGCGGGTATTTGATAAGCCCCCATAGCTCAGTGGTCAGAGCATTCGACCGGCAATCGGAAGGACACGGGTTCAAGTCCCGTTGGCGGCAAGTATCTTTTCTCGGAAGATTTTTCAATGTAAATGAGTGTTTCAGGCTGACAATTATTGCTTGTAATAATTGTTACCTTTTGTGCTATGCATAAAAATCTTGTCTAAACGTTAGTTTATAAATGAAAAAATAATAATTTTTGAAGAGGTTATTTAATGCAAACTGCTGAAATCAAAAAAGAAAATGTAATGAAAATGAAGAAAAATGAAAATGAAAAATGAAAAAGAAAGATAAGGAATCAATGAAACATTAAGTTTTCCGTTGAATATTACTTTTTACGAATTTTATGAAGTTAGCAAGGTTCGTGTTAAACATGTCAATGTCTGTGCATAATCTATTTAAAGTGCTACAGCTTCTTCTTATAAACATATTTTGAAGATAATTAGCATCGGTCTTAGGAATATAAAATATGTCTGGAGATCGAGTGACTCTTATTGGACATCTGAAATTGATATTTTGTAATAGGTAAGGGCTATCAATAAAATTGTGGATTATCTTATAAAGCATTACTAGGTCTCTGATATCTCTGCGTTGATCAAGGGTTTTGAGGTTCATAGAGACATAATTTACATCATTTCGCATGCGAAACGAAACATATTTCAAAAACTTTTTCTAAACTCTTTCTATATTTGATTTATGTGTAGAACAATGAGGGTGCCATACTGTTGAAGCATACTCTAGGTGGCTCCTGACGTATGATATGTAGAGAATCTTAAATGTTTGTGGATTTTTGAAAACAGAACTTACTCTTAGTATAAATCCTAGCATTTTCAAAGCCTTAGACGTGATGTGCTCGACGTGAGATCGAAAAAGAAGCTTACTGTCTAATAGAACTCCAAGATCTCTAATTTCATTTACCCTATTTAAAAGATTGTTTTTAATTATGTACGGATATAGTATAGCGTTTTTCTTTCGAGAATAAGATATGACATAACATTTATCTGCATTCAAAAGAAGGCGGTTTTCTAAACAATACACATTGACCAGGGAGTTCAGGTCATCCTGGAGCTCTATACAATTCGTTTAAATTTTAAATTTCGATCGTTTATTTTTACAATTAGCATTGCATTTAGCATTCTCGGTAGATGAAAAATCCACCCTGAGGTATCTGGTAGAACAAAAACCTTAATTCTTTTTAAAGTTTGCTCAATATAGATCTAAGCTGTGAGTTAATTTAAGTATAGTTGGGAAGGCAATGTTGTGGATCAAACTTAACGTGCAACAGGTGGATACTTGAATAGTCTTCCATACTTATATATGATAACTATGGAAAGAGGAATTTCTCGCTCTTTCCAAAAAGGCCAGAAAGATAAGCAGCACCGACCTAAAATATTTGGGACCTGAAACTACAATCTATGTCAACAACCACCTAACAATTAATAATAAAATTCTACTTTCAAAGGTTAAAACCAAAGCACGGGAAGCAGGTTTTAAATTTGTTTGAGTAAAGGACTGCAAGATCTTGGTGAGAAAAAATGAAAATTCACCAGCTTTTTTAGTCAGGAGGGAAGACGACCTCCAGAAAATAACATAAGGAAACACCTACTGCTCATCCGATTATTATTGCATACTCGTCCCTCGCCCTCCACACGCTGTCCTATCCTGCATCTCAAATTGCCATTGCATTACCATTATATTTATCATCGCACATCATTACCTTATTATATTTTCTCAACTCCTGTCGACTGCAAGATATTCTCTCTTTCTGTACTCAACTATTATAATGTACTTGTCATATTTCAAGTATCTATACATATTACACTTCACATTATGTTCACATATTCTCTGCATATTTTTGTTATTGTCACTATACTGAAAAAGAGTCCCTGCCTCTAAGTGTTTTTTATCAGAACGTTTGTGGACTGAGAACAAAAACTGATACATTTCTTCGCAGTATTACGAGCGGTGATTATGACGTGATTGGCATAACAGAGACCTGGCTGACAGATTCTATTTCAAATGGGGAGCTTTTGGACTCAAGATACAATGTATTTCGACTCGACAGAAATATTCAAGGTGTAACAATGGGTTGTGGGGTGCTCTTGGCTGTCAAAAGGGAACTCAATGCAATTTGTAATAATTCATGGTGTTCTACAGATGAAGACATTTGGGTGACTCTTCGCATTCCACGTGCAAATGGATTTACTTGCGTTCATCTTTGTTGTATTTACCTGTCCAAAAGCTTCAACTTCAATGCTCGTATCTCCACCTTTTCGAATGATCTAGGTATTAAGCTTTTGAATCAACCTGACGACAAATTTCTTATCATGGGAGACTTTAACCTTTCCGATTGTGACATAATTGTTTACCTTTATTATTTACCCACCAAGGTTGGACATCCATCAATGTG
Organism: Limnephilus rhombicus; assembly: GCA_929108145.2. Classification (NCBI taxonomy): domain Eukaryota; kingdom Metazoa; phylum Arthropoda; class Insecta; order Trichoptera; family Limnephilidae; genus Limnephilus; species Limnephilus rhombicus. The sequence continues at coordinate 27,743,947 of OV815299.1, read as the reverse complement.
AAGAGTATTCTAATATTAGATAAAACAAGCAAGGCACTGTGGATAGATACGTAATAAAAATACCATGTCGGAAAACATTGAATAATTTATTTAAATCCAAAACCCTGCCCTTGGGAACATTCTTAATTTAGCATTGAGACTCTAAAATAACAAAGTATATGTAATCATCAGGGGTGGCTGGATACGATTGTTCGTTCCAGCTGCAAATGATCGTGAATTCTCAACACATGTCAATATGAATCTAATATGTTATTGAAATTGTAAGATTAAACTGATGGGCGCCTGTATTGAATAAACGATACATATTTTAAACTCAGTAATCTCAGGAAGTTCGGTGATGATGATGGGTCCCAGCACAATGACAGCCCGTTCCACAAGCACAACCTCCCGAACCGCGGTAATTCCGTATTTCCACTCAGTAACCGCGGTAATTCCACTCAGCGGCCGAACTTCTCCTAGCTCGCCCGAGCCACGCGTGCCCTATTCTGTGTACAATGCAGCCAACAAGACCATGCGAAATTTGCGACTAGAGACACACCGCTAGCAGCAAACGTTACATAACCCCCTCAGCCAAAAGAAATTTTCATCCAGAAAATTTCCCATCAGCCTCCTGGCGTCCAAACACATGAGGCGATTCAAAAGACGCCGATCCAAACCAGCTTCCGGTAGGTAAAACGCCCAGTAAAGTGAGGATGACATCCATTACAGCTACTCGAGTGCATCTTCTTCTTCCCATGGTGAATAGTGCGTTAACTTCCAAATTGGCTCCAGAGTAAATTACTAGCAAGTGATAGACGTGCAATCACGAGGACCTTCTGAGGAAAGAATCGAACGATCCGATGAGAATGAAAGTCCAACTAACCTCCACCACTGCATTGAGATTAAAGAAACGCTGATAATCAGATCATTCAGCTATCTGCGTACCTCGCCGCACTTATTTGATCTTGATTTGCGCTTATGATGAATGATCCATACTGGAGCAGAAAAAAATCTTGAGTGAGGTTCTGTGTTGAGTGATGAAAATTTTTCCCGCACTGCGAGCTCTGCGCCCAATATGAATGTTGTTGTGTGAAGATCAAGACTGCATCTTGCGAAAGCTGAAGAAAATCCTTGAGTGAGGTTCTGCATACATTAGTGAAAATTTTTCGTACTGTGAGCTCTGCCGCCCAATGTGAATGTTCTTGTGTGAAGAAGAAGGTTGAATCTTGCGAAGCTGAAGAGTAATGTAAGATAACTAAATAACCGCTACACTAAAGCTTGCATAATGTTACTGATTAAAAATTGCAAGAAAAAATTAAATTGAATGAAGACTAATGTAATGCTAAAAAGCAAATGAAGAAATTACCTACTAAAGGAACTTGTTAAAAAAAAATTTAGAAAAGGAAAGAAATAACTCACATAGAAAAACTGCAAGACTGAATACCTAACTAACCTTCTGAAGTTCAATTAAATGAGATAGATATTTCATAACAATGCTGAAGCCAAACTCAAACATCTATTATTAAAGAACCAGGTTGAAGCTATTTCCCTGACACCTGTCGATCAAAAGATATAGTATTACCCGAGAATCAAACCACTGATCTAAAGGAAAACAAATGACCCATAATACAGAATGATGACATCTGTTGAAAAAAAATGATACCCAAAAGAAGTTCCTATGTAAAATTGGATGTGAACATAGACATAATTTGCATTAAATACATCAGCAATCAAATATTTGTCATTACTTGAATCAAAATATTAATCTCTTTTATCAGAATTATTTTTCCCACAATGGACAAGGTGTCCAAACTTGCCCGAGCTCTAAGCAAGTTCCAACACATGATCCAATATAGAAATAAAATTGTAAAATTTGTAATGAATAAACTAAATTTAAAAATCTTTTGTATTAGTTATAGGATAAATTGCACTCAGAAATTGACCATGGAATTAATAATTAAATTGCACAACAATTATTGTAATAACAAAACAATTTCAAAACCCTTCGTAATAATCATTAAGAAAAATTCACATCGGAATTTAACTATGTAAATAGATTCACAATATGCTTAATCATAAAATATACTTAAGTATGACCGAATAGAACCTTACAGAAAATACTCACTATTACGTGTGAAAAAAAAACCAAACGAGCCACCACCATAACCAGGGTAAACAATTTGGAACAATGCCCATGTAATACGTTTCCTAAAACGATATCAAAAATAGATAATTTTGAGCGTCTGAAGTTATAGCCTTAGAATATATTTTTTTTTCCTTCATGGAAATTATCCCAATAGTAAACCGACATAAAGTAAGTGAAACCACAAGGTATTATAGGTTTCTACACACTAAAAGCATAAATAATACTACGCATAACACATCCATATAACCGCGATAATCCACCGTAAATAGTACATCAAAATTAATATAAAAGGTTTTGAAAGATTTGTATTAACGGTTTTGCTACAGGACAAACAAACCGAAATAACAAGTGAATTCAATGTATGAAAATGATGGCCAGTCACTTTCACACGTTGAACTACATATACTTAAATATAAACATTTTAAAATTGCAAAAGTATTACACATACGTAATATATGAAACCACAACACACACAGGACAATGCAATCAACGTGAGGACGTAAGGATTAGGCACGTCACCACGCTGAATGATCTACATGATGAATGATCTACAATGATCTACAATTGCTGGATATGCATGCAAATAACCTTAACACATATAACATTATACTTAAAATGACAAAGAAAATCTCACCATGGAGATAAGAAAAACCAAACCACGATTGAAATAACACTACGGATCAACTGGAGTGTTCAGACCTAAGAATGTCTTTTATATGATAAACTCCAAGTTGCTTACCATTCATATCAGCTAACTGGAGAAATTTTTCTAATAATCTTGCTCCTAATGAATTTAGGCGCCAATTTTGCTGAAAAGTATTTACTTGCATCAGATAAAACGAATGATCGCCTCCAAACTGTGTCCCCGACTCTAAATTGAATATCTCTACGACGCAAGTTGTAGTGCATTTTGTTGCGCTCGTAAGATTGCCTTAAAGACGTTCGTACCTGTGAAAAGATGTCATTTAATTCTTCCAAACCTGATGCCCAAGAGTCACGCTTAGCAAACGTAATTTCTTCAGCATTGAAATCAGTGCCTAAATAATCTTTTCCTGAAATGATGATCTCTCTACCAAAGTTCAGAAAGAACGGAGTATATCCTGTGACTTCATGAACTGCAGTGTTAATGGCTAACTCAATTTCTGGAAGATGATTTGCCCAAGTTCTGTGGTCAGATCCAACATACGAACCAAGCGCTGCCACCAAAACCTTGTTAACACGTTCCACAGGATTGTTCTGGGGATGATATCTGCAGTTATAAAACAGGTGACGAATATGAAACTTATTGGCCAAAGCTTTCATATCACGTGAAATGTATTGAGGACCATTATCCAAAACAATGGTGTCCGGAACTCCAAACTTCAGGAAAATCTCATTCTCTAAAATAGAAGCAATGTTCAAACCAGTAGTTTTTCGCTGAGAAAAGCCTAGTATACTTAGAAAAGAAATCAGACACTACCAACAGATAAGTATAACCTTTCTTGTATGAACTTGGATATGGCCCAAGTAAATCAGTCGCAATCATTTGCCAAGGGCGCTGAACCAATTTGGGATTTCCCATGAGACCTGGCGGTAACAAATTAGTACTCTTGTAACCCAAACAAATCTGACATTTACCGATGAAAGATTTTACATCGGCAGACATTTTAGAACAATAATATTTGTGTCTAGTTCTGTTCAGGGTTTTCAAAATTCCGAAGTGGGCGCAAGTAGGAGGAACATGGTGCTGCAAAATTAAACTATACCTGAGTTCCTTAGGAACTACCTCTTTCCAGTCGTAGAACCTATGTAAAGCCTCCATACTCTGGATATGTTTATAGAGCCTATCATTGGAAATTCTCCACCCCGGATACTTCTCAGGGTTGGCCACGATTTTCTCCTTTAATTTAACGTACCATTGGTCCGAGGTAGAAAAATTTTGACTAATAGTATTTACTTGCAAAGGATCCCGTGATAACGCGTCAGGAATTACATTGTCTTTACCGTTCCTATGTATGATTTCAAAATTGAACTGCTGCAGCCTGACTGCCCAGCGCACGAGACGTCCTGAGGGCGACTTCAAACTGGTCAACCACTTCAGGCTGTAGTGGTTTGTTATAACCTTAACCGGAATTGGCGAGCCCTCAATATATCCCCTGAATTTTTCCAACGCGAAAATCATGGCATTCAACTCTCTTTCCGTGGTTAAGTGGTTCCTCTCTTGAGCAGAAAGTGTTCTTGATCTGAATGAAATAGGGTGTTCTAACCCCTTATCATCCATTTGGGAAAGAATTGCTCCGAGCCCTACATTCGATGCGTCGCAGCTAATCGTGAACGGTTTCTTGAAATCAGGACATGCGAGAACCGGAGCGGTTACAAGAATGTTTTTAAGTTTTAAGAACGCTGGTTGCGCTTGTTCATTCCACACAAATTTCTTACCCGCGAATTCTTTCTTTGTTAAATTATACAAGGGTGACGCAATGCTAGAAAAATTGAAAATGAACCTCTTGTACCACGAGAGCACTTCAATGAACATACGTAAGCTCTTTTGTGACGTAGGGGTGGGAAAATCAACAATAGCCTTGACTTTATCTGGATCTGTGCGGAGGCATTTGTCATCAATGACAAAACCTAGGTATTTGAGTGAGTCCCTGCAGAAAACGGATTTCTGAACATTAATCGTAAGACCGGCGGCTTGTAGTCTCTGTTTAACCTGTCTCAAAAGATAAATATGTTCTTCGAAAGATGAACTAATAATGATAATGTCATCTAGGTAACAAAAGACTTTGCCATCAAATTCAGGCCCTAAAACTTTATCCATAAACCGCATCATCCGGGAACTTGCACCATGTAAACCGAAAGGCATTGTGACGAAATGAAACAACCCTCGCTTGGGTATCGTAAAAGCGGTTTTCTCATTAGAACTTTCCTCTAGCGGAATTTGGAAAAAGGCATCATTTAAGTCCACAGTTGACAAATAACGAGCACCACCTAAGCTGTTGAGAATGTCTGAAATTAATGGTAAATTGTAGGCGTCGCGTTTGGAGACGGCGTTTAATTTTCTGCTGTCGAGGCATAGCCTGAATGTGCCATTCTTCTTAGGTACTAAGACAATGGGATTATTCCACGAGCTGTTGCTCGGTTCTACAACACCTAAACCTAGGAGTCTGTCAAGCTCCCTATGTACTTCCGGAAGTAAGTGCGGAGAGATGGGATAAACCCTTTGTTTAATAGTAGGCACATCACCCGTGTCTATGACATGATGTTCCAACTCTGTTCTGCCTAAACGATCTCCTGAGTAAGCAACAAACTCCTGAACTACTTCGTTCAAAACGGAACGTTGGGATTGAGATAATTTTTTCTCGCTATCAAGCCCAATGAGATCAGATGCTCGAACTCTACTGTCTGAATCATTACAAGACATCAATTTCGAAATCTTAGGACAGATGTTGAAAATTTTCCAAAATTCACAACCCAGAATAATGTCAGATTTAATGTCTGGCATAATAACAAAGTTGAAAGTTCTAACAACACTTTCAAAACGCACCGGAAGAGCTAATTTGTAAGAACAGGTAACCGAATGACCAGTCGCCGATACTAGAGAAAAATCGGAGTCCAATTTTGACAACTTGAAACCTAAATCTAAAAATTTACGATGAAAGTTATTCCCTAAAATCGATACGTGCGACCCAGAGTCTAGAAGACCGGAGTAGCCTGTGCCCAAAACCTGGAAAGAGATGTAAGGACGGCCGTCCCTGTTGGCCGCTCGCACCTCCTTCGAAGTCCTTAAATTGTTAAAAAAATCTCTTACGGTATCCAGCCACAAAACCCATTCCCGTGAAGTAATCTCGGCAAACGCTGACGTCATAGCGCCCACCGACAGGACCTCACGGGCCATCAGTTTTTTTGACGACGGCAGCCGCAGACAGAAGCCTTGACACCCGGACGCCCGCAGCGAAAGCAGTGCACCTCCCTAGAATTCAAATTTGACGGGCTTAGCAAATATCATAGGTAAAATTACGACGGTTCTTCCTGAAATTGAAATTGGAATTGGCTGTATTAACATTACCATCTCTATTGACAGAGTAATTATTTCTATAAGAATTCAAATTGTTCAAATTTCTGTTCTTACTTCTATTGATAGTTTGGTTATTCCTAGAAAAATTCAAATCATTCGGATTCTCTCATTGCCTCTATTATCAGAATAGTTATTCCTAGAAGAATTCAAATTATTATGATTCCTCTCCTTACCTCTATTAACAGAATAGTTATTCCTAGAAGAATTCAAATTATTAGGATGAGAATTACCAGTATGTGATCTGTCGTTTGAACGGCTATCAGCCAATTCAATCATCCTACCTATTTTTTTTAAAGTAATCAAATCAGGGATCTCAGAAAGTGAAAGTTTCTGAATATATCTCGGCAACATATTACTCAGTAAAATCTCCAGAATCTCATCATCCGGCAACTTTGTGGACAATCGATTATTCTGTAATTGAACACGAGTGATAAAAGAACTTAAATTCTCTTTCTGAAATTGAAACGTCGCTCTGATTTGTGCCAATAATCTCCTTTCATGGTCTAAGAGCTCAAACTCGTTTTTTAACGCGACCACAATGTCCGCCCAAGAAGAGAAGGATGAACGATTTACTCTGTACCATTGTAGCGCCTGTCCTGAAAACAATTCGACTGCAGATGAAAATAGTGAACTTACGTTTCTAGCGACGGCTAGTTCTTCTACCCGTTCTATGAAATTGCGGACATCCGCAGAGCCATCGTAAGTGAGGTTCCACTTGTGTACCGGAAACGACAGAGGAGAAGGAATTGACAACGCCGAACTGGAACCCGCCGGAGTATCATCCTGTTTCGCCATAATAATTTTTGCCGCAGATCTACTCCTCGTTTCAACTCCTTCATCCATAAACTAGCTTGATTGTGGGGTGGAAAGAAAATTATTAGTACACATGCAATAACACGACATGAACAATGATAAACCACATGCAATCGCCAATTCTAAGAAAAATAACAAATAAGGTATGCTGCTAGCGAACTGAACAGCAAAATAATTAAAGAGCGTAATAACGCTGATGAGCTGACGGAAACCAAAAGCAAAAAAACTGTTTGAATTTATGTATTAAAATATCAGATCGGTCAGCTGGTCGTCGGACGGGCTGTCATAAACCCAAGGAATGTGAGAATCAAATTACAACAGATCGAGATGTAAAAACATTTGATAATCGTGAAATAAAAACACCTACGCACACGTGTGAGAATCAACAATCAAAACAGGTTAAGCCGAAGCGCGCCAATGTGACATAATTGTTTACCTTTATTATTTACCCACCAAGGTTGGACATCTATCAATGTGAAGAGTATTCTAATCTTAGATAAAACAAGCAAGGCAATGTGGGTAGATATGTAATAAAAATACCATGTCGGAAAACATTGAATAATTTATTTAAATCCAAAACCCTGCCCTTGGGAACATTCTTAATTTAGCATTGAGACTCTAAAATAACAAAGTATATGTAATCATTAGGGGTGGCTGGATACGATTGTTCGTTCCAGCTGCAAATGATCGTGAATTCTCAACACGTGTCAATATGAATCTAATATGTTATTGAAATTGTAAGATTTAACTGATGGGCGCCTGTATTGAATAAACGATACATATTTTAAAATCAGTAATCTCTATAAATAGCTAAAACAAAATCTCGATCTGTTTAAATGACTAATTTAATTCTCACATTCTGAAGTTCGATGATGATAATGGGTCCCAGCACAATGACAGCCCGTTCCACAAGCACAACCTCCCGAACCGCGGTAATTCCGTCCACTCAGCGGCCCGAACTTCTCCTAGCTCGCCCGAGCCACGCGTGTCCTATTCTGTGTACAATGCAGCCAACAAGACCATGCGAAATTTGCGACTAGAGACACACCGCTAGCAGCAAACGTTACACGATATTACCTGGACTCTTCCTGTGGGTGAGGTAAACATGATTCCTTGCAACTATATCTCTACAATAAGCGCAACATTTATCGACAATATTAATTACTGTAACTTCCACCAATATAATGGTGTTCAAAATACGTTAGGAAGAATTCTTGATCTCGTTCTCTCTAATTTCTCGGTACGCGTTGCTCCCGCGAACGATCCGTTGGTTCCTGAGGATACTCACCACAAATCCATCATTATCACTGCTGAGTTCGTTGAACCACCGGTCGTAAAGGAAAAATTAATTAAAAGGCCCTCATTCCTTGGAACGTACTTAACTTAACCGATTCCGTCAATCCTGCAGTATCACATTTGTTTAGATTTAAACCCAGGACACAAACCAATTATGAAGTTGAGTTACCATCAAAGGTTGGATTGCTATCCAAGAATTATCTGATTTGTTCGCTAGATGTCGATAGAATCATTTCATTTTTTGTCCCTTTCTCACACAACAGACAAGGTAAAATATAGATGTACCAAACCTTTAAAAAGGCTTGGATCGGTAAAATTAACTTACTTCTTTACAAAAACTTGCACTAAGAATTTAAAATACTACTGAACCCTTGTCCGTTGGGTGAGGGAAAGTTATTGTCGTCAATTTGTAAATATTCACATCATAACAATAAAAAATCAAGAAATTAAAAGTGAAAACCAAAAAGTGCTTCATTTATGAAAAACCAGTCTACCCAAAGAAATTCTCCTGAGTGAAGACCTACATTTTTTACAACATTTTTACAATATTATTAATAATTTGATCTCGGATAAGGTTCCATTGGGCGTACTGGTAAACATTCCTACCCCCCGTGGTATAGCTCATCATTAATAAAACTTTTTCGCGGAAAGCAGAAATCTCGCAGATTATATATAACTTATAAGAACCCTTCCGATTACATTACTTTTTCAAGACTACGCATCAGACAGAAAAAAATGGCAAAGAAGTGTCACGAAGACTTTATTAATAATGCTGAAGAGAATATCGCCAAAGATCCCAGAGCATTCTGGTCATATGTTAAATCAAAAAAACTATCAGCATCTATTCCTAGCGTTTTAAATCTTAAGAATTTAACAGCCGAGGGGGGACAGGCAGTCTGTGATTTATTTTCTGAATATTTCCATTCCGTCTACGAACCGGCTGACCCTCTGGGGACTTCCTGCGATGACTCCGTAGTTAAGCAGGTCTGTGCGATAGGGTCAGTTTTTGTCGATGCTGACCTTATATCTAAATATTTAAAACGGCTTGATTCCAACAAGGGAGCTGGGCCAGATGGTATCCCACCACTGTTCATTACCGAGTGCGCAAATCATTTGTCACTTCCGCTATCTATACTGTTTAATATATCGCTTAAGACTGGTACATTTCCAGATATATGGAAAAGAGCCTACATCACGCCAATTCATAAATCGGGAAATAAGTGTGAAGCAGATAAATATAGACCCATTTCCAAGCTCTGCATTTTTTCAAAAGTGTTCGAAAACATAGTCTATGACCAGTTATTCCCTGTGGTAAAGAATTCGATCAATGAATTTCAGCATGGATTCATTGCAGGTCGCTCTGTTGCTACAAATCTTATAACATTTATAAATTTCTTATCTGCCTCTATGGATAAACGTGTGCAAGTTGATACAATCTACACCGACTATAGCAAAGCCTTTGATAAGATCAACCACAGCGTCCTGCTTAGAAAACTTGCTAATCATGGTATTCATGGAGATCTCCTTCGTTGGTTATCTTCATACATAACAAACAAGTCCCAGGCTGTGACAGTGGGTGGATTTTCCTCCATCTGGAAAATTATCAATTCCGGTGTGCCTCAGGGGTCCATTTTGGGTCCTTTGCTTTTCTCTATATATATAAATGATATTACGACAAGTTTTCACAACGCTCAAATTTTACTATTTGCCGACGATATGAAGATATACCTTCCTATAAGCTCTCCAGACTGTTCTGTGCGTTTACAAGAAGATCTTGGCGGACTGACGGATTACTGTCTCAGAAATAAGCTTTTTATCAATATTTCTAAATGTTGCAAAGTCACATTCACACGTAACCGAGTGAAAATACTGCATGATTACTCCATTTCTGGATTGCTGTTAACAAATAAAGATTATATACGTGACCTCGGGATTCTTTTGGACTCTAAACTTACCTTTGAAAAACACGTTGATAACATTGTCACCAAAGCAACAAAGAGTCTAGGCTTTGTACTAAGAACATGCAAATTTTTCAAAAACACCAAGACTTATCTGATTCTCTACAATTCACATGTTCGTCCTCACCTGGAATACTGTTCACAGGTTTGGAACCCGCGCTATATTGTTTATGTTAACAGGTTAGAAAGAGTTCAGGAGCGATTTCTCAAATTCCTCAATTTTAAATCATTCAATGTATACAATTCTTACGATGAAATCGAGAACCATTTTCAAATCACGAAACTGCTCAACAGGAGGCTTGTCGCTGATCAGATGCTCCTGTACAAAATTATTAACTCGAAAGTTGACTCCCCGGAGTTGCTAAATAAAATAAATTTCCACGCGCCGACTCGATATAGCAGACATAATACCCTTTTCTACATTGATAGATGCAACACCAATTCCAACCAAAATGAATTTATGCAAAGGACATATAACTACTATAACATTAAATTTGCACGTTTAGAAACACTTGCTGACATATTCACTGCTAGTTACTTTCGCTACAGAATTTCATTGTATAACATTCTACGTGCGAATAATACATAACACATATTCATGATGATTAAATTAATTGTACCGAATATTTTTAAATTACCTGCGTGGCAACTTTCCCTTATCCCTGTCCTCCCCTTACCCGTCCCAATCCAAATACCTAATTTGCACCCTATTTTCTTTACATTTATAATCGCATTTATTTTATTGTTGTGTTTTTATATTTAGGTTTATCACTTGTTGAATCTACACCTGTATTATATATTTTTTTTTTTTATTGCTGCTTCGTCCTGTTTTTTTTTCTTTTCTTAAATATTATAGTTTACATTCAGTTACGTTTATGTTTCTAAATACCTATCTGTGAACATTAATAATCTGTTTCTTGTTATCTTCCTATGTATATTATGTTATTAAGACTGTTTATGTTCCTTAAATAAATAAATAAATAACTTAATAGATACGGGAGGTTAGAATGAACTCTCAATAACCAATTTTGTTTAAAATAAAGCCTCGCCAAATTTTGGTTTTTAAGTAAACCAAAATGTGCCGTTTCTAAAAGTACCTCATAACAAGTATTTTTCAAGTAGTAGGGCTGAGAATTCATATTTAAGGTGGCTAGCACAGTATTTGTCATTGCTGGTGTAAAGGATCGAGTATCAACAAATGAAACAAAAATTATATGGTAGAATGATAGATCCACTGGAGCGACTAAGGCCAAGTGGAACACATTTTTTTACGATTTTTACGGTTTTAAAGTTTACGATTTTATAAAAAAAATTATAAATCCTACGAATATATGATTATCGACAAAAGATAGGTGAATTCATTGCCTATATTCCTATATAGAACTATATCAGTTTATATTGTCCGTATCAAAATTAGGAGGTATGATTTTTTTTAATGTGGGCAGAAAATATTCAAAATGATCTCCAAGAAATCACGAACTAGGCCACTTGCATCACATATTCTAAGACATTCTGCATTTTCTTTTGTTTTTTAATCGTATTTTTGAAACCCTGGGGATTTTTTTAAAATTTCAATCCGAAAACCAGACCATTTTTTATAAACCGGAAAGACGGGACATAATTTTATAGGTGTCAAAAAACGGTAATTACATAGCCGAAAATCATTTTTAAAAAAAAGAACGTTTTCCACTCGAATGGCACCGGAGAATAATGAGGCATACCAAAAGTATTACATTTCTTAAATATTTTTTCCTTGATCCATCTTATTGATCATAAATTATTATAATGTACAACGTCTATTTTACTAAATCCAATGTAATATACTTGTACTTGTAAATTATAATAATAAGAAGAATATTATTAAATTTGATTTTGTTAAAATCAGCACCATAACCATTATAACTCTAAACACGTACCGACATCTAAAATGTAAGGGGTTTTCTTCACAATATCTGTCAAAAGGTCAAACCAAATGATGAGTTCGCAGAGAACAAACAATAAATCTAGTAAACGAATTCAAAAATTCACCTGAAATCAAAGTGATGCCATGTAAAAAAAAAATCAGTGTGGAATTTTACAAAATTAATAGGAACATTTTCGGAGACGGGACATTTTCATGTAGTGACGTCACGAGCCCAAATAATGGATTTATTAATTTAAAAATTAAAAACTGTACAATTCTAAAAAAATTTACTAACATTTTCGTAATCTTAGTAAAAAGATTTATCCACATGATTTTTCCAAGTCGTTATGAAATCCATGCAAGTGGCCTATTGGAGGAAAGAGTTTTAAATCGCGCTGTCGCTCGAGTACATCTTGCGAAGTCACCCTACCGGACTGTTACTATTAATTATAATGAAAATTATTCGGCGCCGCCTAGCGGTTTCTTAAGGAAACAATTTGATTATGCCACTAAAATTTATCATCATCATCTACCGGAAAAATGCTTAACAAGTTTTGTAAAGGTATTTGGCATTTTTTTACATGAGTTCCACACAGGAGGCCCTGAGAAAAATAATTTCCCTGCTAAATCTCCAAACGTAGCGAACCACTTGGGGTGGCCTACGGCAGAGGTGTTCCAGCCTCCCAAATTGAATTATGGTAATTAACAGAATTAAGGTAATTGACCTCTTAAAAGGTAATAGACTGTAATTACTAGCCAATTACCTTTACAAAATAATAATTATAATTAATCTGAGCAACCAAATGTTACTGTCATCTTTGGCGGCAAATTGAAAGCTCACAATCAATTTTCAAAATTAATTTGACCACTATTAGGTATTACGCTCGACTACCGACAGATGTCTCTAACTAATTCCTATTACATTTCTGTCGTTATTATATGGAGCTCTCTCGTGTTTCTAGTTTCTAGGAATCTACAAATAAATCAAATGATAAACATTACTATCTACATCTGATTAGTTACACATGCAAGGCATCTTGAAAATACAAATTTAATGCAATTAATCTGATATACTATGTACTACACATTCCAGGCATCTCTAAAATTCAAATGATTTTACTATGATATATATTTTGTACTGCACATTTACAATACAGAAAGCCAAGAGAACCATCGGTGATAATATAAAATTTCTAAAATTTAAAATATCTCTTTTTATAGTTTTATGAGTAAAACCTCAAATTGTAATATTTAATTAAGTAAAGACAATATTAGCGAAACTCAATCGAATATCTGGAGACAGAAAAATCAGAAAAAGATATTGGCACCTCTGGGACTCGAACCCAGGACCTTTCTCTTTCCGGGAAAATGCGCTTACACTCCTCTAAGGTGTCAATATTTGATTCGGTCCTTTTTAACTGTAATGTAATATACTTTGACTAAGAACCAACAACATTAACTTCACTTTCTTACCGCATATTTTACTGGCCGCTATCTTTAAAAAATATATATATTCATCCTAGACTTACTGAAAAGTCAACAGATGTCACATATTAAAAAATAAAATGGATAAAAATTTATCCAAACACTATCTAGATAGCATTTAGTTCTGGTTTGGATCTTGCAATCATACATAAAGATAGCAGCCAATAAAATATGCGTTGAGAAAATTGGAGATAATGTTGGTTGTTCTTAGTCGAGATATGATGCAGTTAAATATGACCGAATCGTATAGAGATATCTTAGGTCAGCAAACTAATCTAATTAGGATTACGACCTAATTAGATTAGTTTGCATACGAAAATAATTTCTTCATTTCGTTGATTTTTCGAAGGTGTGCATTAGTATTAGTTAACAATATAGTTTGAATACGGAAAGAATTCGTTCATTTAGTTTAACGTTCGTTTGGTTTATTCGTTAATTATTCATTCATTTAGTTTATTTGTTAATTGGTAAACAATATCGGCGACACCCGAAAGCGCAGTCCCACCTATGTAGTAAAAACTGCAGACAGCACATCTATTATATTTCAATATCTTTGGGTTAAGTTAAGTTGGGTTAGGTTAGGTTAATAAATATTGTCCATCCTATTATAAAATACTCTTGCATGTACTGTATACATACTTATATCAATTCGAAAAACTAGTGTTTCGGTCAATTGATGTTCGAAAAATATGTTTTCAAAAAATTGCAATTGGTAAATTACCTAGACCTCGAGGTACCCAAATCCGCCAGCCACCATTACCTAGACCTCGAGGTACCCAAATCTGCCAGCCACCAATAATGAACAGCAGTTCAAATAATGATAGATGGTTGGATCTGGTCACCAAACACGGCTAAAGCCATTTCAAGCAATGTTTCAATTCTGAATATAGTATCTTCCACTCTGGAACGTGCCGCAAATATACTATATATTATTTTAAAGCAATTAATTGTGAAATAACAAACATTAATTAAATAAAATTTATTGCGTACATCGGGTTCGAACCCGCGACCTTCGGATTGTGAGCCGAGAGTGTTACCTCGGGACTACGGAGGCCGTCAAGACTAATTTTCGAACAGCACTTGGCCGAAGTGAATTAAACAAAATGTTGATGTTGTCTGGGTCACTAGCAGAACATTTCAAAATATCGTACAAATGTACAGGACCGTACTGCATCCCGTTGTTATTCCACTGAATATTTTAATGCACAGACACGTGTAAATAGTATTTGATTCGAATATTGCTTTTCTCATTATCTCAAAATGTTGCATTTGAAGATGTCTGACTAATCAACTGGACAATCGACGTATGAATATCATTGTATTATTGCTTTTATATTTTTCTTGCTTGTCTTATGTTATAGGTTTGGGCGTTTGCCTAGTTTGGGAAATTTTAATGCTAAATAAATAAAAATTTAATTAATATTAGGTCCTTACATATGAAATTGGCGTTTTGCATGGGAGGAACACAAAGTCGATTTTTTTAATATAATATATCTATTTAATCAAAGTATGTACCATTGCTATCTATGCACTTTTGCCATCTCATAGGTAGTTCATCGATCCCTTTACTAAAAAAACCATTCGGACGGGAATCAATAAAATCTTTGAAGGCGGTTTGGACTGCCCCATCGGAGTTGAATTTTTTCCCTTGCTAACCAAAGAAGTTAACCAAATTTCGAAAAAAATGGTAATCTGTTGGGGCAAGGCCCGGAGAGTACGGTGGATGTCTTAGACATTCCAATTGAAGCTCCTCTATTTTTTGTTGTGCAGTGTGTGGTCTAGCGTTCTAACGCGCGTTTGTTGATTTGCTTCACTCAATTCGTGAGGTACCCACCATTCAAGCTTTTTCACCTTCCCAATTTGCTTCAAGGGGATTAAAACAGTTTTATCACCAACACCGCAGCCTGCAGCTAACTCGGGCGTGGTTTGCGATGGATCCGCTTCCACAATAGCCTTCAATTCTTCATTATCAACTTTGGTCTCCGGCCGTCCACGGGGCTTGTTCTGCAGGTCGAAATTTCCAGAACGAAAACGTTGGAACGGAAAACGCACTGTGTTTTCTTTTGCGGCACCGTCGCCATATACATAATTAATCCTTCGAGCCGTTTCTGCAGCACTGGTGCCACGATGGAAATCGTACATTTGCGATATTTCAATTTTTCCATTTTTTTTAACTAAGTGACGCAAAGAAAAAAAACAATTAAGGAAAAAACAAATGAATTATAATTTTCGAAACACAAATACATGAGTAAATAGCTGTATAAATTTGAATTTGGAATTCCAAACCAAAGAGAAGATATTTGAGATCAAAGTTGCCAGTACGGCAAAACGCCAATTTCATATGTAAGGACCTAATTTTAAACAAATTTTAACCATCTTAAATTTAACCGACAAATTAAAAAAATATATAGAATTGTTTGTACGATGTTTTAATTGACCTTGTGTTGTTTGTGAGTTTGGATTTATTGCAATGACCCTCAGGCCAACATATATGTGATAGCTCGCATCATATCCAATAAATTGTAAATATCAAGTAGCGATGGCAATATTATTTGTCGTTTAATAATGTTATTAATAATGTTTTTAATAATGTTCAAACTGTCTTCTTACGGACTTCCCGCATCCTTGTGTGCGTGGATTGCCGACTTTTTGAGGAACCAGAGTTAAGCTAGCCTCTCAGAAACTGGGCGTACTGTACAGGGCCCGCAGATACTTTAATAGTACACAACTGCTAACCCTGTACAAATCGCAAGTGCGCCCCATGGTTGAATTTGGCAGCCACCTCTGGTCTGGAGCTCCAAAATACCTAAAAAAAACTCTTGACTCTGTGCAGAAACGGGCGGTCCGTTTGATAGATTCTCCCATCTTAACAGACGGACTGCAATCTTTAGAGCACAGGCGTCAGGTGGGAATGCTGTCCTTGATCTACCAGTATTACAATGGAAGATGCTCCGAGGAACTAGCGTCATTGATCCCCTCGGCACCGGTGCATAGTCGGGAAACACGCTAGTGACATTAGTCACATGAGAACGGGTCGTTTCTATGACTCGTTCTTGAGTTCAACGGCTCGGCTGTGGAACGATTTGCCGGCCTTTGTGTTTCCTCCCTCCTACAACATGGGTCTCTTCAAGACCCGTGTTCACTCCTTCCTTTCCACAAAAAGACCCTCCACACAGCATCTTCAAAGATGACATAGGCCCTGAGGGAAGTTATTTTCCTCAGGGCCTCCTGTGTGGAGTTAATGTAAAAAAAATATATATATGGCAAAATACGATTCATGAAAAATTACAATTCCGCTGAAAATTAACCCTTAACACCACGCGCGGGGGAATAGAGTCCCCCACCAAGTAGGTTATCGCAAATATATATATTTTTTTTTTGCTTGTTCTCAGTATTACCCGAGTGGTCGCGGATGGGTCGCGGTGAGCGGGCGTGCATCGGGCTGACGTTTTTGGTTGACGAGGTACGCGTTGTTGTGGGACCGGTCCCCCATGAGTTTAGTTATGTAAGTAAAATTTCTTGATTAATAAATATAATAGAATAATTAAATTGCTCGAAATGCCAGAAAAATGTTTGTCGTATATACTCCGACGATGTTAAAATTTGTGAAAAATGTGAATAATAATGACATATAAATATATATACAGACAAAACTGCAAAATGTTTGTACTAAATGACCAGGTCAAATATTGTATACAAGACTATTGTATTTTTATTTTTTTTAGTTATATGTCTAACAAGAAAAAAAAGTATTTAACTTTTGATTTTATTTTTTCATTTTCATTTTGGTACTTCAAATATAGTCTAAAAATTTCTTACTTTAAAGACACTTTTTTATATAAATTCCTATAAATATCACGTGTTTGTTTGTCAAAATGTAATAAACTAGTTTTCTTGGATTTATTATATGTCTTTCATTAATTTTAAATATATAAATACCAAGAAGGTGCTTATTTATATTTTTATGAAGCATAAAGCATAGACCTAGGTCCCCCATAAGTGAATGTGTGTAGGCTGAAAATAGCGATTGTTACTAGGGGTTAAAAGAGTCCTACTATATCTGAGGAACACTCTAGAGCAGTGTGGTCCGTGGACCACGGGTGGTCCGCGAGATCTAAAATTTATTCATTTACTACAAATTAACCAAATTAAAAAATAACGTATTTTGTCCGCACCAATTAAAAAAATCATCCAAATCAGATTGTAAAATTAGGCAATCATATATATTTCGTATTTTTTTAAACAATTTTAGATCATCCGCAAAAAGTAGGACATCTTTAAATATGTTTACAACCTCATTAATTAATATTAAGAAGAATAATAGGCTGAGGTGGGACCCTTGCGGGACACCACTTGTGGCCTCGAATACATAGGAGTCTATAAAATTTATCCCGACACTAAGCACTCTATTACTGAGGTAACAGATAATCCATGTCAATAAACTACCTTTGATACCCAACAGTCGGAGTTTGGACGTAAGAATGTGATGTCGAACCTTATCAAATACTTTACTGAAATCGGTGTATATAGAATCCACTTGTTGTTTCAGACTAAGGGATTAGATCGACCTCTGATAAAACCATGTTGGTTAGGAACAATAATATTGTTGATAGGTTTTATAATGGTATCTAATACTAATGACTCGAAAAGTTTTGGTAAAGAAGACATAATACAAATAGGTCTATAGTTTGATATATCGCTTTTGTTGCCTAAAGTAATCTAATATTAAAGATATATTAAAGTAATCTGAAAAAAACCGGAGGTAAATTACATATGTCCACTGCTAATGACCAAATAACTAGAAATCAAATCGTCAAAGACGAGATTGCAACAAATTTGGGAAACCCATATAAATTGAATAAAATCCTTGCAGTCTTGCAGACTACCCCCTTTCCTATCCCCCATATGTTATGTACATAAACTGTAGAGTAAGAACAATTGTACCAGTCTGAAGATGGCCTTAACAGGTCGATACCAGTTACGGTCACAAATAAATTAAGACGGCTCCAATAATAAAGGTTTGATCGTGGCTCACATTTTAATTAATTACCAAGACTTAGAATTTTAAACTTTAAACTTTCAATTCCAGCAGAGAAAGATCCAGTTCGGGTTTTCGTATTTATCCAATTTTATTCTCAGGAACGTGACATATTGGATTTAAGAACAGAGAAAACGTTAGAGATAGAAATTTTAAAATCTAAAGGAAAAGAACCAGAAATTGTTCCAAATTCAGCGAGAGAATCGGCTTTCTCGTTACCTCAATTCCTAGATGATCCAAACAAATACTGTTTCAAACTTTGATTCGTTTAGAGAATTTAGGATGTTTTTAATCTTACAAATAAGGTAGTCTTCTGGAAATCGAACGATAATTGAAGATATATTTAATACTGCACTTAGAGAGTCAGCGTATGTAAATATTATTATTATAGGAAAAAATTATTGCTAAAATTAAATTATTTTTCTGTTAATTTTCATTTTATATCCGCCATTTTTGCGATTACAACTTTTTTGCAAACTGTAGTTTGCGCATTCTACATTCATACTACAACAAATTTTGTTTTTAATTTCATGTTTTAAATGATTTCCAAGGACTCAAGAAATTAAATAATTTAATTTCATTTTTAAAA
Organism: Limnephilus rhombicus; assembly: GCA_929108145.2. Taxonomy (NCBI): domain Eukaryota; kingdom Metazoa; phylum Arthropoda; class Insecta; order Trichoptera; family Limnephilidae; genus Limnephilus; species Limnephilus rhombicus. Next base: position 27,724,683 of record OV815299.1, on the reverse strand, counting down.
TCATTTAATTTTTAAATGATTTTCAAGGATTTGGTTTTACCCTACGCTTGCGGCCGCTATATTATTATCTACGTATAGTGATATTGAACTCAAACTTTCAAAAATGTTTTTAAGTGAAACTTCTATAGCCCCGCTGTGATTTGGATTTCGGATGAATCGAAAATGACGATTACTGCACCTACGACGCATCAACTGCGCTCATTGGCCGCTTTGATTACGATGTCACTTTTAAAGCCTCCTATTGGTTGAGTTATGGAAAATTACGCTGGTCTGCGCTCATTGATCGCTTTGATTATGACTTCACTTTTCAAGTATTGGTTGAGATTTTTTTGGTAAAGTTTCCCTTCTACCGCGTGCAAACTGTACTCGATTTTTTTTCTTGTCCAAATGAACCTTTACATGTAACAAAAGTTTCGTGAACGAAAACAAATTTTATCTTTCTAAAAAACGCATTGAAAATTATTATATTTTATGTTTTTATTTGTTATAAAAATAATTAATTTTTATGTTTTTATTTGTTATCTTAATATGTAAAACAAAGTCGGGTTAGTTACACTATTTATAACTCGAGAACGGCTGGACCGATTTTGATGATTTTTGATTTGTTGGATTTGTCTCCGCCCCGGATAACAGAATAACTATTAAAACATCGCAAAAATTGACGAAAAATAAAGTTATGAAGAAAATTAAATTTTTCATACATTTTGTATGGAACGAATTCTCATATTTTGAAAGAACTGCAGCAATATTGTGATAGGTATAATATTTAACTGTGCGTGAATTCCAAAAATTCAAAAACGTTAAATTTCAATGCGCTGATTGTTTTGCTTTTGTTCTTAATCATATAATGTGCTGCCCCTCTTTCTTACACACTAAATGTCAATAGTCGAAAATGAGACAAACGGTGAACATATGTCTCTGTATCCCTCCAAGGAAAAATACCATAATAATAAATCTCTGAAATTAAACGCATTTTTTTTAAGTAAGCTCCATTCAGGACCTTTGTCATCTTGGGGGATGCTGTGTGGAGGGTCTTTTTAAAGAAGGGTAGGATAGGAAGTTCTGGGAAGGAAAAAGGCATGAGGGGTGGGTAGGAATCTGGAGGTCAGTGTATCCGGGAGTGAATCCATCCCTCCAACTGCGGTGCAAGGCCATTGCCTTGACCGGAATTGACTTTTACCTTGACCTTTCCAGCCGGACTCTTTTTCTCCGGAGAGAATCCGGCTGGAAAGGTCGAAAGGCCTCCCTCAACCAGTCTCTCTCGATCCGGCCCGCCACGCAGCAGGTGGGCAGACGCATCCGCCGCCAAGACCCGCATAAAAGTCACCCCATGAACCCGGTCACCCCTGCTAAATCACCAAACGTAGCGAATCACTTAGGGTGACCTATGGCAGAGGTGTTGGTTATCCAATAAATGGTTCCCGAGGCGGCGCTTCCTTTCGAAAATTCCCGTAAGTATGTGGAAAAGTAAAAAAATCACAAAAAATATAAATCCGTACACAACGCCATATCTAATACTGACAAAAAAAAACACGGACAGTTGGGCATCGATAATTGCTTCATTGTGTAAGTTTTAACTTAATAAAAAAACTTTATTAAATTAAACAGTTATTGATTCCGAGCTAGTAAAAATATAAAATATATTTTTATATATTTTTATTTATTTTGGTATATTTTTATTTGTTATATTTTATTATTAAAATATAACAAATAAAAATACATAAAGATATGAATTAAAGACATGGGAAGGAAGAATATAGATACAATTTTGCAACCTAATAAAGATTATTGCTTGTATTGTACTTTCTTTTAGATTTAACTTTACAGTTTTCCTTTTTTTAAGATGTTAACATAGGTATTTACTTATATTTCAAACAAGAAAACTTGTAAAATGTGTCCTTAGAACGGGAACCTCAGTAAGGACACATTTTTCTCTAAAAACCTGTAAACCAAAGAAAAAATGAATAAATAAATAACCACATTCGTACAAAGAAACTACACATATTTCGCAACAAAACTCCATAAAATCCTTCCCAAGACATAAAACTAATAAAAAATTCTAAAGAGTACAAATCAAGAATAAAGATATGGCTAAAAGAGGTCAATGAAAAAACCCTAATGAAGACACTTAACGACATAGAAGACAAATAAACCATACTTAAATAAATTTGGTCCGCCTCGGCACAGGACCCTTAGTGAGGGAACTAAGAAATACAATATCTATACTTAAATTCACCGTTATATTTTGAATACGTAATTATTTTTAATTTTTAAAATTAAAATAAATAAAAAAAAAAACTTCCACGGCATTCAAAACGCCCCCATTTCGAAGTACTATCAATGAAGATAACATTATCAATGTTGCTGACGTCTTAATAAAAAGTGGGCCGCGTACTTTGACTCTGTTAAACGATTGTATTTGGTCCTTCAGTAGTTGGTAGTACAGTGGGTGTGTCAGAGAAGTAGATTGTTCTAGCAAGACTAGCCACAATTTTATAACTAACTAACCATCAAGCCGTTTTTCCGCAGGGGTAGGCAGAGGGCACGGACCGCCAAACAACTCGGTCTTGGCACACACTCCTTGCCTCATTCATACATCGTCTCATTCATGCTCTTCTATTATTCTGACTCTTGACATGACCCGACTCAACTATCTGATTCACTTGGTCGTGCCATGTCTTTCTTGGGCGTCCTCGACTTCTTCTAACATCGCATTTGCGTCATAAATTCTCCTTACATTCCTTTCGTCGTTCATTCGCTCTATACACCCAAACCATCTTGCATTATTTGCGGATCTCCACGTTTCTCACACGATCGTACATGTTTTGCTACACATACGCTTCAGGTATCTCATTTCCACATGCCTCACTGCACACTGCACACTGCACACTGCACGCTGCTCACTGCACACACCGTTGCAGACTAGCGCTCCATTATGGACGGCTAGCTTCACTTTTACTGCTCTTCTGACTTTTGATTTTCTTATAAATTTGCGGATCTCCACGTTTCTCACACGATCGTACATGTTTTGCTACACATACGCTTCAGGTATCTCATTTCCACATGCCTCACTGCACACTGCACACTGCACACTGCACACTGCACACTGCACACTGCACACTGCACACTGCACACACCGTTGCAGACTAGCGCTCCATTATGGACGGCTAGCTTCACTTTTACTGCTCTTCTGACTTTTGATTTTCTTATAAATTTGCGGATCTCCACGTTTCTCACACGATCGTACATGTTTTGCTACACATACGCTTCAGGTATCTCATTTCCACATGCCTCACTGCACACTGCACACTGCACACTGCACACTGCTCACTGCACACACCGTTGCAGACTAGCGCTCCATTATGGACGGCTAGCTTCACTTTTACTGCTCTTCTGACTTTTGATTTTCTTATAAATTTTTATTCTATTTTCTTTTGACTTGATTAATTGGTGTTATTTCACAATTTATTCGTCTTAGGGAAAAAACTGCTCACGTCAATAGTGTATGCCGCCCCCTTACTAATATTGTGTTTGTTACTCTTTCACGCAAAAAACTAATGAATGGATTGTAATGAAACTTTACAATAATATAGCTCATACATCAGAATAACATATAGGCTGTAATTTATAAAGCTGACTAGGAAGGGGAACGGGGACGCACGGGAAAGGTGATTCAGGGAGAAACAGTGTATTTCTTTGAATATGGCATTGCATTGCAATGCATGCCGGAAACCAGCTAGTTAAAACAATGCGTAGTTTATTTGAGACACGTTCCCATGTAGTAGCCATTTTCAGTGTCGCCCTATTGGTAGAATAAAAACGTAGTTTGAAATGGGTATAGGCGTATTTGGAAATAGCACGGTCGATCGATAAGGATTGTATCGGTAACTTCTCATCGTTCTCTAGGATAATTGCAGATCGCCAACGAATAAATAGTAACATTGTCTGAACGTTAGCTATCTGTAGTTGTCCTAGGAAATGATGAGTGTATGCTTGGAGACACGCTTCCATGCCATATCGCCCTTCGTTTCTATTATCTATGGAAAAAAAACAGCATCTCAGCTCTTGGAAAAATAGTAAAATACGAGTATATCTGATAATTTTTTTTATGTTCAATTAATTTTTCTATTATCTTTGGAAAAAACCCAGCAACTCAACTCTTGGAAAAATACTAAAATATATCTGGTATTTTTTTTTATGTGCAAGTAAGAACATCATATAATGTTCCCGATTAAAAATATCTTTTGAGAAGGACGAAACATCACGCTGCGACTGAGGAATCTAAAAAGGCCAAAACAAAACGCTGAGAAATGTTGCATCAGAAAATGAACGAATGAAAACGTTCCCCGCTGCACACACCCATCTGCTAAAATTAGAACTTGTCATCGTGCTCGAGTCATGTGATAAGAAATAAGCACAGCACTTGACGTCACAGACATTCAGCAATTTTATGACCCGAAACAAGGATCTTATAAACGGGACCATGCTGATATAGTAACATGTTATTATGCCTACTGATTTTACTGTTATCAGCTAAAATAAGTTAAAATATTATCATTTCAAATATACAAATATTATATTAAAAAATAACATAAAAACAGAAAGCGTTCAGGGAAAATATGTTATAAATCAAAAGGAATTCGGAATGCCTGATGGCCGATGCAACACGGGCGCAGTGAAATTTAAATAATACAATGGATATTTTACAAAATTGTTGCTATTACCGACGCTGTTAGCTGTTACCCCACCGAATAATGAACGAAAGGGACAACTGCACCTCATGTTGATGCTCAATAAAATCGTCAGAATCGGGTTTTATGCTCCCTTGTTTTCTCTTCCAAAACTGAACCGATTTAAAAAAAAATTCACCATCTATATCATCATCATCATCATCACTATTGGCTCTACAACCCCTGGTGGGTCTTGGCCTTCTCATGAATCTTCCTCCACTCATCTCGGTTTTGTGCCAGCTCTCTCCAGTTTAGAAGCTCCAAGATAGATATGTCTTTGAGGACGTTGTCGCTCCATCTTAGTCTTGGTCTTCCCAGGCTCCTTCGCCCTATTGGTCTTGAGTTCAGCAGGGACTTTGGTGCTTGATGCTCTGTCATTCTCTACATATGACCCAGCCACCGAAGTCTTCCCAGTTTTATAAATTTTGCGACGTTTAGCTCCCTAAACAAAGTATAGAGCTCATTATGATAAAGGATAGAAGAGAGCTCAAAAATGATAAAAGAGCTGAATCACAAGAGGAGTACAAAGTGCTGAGAAACCAAATAAATAGAGAATCAAGAATAGCCAAAGAAACATTCTACCAGAAAAAATGCGATGAGATAAACGACGACCTCAAGAGAGGAAATGTAGAAAGAGCTCACGCTGCGGTGAAAGACTTCTTTGGAATGAGAGTTGAAAAGGGTAATGCAATAGAAGGAGAAGACGGCAAAATACTTTTCGAAAATGACAAAATAGGAGAGAGATGGAAAAGGTATCTCGAAATGCTGTATAATGGAAAGGGAAATAATGACAACGAAACATTGATAGAAAGAGAAAATGAGGTAGATGCAGATAATTTGGGAGATCCAATCACTAGAGAAGAGTTTGACCTCGCACTGAAAATCTCAAAAACGGGAAAGTACCCGGAATCGATGACGTTCCGGCTGAACTAATTAAGCCAGCAGGAAAAGGAACTATAGATGCCCTGTTTAAAATTATACAGACAATGTATAAGACTGGAACGATACCAGAGGATTTCGAGAAATGCCTAGTTGTCGCATTACCAAAGAAGGCGGGCACGACGAAATGTGAACAATACAGAACGCTTAGCCTAATATTCCATGCCTCAAAAATATTGACTAATATCATTCTAAAAAGAATCGAACCAAAAGTAGAGAACATCCTTTCCGGAGACCAGTTTGGCTTTAGAAGAGGTGTTGGAACCAGGGAAGCAATATTTTCACTACGAATACTACTTGAAAAAAGAATAAAAAGAAACCAAAACACATTCATCGCATTCATAGACCTGGAGAAGGCTTTCGACAAAGTTGAATGGAAAAGACTCTTCGAGATTCTGAAGAGAATTGACATCAAATATAGAGATAGACGAATAATCCAGGCGCTATACAAGAATGAGGCCGCTATAATTAGATGTGACAATGATGCAAAAGAAGCCAGTATAAGACAAGGGATTATGCATGGATGCTCTCTGTTACCTGTATTTTTTAACGCTTATATACAAAGTGCGATTGATGACTTGAGAGAGAGAATGAGTCACAGAAAAGGTGTAAAGATACACGGGCAAAAGGTGGATATGATACGGTTTGCTGACGGTATTGCTATGGTTGCTGAAAGCGAAGAAGAACTGCAAGAGGCCTTAACAATCATGCAAAGCATTCTTCAAAACAACATGAAGATAAATAAAGACAAAACAAAGCTGCTGACTGTAGGCCGAACGCAACATCAGATGAGAGTAGAGATGTCAGAAGTTCCACTAAAGAACACCAAGGAGTTTGTCTACCTCGGGAGCAAAATAACATGGGACGGTCGGTCTAAGAGCGAGGTCGACAGCCGTATACACCAGGCTAGGCTTGCATTCAATAAAAGGTCGAAAATAATAGAATCGAATAATATAGACCTAAAACTGAGAATACTCCTCATCAAGACCTATGTATGGAGTATCTTGATGTACGGCTCCGAAACATGGTGCCTATCCGAAAGAGATAAACGGAAACTAGAGGCTTTTGAGATGTGGTCCTATAGAAGACTATTAGGAATTTCCTGGAAAGACCACGTCACAAATGAGGAGGTTCTCCAAAGAATCGAAGGAGGAAGGCACCTGCTCAGGACCTTGTCCAAAAGGCGCGCAAGATGGATCGGCCATGTAATAAGACAAGAAGGCCTCTTGCATGCCACAACGGAGGGTATGACCGAGGGGACAAACGCTAGGGGACGCCCACGCCGAGAGTACCTGGAGGACCTGCTGGTGGACGTGCGCTGCTCATCATATGCAGACTTCAAAAGAGCCGCACAAGACAGGGAAGAGTGGAAGAAACGTATAGATGAAATTGCTGCAAACCACTCCCACGATTGAAACCAGAGAGAGAGAGAGAGCTCATTGTTATATCGTCTGCGCCAAAATCCATTTTCTAGAACCGGTCCGAAGATACGCTTCGAAATTTTTCTTTCAAAAACGTCCAGTGCTCGCTCATTTCTCGTAGTTAGTACCCAAGTCTCAGCTGCGTACGTAAGTACTGGTCTGATAAGTGTTTTGTACACTAATATCTTTGTGTTTCTGGACAACAGTCTGGATTTTAATTGGTTTTGTAGGCGGAAATAACAACGATTTGCGTTCAGTATGCGCTTCTGGATCTCCTCTGTGGTATTATTGTCGTTTGTTATCAGGGAGCCTAGGTATGTGAATCTTGGTACCGTTTCGAAATTTTGGTTATCTATAATCTATCAACATCTATATCAGAAGAAAATATTCTATTTCTATTCGTTTCATTTTTTTAAATACATTGAACGCTTTTACTATTTCCGTGACGATTCCCGTTTGTAGGTAATTTTTGCACAATAAACCCTATACCATTTCAGTTGTCGCCGCGACTGAACCGGTGTTGGCTTTGTAGGTGATTTTTGCACAACAAACCCTATCCCATTTAGTTGCTGCTGCCGCGACTGAACCGGTGTAATATGCTACCGGGAATATTATTATTTTCTGAAATATGTGTTTATTTGATGGGGTCGTACGATCGTACTGTACTACCGTGAGTTGGGTAGTTGTATTACGTAAGTGTAATATATTTCAATTGAATGTATTATTATTTCCTATCATGTTTGTAGTTACCATTTCAATAATAGGTACTCATTAATCAGTGCAGTGTACATGTGTGCTATGTGTTGTGTGTACCATACTCGATTCTTCCGTAAACTGGTTCGGCCTCCAATTTGTTTGATAACTTTCCTATGGCAAACAACAAGCTTCCTTGATAACAGTTCTGCTTGACATTGATATGCTTGATGTAACCCTAAGTGACCAGTTCAGGTATGGGGCTCCATCGAAGCCAGAGTAAAGTTGGCCTCCCAAAAACTGGGCGTACTGTACAGGGCCCGCAGATACTGCACATAGTACACAATTGCTAACCCTGTACAAATCACAAGTGCGCCCCACGGTTGAATTTGGCAGCCACCTCTGGTCTGGAGCTCCAAAATACCTGAATAATACCCTTTACTCTGTGCAGAAACGGGCGGTCCGTTTGATAGATTCTCCCATATTAACAGACGGATTGCAATCTTTAGAGCACAGGCGTCGGGTGGGAATGCTATCCTTGTTCTACCGGTATTACAATGGAAGATGCTCCAAGGAACTAGCGTCATTGATCCCTCCGGCACCGGTGCATAGTCGGGAAACACGCCAAACGCGTGCCCCACATTTGTACACGGTAGACATTTGGCACATGAGAACGAGTCGTTTCTTCGACTCGTTCTTGTGTTCAACAGCTCGGCTGTGGAATGATTTGCCGGCCTCTGTGTTTCCTCCTTCCTACAACATTGGTCTCTTCAAGACCAAAGTTCATTCCTTCCTCTCCTCAAAAAGACCCTCCACGCAGCATCCCAGATGACATAGGCCCTGAGGGAAATTATTTTCCTCAGGGCCTCCTGTGTGGAGTTAATTTTAAAAAAAAAGTTCTAACTGGAGCTCTAGCACGGTCAAATCTATAAATTTCAATGGTGACCCGACAGTTGATCCGCCGACGATTGCCCCCCGAAATAATATTTACTTTAAAATTATACCTTTTTGTGCGTTAATTACCAATTGGCATGTTTTTGCTGCTAGGCCCTGTGTGCGGCTTTTGAGTTTGCTAAACATGTATAAATCCAATAGGAACTGATTCCAAAAATAGCCGGTTCCTCGAATCCATTGTGATCCAGTGGCAGCTAGTCACCGGAACAAAGTAACCGCGCCAGGCAATGATGTCATTTGTAATGTATATCCGTATGGGACTATTATTCACAACTGTCGCGCCGGTTACAACAATAATCCATTGTGATCCAGTGGCAGCTAGTCACCGGGACAAAGTAACCGCGCCAGGCAATGATGTCATTTGTAATGTATATCCGCGTGGGACTATTATTCACAACTGTCGCGCCGGTTACAACAATAATCCATTGTGATCCAGTGGCAGCTAGACACCGGGACAAAGTAACCGCGCCAGGCAATGATGTCATTTGTAATGTATATCCGCGTGGGACTATTATTCACAACTGTCGCGCCGGTTACAACAATAATCCATTGTGATCCAGTGGCAGCTAGTCACCGGGACAAAGTAACCGCGCCATGCAATGATGTCATTTGTAATATGTATCCGCGTGGGACTATTATTTGCGTACGGCACGGCATCAGAGTTGCATCCTAAGCCGGATTCTTAAATTTCAACATAATTTCAAACGTAAAATCGACTTCAAAAATACCGTTAATAACAAGTTGGTATGAATATCAAACGAATTATACAAAGTGAATATTTTTTGTACTTATGCGCTTGTAAATAAGTTAGTTATACATACAGATGTATAGACAAGTAGTTTTTTCCTTGACGCATTTGAATAAAAAATGTTTTATACTTTGTTATTACATCATATCTGCACACCCCTTCAGGGTCACAATATCTTGTGTAATTAGGTACCTATACGGTATTTTCCCTAAACCGACTGCATCATATTGTATTTATGTATGCCGAGGGGCCAATTGTGGACGGATCAACTGTCATGGAACCCTTTGCAATATCGGATCGTAAGCGTGATTTCCGATAGTTTTATTTCGATGACCCTTTTACCGTTGACAGCCGAATCGATATTTACAGGGAATAAATAATATGAAATGCGCTAGCAGCATTGGCGGACCTATCTACGAATTCACATCCCGAAACGTCAAACACCAATCAATTACGTAAAAATAATAATTTTCAGTTTCAGTTTTTTCAGTTTTCAACCCGGGCGTTTATTCATTTTTCATTTATTTACATGGTATTATTTTACCCACCTCACTAGACGAAGTCTGTTCCGAGGTAGCTAAAAAACATTTTATTTTTATTAAAAAGGATATGAATCAAGGTAGATAAACTATATATAAAAAGATAAAAAAAGTAGTATAAAAAGAAAAAAAAATAATGTGATAGTATAAATGATAAAAAATAATAATGATAAAAAAAAAGTATAAAAAGATTTTAAAAATAATGTGAAATTATATGCCTATATGCACTTTGCATATTCCTATGCTTATATGATAAAAAAAATTATATATGAAAGATAAAAATAAAAATAAAATACTATGAAAAAATATACCTATATGTTCAAACATGTACCTTTTCTTTTCCGTATATCTATATAAACACACATATATACATATACACATGTATACACACCTACACATATACATGCATACACACACGCATGCATACATAGATATATACACATACACACAAACATGCATACGTACATAATATTGTTATATTAAATATCTATGCATAAATTTTGTTTTTGTTTTTGTTATTTGACATATTTTCGTTAAAAGATTGCATACGTAAATAAAAATTATACATTTAAATAAGAAAATATAAATACCGTGGGTAATAGTTAAAATTGTATGCTGTATTACATTAATTTATTACATTACAACACAGGTACATGATAGTTAATTTGGAAAGTTGAATTGAAATACTAACCTAATTTGCAATTTGAGAGGCGGATATGGACACCACTGCCCCGGGAACCAATTATTGGATAACCAACACTTCTGCCATAGTGGTTCGCTACGTTTGGTAACATAGCGGGGGTGCTCGGAGTCATGGGGTGAGGTTTATCTGGGTCACACTGCACACTGCCCCCAGATTCCTACTAACCCTCATATATTTTTTCTTCCCAGTACATCCTCTCATTTGTTTCGTATTACTACACACGGGAGTTAATTAGTTAATAGGTGTTTGTTCATATTTCAATCATTTTCGTTTCTCAAAGAACCAACGGAATAAATTGATTGCGTCTTAGATGCATTTTTTATATCTACTACTATTTTCGAAAGACATAATTAAAATAAATGCTAATATTGACAGTTAGCCGAAACCTATCTGATACTATGGAGGCCGGGTTCTTCTTCTTCTTCTTTCGTATGGTGGGGGGTCAGAGGGGGACATCTAGGTCTGCGAGCCAGTCTAGGGCCTCAGGCGTTGCCCTGTGGACCTCATCAATCCCGCCGGGGAATGAATGGAGCGGGCATTCGTTGACCACATGTTCGGTGGTCTGCACCGCACCGCATTCACACGTCGCCGACTCTTTAAGGCCCCATCTATGCATCATGTGAGCACAACGGCTATGGGAGCACCTTATCCTATTGATGGCAGTCCAGAGTTTGCGAGGCAATGAGAACCCAGGCTGTCTCTCAGTGGGGTCTTGTACGAGATGGGCGTTTTTGACGTTGGATGATTGCCACTCAAGCTTCCACCTATCTTCTGGGGTGAGAGGTGTTCGAAGGAGTCTTTCTCCTTCCGTCCAGAAGGGTTTTCGAGACTTTAAGCGGCATGCCGGGTGAGAAACGACATCATCGTGCAAGGGTATTTCGCTTTTTTGCAGCGCCTTCTTGTATTCCCTCAGTGTTGCAATCTCTCGCCTGATATTTGGCGGGGTTATATTTGCAAGTACGGGGAGCCAAGGAAGAGGAGTCGATTTTAAGGTTCCGCTGGAGGCCGGGTTAAAGTTTATCATTGTCTGTAGGAATATCCCTTAACGTTAATCACGCTCGCAAATATTGATACCTGGCAGGTTTGGTCAATATCGTATTGATATCGTATCGTATGGCCTCCAGAACTTTGCGTGATTGTACTTATGAGTACTTCTTGGTAAAGTTGCAGGAATGTTGGGCGTATGAAACCATCCCTCCCACTGCGATGCAAGGCGATGTTCCGAGGGAGTACGGCTGGAGAAGTCAAAGGGACTCCCTCAACCATTCTCTCCCAATCCAGCCCGCTACGCAATAGGTGGGCAAACGCAAGCGCCGCCAAGACCTAGACAAACCTCACCCCACGAACCAGATATCGATACGCGTATCCTGTATACCGCTGCAGATAAATAGCGTGAAATGTTAGTTAGTGTTAGTGAAAACGTTAAGCTAGCAAATTGTTTTTGAAACAAATTAATGTGTTTGCCGATTTTTCTATTAAAAGTTGTTGTGACGCGGATATTGGAATTTGTACTCCCAATGTTGATTAGAAGTTTCAGTTTTTTCAGACGAAGAGTGAGATGTGATATTTGGCCTCATAACAGATCACAGACCTTCTGGAAAGACGAGACGAGACAGCATCTAGAGGACGCAACCAATGGAGAGGACCCAGTGGCGTAGCAGGATGAGTGGCACCTGGTGCGGCACCACAAGAATGAAAGTGGTATCACCCCAAGATTTTAAATCAATCTAAAATGCCAATTTCGACCATCTATCTATCTATATATAAATAAAAATTTAGGTTCCGTATGTTTGCGTTCGCTAATCTCAAAAGGAATCGATGGATTGACTCAAAATTTTTACAGAACATTGCATTTCAGCAGAAGAGGGTTTATACGTAATTTTTAATTGGAAGTTCAAAAGGAAAGGGATAATTTTATGCGTTTTAAATTGACTCATAATTTGTCATGGTAAAAAACGGAATGACAGTTCTAGACAGTGTTGCATTTCATTAATTTTATTAAAAGTTACAAAAATTTATGATACCTACCATTAGGAATTAAAAGAATTTAATCGGATTTTAAAGTAGAATTATATCTAACAAATTATATTACTATTTTCACTCATTTGTTTTCTCTGTGCGTTTTAAATTTACTCATAATTCAGTCAGTTCGTAACTTTGCAAAATCTAAAAAAAAATCAGATAAAAAATCGAATTATGTATGACAAATTTTCAAAAGGTCAAAAAAGTGTAATAAAGTGATGCCTCGCTCACGTTCAAACATAGGCTGTCGTACTCGACACGCAAAAGAAAGATCGTCAGAGAAGATCAAACAGAATGATCAAGAACGTTTAGACGATAATGAAGATGTTCGAGTTAGAATTATTCAGAGGCGAGCAGAAGTACTGGCGAATCGTCGGGAAGAAAGACTTAAAAGCTTACGAGTAGAAGCGCGAAGAAGACGAGCAGCACATTCATCTCAACAACGTAAAGAAGAAATAGATCAACGCCGAAGATGAATGCAAGTGCAACTTTTGAATAACCATGATTCGTACCATCGAATTGCTTTTTCATAGGAAAAAGGGAATAAATTCGGTGTTTGGGCTAAATTCCTAAAAAATAAAACTAGTTATTTTTATACTAATTTGGGGTCGGGGAATCCGAATCTGAAAGAATTAGGCGGCGGCAAGCAATATTAACTGAATTACAGGACTTTAAAAAAATTTATACACATACAGGAAAATAGCCATTTTGGAAGCATTTTGACTCCTAGAAAATCAAACTAGTTATTTTTATACTAACTATGGGCCGGGGAATCCGAATCTGAAAGAATTAGGCGGCGGCAAGCAATATTAACTGAATTACACGACTTTAAAATTTTCTATACACACACACATGAAAATAATCATTTCGGAAGTATTTTGACACGCGTAGTACAAAGATCATAGAAAAACAAGAAATATACAAAAACATGTGCCGGCAGTGTTACCAGCTCTCAAAAATATTTATCCCTATATCAATATGAAAATAGATAACAGCAGAAAAACATACCTTATAAATCGACCAAGTCTTCTTCGTCCGTCGTATCCTTGTCAAACTCGCTTGTCTCGAAGGGTTCCTGTCAGATACGCGGATCATATAAGAGTCCAGCTAAGCGGTAAAACTCCAGCCCCTTTATACCGCCTGCTCGCGTCCCTAACCTAACCTAACCTAACGCTAGGTTTGTGTAATATGGTTTGTGCCCCTTTATGCTCGCGTCACGGCAAAAAAACATCCCTGTTTTCAAGTAGTTTAGCGGCTACGCTAGGTTTGTGTAACATGGTTTGTGCCCCTTTATACCGCCTGCTCGCGTCACGGCAAAAAAACATCCCTGTTTTCGAGTAGTTTAGCGGCTACGCTAGGTTTGTGTAACATGGTTTGTGCCCCTTTATACCGCCTGCTCGCGTCACGGCAAAAAAACATCCCTGTTTTCAAGTAGTTTAGCAGCTACGCCGGGTTTATGTAACATGGTTTGTGATACAAAAGTGAGTAAAATTTATAAAAAATAAGTACTTAAAATATAAACATGTTATTTTACGTTATTAATATTACTGCTTAATGGCAACACTTAATTTTGTGTGGTAAAAACATCTATGTTATCTTGTTTTTCTATGATCTTTGTACTACGTGTGTCAAAATACTTCCGAAATGATTATTTTCTTGTGTGTGTGTATAGAAAATTTTAAAGTCGTTTAATTCTGTTAATATTGCTTGCCGCCGCCTAATTCTTTCAGATTCGGATTCCCCGGCCCATAGTTAGTATAAAAATAACTAGTTTGATTTTCTAGGAATCAAAATGCTTCCAGAATGGCTATTTTCCTGTATGTGTATAAAAATTTTTAAAGTCCTGTAATTCAGTTAATATTGCTTGCCGCCGCCTAATTCTTTCAGATTCGGATTCCCCGACCCCAAATTAGTATAAAAATAACTAGTTTTATTTTTTAGGAATTTAGCCCAAACACCGAACTTTAGCCGGAAAAAGATATTAAATAAAATACCTCTTGTAAATTTGTTCAAATTGGTAAAATGGATAAAGTTTGTCCACACTGCAAAGCGATGAAATAAAGGAGAAACTCAAGGAATGTGTTGTGCGAGCGGCAAAGTGAAGCTACCTGAAATTGATCAGCCAATAGCACAACTGATAAATTTGTTGCAAGGAATTATTGATGATTCAAAACATTTCCTCAAAAATATTAGAAAATACAATTCATGTTTTCAGATGACTTCATTTGGAGTTAAAGTTATAAAAGAAAATTTTATGCCGACCTTTAAATTTCAGGGACAAATTTACCATAAAGCTGGCTCTTTGCTTCCCTTTCACAGCAATCAACATAAATTTCTACAAATATATTTCATGGGAGATCAAAATGATCAGTTGAATGCACGCTGTCAAATCTCTACTAAAGTCAAAAGGCATATTGTTGAGTCGTTGCAAAAAATGTTACATGATAACAATAATTTAATTCGAATGTTCAAAAATGCAATTGATCTCATGCCATCAGACAGCCATAAAATTATCATTAGTGCTGATCAAACACCAGCAAGTGAGCAAGTCAGACGATATAATGCGCCAACAATTAATGAGGTGGGAATTGTCATGGTCGAAGAAGAATTTCATACTCGCGATATCGTTTTGCAACGCAGAAATGATTAACTAAAAGGAATTGCTGACACTCATATGTGCTACGATCCACTGCAATATCCAATTCTGTTTCCAAGCGGTCAAGATGGTTATCATTTCAATAATAAAATGATAAAGACAGTGACAGGTGAATACACAGAAAAAAAGTTAGTTCAATGAATTATTATTCGGATCGAATTATGGTAAGTGAAAATAAAGATAACCATCTTCCGATATGCCGTCAGCTCTTCCATCATTACATTGTCGACATGTACGCGAAAATAGAATCAGAGCGACTACTATTCATTAGGCTCAATCAAAAGAAACTAAGATCAGAAGAATACATACGTTTGAGAGATGCGATAAGAAATGTTGGTGATGTAAGCAACATAGGGAAGTTGACCATTTTGCCGGCAACATATAGTGGTAGTACTCATTTGTACAACTTTTTCAGTTTATTGTGTTATATACGACATGCTTATAATTATACTCCTGAATAACTAGATCCATAATAACGTGATATTGTAAAAGCCTTTAAGGTCTGAAAAATTAAACAATTTTTAAAAATTTACGAATGTTTTTTTTTTCTTTCCTTATATTCTACACTACAGCATAGTCACAGCAGATATTCAATTAAGCAATGTGTCTTCTTGGAAAATGCACAGTTGCCAGAAAATTTTTGTTAACTCCTATAATAATTAAAATCAGACAAAGCCACAGCAAAGCTAGAAAAAAATAAAAATAAAAACAATTACTGGCTAGTCAAATGTGTTAGAACGTTTTTCGAAATCATCCAAATTGCTTATATACCTAATTTATTATTATTCCATAATAAGGAACTCCAGTGAAAAATATTATGGCTTTAAAAAAATATGTTCATGTAGACCAATAAACGCTGATTCTGAATATATAAGTTTTATTTCATAATATTAAAAGCAGAGCTTTTAAAAAATTATTAAAAAATGCATTTTTAAACCTCTCCTCGAAACACAGTTTCAAGTTGGCATTACTGAAATGGTTAACGGTGACGTCACTGTTAACCTGCTAACCAATTCACCGAATTGTATCAAGATGTATTGACATTTGAAATCTTACGCCACGAAAGACACGCACGCCATTCAACATTTCGTGTTTTTAGGTTATTTTCATACTGTTAAAGAGATTTAGATAAATAATAGTTATTGTGTTTATTGGAAACAATATTTAGGCTCTCAACAATTAAAATTATGACGTAAAAGGGCTATATTTGAGGTTAAGCATAGTCATAAATAGATCATATGTCATATTTGACATTTGGTTTACGATACATCGGTCGTATTTTCGAATTGTTTTTTTACTAAAAGGGCTTTTTATACAAGTTATTACACAATCGTCATGATCAGTATATTATAAATACCAGTGTTTCTGTATGTGTTATACATAAAACAATGTACAGTCACACCTGAACACAAAATTCGAGGCTTACGAAATACGATGTCACTTGTATTTGCAATGAAAAAGATGATTTATTGTTTTTATATTGCACTTTGTTAAAATACAATAACAGTATCGGTGAAATGTGGACATTTTACCAATGTTTTTCTATATTAAATGTAGTTAATCTTGAATAAAAAACACACCCCACACCTAAAAGTCATCGCAAAGCATTCCGCCATTGATTTTTCTGGATTCTTCATTCAAACAGGGATGTTCAGCCCAAAAAAATTATTTCCCTAGATTTCGAAGTGAAATTTCCCTAGAATTTCACATCTACGCAATTACCTACGTAGCCACCTGATTGTGTAACACTAATCCTGTTATATGTTAATTAATAAGATTAATTAATTGGAAAGATATTCGAACTTGGTAAATATACTAATAATACTGTGCTTTTCCAAATAAAACACTTTTTGCTACGTGAAGTAATAATTTAAAAGTACGAATACACTCACCACTGAATTAGAAACTGAATTCCAAATTAAAAAAAACACTTTGCAAAATAAAAATCAACCGCCATCACCGAAAAAACGGAACATAAAACATAATTATTTTTTTTTCAGAGGTCCCATTTATCTTTTTAGATACATAGAGAACGTACCCATACTACGTGACATACTTTTTACACTTTTTAACCCCCCCCACCGTGACCAAAAACCTAAGCAACCCGCCGCTCATTTGTACCAAGCGTGGTATTTTGAAGACCCCCCCTCCCCCGAACCTGTCACGTAGTATGGGTACGTTCCCTAATATCATTTTGAGTTGTCAGTGTTAAAAATAACATTGCATGTAAGTACATGAACAATTCCAAAAAATATATATACGAAATTTCCCTAGATTTTGTCCTGATTTCCCTTATCCCTAAAAAATATTTTTCTCCCCTAGATCTAGGGAAATTTCCCTCGACATAACATCACTGATTTAAAATGACAACTTAAAAAGTAAAAATCTATCGGTGGGTGAAGACGTCACACAATTCACCATAGATACGGTGCGTTTCTGGGAGTCTTGAAAAATTAAAACGTTGACAATTATTTTAACTATTAAAACTAACTATAAAAATAAAAATAAAAATGCAGTTATTTAAGTTTGAAGGTCTTTATTCATTAAAAAAAATTAAAAAATTGGACTGGAGTTCTCTATTATTTATTTGTCCGCACCAATCAATAGGTAATAATTAATTTCAAGAGTTCAGGCCATTTCAGGCCGCCGCGCACAAAAATCTACCTTTCCCATTCGTCCTGTTCCCTTCCGCCTCCCTTCCTCTCTTGCGTCCCCTTACCCTTTCACATCCCCCCCCCCCCCCCTAGCTACGCCACTGAGAGGACCCTGACCCAAAACGATTGTATTGCCGAAACTATATCTAAATATCGCTCAATTGGATACCGCGTCAACATTTCAACTACTCAACTGTCATTTTGTATTAATGCCATAAATCACAGAACCCTGATTGTTTATGTTCTGTGATATATAAAACACTAGCGAGTTCCTGGCATGCGTTGCAATTCCACTTAAGTAAAGAATTTATTCATCCCCGTTCTCGTTCCCATTACGCCTCACCTTCTCCTTCCCACCCTTCTTCCCTCCCTGCTGCTAAACTATATAAAATATACTCATTTTTCAAACATCTCGCGCGCCA
Organism: Limnephilus rhombicus; assembly: GCA_929108145.2. Classification (NCBI taxonomy): domain Eukaryota; kingdom Metazoa; phylum Arthropoda; class Insecta; order Trichoptera; family Limnephilidae; genus Limnephilus; species Limnephilus rhombicus. Next base: position 27,706,202 of record OV815299.1, on the reverse strand, counting down.
CACATTGCATTTTTTATAAAAATTTCATATGCCAGAGCTCACCAGTATATATATATAAAAAAACTTCGCGGGCGTGCGCATAACAACTGACCAAGTTTCATCGAAATCGGATGAATAGTATAGGAAATAATTTCATAACGCCAGAGCTCACCAGTATATATAGAACTCTTCGCGGGCGTGTGCACAACAACTGACCAAAGTTTCATCGAAATCGGATGAATAGTATCGGAAATATTTTCATAACGACTGCCGCCGTGGTCAAGGGGTAAGGCTCTTGACTCACAATCCGAAGATCGCGGGATCGAATCCCGCCGTGCCCCAATAAATTTTATTTGATTAATTTGTCTTATTTCACAATTAATTCATTTAAAATTAATTTCTATTATATTTGTGGCACGCTCCTGAGCATCGCTCTGGTGTAAGACCACCTTGCAGAATTGAAACGTTGCTTGAAATGTTTTTAGCCGTGTTTGGTGACCAGGTCTGAATAGCCAGGTACTACCCACTCTTCCTCTTCCCCATCTCCTTCCCCTCCCCGCTACCTTCAGCCACACAACATACCCCAAATTGTGGACGTCTCCAGACGGGAACAGTTGAGACTCTTGTGCGATATTCACATAAAAATAAAATAAAAAAACGTACCGAAGAATTTTAACTAGCGATTCCTGAGCATATTTTGTGTAAAAAATGCGTAAATATGTCATTGTCATGTCGTACGTACGATGATATTTTTGATCAACCTATGTACATATATAAAAATTAATGAATCCCTGTTTCCCTTGGTCACGCCAAAACTTCAGAACGACTTTACCTATTTCATTCATCTTTTTTTTTTTAAGTTTTCTAATACTTTGTACAAGGTTTTTACGGAAAGAAAAATTAAGAAAATTGCGTAGAAAATTGAATACTATTTTAACTTCGCACGTTTGATAGTTCGCGCTTTTGATGAAATTGAATTTAGCAGGCAGCTGTTTTTTTGTATTAAAAGAATTGTCTAAGGATTTTTTAAATAACAGATATTTTAAATAGAGGTACCCATGTTAGGTACCAAATTTGATGGATTGTAAAATGAATATTCGTAATATACGAAAAATGAAAATTTGAATAAAAAAAATAGCAATAGGTGGCACGCGAGGTGTTTGAAAATTGAATGTACTGGGACTGGGGAACGGAGAATATTTCTATTATTTAATTTATTTATGTGAATATGGCATTGCAACGCACGCCGGGAACCAGCTAGTTAAAAATATTTTTCCATTTCAAAAGGAGTCAAAAAACCAAACGATTTTAGCGAAAATAATTTTCTATGAAAGAAAGTAAATCAAGGGATACTCTCATATATACCTAATATTTAATTATATATATACCTATATACATATACCTAATATACTGAAATCTATTTTCTTAAAGTTGTTTCTTACATGCGTTCAAGTAATTAAAAATTTAATTTTAATTCTACTCAAGCGGAACGATAAAAAAATATCCAATTCATCAAAAAATATTTTTTGGTGTTCAAAGTGTAAATCAATTAGTTGTAAAGGTTAATCCAAAAAAAACACCATCAATCCACACCTCTGCCATAGGTTTGCTATGTTTAGTGACATGGGTGATGGGTGCCCGGGTTCGTGGGGTGAAGATTGTGGTGATAGCGGAGGCGTCGCAGAGACTGTTTGAGGGACACCTTTTTACCTCTCCTGTAAGACTTTCTCGACCCATCACCTTGCACCGCAGTGAGAGGGATGGATACGCCCGTCATTCCTAGACGCACTAACCCCCAGATTCCTACCCAGCACTAATGTCGATTTCCTTCCCAAAAGATCTCCTTCCTTTCCTAAAAAAACCATCCACCCAGCATCCCTACAGACTAAGGGAATTCGTTTTATAACATATTTCTCTTAAACCCTTTAAGGTTTTTAGTAGCTAAAAAAAAAATATTATTTTTGAAGATAATATCCATATTTATTTTTAATTTTTTTTAAACTTTATGAGTAAAATCTCAAATTATAATATTTAATTAAATGAACACAATATTAGTGAAACTCAATCGAAATCTGGAGACAGTAAAATCAGAAAAGATATTGGTTCCGCTGGGACACTTCGTGTCCCAGCGGAACCAATATCTTTTCTGATTTTACTGTCTCCAGATTTCGATTGAGTTTCACTAATATTGTGTTCATTTAATTAAATATTATAATTTGAGATTTTACTCATAAAGTTTAAAAAAAATTAAAAATAAATATTCATCCTAGACTTCCAAAAAGGTCAATAGATGTCGCGTATTAAAAATAAAATGGATAAAGATTTATCCAGACACTATCTAGATTGCATTTAGTTCGAGTTGAATCTTGCAATCATATATAAAGATAGCAGCCAATAATATGTGCGTTAAGAAGATGAAGATAATGTTGGTAGTGCTTAGTCGAAGTATGATACAGTTAAAAGTGACCGAATTAATATGGGTTCCGTAGCTCAATCGGTAGAGCTGTTGCCATGTAAGCAAAGGGTCCTGGGTTCGTGTCCCAGCGGAACCAATATCTTTTCTGATTTTACTGTCTCCAGATTTCGATTGAGTTTCACTAATATTGTGTTCATTTAATTAAATAATATCCATATATTTGTATAGCCGAAACTGTGATTATATGAAATTCCCTCGACAGAAAAAAATCGCAAAATATGCTCCGAAAATTAATATAAACACGTTTTTTCAGTTATTTACAAGTTACACGTATGAAAAAAATGTTGAAATGCTATTTAAGACATTCCCCACGAGATGTTTGCTCTATTTTAAACGAGTCTTGTTTTATTAAACGCTAGCTGGGTTACCCGGCTTCGCCAGGACAACATTCGAGAGTGTTCCGGAATGTTCCACAATGATGTTCCCGATTCCCTATTCCCCAACATTCCACGACATACTCCGCCACTCCTTCCAGAACTTTCTAGAGTTCTATCAAACCTTCTAGATCTTTCCAGAAGACCGTTTTAGAAATTTCAATAGGACGAAACTTCTTGTAACTTCAAAAGCACGCCCTTTAAGTAAAAACGGGAACCGTCATCCTGGAGGGGGATAGATATCTACCACACCATATACCAGGGACTAGTTTTTGCGGGACGCACTTTTTTTACGTTCTTTTATAATATACTAGCTGACCCGGCGAACTTCGAACCGCCTCAGAATCAATAACTTAGCTGAATTAAATTCAATTATTATTTTTAATTGATAAACTAACTAATAGATGAGTGTTTCAGGCTGATAATTTATTGCTTATAAGAATTAAATTCATTTTTTTTATTAAGTAAAAAATTACACAAAGAAGCAATTATCGATGCGCAAGTGGCGTTGTGTACGGATTTATATTTTTTGTGTGAGGGAGATTTATTATAATTATTGTATTTTTCCTTTGGAGGGGTGCAGACATAATTTCACCGTTTGCCTCATTTTCGACTGTTGACATTAATGTGTAAGAAAGAGAGGCAGCATTATAATGTTTAAGAATAAAAGCAAAACAATCAGTGCATTGATTTTGGACGTTTTTGAAGTTTTGGAATTCACGCACAGTTAATTCACTCACTCCTCAATATTATATTATCACAATGTTGCTGCAGCTCTTTCAAAAGATGAAAATTCGTTTCATACAAAATGTATGTGGAAAAGAATTGTCTTCATCATATTTTTTTTCGTGATTTTTTCCGATGTTTCAATAGCTATTCTGCTGTTTGAGGCGGAAACAAATCCAACAAATCAAAGATTTAAAAAAAACGGCCCACCGTTCTTGAGTTATATTTATATGGTGTAACTAAGCCGACTTTGTTGTATATATTAAGATATTGATTTTCACAATTTACCAGGCCTTGAGCTTCGTCTTAGAAGACACGAAGAATATTAATCTAGTCAATATTAAAACATTGGCTAGGAGGGTACCGCAAGTGAATTGTTATTGAAGAGTGAATTATTAGGCAATTGGGGGCCCGTCAAGCGGCCGAGGGTTCCGCGACTTTCCAACCCGCGACAAAATTTCCCCGACAAAATATCCTCGACAAAATATCCTACGGACAAAACATCCCCCAACAAAATATCTACTCAAACCTAACCTAACCTAACAAAACAATGGAACTGAAATAATGCAGACGTCCTATAAAAACAAAAATTATTGTTAAAAAATAGTCAAATAATTCATGCACGGGTACATGGGGTGAAGTTTGTCGTCCGTGTGATATGTCTGCCCACCTGCTGCGTGGCAGGCCAGATCGAGAGAGACCGGTTGAGGGAGTCCTTTGACCCTTCCAGACGGACTCGAACTCTCGACCCATCGCCTTGCAATGGAGTGGAAGGGATGAATTCATATCTTCGTCACTCCCGGACACACTAAATACCAGATTCCTACCCACTATTCATACATTCTTCCTTCCCAGAACTTCCTATCCTTCCATTCCTTAAAAAGACCCTCCACTAAGATGACCTAGGCCCTGAGGGATTTTTTTTCCTCACGGCGTATATCAAATTAGGGGATGCTGTGTGGAGCTAATGTAAAAAAAATGTGACAAAAATAATAGGGACATCCTGTAAAGTTGGGTTAGGTTAGGTTCGGTAAAGTTAGGTTAAATTAGATTTTGTTGGGTTAGGTTAGGTTAGATTAGGTTTTATTGGGTTATGTTAGGTTAGGTTAGGTTTTGTTGGGTTAGGTTAGGTTTTGTTGGGTTAGGTTAGGATATTTTGTCGGAGGATGTTTTGTTGCGGAATGAAAAGTTGCGGAACCACAAAATGAATTCTTATTGAAGAGGGAATTATCGGCTAGAATTAGTGGAGGCCCGTCTCCGTCTCCCCTCTCTCGGCTTCGCAAGCGGGCGTGTGTCCTAGCGCGTCCTCTGTTATTTGTTATTTTGATCAAGTCTCGTGATTCGCGATCATAAGAAGTTTCTACAAGTGCGTATCTCTAGCGCATAATATCATTTTGTTTATCTCTGGACATTCACCTGATTCTGTTCTGCGCCGCGACGCTCATGTTTACATCAGAGAATGATGCCAATTTTTAAATTGGTTTTTTAATAATGTCAAAGCTACATTGTGTAAACATTAAACATATCAGGCTTATTAAAAACCTTATATTATTTTATTTACATTCACTCCTCAAAGGAGACTCTGAAAATTATTTCCATAGAGGCCTATGTTATCTTTGGGGATGATGTGTGAGGGATCTTTTGAAGCAATGAATGGGGAATGAGATATAAAAATATGAGGAGTTAGGTGGGGTTAAGTTAGGGTTAGAATCTGGGGGTTAAAGTGTCCAGAAGTCAAGTTAGGGTTTAGATTAGTCAGAGTAGGTGACTTATTTAACTAACCCGTCTGCTTGTTATATCCTAAACCTCTACCCGTATACATCCTAAAACAAGTAATCGCTTTATACTTTCATAAGACCAAAAATGTCCCGAGCGACCATATATTTTAAAAGCTATATATCTATCTCTCTTCCTCTCATGCAAACATATGTATTTTTCTTTTAACCAGAAAGAGAACGAAATAATGCTTCTTATCTTAACAATATGAAAGCTATCTTGCATAGATATTTTACAATCTCGATCCAAAGTGACGGTTTCTGATTTTTCGCGCGATATTGAGGCTTCCGGATTGTGAGGCGCGAATATATTGAACCAAGCAGACGGGTTAATAAAAACATATTTATAAACAAGTTCTGCTGTTTAATTATTATTACGCGTGACAGCTCTTTCGCCTTGAAACAGCTGTTACGCGTAATAAAATAAACTGTTTTTATTATTGAGCATATATATACAGGGTGTTAAGGGACGTACTTGACAGTGATTCCTGACATTATTTGGAGTAAAAAATGTAAATGAAATTTTGGTCTCCGGTGACTTTTTTTGACGACTTTTTTTTTTCAAAATTTTTTTCCGCATGTCATCACTGGTCACTCAGCCGGGTGTCCGACGAACCCCTTACCCCGCCTCCAACTGTTCAACAATTACCATTTTTTTACGTTTTTATAGAAAAAAAAAAATAAAAAAAAAAACATCAAAAATGCACCGGAGACCAAAATTTCATTTACATTTTTTATTCCAAATAATGTCAGGAATCACTGGTTAAAGTAAGTCAAGTACGTCCCTTAACACCTGTATTAAAGAAATTTAAAATTAAAATGGAGTTCTACAAATTAAACGTGATAACAATTTTGTAAACCTTTGATCACCCAACTTTAAAATTTTTGTTGTTTGTATTTTTATAATATGTATGTATTTTTTATAGTAACTTATTGTTATTATATATCTCACCGTACTTTAAATTTGTGTTGCTTATATTTTTATTTCATTTATATACTTTTTATTTCTATCGTAACTTTATTATTTATATAACTTTTTTCTCATGTTAAAGATGTGCTGCCTTTATTATTTATGTAAAAGCCCTCTGGACGTAAAATAAAATCTTAATAAATAAAAAAAAGTCGGGTTAGTTACACTATTTATAACTCGAGATCGGCTGGACCGGTTTTGATGATCTTTGATTTGTTGGATTTGTCTCCGCCCCGGATAACAGAATAACTATTAAAACATCGCAAAAATTTATGAAGAAAATTAATTTTTTCATACATTTTGTATGGAACGAAAGCTCATATTTTGAAAGAACTGCAGCAATATTGTGAGAGGTATAATATTTAACTGTTCGTGAATTCCAAAAATTCAAAAACTTCAAATGTTTCGCTTTTGTTCTTAATCATATAATGCTGCCCCTCTTTCTTACACACTAAATGTCAATAGTCAAAAATGAAACAAACGGTGAACGTATGTCTCTGCATCCCTCGAAAGGAAAAATGCAATAACAATAAATCTCTGAAATTAAACGCATTTTTTTACGTAAGCTCCACTCAGGACCTATGTCATCTTAGGGGATGCTGTGTGGAGGGCCTTTTTAAGGAAGGGTAGGATAGGAAGTTCTGGGAAGGAAAAAGGCAAGAGGGGTGGGTAGGAATCTGGAGGTCACTATATCCGGGAGTGAATCCATCCCTCCAACTGCGGTGCGAGGCCATTGCCTTGACCGGAATTAACCTTTTACCTTGACCTTTCCAGCCGGACTCTTTCGACCCATTGGTCGAGAGAATCCGGCGGGAAAGGTCGAAAGGCCTCCCTCGACCAGTCTCTCTCGATCCGGCCCGCCACGTAGCAGATGGGCAGACGCATCCGCCGCCAAGACCCGCACAAAAGTCACCCCATGAACCCGGGCATCCCTGCTAAATCACCAAATGTAGCGAAGCACTTGGGGTGACCTATGGCAGAGGTGTTGGTTATAAATGGTTCCCGGGGCGGCGGCACCAGTACCCGCTTCCTTTCAAAAATTTCCGTAAGTAAGCGGAAAAGTAAGAAAATCACAAAAAATATAAATCCGTATACAACGCCATCTCTGATACCGACAAAAACAAAAAAACGGACAGTTGTGCATCCATAATAATTGCTTAATTTTTTTTTTTACATGATCTCCACACAGGAGCCCCTGAGGAAAATAATTTCCCTCAGGGCCTGTCATCTTTGAGGATGCTGTGTGGAGGGTTTTTTTAAGGAAAGGGGAAGGAGAGGAGAGTTCTGGGAAGGAAAGGGGTTTAAGGGGTGGGTAGGAATCTGGGGTTCAGTATGTCCCGGTCATCCGCCTCCAAGACCTAGACAAACCTCACCCCATGAACCCGGGCACCCCTGCTAAATCACCAAACGTAGCGAACCACTTGGGGTGACCTATGGCAGAGGTGTTGGTTATCCAATAAAGGTTCCCGGGGCGGCGGTACCCATTCCCGCATTCCAAATTTAATTGTGTAATTTTTAACTTAATAAAAAAAACTTTATTTAATTCTACAGTTATTGATTCTGAGGCGGTAAGAAGTTCGTCGGGTAAGCTAGTAATAAATAAGTACACAATAAATGTGAACATCGACCAAATGTTATTTACATCAATTATTATCCTTTGAGCTGCAATTTTTTATTATTACATTAATAAGCCCAGAATGAGATAAAGTATCAGACATATAAAAACTGCTTTAAAATTCAAAATCTACTACTAATGAACACATTTTCGCTTATGGTTTTATTGTATAATGTGGAAAATCAAATTCTTTAGAAAATGATCCTGAAACATTTAAATTTTTGTGTCTGAGCTTCGCAATATAAAATAAAACAAGGCTTTTTGGCAATGTTTTTTTTCTTGAATAAATTAAAACAGGCGGCTGGTGTTAATCGGCAATTTAAAACTTATCGCTATCTACATAAGGAGTATTATTGTTAGCGGCCTGATCTTGGATTTTACATGACGTGGTGCATCGTTTTAACACCAGAGATTCAGTAATATCGAATTGTCCATTTACTGTGACGGGAATAGCGGTCTGGATTCAGACCTGTGGGCGTGTATATGCACCGTGTACGTGCAGATGCATGCGTGTATACGCACCGTGCATGCTCGCCGTCCCGTGTCTGTATTTATATAAGTACGTGTGTGTAGAATCCGCATCCAGAATTGGATAATTGCCAGGATATGGATGGTGGTAGAGGAAGGGAAAGTAAGCTATTGTTAGCAGAGATGTCACTTGCCATCAAATCTTACGCTAGCTTACTATTACGCTATTACTGCTGTAATTAAAAACACTTTTTTCGGTCATGACTCTGTCTGTAACTCCGGTTCAATGAATTCTAGACCTTGGATTTGTTTGGTAATCAAAATTAAAACTGATTGTGGAAACAATTCAGAGAAGCGGTACAGGGTACAGTAGATACCAAAATTATAATATTTTGATTAATAATAAATTTAATCATTGAAGACAATATTAACGACTTTTAAACGAAAATTTGGAACAAAAAAAAAACAGAAAAACATACATTTGCATCTAGGAATTGAACCCAGTAAATTAGCTTTACCGGCCTTTGCTCTAACCACTATAATCTATTCCCTTCAGTCATATTTAATGGTATCATATTTAGACTAAGAACTAACAACATTATTTAAATCTCAAAATAGTCCTTATTATTAAGAGGGAAGGCGGGCGGCGTTTTTTTTTCATACAAACGTATTCCCCGTTTATCTCTCTGGATTTTGACCCTAGGGCAATTTTTTTTACATAATATAGATATCAACCACCAGCACTAGCGTGTCGACGTTTTTCTTTTTTGATAATTTACTTCTTATAGAAGTTAGGGCCCAAAAATGAATAAAATAGCCTGTTTTTTTTTTTTTTTTTTTCGAAGAAAACTTCTTCTAAAAGGTTGTTACTTTGTGATGTCATTATTTATTTATTAAAAGAAAATAACTTAGTTTACATCACTTTATTTTTTATATTTTATAATATCAACATGTTTCGTGAACCATGTTCACTTCTTCAGGAATAAAAGTATACTAAAGTTAAAAAATTAATTATAGATTACATATGGAGAGAAGAAATTGAAGGAGGGGGAAGGGTTGACAATGGTGGGAGTTTCGAAGAATTGGGGATTACCAAGCTATTAGAAGTAAAAGGCCGGTTAAGTGGGAAGATATTTAAAACAGGGTTAACAAACATTTTTTGCTTATTAATTATGTCAGCTTTGGAATTTACATTTTTTCTTATTTCTAAAATTTCTAAATTATTGATTTGCGATGTTTTATATCCTGTATGTAATATTTTAAGACCTGAATTTATGTCAAAGCTATGATCATATTTTAATAAATGGTCTGCGAACTCAGAATCGCTATTGCCATTTAGTGCTCTGAGGTGCTCTTTAACCCTAATCTCAAAGTTTCTATAAGTTCTACCTATATAAAACGAACTACAATCATTACAATTGAGTTTGTAAACACCTGATTTTTTCGTTTTAATTTCGCTATCTTTATTGTTGAGTATATATTTCTTCAGTTTGTTATTTGTGTAAAACGCTGGTTGAATAGTACCGGGAATATTTTTACTAATAATTTTTGACGTATCGTTGTCGACAAATAAAATTCTACGCCAATGTTTATTGTTATCTTTAGATATAGGGTAAATATATAATTTGAAAAAATTCTGTTTAACTTTTTTATTTAGTATTTCATCTATCAAATTAGTAGAATAGCCATTATTAATTGCTATTTGCTTTATGAGATTTAATTCAAAATTATAGTTAAGAGCTGACAAAGGAATTGTAATTAGTCTATTAATCATAGAGTGGAAAGCCGCTAGTTTTTGAGAAAAGGGATGATTTGAAGAATTATGTATAACAATATCAGTATACGTATCTTTACGGAAAATATTGAAATCTATTTTTGTACCTGTTAATGTTAAATTTAAATCTAAGAAATTTAAGCTCTTATCTTTACCAATTTCCAGTGTAAATTTAATGTTTTTGTGTAATTTATTTAAAAAATTTAAGAACATGTTCAATTGTCTTTCTGAACCTAAACAAATGCAAAATATATCGTCAACATATCTTTTCCAACAATACACATTTTTGAGTAATAACGCACCGCTATTAAAAATCTTATTTTCTAAATTATTTACAAAAATATCTGAAATCAAAGGACTCGTACTACTTCCCATAGCTAAGCCATCCTTTTGTTTAAATATAGTATTATTAAATTGAAAGTAATTTTGTTTAAAAATAACATCAAATAATAAAGTAAAATCATGAATTAGGTCTTTCGGCAAATTTGAAGAATTTAACAAATTATAAATAATGGTTTTACTCTCTTCTATTGGAATACTTGGAAATAAATTAACTATATCGAAAGAAACCAACATAGCATGGTTAGGGATTTCCAAATCCTTTAAATAATTAACCAATTCTAATAAATTCTTAACGGTGTATGTTGGTTGGAAAACAATAGTATTAATAATTACATTATTTAATGTTGATGCTACTTTGAAAGTTGGGGCATTACAATTAGAAACGACTGGCCTAATTGGTTTATTCAATTTATGTATTTTTAACAGACTATAAAGCTTAGGAATCTGTGGGTTACTTAAAATTAATTTTTTATCATTTTTCAACTTTACAAAAATGTCACTTTTACAATTTTTTACTGCTTGTTTCAACATGTCTTGACACTTATTAATTGGGTTAATATGGATAATTTCGAAATTGTCTCCTTGCAGAAAGTCCATAGTCTTGGTTATGTAATCACCTCTATCCATAATAATGACACTGTTCCCTTTATCAGCCTTTGTAACGATTAAATTTTCTTCCTTAACAATTTTTGAAATATTCTAGCCTCTTCTAGCCTGGTTTAAACGCCTCCAAAAGACGTTCAGTATACAAACTAAACAATGTATTTTTAAAAAAAGCAAAACGTACCAATATAGAATATTTTCTTATTATACAGTTAGTGAAAAAAAAATTACAATCGGTCCAGTTTAGGAGAAGAAAAATGGGGAATACAAAACATCTATTTTGACGATTTTATTTAAGTATTTTTGTCCCTTCGCTCAGTTCCCAGTTGTCCCTTTCGCTCAGTTCCCCTGAGGGGAGCGCGGAGTGGAACAGAAGACATTCGTTACAATACCTATCGACGATATTTTTAAATGACCGGCACAGCTCTAATGAATCTTATGTTTTCTAGTAATTTATTAAAGAATTTTGTTGAAGAAAGATATTGCTTGAACAAAGAGTTTTTGAATAAATTGTTTGATAGTAATAACAGCATTCGATGACCTGTAACATATTATTTTGATGAACTCAGCATTATTTTTCAAATCTTGTTTGAATTTTGAAGGTGTGTGTTTACTTAATCAAACACATTCATTTTCATTTAAGTACTTTCTTTTGTATCGTTGGTGATAGCATGTTTCAAATATTATTATCTGCTATTGGTATTTGCTCAATTACTTGTGTTTTGTGTAATACGTAAAGACTTATTATATCAGATATAATTTCTATGTTGTAATTCATAAGGAAAGAAAAAACTTTTGAATCAATACTCGATTATGTCATAAACACTGCAACCATGAAGACTTGTATATAACTCCTTGATCAGAAAGTTTTAGGACTTTATTCATAAAATCGAAAATACAAGTTTGTATATTCATCAAAATCGATATGGTTCCCTTCAAAGTACTCCCCGTCAACTACAACGCTCACCCAGCGCTTGATCTAATCTCGAAGCACCGCCCCTACTCAATTTTCAGTGTGTCCATCAGAGCCGTTTTCGATTTTTTTCATGACATTCTCGGCTGCTTTAAGGCTCTGCAACCGGGCCCGAAAAGAAGAAGATGGAGAGATACGAAATTACGAATGTTAGAGGAGAGCGCTAACATTTACAGCGACAAAATCAATGCGAAAATTGCGAAAATGTTTAATAAAACACGATTCGTTTAAAATAGAGCAAAAATCTCGCGGGCATTATCTTAAACAGCATTTAATGAAACACTGTGATTTTTTTCATACATATAACTTGTAAAATAACTGAAACAAACGTGTTAATAATAATTTTTGGAGCATACTGTGCGATTTTTTTCTGTCGAGGGAATTTTATATAATTTGCGTTTCGGCGCGGGCAAAGCCTAGATATGAATAACATATATTTTTTTAAGAGCTTTAAAACTTACCGTGTTTAAGGGATATATGTAATAAATCGGTACAAATCCTGGTTGCGGGCCCTTAATGCGCTTCGCGAAGCGGTTTTTTAAGTCGGTTAAACAGGAAAAGTCGCAGGGAGCCAGATCGGGCGAATTAGGAGACTGCTGGATGATAGTATTTGTGTTGTTTTTGGTCAAAAACTCACGGACAACGATCGCATTGTGCGATGGTGCGTTATTGTGGTGCAAGATTGATGCCATTTTCAGGCTTATAAAAAAATTAAAACATGCACAAAGATAAGACCGAAGACGTCTATAAAGAGAAAAACTTAAAGTTGGCAGCATGGCGTGAAGTATGTTTAACACTGAAACCAGACTTCGATGAACTGGAAGAAAAAGAAAGAAAACAATACGTTGAGTTTTTTAATGTTATATTGATAAAATGTTGCATTCACAAATTATATTTTATAGCTGCTGCCTGCCACTGAGCGGAACTAATATCCGAAACAAAATAATCAGTAAATGCTGTCCGTATAGCATTGGCATTAGGGCCACCTCGACTCGACCCATTTCGATTCACAGGTGTCGTTTCTTGTTCTTGTCTATGTTCTATTGTAGCGTTTGCTGCTAGCGGCGTGTCTGTTTACGCAATTTCGTATGGTCTTGTTGGCTGCCTTGGACACTGAAAGGCGGCACGCCTGCTTCGGGCGTTCCTTCGAGAGATTTCGGCCCGCTTCAGTTGGCGAGAAACCGCGGTTTGGGGCAGTTGTGAATTGTGGAACGGGCTGTCATTGGTGCTGGACTCAACGATCATCATGTGAGATTAAAATAAGTCATTATAATCAGATCGAGATATTTAGCTATTTTTATAGATTACTGATGTATAAATATGTATCGTTAATTCCGTACAGGCGCCCTTCAGTGTAATATTTTAATTTTATCACATGTTATCTTTCTTATTGGCACGCGTAGAGAGTTCGCCATCATTTACAGCTGGAACGATTAGTTCGTATCCAGCCACCCCTGATCTTTTTAGAGTCTCATGTTTAGTATAGAATGTTACCTAGGGCAGGGTTTATATATTTAAAATAAATTATTCATTGTTATCTTACACGAAATTTTCATTACAAACCTACCCACTTGCCTTGCTTGTTTTAATCTAAAGATTAGCATACAAATCACATGAATGGAAATGTGTTTCTTTGGGTGATTACTCATATTTAATGTGGTCGATGTGGAGGAAGATGTTTAACCTTGGTGGGTATTAATTTAGGTAAATATTCATATGCTACACTATATTTTGGTAATTTTCAAAATTTATACCGTCTTTTTCTCTAACAAAATTATATAAGACTGTACAAGATTTAATTACTTGAATTGCTGTGTCTACGTTCAGATCTATAACTCGATGGAGTATTCGCCACTTATTTGCCAGAATACCAAAAGCGCACTCAATATACCTTCTTGCTCGACTTAATCTATAGTTAAAAATCTTTTTATCAGTATTCAAATGTGAACCTCCTGTTGCGTGCCACGGGCGTAGCACCCACGTTCTGCCTCCAAAGCTAGCTCAGTCAGGTCGGCAGAACAGGTGAAACGCTCTGCAACAGGGTTATAGGTAGCTAATAAGGGGGGTACATGGTTATAGGCCAACACTCTTCCTCATGTCTCGTCAAATGAAAGATTGTCTGGGATGGAACAACACTGCATTGACGGAAATACACAATTACAACAAGGGGCAGTAATATTCACATCAATTAACAATCACAGGTAAACAAGTATGCCTAGCTGAGTTTTTACTCAGCTAGGCATACTTGTTTACCTAAGTTATCCTAAGCAAATCTCTCTCTTCGCCCTCCCGGGGGGTGTTTACAGATCGCGAGGTAAGAGGGGACACATTACAAAATGGAGGTAGCTTCGTTACTCACGGCCGCGCGGGGAAGGCGCCCAGGAGGTGGTGGCATGGTAGCTGAGTATGTCCATGCTCAGCAGGAAACTACAGTAGTCCATCGCCAGCAGGTGGAAACAGCAGCACCTTGCTGGCCAGCTCGCGCCCACAAAGCAGGTGGTCGCGTCCCTTTTCCGTTGGCGCCGAAAGTTCTAGAACAAACTCGACTCGACGCGCGGGGACAATTTGGGTATTGCCCGACACGGGTTACTGCGCTGAGAGCTAGCACGGGACTGCCGGCTGCCGGCGGGGCAACCGCGGTGCGTATGGCGAGGGGGAAGAAGCGGTATGTAAGGGGGGGACGGCGTGGTGGTTTGTTAGGGTGGCTTGGGTCCTGTATGTTGGCGACATAACACTTCCCCCTGCGCTCGGAAAAAAAGCGACGTGGTAATGGAGCAATAGGGCAAGAATCCTCTAAGCTACCAACGGGAATCTGAAAGAGATTTGTTGACCAGGGAGAAGACTGACTAAAACATAAAAACTAGCTTATGCCATAGGCTAGGTAACAATGTTTGCCAGGGTAGGGAGGGGGTACATAGCATATGAGGAACAGGCAATTAGCACATGGAGGGTGAAACAACATAGGTATTTATGCAATTGAAAGAACAAAGACAGGGTTATGAAAATGTGAAAACAAGGACAAAATTATGAAAATTGAGGCTCTAGGTTTCATTGGTCTGGAAGCTAAGTTTGCGGTGCGTAGATTTATTTATGGTTTCGACGAGGTGCGAAGAGTTTCGAAGAATTACGAAGAGACGTGATTTCATAGACTCTAGAAGGATTACATTATCACTGTAATCTGACCCATTTGAGATGACACTCAAGAGTACACTATGGCCTTGGAGAAAATACTTTGTTTCGTCGTAGACGTCGAAGGTTACGAAGTGGAGACTGTAGTTGCAGTGCGGAGGCTATGGTTACGGGGGTCGTTGAAGAGGAGAATCCAGGATCTGCAGATATGCCAGTACGAATCCCAATGTGCCATTATGGTGGGCATGGATAGTATTTAATGGTTATCGAAGCATAATGTAGCTCGGAATAACTTGTAAAGGTACGCATTCAGCAAATACTGGAGAGTCAAGGTAATAATGGTTTACACATGACATGGTTTGCGTCACTGCATGACAGAGCAAGACACGGCAATACTGGCTTGGAGACGAGAGCAGGAATAAACCTAGAGGCTAGCGTGCCCAAAAGGTAGTCCAGAGTGTCGTTATGTATAGCGGGACAACTCAGCTCGCAGTGGCACAACAAGACAACATACATAAGCGGTATGGTCCGTGCTTTCAGGAACAAATATGTAGAAAGTAGCAGCAAGGGGACCTCCGTAACCACAGCGAGGGCTGCCAGGAAGTGAAGCTCAGCTTGGCTGCCGGTAAAGACATCCTTCTGGGCTTCTTTTTAAATCTGGGAGAAATTATTATTAAAGCAAAATTCTTGACGTTTACCTGCCTAGAGACCAATGAAGAAAAGTTTGGAGAGAAACAAAATGTGTCCAGAGAATAAACAAACGAGGTTTTAACCAACGACCCAGAGAGAGCAACGAGAGAGAGAGAGATTCCTGGCTAGCATACAATTGTATTTTGAAAAAAAAGAGAATATCCTTTGTTAGGATAGCCTGGCTTTTGCCGGGTGACAAAATGCCTTGGTTGAAAAGCAACCGGCCTTCCGTGGCCTATGTTAACATAAGATGGTAGCATTTTCGAAGAATTTCAAAGAACAAGACAAAAGGTTGTGAACGAGTCACGGCGGGGCAGCGAAACTGATTCGTGGACAAAGGTTGTCGAGAAGAGACAGATGGTACGCCGAGTGCATAACATACGTGTCCAATGTTCATGAATCTGCTTCATTGAAACCAGGGTGAAGAAAAGATGAAACATATGACGAGAGTGAAATAGAAGGCCCGTTGTGCCTGGTTAGGTACCGATTCGAACTCAAGTGAGGGCGAAATGTGGGCAACAACGGATTTTCCACTTCATAGCATGATGAGAACATGAGGGAGGGAAGGGGAAAAAGGATGGAGGGGAGTTGAGTGACGAAACTTGCTGGGGACTGGACTAATTTCCAATTCAAACTCTATGTGAGGATGAAACGTAATCCACCAGCACGTTTCCTGACTCTTTACATTAGAAAAAAAACAATGAGATGAGAAAAAATACAGATTATTCATTAGTCACTTAAAAACTTCTCCTTGATTGTGAGAAAGGATAGACCCTTGCTCCAATTTCGCAATCCCGGGATTTCTTTTATTCGCTTCCCAGACGACGAGTTTGGTGGTTTTGTGCCCATTCGATTAACTTCCACGGCACTATGCCCCATAGCTGACAGTGAAGCTGACAAGCTAGTCCTTTTGAGATAGTAGATATTCCTGGGCTTCTTTCCATTTGGGAGAGAAGTAGAAAAACAGGAAGTCCACGGGCATTGTCGTTGAATAATTTGAAAAAGGTTGTGGACTACTTTGTGTAGTACGCACAAAAAGGGTTTGATATTATTTCGTTCGCACGATTCATGGTGAGTATTGTAACGTCTTCACGTGTGGTGTACAGATTATATAGGTACACAAGTTACAACTCAATTATAGACAGAAGTCAAAGAGTGCTATACAATGCATCTTAAAGAAGATAACAAGGCCGATATTATGTCGTTCACACGATTCATGGTGAGTATTATTACGTCTTCACGTCTCGTGTACAGGTTATATAGGTACATAATTATAAACAAGGCGGTTCTCATGACAAATTTAATGACAGACGACCAGCTCATTAACATTTAGTTAAGAGTCTAAAGTAATTATAACGAACTTCTCGTATCATGGCGGATGTTTTAAGGATATCTCCTATGATGGTGGATGTTGTAAGGATCTCTCCTATTGCGTACAGGTTATGCTTAAGTACAGCAAAATGAATGCTGACAAGATTCGTTAGATTAACTAACCCCGTAGCCCGGGGGCGTACGATAGAATGGCAAAGAAGGTAGACAATTTAATGTTGCTTCATATGTCACGAGCTATAAAGTGATGGCAGAGTGTATTCTGCTTACACCGAGCAATAAAAGGAAGACAGACCTGGAGGGTTTTACATACTGTCCTTGTAGAAAACAAGGGGTGATAATTGCAAAACGATGATCGAACAAATCAATGCTGATTTACGTTTAACGTTACAATTATTTGAATTCGAGAATCAGGATGACCGTTAGATTTTATTAACCTGTCTCGTGTTGAAACGTGTTATACAAAACATGCGTGACGTGGCATTAGAGGAGAAACAACTCAATGGTTTCGTTGTAGCAGCCAAAGACCGGATGATTCGGTTTTACATACTTTAGTCGAACGAGCCAAAGGATTTGTGTATGACTTATAAGGGTCAACTGTAGGGTTTTTTTTTTAATAATATACAATTTCCAAAATGGACGTGTCAATATCCGATTTTGGGGGAAAACCAGAGCACGGGTGAAAAAGGGACGCCACCAATTTTTGATTTTTTTTTTTAGGAAAAAATTGAAAAAGACTTGTGTGTACAAGAAAAGGTAAAGTAACCATTTCTGACTTTCGTGCTTGAGACCACTATTGGGTTTTACGTACTCAAGGTGAGCTGAGAATCGAGGGGTAAGCAAAGGGTTTTACCATGGTAGGTAAAATGTGGTGATTGTGAGGATGAGAGAAAAGATACAAGGGCGGCCGAAGCTGAGGCCATAGATAAAACGAGGCAAAAACAAACAAAACAATAAAACAAGTGACGTGACATGTCAAGACCAAGCAAGACAGACATGAGCATTGCGTAGTGTAAGGGTTGAGAGGCGACAATTGGGTTCATGACTTCCCAAACATCGTGACTCGAGGGGTGTCTCTGCTCCGAAGTGATCAGCCTCAGAACAGGTGAGAAAAAAAAACAATAGGTAAAAAGAAAATGCTGGCAATTTGCCGTGATGGGGAAAAGAGAAGTTGGTACAACCGTGACATTTGGGTGTACCTATTATGAATGTACAATTATTTACAAACAGGTATAAATAAAGAGCTTGCTTTATTTAAGGGGGGGTCTGGACATGTAATTGACACTTTACACGCCAGTTAAAGGTAAAACTTTGTGGGTTTACCGAGGGAGGTGGTGATACAAAGTGAACAATTTATGATTCCTGCGGTAGTGGGAGAGGTATCGGCTGTCTCCTCACTTCCAGACTTTACGATGTCCTTTATATGGTAATTGCCTACATGTTTGCCAGAGGCGTCGGACAAAGAGTAGACTTAGTCCGATATTTTCTTTACGACATTGGCTTTAACAAAACGGGGAGCCAGTTTGGCAGAGAAGTACAGGGCTCCTTGGGAAAGGGTATTATTTCTTCTCCAGACGACATCGCCTTCGTTAAAGGTGGTGTGTTTTCTGCGTAAGTTATACCTGTCCGCACTCTTTTGGTGGGCCAGCAGTAGGGCATCGGTAACCTCACTGTAAATGGCAGACAGTTCCTCCAAACGGTGGGCATAATCGGAGGTGGGATTATTCGTGGGGGTGGTGGACGTAGGAAAACTTGTGTCCCAATGTAGTGAACCATGGACAACCTGTTCCATGCCATGTTTTAGGAAGAAGGGAGTGTAACCGGTGGTTAGGTTAACCGTGTTGTTCATGGCGGCTTGGATTTTATCCAAGTTTTTGCACCAAGTACGTTGGTCTTTATCAACCAAAATGGCCAGAGCTGTGTTGATGGTTTGATTGTACCGTTCAACGGTGTTATTTTGGGGGGTGTACAGGGCGTTGTAGTAGGTATCCCTAATCCCATATTTAGCGAGGAAGTCTTTGAATTCCTGAGCTATAAATTGTTTTCCATTGTCAACTATCACCGTTCTGGGGGTTCCGTAAGTTATGAAGATATGTTTCTCCAGAAGTTTGACAATGGCGGCTGCGTTGGCTCTTTTTAAGGGGAAGATCCAACAAAATTTAGTGAAAATATCCACTACGCTGAGTATGTGCATATGTCCGGCATAGCTTCGGGGTAAAGGTCCTATGAGGTCCATAGACAGCGACTGCAGGGGTCTATCGGCGCGTTTGGGTTTGCCCATTAGACCGGCGGGAGATGTCGTGCTATGTTTGTAAGCTTTACATGTTTCACATTTAGAAATATAATTGCGAACTTGCTTATAGAGGCCGGGCCAGTAGTATTTCAAGGAAATCTTTTTATACGTCTTGAAAGTTCCTGGGTGTATAGAGCCGGATGCGCTATGGTTGTTGATAATTATTTGTTCTCTCTTTTCGAGGGGAACAACAAGTTTCCAGGAGTGGTCCTCCAGGATAGATAGGGGGGCTTTACAATTGCGGTATAGTTGTCCTTCTTTTATGATAAAATTGGGAAACTTTTGTTGATTATTTTGGCAACCCACAAAAATTTTGAGGTACCATTCATCCTTTGTGGGTGGTGTAGTTGCAATTGCACCGGTATTTAAAGTGGCTAATTCAATTCTTGAGAGGGCGTCTGGGACGGTTTTGTCCGCACCTTTGCGGTGTATGACGTCAAAGTTGTATTGCGACAGGCGTGAGGCCCAGCGAGCGAGCCTGCCGGAGGGGTTGTTTAAGGAAATTAACCATTTCAAACTACTGTGGTCAGTGATCACAGTGAATTTGCTACCGTCTATGTAACCGCGGAAATGGTGAACGGATTCCAGTACGGCCAGTAACTCTTTCTCAGTGATACCGTAATTCTTTTCGTGCTTATTTAAGGAGCGGGAAAAGTAAGTCACTGGATGTTCGCCGTCAGAGAACTCTTGTGTCAAAACTCCACCGATTCCAACATTTGAGGCGTCCGTATGGAGGGTGAACGGGAGTGCAAAGTCCGGACAATTTAGGACTGGAGCTGTCTTTGTCTTGTCTGAGAGCATTTTTTAAAGTTATAAAAGCTTCTTCAGCTTCATCAGACCAACGAAAGTTGCTGACGCCTTTACGGATGCCGGTAATTTTGTTGAGGGGTGCTGAGATTGTGGAAAAGACTGAGTCCGAGGAAGGCTTTGACTTCTTTCGCGTTCTTGGGGCGAGGAAAATTTGCCATGGCTTCTACCTTAGCAGGGTCTGTCCTTAGACCTTTTTCGTCTACAATGAATCCCAAATAACGTAAACGAGACCTACAGAATTCAGATTTTTTTAAGTTGATGGTTAAACCAGCCAGCTTGAGTTGATGGAAAGCTTTTTCCAGCATTTGTAAGTGTTTTTCGAACGTGTCGCTAACAATGATGAGGTCATCAAGATAGCAGAATAGATTGTTGTCGGCTTCGGGGCCAAACAATTTGTCCATTAGCCTTTGTAACTCGGCGGGGCTGTTTTTTAGACCAAAAGGTAATCTTTTAAAATGAAACATTCCCCTGCCGGGTACGACAAAAGCGGTTTTTTCACAAAATTCAGCGTCTAGGGGTATTTGCCAGAAAGCCTTGCTTAAATCGATAGAAGAAATGAACTTGGCGTTACGCAATTTGTCTAAGATTGCGTGAACATATGGCAGAGGGTATGCGTCGGCCTCTGTGCAAGAATTAAGACGTCTGCTGTCAAGGCAGAAGCGGGCGGAGCCGTATTTTTTGGAGACCAAGAGAGTGGGGTTGGTCCACGCGCTTCTACTAGGAACCACTACTCCCAATTTTAACATTTCGTCGAGTTCTTTTTCTAGGAGCTTGAGTTTTTGTGGAGCTAAGTTATAATAACGTTGCTTGATTGGGGGACCATTAGTTTTTATATGGTGTTCCACCAAATTGGTTAGACCCAGACCACATTTTTCGAAGGATATTGATTCGAATTTATTGACCACTTCCTTTAATTGGCGAGCTTGGTCAGTGTTCAAGTTCTCGTGAGGTATGATTGTGCGAATTTCGCTAATTTGTGCAGTCAGCGGTGCCTCACCAAGAGTATTAAATACTTGGGGGGCGACGCTGAACGCCTTCCAGAAGTCAACACCAAGGATGAAATTCTGGGATATAGATGGGACTTTTGGAGGACCCACCACTTACCCGCCCTGGTATAGGTAACAGATGGTTACCCCTTCAAGGCTCTTGCAAGGACTCTAATTTTTTTTGTAAAAACGACTCTACATTTGAAAACGAAACTAAACCTCCAATGTCCCTGCATACGTTGTTAATAAGCAGCATGCAAGTGCTTAGCAGGAAATACAGATACAATATGTGTTAGTATGACAAAATATAGACAAGACAGTGGGACAGGTTGGTGAAAGTCCACGAGGTGGCAAGCGCTGGGTGATTGTATCCAGCGTATCCTACAAGCACCTGTTCGGGAGGAAGACACAGTAGATAAGTAATAAGGGCATGGCAAACGGTTGGGAGTCCTCTCCAATCGATTGGCAGTCCCAGCAAGAATGCGCATGACGTTCGGTCTAGTCGTGAACCACACTCAGCTTCCGCGCCCCTTAGCCGGTTCCTCGGTGATGCCTCAAAGAAAAGTAAATGGGAGATTGGGGGGAAATACCCGACGACCCTAAGGAATTCAGCGTCGAGTAGCCGGAGGCAAGGCGAAGGAGAGCCGAGGTCGCCCCCCCAAACCTAAAGCCTGCACATGTTGCTAGGGGTGGCGCAATTGATTTTAGAGGGCACCGTGCCATCGTCAACCGACTCCTGTTGATGTAAGGACGAGGTCTAGCGCACCCCCAGAAGGGGAAAAAGAAACATAACAAAATAGATAGATGCAGTTCAGTTCAGCCTTCTGAGCGAAGCAAAGTAGCATTGTGAGACTAAAAAGAAAAAGAGAACAAAGAAACCAAAACAAACTTAAAAAACAAAGTCGAGTATGTTAGTTGTATCAATAGTGTTCCTTGGAAAATGAAGCTGGAAAAAAAATAAAATCACACAAAAATGATGGAAAATAATGAAAATAATAAACAGGTATCTCGATAAAACCTCGTCTAGCATAGCTTGGTTAAATCTAAAAGAAACCATGTGAAAAGAAATAAAATAGGCATAAAAAAGATAGTCACACAAAAATAAAAGAAATAGGAAAAAAAAATGTATACAATAGAATAAGATAAAGGTACCAAAGATAGATATGATATAACAAAAAAAAAATGCAGATATAAAACATAAAACATAAAATTCTTGCAGGTGATGTAATAAAGTAAAGGGAATGTCCGTAGATTCAAGAGCAGATACACCTGGCAACTACATGATTTTACAGCTAGTCAGCGACTCTAAGATCAGGCCATCTCTCAACCCAGACTTTCGTAAATTTCCTCAAACACTCAAAGTTCACCTTATTCGAAACGAGATCCGCGTTCCAAGCTGGTCTCATAGTAACTTGCAAGCCATCGAGCATTTCCTCTCGGGCATCCGTCAAAATCTCGCAGTGCCACAGAATGTGCTCGGCTGTTTGATCAGTATTACCGCAAGCGCAGTTAGGATGGGGTGATAGAGAGAGACTATGAAGTCTCCCTCTGAACTCCCCATGACCGGACAGAAGTTGGGTCACATGATGATCCCTAGTGATGTACGCCCCTTCCATTCTGAGTTTAACTGACGGGAAGAAGGAGAAAGTCCACCTTCCCGTATTTGACCTATCCCAACGTTCCTGCCATTCTCTCAAAGTTCTTTCTCGCATCTCTCTAAGAAGTCCTGGGAGGGAAACCGCTCCACCTGGTATTAGCTCAATACCATGATGGGTTGCAGTTCTTCCTCTTGTTAGAAGCTTCTTTGTTAACACCTCCCTAATTTCAAGATCGATAGGCAAAACGCCGGCCAAAACTGGCAAAGCGTCCGAAGCGACTGTTCTGTACGCACCCGAAAGCGCCAGCAAGGGGACTCGCTGGCCTCTCTTGAGCGCCGAGAGTATGAGTGCATTCTCCAGGCGGTGCTCCCACACGGAGGCCGCATACGAGACTTGCGCCACGTAAGCCCCCCTGTATAGGAGTCGGAGCGCTGGAGAACGCAGTCCCCACTCAGCAGTAGAGATTCTTCTCAATTTCAAAAAGAGGGCCTGGGCCTTACTTGATACGCTTTTAACATGGGTCAAGAATGACGACGTTCGATCCAAAGTGACGCCTAGGTATTTAGTGTTCTCAACGAATCGGATGTTGGTATCTCCCATTTTGATAGTGGGATTTCTACTTCTATTGAGGTTACCTTTCATCAGGAGTCCCATGGTCTTGTGGGGAGCGAAGGTCAGCCGATTTCTCTTCCCCCATTCTAAAGTCACACTTAAAACCTCTTCAGCTTTACTCTCAACTTCTTTTCTGCTGTTCCCCGAGACCAGATACAATTTGTCATCAGCGTAATCTACCGAGATACATCCTTCAGGCAAGGGCAGCCTGGAGGAATCGTCAAACAAAATGTTCCAAAACTCAGGTCCAAGGATTGATCCCTGAGGACAACCCATGTCAACTATTCGTTCATTCAGATAGTCTCCAAAAGAAAGGATGACCGTTCTGTCGCAGAGGTAATCAGCGCAGATCTTGAACAGATTTTGTGGACATTTCCTATTTTTGAGCTTGACAAGTATCATCGGCTACCACGCATGATCGAAGGCACCAGTGATATCGAGGAAGATTCCTATTACGTACCTCTTTTGGCAAGCCTTCACCCAGTCAAGCGCATACGTGATGGCGTGCTCAGTGGACATACCGGGGACAAAACCGAACTGCTGCTGGCAGGGTGGGGATAAGGTTTGACGTAAACGCTGCCTAATCAGTTTCTCCAGGATCTTCCCCAGGACAGGTAGCAGGGTGATTGGACGGTACGCTTTCACGTCGGACCTTGGTTTATCGTTCCCCTTTGGTATAATCCTAAGCACGCCCCTCTTCCATTCAGAAGCGAAAGTTCCTCTTCTCATGCATGTATCCATCACCTGGAAGAGCTCCTCCTTGGCGTGGATCCATACTTGCTTCGCTATTATTCCATTGAGCCTATCATGCCCTGGTGCCTTCTTAAGACCCAAACCCTTGATTATCAGCTCGATTTCCACTTTAGTTACTGGTGTCATCCTAACCTCCTGGGCGAGGTTTCTCGGTGGGAGCCGTGACAGATTTCTTATCTGTTTGTGGTGGTCGCTTTCCCCAATTACTGAATCTACAGGAACTAACTTGCCCAGAAGTGTATTGAGAGTGGATGCCACGTCCACACTTTCAACGTTTATTCCGTCCTTTTCGGTTATTACGCTTGTCAAATACCGGTCAGAGCCTTTTCCCGTTTTATCAATGGCGCTGTGGATATCCCACGGGTTGGCGTTGCCCACTTCTTGTACCCAATTATGCCATGCAGCTCGTTTCGCTGAGAGGATTGCCTGTTTGAAGGCTTTACGGGAGACACTGAGTCGTGACTGAAGGGCGTATGTCTCCTCCTGCGTACACTCGCCGCGTCTGAACACGCTCAGGGCTCGATAGACTCTCTTATAGGCCCCTTTCAGCGAAGTCAACTCACTCGACCACCACGGCGTCCTGATAACTGTCTTTGGGTTTGATCTTCCCAAAGACTGCTCGGCAGCTGATACCACGGCTGCATTAAAAAAATTCCCCAAATTATCTGGATCTCTAGCTGCTACGTCGTAAAATCCCCTTAAAGTATCACGTAGAGCATCCCCAAAGTTATCCCAATTCGCCCGGGAGGTTTTGAAGTTCCAGGAGGATCTTGGAGCTTTTGTCTTTTTGACACCTACCGTAAAAGTTATTAGCCTGTGATCAGAGGCAATTGCGCTTTCATGAACTGTCCACTTTGATATCTTGGTCGCAACAGATCCAGAGCAAAGAGTTTGATCAATGTTGCTCTCACCAGAAGTGTTCGAGAAAGTGGTGTAGATACTTTGTTCATTTATTATGGATAGACCTTGCGCCGCAATGAGGTCTTCGACGGCGTCTGAGCGCTCCGTCCTATAATTACAGGAATCGAACCACAGTGGTGAGCGAGCGTTAAAGTCTCCTCCAATAACTATGTTACGTCCTTTAAGCGCGTTTAGGGCGCGCGTCAGACTCAAGATATGTGGTCCTACTGGATTACAATATTTAAAGTAAACTGAGATCAAAAAGATCTCAGTTGTCCCAAATTTAATTGATACGCAGGTTTGGTATTTGTTCGACAATCCCGCTAGAAGGAGGGGGCTGATCAATGAATTGACCAGAACACCCGCCCCCGGCGAGGCGCCAATTTCGAGTACCGCACCCGGAAAGTTAACTGGTGTCTTACCTAGCCTGGTGTATTGCTCCTGAATTAGCAAGATGTCGATTTTTAGGTCAGACATGACCCGCAGCGCCTCGATCGTGGCCGCCCGTGACCTCTGCAGGTTGATCTGCCCTATGGAGAGAAATTTATTAATATCCATAATCGGTCATTCGGACCTGATTTTCTATGGCTGCTTTCTGGGCTGGGCACGATCTGTCACCCGTGGAGTGGTCAGCCGGTTTCTTGAACCTGGTGCACGTAGCACCGACAGCAATCTGTGTTTTCTTGGGGCAATCTTGGTAATCGTGGCCGGCCGCGGCGCAGTGTCGGCAGGTTATGACTTCCTGAGTACAGGCTTTTGATATATGGCCATATTGATGGCATTTAAAGCAACGCGTAGCCCCGAGGTAATCGCGAGCTCTACACGCATTCCATCCAAGAAAACACAGACCGCTGTCAATGAGAATCTTTCTGGCCTCCGGATGGCAGGTAATAACCATATTCATGGTGCCGCTATCTCTTTTTCCAAATAAAGAGACTCTTCTCATCGTGCGAAGGTGGTCTTCTTTTGTGAGATTACACTTACCTAATATGTTGTTATCATATATCTCACTGAAGAGGGGTATGTCGGACTCTGGTTCTCCCTTGGGCAATCATCTTTGGTAACCTACCTTGAGGAGCGACCATTTTTATACCTTTAGCCGTTAATTTATCTGCTACTTTTTTGATATTGGACAGGCCATTGGGTGAGGTGGTCTGCAAGGCAATACCTGCGCCTCTAATTTTGCGGGTTTTCACCACTTGAAAACCGTCCTTCTTGGGGTCTAGAATCGAGGTCAGGTTTTTTTGCAGTTCTTCAGAAGTCTTTCCCTCAGGTTCGGTTGGGTAGAAGAGCAGGGTCGGTTGAAGTGCTGGTAATGGACGTTCGTAACCATTCATAGTAATGGTTTTGGAGGCAGGAGCCCCCGAGGCAACGCCAGCATAGGATTTTCTTGGAATAGGAATCTGTTCAGAGGGCTTCGTTGGTGCCAGATTATTTAGCATAATTATTTTATCTAATTTCGTTGTTATGCTTTTTTGGGAGGCTAAGACCGCAGACAGTGTTTGCGCTCTCGAAGTCGCCGCTGCGTGAGAAATTGCAAAGTTTAGCAAGCTTTTTTAATTTCATCTAAAGATCTCGTAACTGTGGCTCTGGCCTCTTTGTTTAATTTATTTTTTCCATCAGAGATAGTCTGCGAAATAATCATCATCTGATCCCATATTGGGTTTAAAGTTTCAGCGTTAACCTCAGTTAGATCATTTTCTTCCGTAAGTAAGGAGTCCTCCTCTCTAACACGTTTCCTATTTGCCTGGTTGGGTGAGGATGCGAGAGGTTTTTCTGGGGCAACAGGTGATTCCTTACGGGTTTGAGTCTCAGTAGTGGGGTCATTTGTAGAGTGAGACTCACTCAGACGCTCACGGTGGATGCTAGTGAACGGGGATTCTGATGCGCGTCCACTCATACCTGTTAGGGTTGGGTCTCGTACACCTAGTGATTTCTCAAAAGCCGTGGTTCTTGGAGAGACATCCCGTGTCGAGCGAAGAGCTCTCCTCAGTTCGAGATTTTCCTTTGCCAAAAGTTTAAATTTAGTATTAACATCACCTGGATATTGTTCATCTTGGTCATCCGAATCGGAAGACTCCATTTTTTATCGAACTGTTACGATAAAACCGTCACGATTAAAAAAAAATCGATTTAGAAATCAGGAAACTAAAATATTGAAACCAAAATACAAAAAAAATACAAAAAAGAGGAAGAAGATGACTTTATATGTCATCGGGGAACGTCCATCGGGGAATATAGATGGGACTATCAGGAAGTTAATTGTAACTATTTTGTTGTCACACTTGATTGGCAAAGCGAGGGCACCGATGACAGGTGGGCGTTGTTGCCGAGGCCGCTAACCGATGCGCCACTGTCTAGCAGACCGGAGAAGGGTACGTTGTTAACGGAAAAAAGGGCAAAAGGTCTTCCGTCCTTTGCTTGCTTGCAACAAACTGAAGAAACATTCAAGGTCTGGTTGAAATATTTTATATGCGATAACCAATCAGTCCATTCCTTTGACCTTGATACGGAATGAATACCTGAGAGGTTGTCATTTAGTTTTTTGGCTTCCTTGTGAAGAAGTTGGGTGGTGGTTTAGAAAAATCCACTTGGGGTTTGGCATTGCTGGTATCTTGCAGCCTTTCCATATTGTATTTGGATCTTTTAAAAATTTCGCGTAGTTCATCGCGTGGTGGAGAGTGATCCTTAGAGCGGTGCCTCTTAAAGGTCCTGGAATCTTTTGGTTCCATTGGTTTGGTTTTTCTAAAACAGGTATCAACTAGGTGGCCTACTTTTTTGCAAAAGATGCAGACTTTTTTGTTGTCGTATTCCGGTTTTAATCCAGAAGAACGGCTTGGCACAGTAATGTTGGTTGGGGGCACTTGGGTGTTTTTCCTGTCTTGGTAAGATTCTAGGAGTGTGCATACTTCGCTTAATTGGGCCAATGATGTGATTTTTTGCGAGGTGATAATGTTTTCGTACTTTTGTAGAAGGCCATCCGTTATAACCGGTAATAGTTCAGCTTCCGAGACAGGATGGGAAAGCTTGATGTTGATGGTTTCGGCCCTTTCTATAAATGTTGTAACTGATTCGTTTACTAACTCTTTGATGGATAGTAAAGAGAGTTTTATTCGGCGCTGCGCTTCCGTTTTGCTGAAGCTAGCTATTAGGGCTGACCTGAGTTCTTCCCAGTCCCTGCATTTTAATTTCTGAATGCGGTGCCAAGGGATTAATTCTGGAGAAATTAATTCTATGAAGTTTCTTCGGAGCACGTCAAAGGGGACATTCTTGATTGTTGCCGTTTCTTCAATTCTCTCAATGAAATCCAATACATCAGTAGCACCGTTGTATTTTATTTTCCAAGAGGAGAGATCATATGTTTTCTCCTGTGCTGCGATGGGTGCCGCGTCTTGTTTTATTTGGGAGACTGCCTCGTGTTCCTTATTAGAAGCCGGGTTTTTGGAAACTGTGGTGATGACGGGTTCATTATCCTCATTTGTTGATGTGAGGTTTATTCTTCTGGTGTATCTTTTGTTAAACAGCAGAGCGTACGCTCTTAAAGCAGTCTTTGACTTATTCATGTGGGAGAAACCTCTGTCTTTTAAAACGGCTTGCAGGCCTGTTTTCGATAAGCTGAACACATTAGAAATGATGCCTAGGGTTTGTGGCGTGCTTGCTTCGTTGGATTCCATTGTGGTGTAGGTGATGGACGGCGTAACAACTCAAATTTTGCTGGGCGAGGAGCGGGAAAGAAAAAACAAAAAAAAAAATATTTTTTTTTAAATTTTGAATTTTTTCTAAGTCCGAAATTAAAAAAATTTCACCGTATTTTTGTTTTGAAGTGTTTTTTGGGGCTGGAAAAAAATCGGCCAGGGGGAGTCCTTACAAAATTGCCTTTTTATATTTCAAATAAGCATTTTTGAAAATTGTCGGAAATTTTTTCAGTGTTTTAATTTCTTGAAAATTTGGCCAGCGGTCACCTTCTCGGGGTGCATATTTTAGTTTTCACAAAGCACTTTTGTAAAAATGACACTTTTGTAGAAGCACAAACACTGAGATGAAAGAAAACACTAGGCAAAGGAAAAATTGGCCATAGATTTCCCTGTAAGGGCAGCTAGTTTAATTTTCACAGAGCACTTTTGTAAAAATGACACTTTTGTAAGGTACTAAACACTTTTGCATTTCAAAAAAGATGTGACACTTCACTGTTTATTATTCTGAACGATTGCACTTCACTTCCTTCACGGGTAAAAACGTAACCACATGTGTTTAATAGTCACGGTACCTATTGTACGCAAAGGAGGAAAAGAAAAAAGAAAACATTACATTATTCATACGAGTATCGCGTAATATTGGGTTCCTATATCGTTCATGAGGAGAAAAATGTATTATTTAAAACCATATTGTGGTAGGTATATGCTTTTGTTGTTTCAAATTCCACAAGAACATTCTGGAGGATTCGTTAGAGTCCCGCGTAATCTTCCAGATCACACAAAAATGCGCGGGAACACATTCCCGGCTGGTTAGGATAGTACCTGCAGTTTTTGGACTACAAATGACCGTTTTGGTGGCCGCGAACTCAGCATATGATTAGCTTTGTAACATATGAGTGAGAGGGTAATTAACATAGCATCGAAGGATTTAAACGATCTCTCATTTGACTGAATACACGTGGAGGGTGACTGAAAATTGGCGGGAAGAAAAAAAAAATTGACCCGGTGTTTGGTATCAAAACGCTAAAAAAGGCCCCACGTTGGCGACAGTGTTGGACGTGGGGGAAAAGGTGGGTACACAGTGCTGAGAAAAAAGGAAAAAAATGCCCCACTTTGTACAGCCAGTGTTGCGTGCCACGGGCGTAGCACCCACGTTCTGCCTCCAAAGCTAGCTCAGTCAGGTCGGCAGAACAGGTGAAACGCTCTGCAACAGGGTTGTAGGTAGCTAAAAAGGGGGGTACATGGTTATAGGCCAACACTCTTCCTCATGTCTCGTCAAATGAAAGATTGTCTGGGATGGAACAACACTGTATTGACGGAAATACACAATTACAACAAGGGGCAGTAATATTCACATCAATTAACAATCACAGGTAAACAAGTATACCTAGCTGAGTAAAACATCCTAAGCAATCTCTCTCTTCGCCCTCCCGGGGGGTGTTTACAGATCGCGAGGTAAGAGGGGACACATTACAAAATGGAGGTAGCTTCGTTACTCACGGCCGCGCGGGGAAGGCGCCCAGGAGGTGGTGGCATGGTAGCTGAGTATGTCCATGCTCAGCAGAAAACTACAGTAGTCCATCGCCAGCAGGTGGCAACAGCAGCACCTTGCTGGCCAGCTCGCGCCCACAAAGCAGGTGGTCGCGTCCCTTTTCCGTTGGCGCCGAAAGTTCTAGAACAAACTCGACTCGACGCGCGGGGACAATTTGGGTATTGCCCGACACGGGTTACTGCGCTGGGAGCTAGCACGGGACTGCCGGCTGCCGGCGGGGCAACCGCGGTGCGTATGGCGAGGGGGAAGAAGCGGTATGTAAGGGGGGGACGGCGTGGTGGTTTGTTAGGGTGGCTTGGGTCCTGTATGTTGGCGACATAACAACTCTTACACACACACACACACACACACACATATTATATATATTCACACTCATCAAACAAACACATAGCAAACATTCATTCATTCATTAAGAACTAGTGCATAAAATAATCTTACCTTAGACATATGGCTAATCTTTGTTCTGGGAAAATACATTCTCTGAAACTTGTATCTCGTACTGCCATTGAAAGTCGTCCCAGTAAATTGTCAAAAGTGGTTGCTGTCATTCGAAAATAATTGAAGAACTTTGATTCGTCACTTCTAAGTTCACATATTAATGTTTCAAATGTTCCAAGTGAAAATCTTTCCCGTAAAATAGTATGCACCTATTGTTTTCTTTTATTTTGCTTTCTATTAAGATACCACCACAACACAACAATTTCGTCATCCATTGTGCGCACAGGTCCAAATTCAACTGAGGTGAGTAGTGAGTACTTGACTGTCCGATTTTCTTGTCGGCTCCGGTGTAATGTGAACACTCTTGTCCGGTGTCCGGTTTCCGGCAGATCTGCCGGTCCGGCGTAGTGGGAACCGGGCCGAGGTACTAAGTACGGAGTAACTTTTACAAACGTCAAGCTACAATGCTGAAATTCAGAGGGAACCGTCAATGACAGATGTCAACTTAAATTGGCAACCTAAGTTGGCCGGTTATAAAACTTTTTGATCAAGTTGTTATTCTCGAATTCAATCACTACTTTCAGGAGAAACCTTTCCTTATTTATACCTGACGATTTTCCTCACTTTTTTTATTTTTTTTTAATTATCTATAAAAAAGTAAATGTACATTGGGTTTTTTTTAATCACTGTCTTTCTAGGATATACCTGTATCGTGACAGGCGTACAAGAATATAAATGAATATCTTATTATACGCAATTTGGGAGGCGGGAATGGGTCCGCCGCCCGGGAACCTTTACTGGATAACCAACACTTCTGCCATAGGTCACCCCAAGTGGTTCGCTACGTTTAGTGATTTAGCAGGGGTGCCCAGGTTCATGGGTTGAGGTTTATCTAGGTCTTGGAGGCGGATGACCAGGACACACTGAAACCCAGATTCCTACCCACCCCTTATACCCTCTTCCTTCCCAGAACTCTCCCCTCCTTCCTTTCCTTTAAAAAAACCCTCCACACAGCATCCACAAAGATGACATGGGCCTGGAGGAAATTATTTTCCTCAGGGCCTCCTGTGTGGAGCTCATGTAAAAATTAAAATAAAGGTAAAATAGGTATTAATTTGAATCGAAATTAAAACAAAAAGGTGATTGGAAGGGTTGGTAAATCCAATAGGTGTTGGAGGAGATGTAGTAAAGAAGTAAAGTGTGTCTAATCTATTCATGGAGTTAAATTTGACATGATTCTATTACTTTCATTTATTTTATATGGGTTAGGTCGTATGTGAATAGTTATTTCTGTCTATGTGTGATTTATTTTACAGTTGTTAGAACCACTTTATAATTGAGCCCTTGCCCTGAAAAATGTTAAAGTAAAAAATTTATTAAATATGGAAAAAATTAAACCAGTTATGTATCAGAACATTTAAGATTTAAAATACAATAAGTGTAACTTACTAATTAATTTTGTTTCTTACATTTATGCTGAAGTAGTGGAAAATATTTTACATAAAAATTTCACACGTAACGTTATTTCAAAAAAAAAAAAAAAAATTATTTTACTCCTCCCACCTTACAAAAAGCAACATGCTCCTCTAATGTAAGTTTACAAATGTCATTGATGTATTTTAAAAATGAAACCATTTAGTTCGAGATATTGTCACGAGATCAACTTACAACATTATTCCACAAACGTCTTTCAACGGGTAAAAACATCGCTATAACTATATTGAAAATATTAATTAATATAATAATTACATGATATACCTATTCTGATGGCGAGCGAATATATAAAATAAAAATTTTAAAAAATTATTTCATATTATGTGTTGTGTAGTAACGCACAAGACCACAAGAGCCAAAAAATTTCTTGATTATTGAAAATTATAATGAAAACAAGACCTTTCAAATATATAATATCTTGCTGAAAACGTAGTCACAATGCGGAAAAATAATCTGTAAATTTATTTTAATAAAATAACTTCTTGCACCTAATCCAAAATTATCATTATTTTCATTACGAGGGCTATTTTAAACAAGTAAATGAGGTGGGAATTACGTGCGAGATGCAAAAATAACGGCGCAAAAAGAAAAATAATTTCAGTTTCGCGCGCTTTGAGAAAATTCATTTAGTTTCGCGTTTCACCGCTTCAATAAAGCGCCACCGCGCCTCCCGGCGACATCGGCCTAAACTAAACAATATATGACAGTGTATATGCTAACACTCACAAAAAACTATTTTTAATATAATTGTCTTAAAGTTTCGATGTTATTCGCGGTGTTTATCTTTTTACGTGGTGGTTGTTTGTGTTATCTGGACTGTTTGAGTATTTGCTTGACCCTGATGGGAGTGGTTGCGGCGAGGAGGTCTGGCGAGGAAGAGAGAAGTCCCCCCACTCTTCAGACAGTCGAGCCCCCAGAACCCAGAACTAAAATTGCTTCAGCTTTAGTTTCTCTTTGGAAACGAGATCGTTGATACATTCGCGAGGCTCCTACTTATAAAATTCAATCAATTAATTCGTTAGAACTGAATTAAATTCACTCGGAAATCGGTTTATAATAAAAATAAATACGAAAAAGTATTTCGCAACAACAGTGAATCTTTTTTTTGAATTTTTTTACATTTTAAAAATAGTTTTATTGGCGAAGCTGAAAAAAAGTTGAAAAAGATTTCTCGTGTAGAAGATATTTTTAAAGGTGAGTTTTTTTAAATAAATACTTAACTAATTTTTCATATTATTTATTATATTTCTATTTTTTTTGTTTTCATTTTATCAACTTTTCATCGTGCCGCACTTTTAGACATAGGTTATGGGAATTATATACTTCGTTTTAACAATTACTACAAGAAACAACTATTTACAAGCACGAAGTAGGTTATTAGGTTCTTAGTTTGTGTAAACTAAGTAATTCGTGCGTATTTAGATTGATATACAACTCAAACAAATGTCAAACCATACAAAAAATCATTTTAAATGGCGGTAAGCGAATCGTTTTATGCAGGAAATTTTGAACTTTGATCGATTAAAAATGGAATTTTAATGCATCTTTTACCATCTCTCAAAACATATTCAGTTATTTATTGTAGTAATTAAGTTTATATGTAGTGTAATTTCTAAAATTTCTGGCCAATAAAAGTGCGGCGGCTAGTGGAATATTTACCATAAAACCAGATGCTTGATTTAAATATGTAGATTAATATAATATTATGTTGCATTAACTTCTGTCCTCGCAAAACAGTCTTTGACATTCAAAACATTTTACAAGGTCGAATAACTATTTTACAAATTTGTTAAATCATCGGTAATAATTGTATAAACAATTATTAAGTTTATCATTATGATTATACAAACAGTATTATATATTATTTTGTTTATGTAATATATGCACAAAAGTGCCAACTGCTTCCGAATTTGTGAAACCAATATGACTACAGCTTCGTCAATCGGAGTGTTTTGGGGCTGAACTAAGAGGCGAAACAAAGGAGATAAGAAA
Source organism: Limnephilus rhombicus (assembly GCA_929108145.2). NCBI lineage: Eukaryota > Metazoa > Arthropoda > Insecta > Trichoptera > Limnephilidae > Limnephilus > Limnephilus rhombicus. Next base: position 27,671,856 of record OV815299.1, on the reverse strand, counting down.
GAGGAAGCTTAAGAAATACCTGGCTATTCAGATACAGTCACTAAGCACGGCTAAAACCATTTCAAGCCGCAGTGGTGGTCTGTCCACCTGGGCGATACTCACTTTTTGTAAGTAGCTACATAATAGACACCTTATCTTCTTAATTATTTTATATATTCGATAATTGCCCCCCCCCCCCCCCGGGCATATGTGTACACAATGTGCAGTCGGTTTAAAACTACTCGTCTATATAATTTCAATGCATAAAGGATAAAACCCCTGCCGTAGATCACCTCAGTGGTTCGCTACGTTTGGTGACTTAGCAGGCTTTCTCGGGTTTATGGGGTGGGGTTTGTCTAAGTTTTAGCTGTGGATGCATTTGCTTACCTACTGCGTGGCTCGACGAATCCGAAGAGGCTGGTTGAGGGAGACCTATTGACCTCTCCAGCTGGATTCTCTCGACCCATCGTCTTGCACCGCTGTGGGAGTGATAGATTCATACGTCTGTCACTCCTGGACATATTGAGCCCCATATTCACACAGCATCTTCTAAGATGACAAAGGCATTTATTTTCCTCGGGTTCTCCTGTTTGGAGCTGATGTAAAAAAAACTTATCTATGTACTGAATAACCAGCGTATAAGTACAAAAAATCGATACTTTAAATAAATTCGTTTGATATCTCTACCAAATTATTATTTTTGGTCGATTTTAGGTTAGAAATTGGTTTAAATAATGCATAAAATTTAAAATTTAAATTTAGGGGGACGAATTGTCGGATATCAACCGTTGGGTCAACATTTATACCGTACCAAATAATTCCAATGTTATTATTTAATTGTGATATTTCTCCTTAACCTCAAAATATGAACGCTTGTTTCACAACGTTATCTCCAGGTAACCTTTGATAGGCGATAACGCATACAATAACACGTTTTAATGACTGCTAGCCAACTATATTATAAATGAACTATCTTCTTAATTATTAATACAGTCAGCTGCGAAATTTTCGTCACAACGACAAGTCCTAATTAACCAGTCGTCCCTCGGCCATATTTTGTAAGAGGATCAAACGTACACGAAAAAAATGTACTGCAATCGAAACAAAACAAAAGAAAAAATAAATAAACAAATGTGTAAGAGTCTATTAGGCATCTAAATGAATAAACTTCGCTACAAAAATAATAAATCGCAACTTTTAAAGGCAACTATACCAATTTTTTTCAAGGAGATAGTAAGTTACAACATAACAAAATTAACATAGAACGGTTTTAAAAAGGTGATAAAATACGCTTTCAAAGTTTATAAATCAGATTAAACATATCATTTGCAAAGTACAAAATTTTAACATGCAAACATAAACAAGTTTTAAAAATGGCTCATTTTAGGTTTTTTATAACTAAAATTACTGATAACAAAAAATGTATACACACATACATACTTTATTAGATAAATCTATTATAAACGTTATTGTCACCTGACTCTTTTGTCGTTCCATGTAAAAATAATTAATAAAAAATTCCCAAAGTCACACAAATTTTTTTCAAAATTTTGTTTGAAACTTTGGTTCGAAAAAGGTATTCATTTTACTTCTTTTGGGGTTAGTTTTAGTATTTGAATATAAAGGGTGGTCTTTTCTCTTTTTAAAACCATTTATAATATCATATTTCTCACTATGATGGTAAGGGAGATACAACGATTTATGTGAGACCTATATGAGTTGTTGCGAAAACCGAATAACTGACTTTAAGGATTAACCCCTCGGGTCAAAGTATTTCCAAATAAATGGAATATTTCTGAACGTTGTCCGAAAAAAAACAGAACCACAGTCTAAACAAAAACAAAGGAAAAATCAAATAAATAACTAAGTGTGTAAAAGTCAATTGGTTATAATGTAACCACCAATGTAACAAAATTAACACGTTACAAGGTGGCGCAAATGTCATCACCCTGTCAAATGTGGCAAATGTCAGCAATGCTAGAAGACAAATGAACTATATTTAAATAACTTTAGTCCGCCTCGGCACAGGACCCCCTAGTGAGGAGGAATAAGAAATACAATATTTTGTACTTAATTTCACATTGCATTTTGTATGTAAAATTTTGATTATTTTGTATTAAAAAAAAAAAAAAAATTGTGAAATAAATAGGTACAAATTACACGCCAACAAGATATGAATCGCTATACTGTACACAAAAATCTAGAAAAACTTGATAAAATTGATCATAAATACATCACAAGAACTCACACCTAAGAGGATCTTGTGGTCCCAGGGAGCAATACGTCGAAGTTCCAAAAGACATATACATATCTGGGACCGAAATTATATAATAACATCCCCCCAGAATTACATATTAAAACATGCAAAATGACATGCATCGGTTCAATAATAAATAAATGGTTGATTGGCTTAGTTAGGGTTGAGTCTGAAAAATTGTTAAATAACGTCACTTAAAACTTAAAAGTTTAAATGCTTAACTATTAAATGCCACAATCAGTAAGAACTTAGTATATATTTAATCTACAAAAAAAAAAAAAAAACACTTTGTTTTTTTTTTTGTTCAGAATACATTTTTTGCATTTTTCACCAGCATTTGGTTCCTTAGAACGGGCAATCTGCCTAGCTAGGAACTAATATAGACAAACAAGACATAATAACACTTGTACCCATTTTAATATTTACAGTTATTTTGAAATATTATTATTATGTTATTTTACTGTATAAATGTATCTTATGTAATAAATAAGTAAAAAAAAATAATAAATAAAAATTAGAAAATGCCATAAATCGGGCTGGTATGGTTACAATTCTGGCGGCGGCCACTTGGCCTATATCATTAAGACATCAAATAAACACAATCCAAAAGCAAAACCAAAAATTTTCATTCAAAGAACATCGGGTGACAACTATTGCGCCACCTTGTATATATCACAAGAGAACGCAGACGACATTATTTTTGAATGATCCACCATTGATATTTTATTATAATTTTGTTGTGTTTCTTTAAAACATGTTTGTTGATTAATGCACGTGGATGTATTTTGAGCACCGATACTAGTGTTGGTATTTTAAATAAGCCCCATTATCAAATTTCCAGTTTTGACCGGATTTTATCGGATGGTTGACAAGCTAAAATGTTTAAATTACCGAAACACACTTGTCGAAGGATGAAAGAAGCTGAATAGATATAACCACTTTTAAAAATTTTCGATTATTTCTAAAATTTTCAAAAATTTCAAGAAACACAAATATTACGAAAACGTGATAAAATTATAAAAACACAAAAATGTTTGTATTTTCGAAATCTTATTTACAGGACAATTATTTATGTCCTTATTTATGGTCTAAAATTACATTAGTATTTTTATTTTATTAACATTTATCGGCCTGTTTCAGCGTTTGATCACATTTTATCTGCCTTTAAACTCAATGAATAAAAATAAATTGGAATCGGTCGCAAAGAGGACTCGAACCCAGGATCTCTCGAGTAACTCGGGAGAAATGCTTTAACCATATCGGCCATTGGACCTCTTATTTTTAAGTTTATCGATATCATATTTCAAGTTCAGAATTAACAATATTATTATCTTCGACTAATTTTTCCCATATTTTTGGCTGCTATCTTTTTAAATTATTACAAAAGTTCTAAAGAATCGGTTCGTAACCTAGATAGTGTCTCGGATAAATATATCTGCTTTAATTCACATGGGATACCCATTGACATTTTTAATTTTTTTCTTGTGTTTTGTTCTATTACATATTTTTGGTTAGATTTTATTAGTATTTTCTTCATCTTCAATTAATATTAAATTTATTTTTATTGTTAACTTATTCAGTAAAACCTCAAAATGTAATATTTAATTATGAAGACAATATTAGCGACAGTCAATCAGAAAAATCAGAAAAAGATTCTGTCACATCTAGGAATCGAACCAGGACGTTGGCCTTGCCGGAGCGGAGCTATATCTAGTTCGATCATATTTAACTGTATTATACTTCGACTAAGAACTATTTTCTTAATTATTTTCTTCATTTTCTTAATCTATCTTTATTGTAAATATTTGATACACACATAAATTTAGCAGCCAATAAAAATGCGCGTTAAGAAAATGAAGCTAAGTTACTAAGCTAATTAGTTCTTAGTCAAAGAATGATACAGTTAAATACGACCGAATCGGATATAGGCACATTAGCTCAGTGGTGGAGCACCGCTCCGGCAAGGCTAAGGATCTGAGTTCGATTCCTAGATGTGACCATATTTTTTTCTAATTTTTCTGTATCAGATTTTCGATTGAGTTTCACTAATATTGTCTTCATTAATTTCGCGGACTTCGAGCATCGTCTGCGGTTGGGCCGATAGCTATACGCATTCTCATTGGGACTGCCCGGTGGTCTATGGAATACTTTCTCTGGCTTTTTTTTTTTAATATATTTTATTTTATTTCCGCTACTATAGTAATTACTTACATTATAACATAATCATATAACTGTTTTTTCCTCATTACTTATTTTATTCACAGAAGGTTTCTTCGACTGGACATAGCCGTTATTTTTATTTTTCTTTTTCTTTTACTAACACTATTATCTCTTTTTGATGTTACCTATTTCAGAAGAATTATTCCACGGGCTACTACTTCTATTTATCTTTTGTATAATGTTAATGTAAGTACTTGCATACTGCTTACTAACCCCGTATGCATGGACATTGGAGGGTCTAGAGTCGTTCAAATAAATGTAGCTTCGTTCAAAAAAAAGTAGAGTCTTGACGTGTGCGGTGAAGGAGGAAACCATATGTTTCCTTATAACGCCGTTGGGAAAGTGGTGGGTCCCCTCCAATGTCTTCATTAATTAAATACATTTCATTGATGGGTCATGTTATACTTGCCGGCTGATCAAAAGTTGAAACGGGCCGAGAAGACCATTCAAATGGTCAAAACATCAAAACCATCACGAATCCTAAATCAAATATGGCCGAGGATAGAACACCTCAATCTTTCTTAATAGTTTTATTTCTTGGATTCGGTAATAGCGATATCCATGAAATATTGTATTTAGATTTGTACTTATCTTTTAGTACCTTATAGTGAATTCACGTTTGATGCCAAACGAACGCAAGTTACAAATGACCAGTCTACTATCATGAACTAATCAAATAGTACAACTTTAAAATGTTGTCTGGTCAATGTTCAATTTTGAAAAGATTAATGTCATCTGAGATGGGGTCTAGCAGAGTGAAGTAGATAATTTTACAAAATTTGCAGAACATCTCTTAGTGAATAATCACGTTCCACTTCACAGCAATAAGCCAAAACTATTAGATATAGAAAGAAAGGGTGTTAGATTAAATTTGCTTGAACAATTAGAATTCAATAAACGGAGAAATGATCATAATGTGACACTAATCAATAATATAATGTAAGGAAAATTATTTATTCCCCACTTCTCGGTATGTTTACCAAACCTAAACAATATAACGCATTTAAATTAGTCAATAGCAATCAATGTAATAATGTGGGGGGAAACAGATTTCAAAGCACCCCACAATTATTTTCTCAATAAATCGGTTTAACCGATAAAATGATTAATTTAGGCACCTTTAAAATTAAAAAGTACGAGCCCTTTGATTGCAGATATTTTTGTTAATAATATAGAGAATAAGATTTTTAATAGCGGTGCGCTTTTACTTAAAAACGTTTATTTTTGGAAAAGATATGTCGATGATATAATATGTATTTGGTTAGGAACAGAAAGGCAACTGAACATGTTCTTGAATTTTTTAAATAAATTTCATAAAAACATTCAATTCACACTAGAAATAGGTAAAGGAAAGAGTTTAAATTTCTTAGATTTAAATTTAACATTAATAGGCAATAAAATATTTTTAATATTTTCCGTAAAGATACGAACACCGATATTGTCATAGATAATTCATCAAATCATCCTTATTCTCAAAAACTCGCGGCCTTTCACTCTATGATTGATAGATTAATTACGATTCCTTTGTCTGTTCCGAATTACACTTTGGGATTAAATATTATTAAACAAATAGCAGTTAATAATGGTTATTCTGCTAAGTTAATAGATCAACTAATAAATAAAAAGAATAAACAGAAATTCTTAAAACTATATATTTACCCTTTTTCTAAACAAATAAATAATCAATGGCGTAGAATTTTATTTGTTAATAATAATATGTCAAAAATAATTAGTAAAAATATTCCCGGTACTATACAACCAGCATTTTATACAAATAATAAATTAAAAAAGTTCATCCTTAACAACAAAGATAGTGACATTAAAACAAAAAAATCGGGCGTTTATAAAGTAAATTGTAAAGACTGTAATTACTTTTATATAGGTAGAACAAATAGAATCTTTGAAGTAAGGGTTAAAGAACATCTCAGGGCATTAAATGGCAATAGCTAATCTGAGTTCGCAGATCATTTAATAAAAAATGATCATAATTTTGACAAAAACCATGGACTTAAAATATTACATATGGGTTATAAGGCATCACAGATAAATAATTTAGAGATTTTAGAAATTAGGAAAAACTGTAAATAATAAAGCAGACTTAAATAATAAGCAACAAATTTTTATAATCCCTCTTTTGAACCTTTTCCCACTTAACCGGTCTTTCCCTGCTAATGACTTTGAAATCCCAATTGTCCCCTCAATCTCACCCCTTCCCCTTCCTCCTACCCCTTCGTCCCATATGTGATCTATGTTTAATTTTTAAGTTTAGTATACATTTGATCCTGGTGATGTGAACATCGTTCACGAAACATGTAGATTGTGTACAAATAAAAGTGATGTAAACAAAGTTGTTTGTCTTTTCTTAAAATAAATAATGTCATCACAAAGTGAAAACCTTTCCGAAGAAGTTTTCTTCGAAAAATTTTCAATTTATATTAAATTTAATTTATATAAAATTTATCATTAAATTGAATGGAGTACAACATTAAATTAAATGGATACGAATTAAACACAAAGACAATTAATTTACAATATCGGATCGATAGGTCGTAACTTTCAAAGATTTTAAATCGATATCCTGAGCACGGTTGCACTATTGACAGCCGAACCGATAGTGACAGGAAATAAATAAGAGACCATTTATATAAAAACTATTAGATTACTTGTGGATTACTTAAAGTTACTTTACTCCCTTAAGTTCAATTTGGTTAGGTTAGGTTAGGTTAAGTTACGTTTGTCGTTTGTTCTTTATCTTCACTTTTCTCCAACGTGCAGTTTGTAATGAATCAGAATTGAACACATTTACGTGTATTTATTGAAGTGAAAACATATTTAGCACCGTTGTGATTTGAAACTCGATGAAACAAAAAATTGCTCCACTAAAAGGAGATAAACACATACATATGTACATCTACAGGATTTAGCCTGCAAGAGAATAAGATAGTATAATCGGTTTCCTCTTTCTGCGGTGCTTCGTAGCCTCCCCGCTCTTGCATACTTTAGTTTTCTGAAGGTTTAACTTCTACCGCGTATGAATTGCACACTCTGATTTTTTTCCAGAATTTCGCCAAACTAGTGCTTACCTAATTCGCATAGGTTACGTGGTAGTAACGTAACTTCTAGCTCGTCGTTATGTTTTGGTAAAATATCGGGAATACCAACAGAACAAAATGACAGAATTTTTGTAAATGGCCGCAAACTGACGCTGTCTCATGTGCAAAAGTAAATTTTCATTTTACGCAATTGAAATTTTGAATGCAGTATTGAAATGCAAAAAGCAGTGGATTGTCCAGTGGATTCGAAAAATTACCATTTTCTCCAACGTGTTAATTTATAATGGATCCAAATTGAACACATTTGCGTTTATTTACTTTTAAATATATGAACTATTCCGGATCAGTATGTATGGCTACGGCAATGACAATAATATTATAATTATTATATCAATTGAAGACAATAAATTTATTGCGCATAGCGTAACGTTACCACTTGAGTATTCTCATTCCTCATTCTCATAACGCTGTCCAACAAACCTATTAATAGAAGTAGATGAATAATTTATACAAGAAGCTATTTAATGCATTTTGACAGACACTAAAAACAGTAAAAACAGCAAAGCAAAAAATCAGGTAGAAATTTTGTAGCAGGAGCACATTTAAACATTTTGCTTGTTGTTAATTGTTTTTGTTTTTAATTCCTATAACTCCTGTTCTTTTAAAAAATAATATAAATTATATTTATAAGTGTAATTAAGTTCTACGAGTATTTTAGTTTTGTAAATTACTGTGACAGCTATATCGGCGTTCAAGGCCATTTTTAAACTGTGGTTAGGCCACTTGTTTTATATGATTGTATACCCGTGCCAAATGTCAATTTGTAGATTGCCTAAAATGATTTATTACCATTTACTCAGATAATATAGTAAAGATAGATTTTCTGTTCTGTCGGATACTTTGAAATATGTTTTCCCCACAATAAATGGTAAGTTTAAGCTAAGTCTTCTTAATTGTTTTATAATGACGTGACTGCCATTGACTTATGTAAATGTGTTATGTTATGTTGAGTAGGTCTTGTTAACATACTGAGAAGTGGGAATTGAATAATTTTCCTGACTTTATTAAGTAATGTTACTTTATGATCTTCGTTCCATTTTTCAAGCAAATTTAAACAAAGACACTTTCTGTTTTTATGTAAAAGTTAGAGTTCGTTGATTTTGAACGTGAAGGTGTCTATCTACCCAATGATTGCACCATCTCCTGCAGGGGTAGGCAAAGAAACACGTCTGTCTTGGCACACATTTCTTGTTTCATTCACTTTTAATCATAGTCGCATATAAGCTTCTTTAAACTTTTAAACAAAATATTTTATTTAAAAGTTTCGTCAGCAAGTTTTAAGCATAGATTTCAATGATAGGTCAGGAAGGAAATGTTAAATTATTATAGTGCGTTTTATAAGCAACTCAAAAATGTACACACATTGTATTTACTTACAACGATATTTTCACTATGCCTAATATTTACATATTTACGTTCGGTCAACAGGAAATCATGATGCTATATTGCGTTTTGTCAAAAAACCTAGTTTAATTGGATTTCTACAAACCAAACTGTTTGTATTTTTATATACCAACAATATATTGGTAATGTAAAAAGAACTTAATCGTTCCATTTCTTTCTAGGGCCTCTCCGACTGTACACACTCCTTTTTCGTTCATCCGCTCTACACGCCCAAACCATCCGAGCGTTTCGTTGTTAATCTTACTCACTACGCTTACATCAGCCTTGCATTCTTAACTGATCTCCACATTTCAGTAGAGCATTCCGTCTGCTTTCATCCTTCCTCTGTCAGTTCCATGCCTCACTGCTATTCATCAGCGTTAGCAGACTGTTAGCTTCGCTTCTTTGGACAGATTTTTTATTAGCACCATCCGCGTACAGTTTACCTTCCTTTCAATATCTCTATCAGTCTTCCCATCTCTCGTAAACATACTCATACACAAACTCATCCACCTGCAAGTATTCATCATTTACAACTATATTGCACACTGTTTTCGTACTCTCTCTTTCAGTCACCTGACTTTTATAAGTAACGCTCACAACTGCATTCAATGTTATCATTCCTAATTACCATTATTTGTGCTGTACTATCTAGTTGTTGAATCTAGTAGGTAATCGTAGTAGTTGAACAAGAATAGTTCATTGCCAATTCAATGAATCTATAAAGTGTTTTGGCTTGGTTCTACCACCACGTGATGGCGTAAACAGATTCAGTGCAACTCCTACGTTGAACATGGCACGTGCCTTCTACAAGATTATTAATTGACGTGTCTCTATCTGTCTAGAAATAGAAAATCAAAGATTTTACAAGCTAGTAGTCGAGTTGGAAAATGTGTCCGGTTCTCAGTTACCGTTCAGCTCTGCTAGCTAAATCTAATTCTCTGTTAGCTAAATCTAATTCTCTGTTAGCTAAATCTAATTCTCTGTTAGCTAAATCTAATTCTCTGTTAGCTATATCTAATTCTCCGTTAGCTAAATCTAATTCTCTGCTAGCCAAATCTAATACTCCGTTAGCTAAATCTAATTCTTCGTTAGCTAAATCTAATTCTCTGCTAGCCAAATCTAATGCTCCGTTAGCTAAATCTAATTCTCTGCTAGCTAAATTTAATTCTCTATTAGCTAAATCTAATTCTCTGCTAAGCTAAGTCCCGCATTTTTGTTTACATTGGCTACACATAGAAGGCCTTGGGTACAATAATTCCCATTAGGCCCTTTGTCATCTTTGGGAACCCTTTGTGGAGGTTCTTTTTAGGAAAGAAAGAAGGAAGGAAAATGGTATGAGGGATGGTTTAGAATCTGGGGCTCAATGTGTCGAGGAGTGTCGAACTTATGAATCTGGTTCCATGCCAACTGAGAATAAAGTCAACTCAACACCTCTTTGAAAAGTCATTAAAAGCTATGAAAAAAATAATTGTAAAATAGCCGATAACCCTAACCTAATGTAACCTATTTAACCAATTTTTAAAATATTCTTTTCATCACTCTAAATGACTTTTCTTGGATGGTTCTGAGTTGCTTTCATTCCGAGGTGTCCGGACACCTATGAATCTATCCCTTCCACTGCGGTGCAAGGCGATGTTCCGAGAGAGTCCTGCTGGAGAGGTCAAAGGGTCTCCTACTCCTAGTCCAAATCAATCATCTAACCCGCCATGCAGTAGGTGGTCAAACGCATCCGTCGCCAAGATCTAAACAAGTCCTCACTCCATGAATCCGGGCACCCTTGCGAATGGAACAAACGAAGCGAACCACTTTGGTTGACACATGGCAGGGGTGTTGGTTATCAATTAAATGGTTCCCGGAGCGGCGGTATCCTTACCCGACTCCTAAATTGAAATCCCTTAAACGTGTTTTCAATTTTACACAACTGATAACCAATTACAATACAATATTGATCGTTTATCAATTGTGTAAAATTTAAAACCCTTTTATCAGTAAGATACTATTTAATGTTCATATTGATTGATAGAAATCACTTTGCATATTAATCACTAAAGACAAATCTAACAGAATCCAACAATTGTTGTTTCTAATGACAAATTACACTATTTTTGAACAAATTTTTTGATTTGTAAAAAATATGGAATTTAATTTTTGTTTATAAAATTATAAACCTTAGGTTTAGAAGTTTAGACCTTTTGCAGGAGACCCAAATGTTTTTGAATTGAGCCATTTTTTGTAGTAGTTACGGGTCCATAGAGCAACTTTTAAAGAACTTGAAATTTTCAATTTGCAAAAATAGTTTTTTTCGATATCTATAATATAAACTTTTCTACGACATTCTATTCTCTTAATATACCATAGCCTTGAGTAGACATTTCATCAATGCGACACTATTATATGAGCATAGTTGAACACGTTGCAAAGAATTAAGTCCAATTCATCTTCTTCCTCATGCCGGAATTGCAACTTAAAAACATCTAGGAAGTGAGATTAATAATATGACGTAATTAAAAAATATTGAAAATACTTATATCTTCCTCATGTACATAAATGAATTTAAGTTCAGGTTGTCCTCCAATTTCTAAATATTTGTCCAAGATGCTAATTCCACATTACTTTCCTTGAATTGTTATTAATAAAACTAGCGAGTATGGGTACCGCCGCCCCGGGAACCATTTATTGGATAACCAGCACCACAGGTCACCCCAAATTGTTCGCTACGTTTGGTAACTTAGCAGGGGTGCCCGGGTTCATGGGGATGAGGTATGTCTAGGACTTGGTGGCGGATGCGTCTGCCCATCTACTGCGTGGCGGGCCGAATCGGGAAAGACTGGTTGAGGGAGATCTTTTGATCTCTCTAGCCGGATCTATTGAACCATCGCCTTACAACCCAGTGGGAGGGATGAATTCATACATCCGCTTCTCCTGGACACACTAACCCTCAGATTCCTACCCACTCGTCATACCATTTTCCTTCCCACCCTTTTTTTCCTTTCCTTAAAGCACCCCCAAAGATGACTTAGGCCCTGGGGAAATTTATTTTTCTAAGGGCCTCCTGTGTGGAGCTAATGTAAAAAGAGTACCCGGCGTACGTTACAATGCCACTCAAAAAGAGTGTTTGTAATTTAATTGAAGTGCTTTTCTGTACGAGAAGCACGTATTTTCTAAATTACCCTCTGCTATTCCCTACCCCTTCCCTTTCATGTCCTTTCCCAAGCGACCCTTTCCCGCCCCCGTTCATCTCCCGCGTCCCTTTCCCCTCCTTATCTGACTTTTTTTTAAAATATGATTACCGCACAAAAGTCCCAACTATGTACTCCCGTCTGGAGCCATTGACACTATGGCATCCCAGATTCGGGTACGTTATGAGGCTGAAGGTGGTGGGGTGGGGAAGTAGATGGTAAAGAGGAAGGTGCTAAAGTCACTTAACATAATTTAACTTTTTGGTCATTTCGTCTAAAAAAAAAAAATTACGATTCTTTGTAATTTTCATATTTTAATTATTTGTGGTTCACTTTTAGATTTGAATATAAAGCGTGGAGTTTTTTCTTTCTAACGCCGTTTAGGGACGTAACGATTTTTATGGGACCTTTATGAAATACGAAAAGTGAACAAATTGGCCTGAGGGGTTGAAGGTATTTTTTAAGTCAATTTTATGTTTGAAATTGGTAAATAATCCAGAAAATACAGAGTATACAATTCACACGCTGTAGATGTGAAACCTTCAGAAAACTAAATAAGACATAAATGGAAAGGCTACGAAGCACCGCACAAAGAAGAGACCGATTATACTATCTCATTTTCTCGCAGGCTAAATCCTATAGATACATGTGTTTGTCTCTTTTTAGTGTGGCTATGTTTCGTTTCATCGATCTTTAAATGATAACGGTGCTGAAGAAGTTTTCAATTTAAATATAAACTATTTAATAATTATAATTTTGGGGGTCAACTGCCAGGGGATCAACTGTTTGGTCACCCACTATATTGCTTCCTACGCAGCACTGCATTAAGTCGTTTTAACGACTAACAATCTTATGGTATAGCTAATAAACTAACCAAACAACATAATGCATAAATAATTATTCTGTTATTGACTGAAGACTGACTTCAACTTCAGAATGCACTATTGTGTCGCATTAATTACTGCTTGAATTCATTTGCATGTTTGCAAATTAATAAATAATAAGTCCTGGATATAAAGAATTGATCCGACCCCAATTATGTATATTAAATACTTATCATTTCACGTCATATATTAATTATTACTATGCATTGAAAACATCATTTGAAAAGCCAACTATAATCATATAATAATAACACCACGCAATCAAGATAATCTTTATTGTATGTAATTGATGCTGTAAAAGCGTATTTACTAGAATTATTGTGAAGTGAATATACGTAGTATACAATAAAATATTAACGACGTCCAAAAAAAAACCTTTAAATTACTTTAAGTTATTTCACGCTTATATTAGATCAGATCTAATGTAACACAGTCATCAAATCTTTACACATAAAAACAAAAAAATTAACAAACAAAAAATGCACTAAAAAAAAAAAAAATTATTTCGTATTCTTCTACAACTTAATAATCAACTTACTTTTTCTACTCATCAATATGTAGGTACGACTGTTATTTTTGAAGTCGGTGTCAGCCAAGATAGATTTGTAACTACATACATAGTTATAGGTGGGATGTGCTTGTGTCGCACGCGCGAATTAAGGAGGCGTGAGCGGGGCCGCGGCGGGAGGGGCGGGAGGGGAGCTGTCAAGTGAACACGCCGGGCCGGGTACCTTGGCTGACACCGACTCCAAAAATAACAATCGTACCTACATATTGATTATTAAGTTGTAGAAGAATACGAAATACTTAGGCCTAAGTCAGTTTTAACTTTTGTACAAATTGTGATCAGCAGAAGGGGACAACTATCGTGTTATCCCCTTCTTCTGTCAGCTAATTATTTGACAGAAAGCTGAAACGCTCCTAGAATCGGCGTTTAATGGGTACCTTTCAAATTATATATCAAAAATAAAAAAAATAAATTGATGGCTATTTGATGACAATTGAATTTCTGTGAAACTGCAAAACTTTTCTTTGTGTTTTTAGACATTTGTTGTCGCTTTAGTCGCCTTCGATTTCCATTCTAGGTGTATTTCATCTTTTTTTTAAATTGTGATAAGCTGACAAGCTTTACAACATGATAATTGTCATCTTCTGGCTTCTGTTTATCACAATAGATTTAAAAGCTGAAACGGAGGGTTTCGCGACATTTCAACCCGCAACAAAATAACATACGGACAAAACATCCCCCAACAAATTATCTACTAAAACTTAACCTAACCTAACCTACCAAAAAATAGGACAAAAATAATACAGACATCCTGTAAAGACAATAAAATTATTGTTCAAAAATAGTAAAATGGGACAAAAATAATACAGTCATCCTGTAAAGATAGTAAAATGTAAAATAAGGTTAGGTTTTAGTAAATATATTGTAACGTAATTATTTCCATGATAATGTGGCGGCCGACGTTTTTAGGAGATTTTTAAAAGGAGTATGTAATTCTGAGATAAGAATTCTCATCCTTTCAGGGTCCTGCGTGGGATACCATGGAAATAATCACGTTACAATTTTTTTGGAGGATATTTAGTCCGAAGAATATTTTGTCGCGGGATGAAAACGCACAGTACCGAAATGGACTTTTAAAATCGGCATTTAACGGATCCTTTTAATTGTCAAAAAAATAAAATGGCGTTGAATGGCCATTTGATGACTTTGTCACGCGTGAATTTCTGTGTCTAAGGACGGGTTGTTTCAAAAAATTTGACGGATTCATCAAATATTTTAAATTAATTTTCACATTCTGTGTAATTTCTATTCACAGACAATAGAAGTTACGCAGAACGTGAAAATTAACTTCAAATATTTGATGTATCCGTCAATTTTTTTTTAAATAACCCATCCTAGAACATCTGTGCAAGTGATTTTTCTTTAAATTATGATCAAAAACATTCCATTTAGTTCAAAAGAACGAATGAAGTTTGAAATTTAAATAGTGGCGGGAAAGCGTGGAGGCGTGGCGTGGGCTCGCCTGTCACGTGTTCCATTACCCCTCTACCTCACCTTCTTCTTGCCCTTCTCCCATTCACCCACCTCCGTCCACCGTACTAAATTTATTATCTTGTTAGACCAGTGTGTACCCAGCGGCTTTAAAAAGCAAAGGTCGTCTGCAACCATCAAAATTTATAAAATGGAAGCGACACCTCACTAAAAAGGCAAAATCATTGCTAAACACCCCTCAATCGGCTAAAAACGGCAAGGTTATACTTTTAACCTTTCTTTCTGTGACTATGTTTTGCTTGTTTCGATTCTACAGGTATTTATTTGTACAAGTGCAGGAAAGGTCGTCTGCATTTAGCAACAGAGCTATGCGGCACCTCAGCGAAAACGCATTTCTGTCTGTCTGCATTATGACGCAAATTTTCATTGTCAAGTTAAAGATTTTACCCTTTTGTTTCGATGTATTTATTTTACCCAGAGGTATTTATACTTATGTGTAGGGAAAGTACCTACCTACCTTACCGGAGGCGCGGCATTTTTCCTTGTGCAAGTGCACAGAATGCTTATTAGGAAATGGAACTAATTAGTTCGTAAATATTGTCACGTTGGTATTAGTGTTTTGTCTATGGTTGTAGTTGACGTTGGTTTTTTTGTCTCTGGCCTATTGGAATGCGCCATTTTTTATGTTTTTTTCCGCCATTGATTGCCTGGAGTTATAGTATAATTAAAAATAAATTATATAACTTTAATTATGAGGTTGTAGTGATTCAATTTTATTATTTTTTCAACAAGCAGGAATTTTTTATTTTGATTGTGTCGGTAGTTTTTGACAGAATTTTGTGAGGCTGAAGAAAGTGGGGGGGGGGGGAGAGTTGGAAAACAGGAAGTTTATGAAGTACCTGACTATTGAGATATTAAAAATATGCAAGAAAGTGTTTGGTTTTCACCAGTCCTGACATTGGTACAAAGACTGGATTATTCTGATGGTATTAGATAATAGATGATAATCAACTTCCGATAAGAGAGAAAGAGAGCACTAGATGAATAAAAGTAATAGAAAATGGTGCCAAGAACTTCGTTGATTAAATGAAAACAATAGAAAATAGAGAAATACAATATTTTAAAACAGTGATAAATGTCAAATACGTCTTCAAACCAGCAGTGATAAATTGTTCGTAAAAATTAGGACAACTGACGCAACATGTCCCTTCTCTGAGGTCTTTCTCAAGGTCAGAATTCTTGATCGATTCGTTATACATCCCAGGAATGACGTCAAAAAATTATTGGCACTATTCCAAGACTAATTCACTTGGTGCTAGGACCTAGAAATAATGTAGAGACAGGTTTTTTCTGCCTTCGCGAGAGCAAAAAACTCTGCTATTATACAACACATTCAATTTCATTAACAAAATAAACGTAATTACATGAGTAGGTGCAGATTTTAGTATAAAATTATTAAGTGTTGTCCAAAATGTTAGTTTGATACGGCGTTCCTCAAGATTTCATGTTGAGTCCACATTAAATTGTTAAGTCTGTAAATTTGCGCACTAAATACATAATAATTTTTTTCAGCTGTCAAATGCCATTTCAACCAATTTGCGTTCTGGTTGACTCTAAAACAATATACAATTTAATAATTATTATCGTTGTAATTCAATGTTCTTTGTTTAATACAGGGTGTTAAGGGACGTACTTGACTTACTTTAACCAGTGATTCCTGACATTATGTGGAGTAAAAAATGTAAATGAAATTTTTGTCTCCGGTGACTTTTTTCGACGACTTATTTTTTTTTTTTCAAAAATTTTTTCTTCAAATTCAAACAAAAAAAAAATTCTTCCGTATGTCGTCATTGGTCACTCAGCTGGGTATCCGACAAACCCCTTACCCCGCCTCCAACTGTTCAACAACTACCATTTTTTTATGTTTTTGTAGAAAAAAAAAAAAACATCATAAATGTCACCGGAGACCAAAATTTTATTTACATTTTTTACTCCAAATAATGTCAGGAATCACTGGTTAAAGTA
Organism: Limnephilus rhombicus; assembly: GCA_929108145.2. NCBI lineage: Eukaryota > Metazoa > Arthropoda > Insecta > Trichoptera > Limnephilidae > Limnephilus > Limnephilus rhombicus. The sequence continues at coordinate 27,654,814 of OV815299.1, read as the reverse complement.
AGTCAAGTACGTCCCTTAACACCCTGTATACCTACGTATTGTCTTCTGCTAATTGAAAAATATTTTTCTAACGTAAATGGGCCGGTCAGTGGCTGAGTTGACATCGCGTTTGGGTCCCACCCAGGCGTCCCGTGTTCGATTCCTATGCTGGTTCGCTCCTCCATCACGAGCAACATTTTCAGCTTACTTTTGTGGTAAAAGAAGATTTTCATATATTGTAGGGTTATTTGAAACCTGGGAATGTTTGTCTTTCTTAAAAAAAAAACATCATTCACATATGTGTAATATCATTATACCTGTGAAGGACCATTACTTTGGTTCTTCCCAACTTTTCCCTTCGCCCTCTTCTCTCTTCAGCCTCACAAAACACCCCAATTAGAGATATTTTCGTCCTGCTGGTTCTGGACAGTTGTGACACCGCCTTGTGCGTTAAAAAAGAATCAAAGTGTTGCTCAAAATTGCTTTAGCCGTGTCTATTGACTAGATCTGATCCAACTCTGCTTCATATATCCACCTCCCCACTCCCCACAATCTTTAGTCTCACCACATACCTCAAATATTGATTCCCACTGGTTCCAGACTCATATGCGATATCAAATAAAAATACTAGTATCTTCTTTTCATCAGTGACTATTAAAGCAAAACCCAATACAGGAAACATAATTACATTGTTTTTTTAATTGATTTTTAAATTAACCAAAATTTGGCGTCTTTCAAAGTAGATAACAAGACAAAACTGCATATATAATTATCAAAAATCAACAAATCACAATCCTTTAACAAAAAAGGAGGTTGCAAGGTTAACTTGAAAACTCGATTCGATGGACCTGTTTCGGTTTGAAAAGCTGCATCAATACGTTTACTGTTTAAACACAGGTACACACCTGTATAGAGCAAGCCACCAATACTTGTGAAGGAGACACACCCATCTTGACCAAGGCGGTAGTCGCTGTATGCCAAGATATATCCAACAGAGCTAAATTTATGCAAGAATCTGTTGATGCAAGTCTTAGTGATTTCTTGAACGCTGTCTGTCTGTATGCAGGGTCAAATCTTTCATAGGAACAGATGTGAGAGATGCTGACTACATTTGTTTAATGCTTTCTTTCTTCCTTTTTAAAGAAAGACATACATTACCGGATTACGATTTGCTTGACAATATTTTAATTTTCTTGCCACCAAATTTAATTTATCAGCAGTAATAATATTTCTGGTGCATCGATGGAGGACTTTGTACCACCAGATCACGTCTTCTTCTTATGTCGGTTCCTTATAGCTGAGGATCTTGACCCCCACTCTAATTTCCATGATAGACGAGGCTCCTCACTCCTCGCGGTTCTGCGCTGCTTATAGAGCTAAAAATCAACATAAAAATTAACTTCTGAAGTTAGTTAATTCTAACAATTAATATTATCTAGATAACAATTGTTGTATAAACGGGATGCTAAAAGAGATCAAATTTAAGTTATAAATTTTCAATGCAGGGGCAGGCAGAGAGGACCGACCGCCAAATAACTCGACCTTGGCACAAACTCCTAGCCTCCTTCACATTCATACATACTATTCCATTATTCTGACTCTTGACTTGACACAACTCATGTATTTGATTCACTTGATCTTGCCATGTCTTTTTCGGGCGTCACCAACTTCTACCATTTACATTTGCGTCATAGATACTCATTTCACCCATTTTCATTCATTTGTTCAACGTACCAAAACCATCTGAGCGTCCCTTTCTTAATCTTATTAATTACGTTTACGTCGCCTTGCATTCTATGCGGATCTTCTATACATACGGATCACTATACATGGTTTTACCACGCATACGCCTCAGGAATCTTATTTCTACGGCATTCAGTCTACTTTCATCCTTCCTCTACCAACTCCATGCCTCACTGCCGTACATCAGGGTAGGTACCAGCACCCCATTGTGTACTGCTAACTTCGCTTTTTTGGATAGTTTTTTATTAGCGCCAACCGCGTTCAGTCCTCCATTAATTGTATTGGAAAATTGGGAGTTCTTGGCTCTACAACCCCTGGTGGGTCTTGTCCTCCTCAAGAGTCTTCCTCCACTCATCTCGGTTTTGTGCCAGCTCTCCAGTTTAGAAGCTCCAAGGTAGATATATCTTTGAGGACGTTTTCGCTCCATCTTAATCTTGGTCTTCCCAGGCTTCTTCGCCCTATCGGTCTTGAGTTCAGCAGGGACTTTAGTGCTTGATGCTCGGTCATTCTCTCCACATGACCCAGCCACCGAAGTCTTCCCAGTTTAATAAATTTTGTGACGTTTAGATCCATAAACAGAGTAAATAGCTCATTGTTGTAATGTCTGCATCAAAATCCGTTTTCTAAAACCGGTCCGAAGATACGCCTCAAAATTTTCCTTGGAAAATTACAATATTTAAAATCATCTGCAGGTTAAAGGTTTAAAATGGTGAAATCCGGATTCATCTCACAACTCTAAACAAAACTCCGGGGTCAACAAAACACTTTGGAATTTATCATTGAAGAATTGAAGAAGATAATACTAATAAATCGAAACGAGAATATGAAAAGGGACAAAAGAACTATGGATTTTATTTATGACTACCGGCATGTGTTGCAATGGCGACTCAAAGAAAAACTTTGTTTCTCTTCTTTGTTTATCTTTTTTTCTCCCATGCCTCCCGTTCCCGCCCCCGTTCCCCTCCCGCGACTCATTCCCCTCCCGAGTTCCCCTTCCTCCTTCCCCACCTTCCCCTCTCCCTGATTCCCCTCCTCCTCACTCCTTCCCTTCCTACCGCAAAACTATATGAAATACACTAATTTTCAAACAAATTGCGCACCACCTTTCGCAATTTTTTATGTAAATTTCATAACGCCAGAGCTCACCAGTATACATATATAGAAACCTTTGCGAATGTATGCACAACAACTCATCAAAGTTTCATCGTAATCGGATGAATAGTGGAGGAAATAATTTCATAACGCCAGAGCTCACTATTTTATGTGGTAATCGAATCGAATGAATGGCATACGGGACAAACAAAGAAACATTGTTTTTTTTATATATTAAGAAGATAACAATTATTATCTATTTGGCTATTTAGCGTGCGGTAGTAATTATTCTGGGTCTCGACCTTGAGGTTGCAGTCGTATTTATCATAGTCTCAATCCCTGCATTATCAACGGCCATGTGCCATCTATGCGTAACCTCTTAAAACTATTCAGGCCACAAGTCCAGTCCTGTTTATATGAACAGCTAACAGCAATGTAGATTTCTTAAACTTGTCTAGACACTAGACACATTCATCTATTACATTATTCTATAAAAAGTATTTAGAAGCTCATGGAATTGTTTTTGTTTTCAAAATCGTTGTAACTATTCTGTGATAGTGTGTGATGTTTGAGTGACCCTGTAAATTAAGTGATTAAAGAATAAAAAAACATGTAAGAAGACTACATGCCAAAGTATAACCTATATTTATATTTCTCAATGCATAATCAAAGTCGTACATTCCACAGTCATCATTCATTGCGATTTATTTAATAATAACATTCCTTTGGTCGATGGATCGATTGAACATGATCTGGTTTATAATATTGTTGTTTGTACCTGGACTAGTGTAATACCAATAGCCACGGGTATCGGTATCAGGTAATATGGCGCCTCTGCAGCACAAACAGAACTACTTTCCATTCCATTAGCATAAACAGCTTACTGCCTACAGTGCGAGCTGTACTCAATACAGACTTGCGTCGACACTACCTGTGTGATATACTTAGACTAGGGGTGAACTTAACGAATCAAAAACATTTTTAAAAAAAATTCATAATACCTTGATCAAAAAGTTTTAGGACAATATTCACCAAAATCGATAGGGTTTCCTTCAAAGTACTCCCCATCAACTGTAACGCACTTATGGCAGCGCTTGATCTAGTCCTCGAAACACCGCTGGTACTCAATTTTCAGTATCATAATCAGAGCCTTTTTCGATTTTTTCATTACATCCTCTCGGGTGCTGTAACTGAAGCGGTTTTTTAGTCGGTTTAACGGGAAAAAGTCGCAGGGAGCCAGATCAGGTGAATTCGAAGGCTGCTTGGAGCCAGATCAGGTGAATTCGTGTTGTTTTTGGTCAAAACCTCACGGATAAGGATCGCATTGTGAGACGGTGCGTTATTGTGGCGCAAAATTGACGCCATTTTCAGACTGACATTAAAAAATCGACAACACGCCCAAAGGTAGAGGTACTCAGTGCGCAACTTTTACAAACGTCAAGTTATGACGCTGAAATTTGGAGGGAAGTGTCAATGATGGATGTGGTATCTAACAAAAAAAATCATTCGGGTGACTAACAGAGTCACACGGTGGCCGGTCCTTAAAACTTTTTGATCAAATCATTACAGCGCTACATCCGTCTTTCGCCATTCGTCTCCAGTCCTCAATCCTTTCTGTCCTACCCTTATACTCTTCCACACATTCTATCCTACTCTTCCTCGGTGAGCCTCTGCGTCACTTCCATTGGGGCAGCCGCACAATCATAGCTTTTAGCCACCTGAAAATAATAAAAAATATCGTATTTGATTTTGATTGGAATAAAATTTTAATAACTTTTGAAGGTAAATGTAATATAGAAATGTATTATAATAAATGTAACCCATCAATGTAATATATCACTGAAGAAGATAATTTTAATAAATCTAAATAAAACATGAAATAGAACAAGATAGAAAAATAGGTAGACAGGTAACGATCGCAACTGGCACTCGGACCCAGGATTTCTTGTATTACCGGGACACAGAACCAATTCGGCCAATGGGACCTATATTTTTCCGTCATTTTAGTCGAATTCGGAATTAGAAATATTATCTTCAACTAATTAATCTGAAAGAGCTGTTTCCCGGTAAGATAAAAGATCCTGGGTTTGATTCCCAGTTGCGACCGTTATCATTTTTGTTAATTTTTCTGTGTCTTCTTCTATTTCATGTTACGTTTAGATATGTTAGAATTATCTCTTTCTTCAATAATATTTTATTTGACTCATTTTACTACAATCGATGTCTTTTTTCAAAAATAGATTATAATTTCAAAAAAATTTGAACACTCGAAAGATCTAGCGAATAACTTTCCATGCAGATAATGCAGAATTATGATGAAACGAGAATAAACAACACTTACATCCATTATTTAAGAAAGGTATATATCTTAAATTATATTGGTCTCACAATAAATTGATTGATACTGAACAAACCAAACTGATCTGACGAAGTCAAACAAATGAGGTAAAAATCGTACTTCAAATATTTACAAAAACGTATTTGTTGTTGTTAACAAACAACCAGAATATATTGATTCTTCGAAACGTTATTCAATGACCTTGTTTACTGCAGGATAACTACGGAAAGATAAAAAACATACATCAAGTGGTAACTAATAAAGATAAAAAAAATACGTGGAGCTTTTATTAAAATGTATGGAAACTCTATTACTAATTTGTAAGTTGATTTAGTACTTGACATGAAAGCAGTTAGGTGATTACTAATTGGTGAAAAATAACCCTTTCTGTTTTTCCAGTGTTCTATATTTTGGGGGTATGGCCATCATTTTTAGATACTTCTTTTTAGACCATCGCTTAACCATTAATATTCAGATTGCATTTCATCTTCTGGTTTCTAATTTAACTGAAGTGTAACAGTTCGTCGCCTTACTTCTTAATTGTCACTGAATTAATCAATCTCCGTTTTGGAACAAATGGAGATTGAACAAAAACTAAAATGGTCGTTTGGACAATTAAGCACTGGACTTTTAAGCGAGGCGCCGAGATATGTATTTTTCTGTCTATCTGGAAAGCCATTTCAAGTGGCAAGTTCGGAAGTTTATTTCAAATGCTTCCAATCTTTTCAACGAGATTTATCTGATGTTTGTAACATTACAATTTTTATAGTAATGGCACTTGTTGTGTTGCATTTGCTAAAATAAATACATCAATGTGATTTCTTTTCAGACCATCGGTCATTCTCTACAATGGTTTCCCATGTGGTTTTTCATCTTCTAGCATCCAGTTAAGCAAGAAATTGCAACTACATACTCTCTATTTTCCTTCTTTGTGGTTAACTTCTGTAGTGTAGTTTCAATATCCAGGAATATGTACGTAATTCCAATGTTCTTCAATCAAAATCGTTACATGTAGTTTTGAGGTGTCTCAACAAATGTCAGTAAATAAGTACTCTAGAAGAGTGTCAACTGTCACCGTTGATGACTAATACCCGAACGGTTAGAAATAGCCGATGATTTCCGATCGACAGCTGGGCACCTTCATTGCCGAGTTCCCTTGCAGAGGGTCCATTAGAAAGGGCGCTTGATCCAGTTAAATATTTATTGTAAACCAGACGATAAATACCTGATGAACTCAAAACCATTTAAACTCCCAATCATCTAAGAAATATTATTGTTCATCAGAGAGAACCACAGTACATCACAACTACCAATCTAATATACTTCTAATTTCCTCTAAAGATAAAGTATATTATTTCGTCTTGTTGATGTCGGTGGAAGACGACAACACAAATATTGTTGCCACCCTATTTTTATGACTTCTGACAATTTAACCAAAATATATTTTTCAATTCCTAGTTGTCTGGGAAAAGATGCAAGATTCAAGTATTTTTGACTCATTATATGAACAGGACGAAAGCCAAACAATTGTTTATAATAAGTGATCTGATAGAGTCACTCCAACTATATTTTTGTTTTCTCTGCAGAACATTCAACTAGGTTCACTTTATTGATATTACTTTCGAATTCCAAGATTCTTAGCCAGACTACTTACTCGTAGAGTAACAGTCCAAACCATTCCAAACAATTAAAAATACTACAACCATTCTACTACTCGAGCGTGAAAAATTTGTAAAACTACGCACTTGGCAAAACTCAACAAATTTTTTTCAGACTAGCAAACATTTTTTACAATGTATACGCGCAAGCGTTAGACCAGATAGAATGCCATTTTCTATACCATTTTTTACGTCTTGAATAAAGCCGAGACATCTTCTATTTTCGTACTCATGGTTAAGTAACGTGTGTTCATGTCTTTCAAAATAGTATTTTTTTGTGGATTATTGTTGTTTGATAATAATTGGCTTCATGGCTTCATTAGAATTTAATTTACAACTCTTACATCTGTACTTTCGGATGCATTACATGCAACTAAATGCTTTAATTATCATGTTTACACTCTGCATCGTCAGTAAAAAGATACAGTAAGGGCGATTTTTATACAGAATTTAAACAATTTATCAATTTTAAAAGATAAATTCTAACTATGTGGAAGTTCTATTCAAGTTGTGTTATTATCTCATCATGGGCCGGTTGTTTGACAGTACTTGGATAATAACGGTACTTGAGTAGGATTTTCCAGAACTTGAATATTAACTTTGAAATCTGGTGAATTGTTTGAAAAAACCCGTCCAAAGAGTTTAAAGCTTTTCCAATAACGTATGAAAGTTAATGAAAATATACCCACAACACAATGATTATTATTTGCATTGAAAATGTACATCAAAAAGCCGGAAAGAATCAATCATAAATATGTTAATTATCAAAGCACCTATAAAAATAATTAAATAGGCACTTTGAAAAGAAGACAACAGTAGTTAGTGAATGAAAATGATTAAGAAAGGGACGGATGCCTTGGACATGAAGAAAGAATGGACAAATACGGGAGTGTTGGTGAAAGGAGAAGTTGCCAGTTTGCAAGATTAAATTTGCACGATCGGAAGTCAAAACCGGTTAGTGGCTGAGTTGGCATCGCATGTGGATCCTATCCAGGCTTCGTGAGTTCAATTCCTTAAGTGCTAAGTCCTTCATCACCACACCAGCAACATTTTACGTGTGGGTGAAGTAGGAGTTTTTCAAAATATTGTCCGGTTATTCGTAACCAGGGAATGTTTGTCTTTCTTCTAGAATAAAAGAAATAAAAATACATTCGAAGAGACAGAACAATCATCGGAGCTTCAACAATTTCAACATTGAATACAGTGAAATTGTTGAACATACAGGGAACCCAGTTTTATCCAATTATAAAACGGACTGTAAAAGCTAGTATAGCTAGAGCATTGGAGATAAAAAAAAAATATATAATATTTATAAAAATACACGGATCTAATTGAAGGCGAACTTTATTGGCAAACACTTTTGTTCTGGAATTCGGGCGTTCTGCGTCAAAGACATTCAAAATAACTTTCCCAGTGATATATCTATCAATTTATATTACGTATGTAGGTAATTTCGGCTGGTTTTATCGGTAAGAGATAGTTACAGCTTTATAAACTTTTTAAATGTATTCGCTGTGCAAAATTTCTTTTGAGTGGCATTGCCCCGGAGCCAGTGGCGCTACAGAACGCCAAAATAGGGAATGGTGGGAGCTGGAAGTAAATGGAAAATGAAAGAAGTAAGGTTTTAAAGTGTGTTTTAAACTGTTTCAAACAAGACCTGAAATGATCAAAGCCTTTCTTCTCCTAACGCCTACTCCTGGCACAGGTCAGCTATCTCCCCGCGTGCTATTTTTTGAATTTGCTGAAGGCCATATTCAAAAACTATCTTTGGTATTAGCCAACCGGGACAGTTTCTCAATGCCTTGAACGGTTGTTCACTGGTAGATGTTCATCAGCCATTAAAAATTCTATTTTCCGATACCCCTTCTCTTTTTCACTCCTCATTTCATAACCAATTTCGAAATGCAGCAAAAATAAATAGTTGCTTTTACTTGTTGATTATTTTCCATATTTTCTTTGCTTTATTACTTATGTTACCCTTGTTTATCTTTATGCGTTGCTCGAGTGAGTCTAGCACGCCTCTTTCTACCTCACAAAGCGTTTTCTTCGATTTATGGAGTTCTTTTATTTGACTTTTGTCTGCGCATTTCTTGAGCCAATGTTTCAGACAGCTTTGCAGAGCCCATCGTCAGGGCAGATGAAAAATGATACTGTTGTTGACCCAATACGGACGATGAAGTGCAGCATTGCTTAGTACCCTAAAGATCAAATAACACGGCGCAATTTTTCGTGGTAATCTGAATCCATCCCCTTTATTCCGTAGTTCATTTTTCTGGTCCAAGAGGCAATGGATGTATTTAGTTTTTTACTATTGTAAACTGCAATCTTTTGCCAACCCTGCTATATCTTTATTATTTTGAATCGTTTATACACAAGGTGTGTTTAGCCTTTAATGTACGAGTCTACCGTTTGATTGTATTTGCACAACTAAACGAATAGCCGTCTATATAATTACATAAATATGGTAACGTCGAGCCATTGCCCGATTGTAGTCACGTGGTTTCTGAATATTTATGTTTGGCATTCATTTCTACTAATGAAGTTGGAGAACCGGTACGGAGTTGTCCATTTGGTGGGCGATTATAAAAAGGATACCTAATGGCAAATATTTTGTAATTTAACACAGATACAAGAATTAAAACCAATAATTTCGGTTTTTCCGACTGCAAACAAATAACACTATAAGCTGGAATGAGAATACTTTAAAAATCAGTTACATATGTGTCGGTAAGTTTGAGGTTAAAGTTGAAAAAAACAAATTGAGAATTTTTCGTTATTTGTTTTTGGGGTGTTATGCCGTGTTGCGCTACCTCCTTCTTTAGCCAACGTTTCGGACATCGTTGCAGTGTCCATCATCAGGGCAGATCATCTACCGGATTTGCCGGATCTGCCTTGATGATGGACACTGCAACGATGTCCGAAACGTTGGCTAAAGAAGGTGGTAGCGCAACACGGCATAACACCCCAAAAACAAATAACGAAAATGCTTTTGGCCATGAAAATCTTAAAACGTAAATTGAGAATTATTCGTTTTAAAGGTACACATGGAACAAGCTGTCGGTAAAGCTTTTCTAGACAATGCCCGTAATTTTATTTGCCACCATTCCCGAGCAGGACTGCAGATATCCAAAGTAAATGCAAACTGTCCACGAAGACTAATTTTCTTTATTTATTCAATGTACGTTAATTTTATTACACATTGTACCTGATAGTTTTTTTCCGGCTGTGCCATTATTTTTCAAAATCTTATTTATATACACCTATAAAATACGATCAAATAATTTGGCGTATTGACTAAATTTTTTAAATTATTGTAACCTAGGTATTGACCTAGAAAAAAAAGCTGTGCAAATTCTTTGATACCAGAGCACACCGTTAGAAAGCTTTTGAAGCTTCAGAAAACTTAATTTTTTTAGCATTGATTGCTGGCATATGTACGTTCGAATCCTATTCATCTTGGGAAACTGATTTTTTTAATGAATATTGAGAAAAAATATTGGTTATATTACACATTTCAAAGTATCAACCGCAAGCCTCGTTGTAGGGGCGGAACAAATCATGTCGGTTTTGCTTCAATTAGTTTGTTTACCTCTGCAGAAATTTCTCAATAAAAAAACCCCTCTGTATTGATTGAAGATAATTTCAATGTATGTATACCAATGCATTATTAATACACGAAGTTTTGTGGGTGTGCGAAATTTCGTCACATATTATAGTATGATGCATAAATGTGTAAGTTATAACAACATTTAATGTATCACTGACGTGCAGAAGTTTTTTTTATGTTAAATTTGTAAGCATGAAAACTATACAAATTGTTCGAAAAAAAACCCTTGGGCAGTCGTTGAGATGGGAGATTTGTGTGCATTCTGTAACTTACACTAAGCCAATTGCATTGTAAATCCGAATCCAATTGCAATCTAAATAAAAGTCAAGTCATATCACTGATATTGTATTTTATAATAGTGTGTACACTTTTGTGTGTTTGACGCACATGTTTGTACATAATCTACACATCGTGGGGCCCGACAGGTGATCATTTCTATTAATACCAGCGCATTTTTTAAATGTCATATTTGTTGATACGCACCACAATGTTGACACTTTTTCAATGTTGACGTTCCAATTTTTTCTCGTTTCTTTTGTGCCAAGTAATGAAGCTCTGTACAAACTTATTATTATTTTTGCGTCATTTTCTGGTCTAGCCTGGACTTGTAAACAACCTATTTTTAAAGTGTGGCAGTCAATTTCAATGATGTAGTACTTGCGTTCAAACATGTCATCAATATCATTGGAGTACTATTTTATTCTTGGTGGGCCTGGCCATCTCTAGGAAACGCCCTCTTTCATGTCGGTCTCCTTCTGTCACCTTCTGTCTCATTTTGTTTCTTTTTTCTCTTCTATTCCTTCTATCTTTTTCAATCTCCTTGTATTTTCTTCTGTCTTATTATGTCTCAATCTATCTCCTTCTATTTTCTTATGTCTCCTTATGTCTCTTTTCATATATTTCCGTCTTTTTCTGTCTCCTATCTTTTTCTGTGTCCTGTCCCCTTCTATCTTCGCATGTGTCTTTTGATCTGTTTCCATATCCTTCTGTCTTATTCTTTCTCCTTCTATTTCCTTTTACCACCTTCTACCTCCTATTTTTCATTATATCCAGGCTGCTGTATTAGCCTCTACAACATCCAGCCACTTACGTTTGTTTGTCTCCCAACCTGCTTCGTCCTGCTGATTTATTATTATGAAGAATCCTCTTCGATAGTCGGCTATCTTCCATCCTTGCTGCTGTATTGTGTACCCAACTGAACCATCGCAGACTAACATTGACGTATTGATGATGGTTGTATCTTCCACAGATGATGGTTGTATCTTGTTCGCAATTACGCATAATTTTGATTGTAGACCTCCAAAGATTTTTAACGATCCTTCCGTTTAAAATTTCTAAAAACTTCTGCTGCATTTAACGAAAATCCAGTACCTTAAAACATAACTAAGCATTCATTGATATAAGTGTTTGGTTGAGATTTGATTTGGTTCGACACAAGATTCGGGTTTTTGTAGCAATATTTGGCATCGCATATTTCTTTAATTTATTTTCAGAGATCAGATTCTCATGAAGTATTCTTCTTTGTACTTTTTGAATATTTTAATGCAAAAGAATAGCTTCGCGTTTGCTAAAAGAACAACAATTTTACCGAAAATAAACTGTAAACTGACGACCCCGAAGTCCAGTGGGTAAGACTCTTGACTCACAATCCGGAGGTCGCGGGTTCGAAACCCGGCATGCGCAAATAAATTTTATTTGATTAATTTGTGTTATTTCACAATTAATTCATTTAAAATAATATATAGTATATTTGCGGCATGTTCCAGAGTGGAAGATACTATCAGTATCGCCCTGGTGTAAGACCAATATTCAGAATTGAAACGTTGCTTGAAAATGGCTTTAGCCGTGTTTGGTGACCAGATCTGAATAGCCAGGTACTTCCCAACCTTCCTCCTCCTCACCTCCTTCCCCTCCCCACTACCCTCAGCCTTACAACATACCCCAATTGAGGATGCCATAATCTCACTGGCTCCAGACGGGAGCAGTTGAGATTCTTGTGCGGTATTCACTGTAAAAAAAAAAAAAAAATCTAAAAATATGAATTCTGCTAAATCGTTAATTTGGTTTTATCGTTATGGGTAGGAACTATACAATCAAGTCGATTGACTTGAAGATTATTTAAACAAAAACTGGTTTTTAGCTGAATATAGATTTTGACACGACCAAAACAACAATTTTTATTTTTTTTTTTATGTAAAAATAAATTTACATAAATATGTTTACGACATAAATACTAGAATACCTCATAGTTATAAAAACATAAATACGTTGCACGATCAAGTGAATCAAATACTTGGGTCATGTCAAGAGTCCGAATAACAAAAGAGTGTATTGTATGAGACCATATTTGAATATGAGAGACGAATTTCACAATTTGGGAGGCGGGTATGGGTACTACCGCCTCGGGAACCATTTATTGGATAACCAACGCCTCTGCCATAGGTCACACCAAATGGTTCGCTACGTTTGGTGACTTAGCAGGAGTGCTCCGGTTCATGGAATGAGGTTTGTCTATGTGGATGTGTTTGCCTATTCACTACGTGGCGGTCCGGATCGGAAGAGACTGGTTGAAGGAGACCTTTTAACCTTTTTTTTACTCTCTCGACTCATCGCCTTTCACTGCAGTGCGAGGAATAGATTCATACATCCGTCACTCCTGGGCACACTCCTGTGCAAACCAGCCCACCATTTTATTACCATATTAATATAACGAGAAGACTCTACCGTGCTTGGGTAAGGGCGTGTGACGTCACTTGGCGCCCAAGGTACAAGAATTCGTCGACTGGTTCAAGGTAGGTTGACCCCCAGATTCATACCCACTCCTCTTACATTTTTCCTTCCCATATATTCCTCTCCTTACTTTTCATTAAAAAGACCCTCTACACCACAAATGGTTTTCCTTAAGGCCTCCCGTGGGGAGTTAAAATGTAAAAAAAAATGTATGAATTTTTCAAGGAGTATGAGTGACACAGATTTGTTGCGGTCCATCCTCTCTGCGTATCTGTGCGGAGAAACGACGTGATGTTTAGTTAGTCAGTTAGTATCAACGGTCCGGGTTGCGTTGGTGGCTATATATATTATCACACAATAGTACCTACCTTGAACCAGTCGACGAATTCTTAAATAAGAACTTGTACCTTGGGCGCCAAGTGACGTCACACGCCCTTACGCAAGCGTCTTCTCGTTATATTAATATGGTAATAAAATGGTGGGCTGGTTTGCATGGCGCGCGCCGATTGGCTCTCTGACGTGGGCGAGCGTACCACGTGGAATAATGATTAAAAGTCACGTGGCACCTCAACAGAGAAGACAGAATATTATCACAATGCTTCGAAATTGAATTGAACAGATCGTAAAATGGAAGGGAAAAAAATTCTTGTAAAATTTAAAAATGAAGGTTTGAAAGTATTTGAGTCACGCCTAAAGCCATTTCAAAAGCCTCCGTGGTCGAGGGGTAAGGCTCTTGACTCGCTATCCGAAGGTCGCGGGATCGAAAAAAATGATTTAATTTGTGTTATTTCACAGCATTAAAAAGAATATTTAGTATATTTGTGGCACGTTCCAGAGTGGAAGACACTCTCAGTATCGCCCAAGTGTAAGATAACCATTCAGAATTGAATTGAATTGATAAGGCATTAGCCGTGTTTGGTGACCAGATCGGAATAGCCAGGTAATTCCCACCTTCCTCTTCCCCATCTCCTTCCTCTCCCCACTACCTTCAACCTCACAACATACCCCAATTGGGGATGCCATAGTCTCACTGGCTCCAGACGGGAGCAGCTGAAACTCTAGTAAGGTATTCTTGTGAGGTTGTTTTTCTTTTCACCGTGGCGATACTTAGAGTATGTCTCTTTCTGCGATGTTCAGAATTAATTGAAAATTGAGCTCGATTCATTATTAAGTATGTATGTATAGTATTATTTTGTTAGCCAACGTCTATAATTTGCATGACACCAACTGAATATTTTCGAAATCAGATCCGGACAGTAAATTTACTCATACTTGTAACTCAAGTGTGCAAAATTTCATCAAGACGTATCAAAATTCAGCTTTAAGAGGGTATTACCAGAGAAAACCAGAAAAAAATATGAAAAAATTATTTAAAATATGTCATTTTTAAATCAGATTTTAGACGTATTGACTCTTTTCCACAAAAAAATATAAATGGATTTCGAAAGATTGTTCTTTTATCTAGCATTCGCTTGTTTTAAATTTTGAGAAAAAATGTTAATTTTTAGTATAATAAGGTTATACCATAGGTTTTTGGCAGATTTGTTAAATTTTCAAAAAAGATTTTGTATTATACCACACCCATTTCAAATCATATAATCATGCAAAAAAATAAATCAATACATTATCTGGGTATCGCATGTTTTAGAATTTTAATTTTAGCTTAAATAAAATCATTAAAAATATAAATGTACATGTGTTTCTTGGTATATTGGTCCGTTTGTGTATTTATTTGCGTACTTACGCACTAATATATTTCAGATTTTTTAACATTCTTATTTTACTTAGACATTATTAAAAAATGATAAATACTTATAATCAAAAAATAATTACAAAAAGTACATTATTTTAATAGTTTTATCATTACAGCAGTTTTGGATGTAGGTATAAATTAAAGCAAATTTTGGAATGAAATAAAATCATTATTGAGTTATAATTTTAAAAAGCTAGTACGGAGAAAAATTAATCTTTCTCATTGTAACCACCCTGCACGATCGTATGAACAACTTTCGACGAAATGTAGATTTTCGGCCGCTGGCTGGTTAAACGCTCTTAAGGAGTTAGAAAAGGGTGGTTTTATTGAAATCTCGTATAGACAGTGACTTTACTCTTCTTTTGAAGGTCAAGTACGCAAAATTTCATCAGTCTCGGCATTAAACTGTAGATTTATATTAAAATCAAATCCACACTGCCCTCCACAAAAACTCTTCTTTATATAAATAGTTAAAAATAAATTTTTAGTCCTCCATTATTAGAAGACTGAACGTCTTTGGCGCCAACCAAAAACTGTCCAAAGAAGCGAAGCTAGTCGTCAATAATGTAGTGCTGGTATCTACCATGATGCATGGCAGTGAGGAAGGATGAAAGTAGACGACTGAATGCTGTAGAAATGAGATCCCTGAGGCGTTTGTGTGTTAAATCATAAACGATCATGTGAGAAATGTGGAGATCCGCAAAGAATATAAGGCTGAAATGAGCTTAAGAAGGGGACTCTCTGTTGATATGGGCATGCAGAGCAAATGAATGAGAAAAGGAGTATAAGGAGAATATATATAAATTGTAGAAGATGTTGGAGACGCCCGAGGAAGACATGGTACAACCAAACAACCAAGTGAATCAGATAGTTGAGCCGGGTCATGCCAAGAGTCAGAATAATAAAAAGATTATGTATGAATGAGGCAAAGAGTGTGTGCCAAGACCGAGTTATTTGGCGGTCCGTCCTCTCTGCCTACCCCTGCGAGGACAACGGCGTGATGGTTTGTTATTTAGTTAAAAATAAATGGTAAAATTATATAACATAATTCTTATTTGTAAGCAATCAGATGTTTCTAGGCTTCTTATATATAATAATAATATGTCATGTCATGTAACTATTTGATAATGATTGCTTCAAGGGGACTTCAATGTCACGGTTGACCACAAAGTTCAATAAGTTAGTATGTCTTTATGTACACTTAAGGAAACGTGAGATAGGTTTTATTATGTGTGATCCTACAACATGCAGCGTTTACATAACGTGTACACTTAGTACAAACTGGAAATATTGAAAAGTAGGATGGAAAACTTTACCTGACTTTAGCTGTGTTTAGATAGTCTTTCCCATATCCTTCCCTTCCCCAACGACTTTCTTCAGCCTCAGAGCCTTCAGGGAAGTCACAGTAGACTACGGTTAGAATTGGTTCTTGAGATCAGTTGATCAAAAAAAGATCGAAATAAATTCATTAACCTCTTCTCGAAAACAAATTTGTTTCTTTCTATCTTATTGTCTCCTTCTATATCCTTATACCTTCTTTTGTGTCCTTCTGTCTAATTCTGTCTCCTTCTATCTTTTTGTCCTTCTGTCTAGTTCTGTCTCCTTCTATCTTTTCTGTTTCAACTATCTTCCTATGTCTCCTTTTGTCTCTTTCCGTATTCTTCTACCTTATTCGGTCTCCTTCTGTCTCTTTCTGTCTCCTTCTATCTCATTCTGTCTCCTTCTGTCTTTTTTGTCTCTTTCTGTTTAATTCCATCTTATTCTGCCCATTTTAATCTTCTTCTATATTCTTACGTCTTTTGTGTCTTTTCGTGCTCTTCTGTCTTATTTTGTATCATTCCGTCTCTTTCAGCACCTTCTTTCTTCTATTATCTTTTTATTTCTCCTCCTATCTCTTTACGCATCTTTCTAATTTTCATCTTACCCTAATAAATAAAATGTTGATTTTGAAACATTTTGATAATTTTGATGAAATAAGTGGTGTACACAATGTGATTTGTTTCTCTTTCATTAAAGTCTGCTAGGAACACGTGTCAGCTACAAAATAAACAAAATTTGTAGCTATGTATACAATATAGTTTGCTGGCAAAAAACTCAAATATTTTGGAGTTTTTTTTTCAAATTTTTTACACCTACTGTATCTATTTTGGATGCCAAAATTGGCACGGATTTGATAATATACTCGTAATCATTAAAACACCGACGTCAGGAGTCACCATAAATCTTTACAAATCGGGATTACAGCGCGCAGCAATCTGTTTGTATATTACAAAAATAAAACGTATTTCTTTCGTTATTTTTTTTACAGACATTCGGATTGAATCATCTTTATTGTGATTGCTTAAGCAGGCCATTAAGATACTTTCAGTATTGCCAGGGTAAAATTCGCATAAAATTGTTCAAATTCTGTAAAACAAACTGGTCGTTAATATCGCAAAAGAGACCCAATTGCTGTGAACCAGAGACTGTGGCATCCCCAAATTAGAGTTTTTGTTAGGCTGAATGGAAGGAGAAAGGAAAGAGGAAGGTTGCGAAATGCGTTGTCTACATCCATCGTAATGATCTTACTAGCAAAACCACATCAAATATTGCAATAATTTCGGCTATTTAAAATAAATTGGCCAAATTTCCATAAATAATTGTCAACGCTGATACGTTTTTTTTTTTAATTTTCTTTGTCTACTAGATTAGAAAAAAATGTTTATGAGAATAACCTCTGTTGATTAACATTAATTAATATCATTTTATTATAAAAAATACATACACATAATTTTAAATTACTATATTTTTGTAAGAAATTTTGTTTTTATTTATAACATTAAGATAGGAAAATTGTGATAATGAAATCGTTTAAATATTGATGAAAAATTATTAAATATGAACTTTTAACCCGTGAAATCAGAAATTCTTAGTATTCAACAAAACAAACAATAAAATTGATAATTATAATATCATTTGACATGCTTAATACCTTCCAAATGTATTGGATATAACTTGTAACGATAAAATTACAAGCTATGGAATGCTTCGGTTTTTATTTTTCTCCTTTCTGATGTTGGCTATCCTAGCAGCAACCCTCACCCTACAGGCTTCAGTCAGAAACTGTATTCGTCCTTCGTACCAGTTACATTGATTACGAAGCCATTAAGTGCGACGTTTCAGTGCCACATCGTTCATCAAATTTCCCCCGTAGGTTAAGTCATTTGGAATTTGGATAGGTTACGTTACGTATGATAATAATAATATAACTAGCAGTTAAAAACCCGCTTCGCTGGTTTTTGCTGCTACTGGAACTGGTTCCAAAAATAGTCAGTTCCTCGGTCCACTATGATCCAGTGACAGCTAGTCACCGAGACAAAGTAACCGTGATAAAGTAACCGAAACACGCAATGACGCCATAATAATATGTAATATACTCGTATATTGCATATAGCCTGTATTGCCTGTAACCGGTAACCGCCTATAAATCCTAGTACTTATACCTTATGCGAACTGCTTACGAAAGTAGCGACATCTTTTGGCAGATTCTTGAACTAAAACCCGAATTACAACGGTAGCTTTGCTTGAAATTTCACGAACACAGATGTTATTTGTAGCGCGGCGTATAAAGCGTGACGTCGGACTTGCAATGAAAGTCGGGTTCTGGAATTCAACCACACCCAGATTGTTTTTATTAATTTCTTACACCTTACAAATTAGAATTTATTGCATATAAGAATTTATTCATAAAATGATTTATAAATATTATAAAAGAAGTTTAAAAAAAATAGCAATTTCAAAAAAAATCTCACGCAGTGGTAAAAATTTCGTCAATATGGAGAGACTCTTTCAAGAATCCAAAGAATTTCCCTTTTGAATCTCTCCTCACGAGATTTGGTTCAGATTTGGTTCAGGAGCAATATACTCCTCCCTACTGGGAGAACCATTTATTTATTTATTTGTTGTTGTTAAACGCCCATAGGGGCTTTTACATGGATTTAAGTTATCGAGGATTACACATACATGGAATTTATACCAAGTGTAATTAAAGTGAAAAATTTAAAGAATATACAAGTAGTTCTTGAAGAATATAGCGTAAAACCGTGAAATATTTAAACAATATAATATTGGACAATAACATTGAACGAAATGTAATATATATGGCAAGTTATGTGATGAATGTTAATGATCTGTAGTCGTACTTGGGAACCATGACAAGGTACTAACAATATCTATAAACCTTTATCCATGGACCATGCTAGATACCCAGGTTTCCTTGCTGTTTAGTAGAATATTAGAAAGAAAATTTTCTGTTTAGTAGAAAATTAGAAACCAAAGTTTAGAAATATGATTTTATCCAATATTGTCTGAACATTGTCGATATTGTAACTGTAGATAGTTTCATGCACGAATAAAAGAAAAATAAAACCCGAAGACTGCTTATCACTTATCGTGTTATCAAAACTTCTACGAATATGTACATAAATCACTTTTATTTTAAAAAAATCACATGAATAATAAACATAGTCTAACTCATAACTAAACATTGATTAGGTTTTGATATAGTCTATCTGAAAACTATGCGTGGTAGATAGTTTTTATAGTTCATAGGTTTATCACAGATCGAAAAGGTTCAATACGTTTGATAGTAAAATCCATTCTCCTGATATTAATATTTTCATTAACTGCTCAAGGGCGGATCCAGAATTTTCGGACGGACAGATCCAGACGGACAAAAAAATCAACAATTACTGTTAGGATTTTTTTCTGGGGGGGCACAAGGGGCGGACGGGCAAAAAAATCAACAATTACTGTTAGGATTTTTTTCTGGGGGGGCACAAGGGGCGGACGGGCAAAAAAAATAACAATTACTGTTAGGATTTTTTTCTGGGGGGGGGGCACAAGGGGCGGACGGGCAAAAAAATCAACAATTACTGTTAGGATTTTTTTCTGGGGGGGCACAAGGGGCGGACGGGCAAAAAAATTAACAATTACTGTTAGGATTTTTTTCTGGGGGGGGGCACAAGGGGCGGACGGGCAAAAAAATCAACAATTACTATTAGAAATAAACTTAAAATATCATACTTCAAGTTTATTTCTACAAGTTCAAGTATGTATAGGAAGGTTTTGAACAATAGAAAAATTAAATGTTTAATAAAGACATTTTTTGCTTCTAAGTATGTACTGTGATGGAATCTCCACAGTACACAAAAATACCTTCTGGGGGGCGGCACGTGCCCCCCCCCCCCTTTATCCACCCTTGTAACTGCTAACAACTTATTTCACGAATTATCAAAGAAAATGTGGACATTTCACTCAGTTTTGACTTTCGGATTTCACGTTCCTTGTCGGGGCAGAGACCAATCATTTCGACAAGACGCCTCCAGGCGTCGCCTGCCTTGGAATTGCCGCTATTATCTTATGCGGAAGTCAATCTGCAGGCATTCAAATAACTTGTCCAAACCGCTTCATCTGAGAAATTACTTCAAGGAGTACCCCAGGGGTTTGAAACAAAAACCCACCTTAAATCATTCTCCATTTCTTATAAACGGTCAATGTCAAGGATCCAATCTTGTTCAATTATGTAAACTGAAACTGTTTTAAATGGAGATTTAAATCTTCCCAACAAGCCTTCCATTGACATGCTCTTCTCAAATTAAAAAAAAATATATATGAGTACCTTGCTGACCAACACACCTACACTACAAGGACGAAATCCTCAAAACTACTGAACATACCGAAATTAAATACATCTTTTGGCCATAGAAAGCATAATTTCCATGCTACAAAATTATATAACGCCCTTCAAATTGAAATTAGAAACACCAAGGAGACACAAAAGTTTAAAAAAGACATCAAATTATGGCTAAGTTAACATGAAGATTAGGATATAATTAAAATTATGCAGTAACCCCAACTTTAGTTAAAAAACATTAATACTTTTTTTTATTGTTTATTTTGTTAAAATCAACAAAAGATGAGGCAATCATGATCAGCACCCTAACAACAACATACAGTCCGCCTCGGAACAAGAATACCAGGTGAGGAGGACTGTGAACAAACTGCTTTTCCTTGTATTTTTATATTTCCATTAAATAAAAAAATTTATTAAATAAAGAAAACCTTAAGTGACTCAAATCAGAGTCAAGTTAGCCTCTTAGAAACTGATTCTATTGTGCAGAGCTCGAGAAACTATATTTGCTTAAAAACCAAAGAAAACTAAATTGTTTATTGAAGAATTATTTATGTTTCTAATTGATTACCTAATAACATCGTATATCATTCATAATTAGTTTATGCTAATAATGCATTAATAATGAGAAAATATAAGACATTCTTATTTAATATCAATATCAGATTAATAATATAATACTAGTAGGTACACATTATTATTAAATTTTTTTAAATAGATAATTGCTTGGCTAATACCAGATAATTTATTTTTAATCGAGAATGCCAATAGGTTACTGAGGTTAGACTGATAAGCTCAAGAAACGCCTCTGCAACGATGCCAAAAAGGTACCACCCAGCAATTATTGTTGACTTATCGTCTATCTTATTAAATGTTTGTCTTTGGCTTAGCTAAAACAGGAAAATTCAACGTCTTGTTGGAGCCAAACCCATTTACGTCCGTGCATATTGGTTTATTCAATGTTTACTGGTCATGTTTACTGATGCAATGTTATATTTAACGGTATAGAATATTATTTGCAGTATCTCGTGTCTAGGATGAAATAAGTATGTATTTAGCAGTTAGACCAAAATCTAGGTATTCGAAAGAGAAGAGATATCTTTGTTCGAAAGATTTGTGAACTGTGAATACTTGGATTACAAATATCTGAAACAAATTCGAAACCCCAATTGTGGCATGTTTTAAAGCTGAGGGATTGCGATGGGGAAGAGGAAGTTTGGGAAGAAGCTGGTAATTAAATACCTGCTATTTTTTCCTAAAGAGAGGATACTATGCTTTATGCCACTCTAACTTGGAATATGGAATAATTGGTCGTGATTCAGCAGCATGAAAACATGTAAAACAACTAGTTTGTAAAGTAAAGACCCCATAAGGACGTCAAAAACAGAAAATTTGAAATAGTCTGATGTTTAAGTATACAAAAAAATCTATGCCAAACATATTCTGGTTCATCACCCTAAAAAAGACACATAGGCAAACTAATCACGGTCAGTGGTTGAGTGGGCGTCGCGTTTGGGTCCCACCCAGGCGTTCCGTGTTCGATTCCTCGGCTAGCTAAGTCCTCCATCACAACACAAGCAACATTTTCGACTTTCTGTGGTGGTAGTACGAGATTTTCAAATATTTTCGGGTTTTTCGTAACCCGGAAAACTTTATCTTTCTTTTAAAAAAAAAATGTGTGTAATTCAATCTTCGACAAAAAAGCTCAGAATTTTTAGCAGTAAAGTTATATAACAAACTTCCACACAATGTCAAACAAATTAAAACAAAAAATAACTACGTCAAGGACGTTAAAACTAGGCTTAACGAACATCGGAAAAAGGACTTACTCGTATGTTAAAAACATCTTCATAGATGTTTATAAAAAAAAACTTACCCAAATCATAAAATTGTTCCTCAGAAGTCACTGAAAACTTATCTAAAATACAGTCCCCATCAGCACAAGCACCTCCTAGTGAGGAGGACTAAATAATCTCTTTTATATTTAAACTCGTACGTATCTTCTATGAATGTAAAAATATAAGAAATCATAAAAGTAAGCGCACAAGAAATTCTAAACTCTTTTCTGATAAATTGTCCAAGAATTGCAGAATGCCTTCGAACATCGTGTAAGGGTGTTTTACATCCATTGTCCAGAATGTACAATACCTTGTCATCATTAAATTGACCCCAGAATAGAACTGGATTCTCCCTTGTTGGTAAATATTCCGATATCGAGGTCATCTCAAGAACACTTTCATTGAACACTGACAAAAGAGATTGAATAAATAACGTCATAAAATATATTTTATTTACACTGCAAAGTAGATTCATTATAATAAGTCGTGAAATAAGAGTTGACACTTCAGTGAAAGGGTTGACAAATGCGACAGTATCCACTTTAGTGCGTTCAATTCAGTTTGGGAGGCGGATATGGGTACCGCCGTCCCGTGAACCATTTATTGGATAACATCTGTCATAGGTCACCGCGAGTGGTTCGCTAGTGGTCGTTAGTGACTTAGCGGGGGTGCCCGGGTTCATGGGGTAAGGTTTGTCTAGGTCTTGGTGGTGGATGCCCATTTTCTGTATGGCGGGCCCGATCGAAAGAGACGGGTTGAGGGAGTCCTTTTGACCTTTCCAGCTGAAGTCTCTCGACGTCATTGGGCACACTGACCCCCAGTTTCCTACCCACCCCTCGTACCTTTTTCCTTCCCTGAACTTCCTCTCCTCCCTTTTCTTAAAAATACGCTCCACGCAGAATCCCCTCAGACGACATATATATGTATAGTATTTTTGCCGTACATTCTAGCGTCGTAGATACAATATCGGGACAAGACCACCATTCAGAATCTAAATATGACTTGAAATGGCTTTAGACTTGTTTAGTGATCAGATCTAAATAGCCAGGTTTCCACTCACTCCAGCCTCGCAAAATACCCCAATTAGGAATACCGTAATCCCAGCACTGGCTCCAGATAATTTTGAGCAATTGGGACTCTTGTGCGAAATTCACATAAAAAAGTCTTAATTACCATTATTAGTTTCAAATAATCGTTTTATGTATGTGACAATTAGCGCCACGAGTTGGTAGCGGCGGCGCCAGCAAGCTCCCGTTTGAAAATAGAACAGCGATCACGAGAAAATGTTCTGACGTACACTATAAACTATAAGCTATAATAACTTATTAGAATGTTCTATCCCATAACCTATTTTTACAAACCGTTTGCACATTACTTTATCGCAAATATTACAAGCTCTGGAAGCATATGACGCTAGTGAAGTGTTTTGTAATTTTTTCATTGATTCTGTTTAAAATCTGTCTCGGTCATAGGAGTCAAAAGGTCTTGTATAAATTGACGACATCTGTTTACTTTCAAATCGTTAGACAGTCCTTATTTCATTCACGTTCGTACATTCAATTCAATTTTCAATTTCAGTGCCGGCAACCCGGCGTTTATTTTATTTTCATTTATGTACATAGTTTTCTTTTATCCACCTCACTGGACAGAGTCTGTTCCGAGGAGGCGGGTAAATAACAATTTATATTTATTAGAAAGATATGTATGTATATAAAAAAGATAAAAATATATGCATATACATACACATACATGTACATATGTATTGTTGTTTTATTAAGTATTTACATGTTGTTTTTATTAAAATTTCCATAAAAAGGTTGCATTCGTAATTTAAGATTACACATGGAGATAAGAAAATGTAAATACAGTAGGTACATGATTATAAGTTTAATTAACTAGCCGGTCCCGGCATGCGTTGCTATGCCATTTAATAAAGAAATTGTTTCTCCCTGAGTGTTCTTTCCCATTCGTCCCGTTCCCCTTCCGCCTCCCCCCCACCCCCCCCCCCTCTCGCGCCCACCCTCCCCTCTCCCCACTCTGCCCCTCCCCCACCCCCCTACTCTCCCCCCCTACACTCCCTCCACATCCCCCCTCCCCTGAGCATTTTCTCCAGCACCACATTTCGAGGACGTCTATCAGCTTTCTTTAGCACGATCTAAGGGTCCATGTTTCCACACCCTATAGACATATGGGGGGAATCAACGTCAATGAGTCGAGTCGAGTATCCTTCTGTTGTTCTGACTCTTGACACGGTCTGACTCGAGTATTTTGTTCACTTAATCATTCCATGTCTTCCTAGGGCGTCTTCTTCTACAATTCATATATGCGTAATTATTATTCTCCTTAACCTCTTTTCTTCGTTTTTTCTCTCTATGCCCAAACCATTTAAACGACTCTTTTTAATCTTACTCATTCATTAGGTTTATATCAGCCTCGCATTCTTTGCCAAGTTCCACATTTCTCACACGACCATACATTTGAACAAACGCACGCCTCTCTTCTGCAGCATTCACGGCCGTTGTTCTCAATTTTCCGATCGATTAATCTGAGCCTCCGATCAGCTAAGTGATTTGTTTAGTAACGCTCGATTCGCCCGTTGGTCGGAGAGTTGCGTTGGGAAGAGCGTATTTTTACATTTGATGAGCGTTTAGCCAAAATTGCGGCTCAGCAGTTGATCAAAAGCATTGGGAACAGCGGCCGTAAGTGTACTTTCATCCTTCCTGTGCCAGTTCCATGCCTTGCTGCCGTACATCAGGGTAGGTACCAGCACTCTATTGCGTACTAGATTTGCGCTAGCTTCGGTAGGTCACACGTCACACTACCTTCTAAGAAATGATCGGTTCAATCAATAACAAACCGTATTTTTTCACCAATGAATTGGAATAATAAATTATCAGGGAACGTGAATAGATGACGTCAATGCGAGTTCGGGGAGAGGGTAAGAGGTAGGATGAAAATGAGAGTAATTGAGAGTAAATAGAGTAAACAATCACCGGCTGTAGTTGAAAGGCTTTTATCGCCATTTGCAATTGACCAAAGAAGGCTTTCAGACATTTCAAAGGTTTCTTCCACACAAATATGAAATAGTTCCATTGATGTATTCACTGGTAGAAAAATTAATTTAATTTAATTTTTCACAATAAATCATCTTTAAACTTTATTTTTCAATTTGGGAGTGGGGTATGGGTTCCGCCGCTTGGGAACCATTTATTTGATAACCAACACCTCTGCCATATGTCACCCCAATTAGTTCGCTACGTTTGGTGACTTAGCAGGGGTGCCCGGGTTCATGGGGTGAGGTTTGTCCGGGTCTTGGCGGTGGATGCGTCTGCCCACCTGCAGTATCACACCTAGTCGTATTTGTTGACTGAGATCTGAAGAGCCTGGAAATTCCTCACATTCCTCTTTCTCCCCTCTCCCCTCTCCCCTCTCCCCTCTACCATCACCCTCACAATATATTCCAATTGGGGTTGCCATAATCCCACTGGCTCCAGACAGTTGGAAGAAGAAGGGACATTAGTGCGGAGAATAAAACACGGGCAAAGTCACGTACGAAATATTGTACTTCGCTAGTAAAACACAAGATAAAAACAGATAGAATTTAGATTGAAAGGCTTCCTTTGCCATATTGGTGTCGTTGAACTGTTCGTTATCTTTTACATTATTACGTTAAGGCTTAAAATTCTGACAGGCAATTTTATCTACAAACTGTATTTAATTGTGTGGGTACCTGATAGGCAAAGCAAGAATAATTTAAAAAAAATCATATCTATACGGGGACTGGCGTTACAAGTTCATGTGAATCAAAAAGAAATAAAAATCGATATGGGTAAATATTATTATATTTTATATGTGGCATTCATATTATTATAGTTTATAAAGGACTCTATCATTTTAAAAATACATAGGTACAACCACTAGAGCGCCAAAAGACATTTACAAAAAAATGCCTTGAGCGCTGGAGATTTCTGTACATTTTGTTTTGGATTCGTCCGTGCTCATTAAAAAAAATCGTTCCTCCAAATATTCATACGAAAACAAATAAAATGTTAAATTTTCTTTAAAGCCGGTGAATTTTTACCCATATTTCAACGTTTATCTTTTGTTTTTAGGTAGGTATTATAGAACAATCAATAAAATCAATTTGATGGTTAACAGAAATTGTTTAAAATTGAACTTATTAAATATTTATGATACAATTCTTTATTGAACTAGAAACAGGGTTTAAAATGACGATATAACATTACATTACACATTACTATTTTAACTTACAAAATTTTACAATTTACTTCTCAAATACGTTCGAACGTTTTTTCACTAGAAAACTTCTGACAGCAAACTAAACTTACGCACCTTATTTTTAAATTCAGGACATTGAAATAACTTTAAATAAGCAAAAAATTAATAAAGAACACATTGATAGATAATACGTAACAGCATTTGCATAAAATAAACATCCATGAGGTTACGAAAACGAAATTTGCTGCACCATCCGTTCAAAAAATACCGCTACAAATTTATTTCTTTATTTATTTATTTAAACGCCATAGCATGGCTTTTACATTGAAGTGAGTACATGATATTATAAGTATACAGTGGTACGCAGGAGATTATCAATAATAACAAAGTAGAAATGAACATTTAACAAAGTAGCAAGTATTTAGGTAAAGGATACTATTATGCGTTACTAAACTACGGTTACTATACTAAAAAAACAATATCAATGTTATAGTAACAGAGAACATAAAATTTAGATAGGATTATTTAGAATAAAAAAGATGTACCTAAACAAAGGGGACTTGTCAAAAAGTTGTCAACAGTATTTATAAGCACTAAATAGAGTAAATTTGCATTGAGTTTATTGTTACCTTCAAAGTTATCTTTGTTTGAAATTATTAAGCAGGTATTGCTAATTAGCTAACTGTTTCAGGGCTGTCAGTTAAATATTTAATAATAGTTTTGGTTTAAAAAAAATAAATCATTTTTAATAAAATCATACATTTAAAAGCTATCTCTCTGACACACTTAAGACACGGCATTCCGAATTTCAATAGAATTATAACAAATTTTCCTTAAACACTAAGCTTAGAGCTGTTCAAAATATATACCTATGTTATTTTTGAAGATTCATTAACCGAGTTTAAAAAGAAATAAGGTGTACCTGACCTATTATATTACAAGAGGTAACGATCAAGCAAATACGAGTATTATTGTTAAACCCATTATTTGTAGGTTCTGCCTAAAACATACAATCGAACCTTCATTATCATCATTAATTAATGTATTTTTATATTGTTTCAGTTAACAAAGATGTCTGATTGCCAAGAACAGATTTTCGAGGCGCAGTTTTTGGCCCCACCTCTCATTCTGCAGGACAGAAACAAAGCCGCACAGGTAATGCTATTCATCATTATAGGTAGTGGCTGAGTGGTCCAGAGCGATGGATTCTCACATGAATACCACAGGAAAAAAACAATTAATATCAGTCAAATCCCAAATCAAAGCAACAACTAGTGGTGTTAATGTATAATAATTTTTCGAAGAAAACTTCTTCTGAAAAGTTAAACTTTTTGATTGCATTATTTATTATATTAAAATGACCAACGTTTATATCACTTTATTTATATATACACAATGTACATGTTTCGTGAACAATGATACTATCAGGTTGTTTGTCTTCTGAAAACATACTGTTTTCACAGATAATTATTAACACTGCACTTTTTTCTGCATCAATCCGGTTTCAGAAGATTTACGTAAATATTTTCAATTAATCCACTTTGCTGTTTCTCACAAGTGTTGTAGAATTACTTGACTGCTAAAAAGATGATAAAATATTCGTAAAGAAAATAATGCGAAAAACTCATATCTTGTAAAAGACAATTTAAAGGCATCCACGGCCAAGGCCACCCACCCACCCACCGCCACCAAGCCATCGCAAACACAAACCTCACCCCATGAATCCGAGCACCCCTGACAAGTCACCAAACGCAGCGAACCACTCGGCCTATAGCAGATTTGTCGATTATCGTAAATGAATGAATGATTCCCGGGGTTGCAGTTTTTTTTGGAGTTGTCAATTTTAGAATCCGGAACTTTTCACTGAAAACTTGCAAAAATTGAAACAACACTCGATTTATGTAATGTTTCGATTGTGCGTGTCACTGTACTTATGTAATTATGTAGAAAGATAAGGTGTAGGATCAAAGAAATAAATACAATAACTTCTTGATTAAATTGATATCATGATCCCCTAATCCTTCTAATCCTATTATCATGAAAACAACACAGTGAAAATTATACAGGTCAAATTTCCCATAATAATAATCCATTTAGAATTTAGATGACTCGTAATAAAATAATAATCACTCTTATGGAAAGGATTAATAATTATTTCTTTAGGGAGTTAGTTAAGACATTGAATAACTGCGTATGAGTAATGGTGTTGAGTCGTTGTTGTATTGTTGTTTCATGGTCAGGTGCATCGCTCTCTGATGATTTTGTAATATTTGTTAAATTTCATCATTTTAAATGTCAAATATTTATTTGCTTATCGGAACCTACCTGTCAATTAAAGATAAGAAGGAAAAGCGGTATTTCGTAGATAGGTACTATCATAATAAAATCTATTTAAATCTATCAGAGACGAGATCAAGGCTTCCCCAAGGACATCAGAACGAATTATAATAATAATTGGATCATTTATACAGCCCATTTTTTGTGAAAATCACCTCAAAGGCGCTGATAGACGTTGCTTGAAATGGCTTAAGCCGTGTTAGGTATTTTTTACGACACGAGTGTTACAATTACAGCCTTGGTTTTCATCGTCACATCTCTCTTTTTTAGGACTCAGACAGGCCATCATATTTTATTTTTGTAAGCTTTTTTACGTTATTTTTACACAGAAGGCCTCGAGGAAAAAAAATCCTCATGGCTTATGTCAACTTTGGTAATACTGTGTGGATGGTCTTTTTAGGGAAATGAAGGAGATTAAGTGCTTGGAAGAAAGGTTTCCCTCAACCAGTTTCTCCCGTTCCCGTGGTGGGCAAAAGAATTCGCCGCCAAGACCTGTACACACCTCACCCCATGAACCCGGGCACCCCAAACGTAGCGAACGACTCGTCGCGACCTATGAGAGTGGTGTTGGTTATCAAATAAATGGTTATACATACCCGCCTCTCGCATTGATCATGTGCGCAAGAAAAATTTTATAATTCTTGCGAATGGTTCTAGTAATAAAAACATATTTAAAAAAAAAACACAAACAACAAACGTGTCTTGGAGCTGGACAGCATGGAGATCAATCTCCACTATAATTCTCTCAGTATCTCTCTGTTGCTCGAGAACTTGGGTAACTTGCCCTTGCCTTGGTATCCACCATGGAGGAGCTATACTACATATACGATACTATCGAAATCTGTCGGATAACCCAATAACTTCCATACTATAAAGACACTAGAGACATCTATGTCTTGTAATTTGAACTATCATAATAATAATTTCAACAGAAGCAAAGAGCAATTTATTGCCGAACTTATTCTAGATGTACGGACATACCCAAAATTCACTTCTATTTTCTATCGATTAGTGTGATCAGAGGGGTAACATATGCCATGTTAGTAGGGAGGCCAACTGTATTAAGGTGTGAGCTAATGATGAGTACGTGTTGGGAGGCATCGAATCGCCTCCTGCATCACGATTTAAAGATAAAACTGAGCAATTGACGCGAGGGCTGTGCGGTAATTCTGGCCTTATCTTGGCACCCAAATAATAATTATACATATAACAACAATCTGTCTACATCTGATATCGTGAATATTACTTAGGCACCTAATTATTATTGATGTTTTCCCGTTTTCGCACAACATATGGTTGATAAAATAAATGCACAATTTTAACTATAAATACAATAAGTCTTTATTTTGGGTACAATCATTTTCCTAGTATGGCACGTATTTATAGGAGTTCAACAATTGCAAGCCTCATAAACAGATTACACGTGTGTCGGTCCCCCCAAAGGAAACTTAATTTTTCCCTTAACTTTTCGTTTTACCAAAAAGGTTTCAACGAGTATTCTGCCTCTGGGTTAGCTTAACTCCGAAGCCGGTTTAGGAAGCATGGGTGAGTCCTGTCAGAGGTTCACCTGAAATAGGGCGGTAAGCACACAGGAAGCAACTTGCTCTCTGGACTTTTATCGGTCATCCCAGCTGTGACATCCCTTCCAGGGGTCACATCTGTAAGCCTGAGCGGCGGGAAGAAAAACTAACCAATTAAACCCTTTGCCCTGTTAGTAACAGACAAGGCAATGCGGGAATGAGAAAGCATTGAAGATCGAAGAACTAATCAATACATGCTCGGAAATCTGCATAACAATAAGATTTGTTTGTCACAGTAGTGTTTATAAATAAAGTGCAAAATGTAAACAACTTCCACCAACATGTGCGCTGACACTTTAAAAATGAAAGTGAATTTTTGTGTGAAACATTATCAAATTATTTATATCGCAAAACAGAACATATCTGAGATTTATTGATCTACTGAAAAAATAATGACGTAGATAAAAACAATAAAAAACTTACAATAAAAAACTTTTTTATCATTTAGATAATATCAATTCATAAATAATAATTGATTGAAGAAGGAGGTGGAATAGAGTGATAAAAGATATAATCAAAAACGCGAGATCATTTCGGAATCATCGTGAGAAATTATCTAACCAAAAAAAAATATATCGATACTGCGTAAATCGGTGACATTTTACCAACAGTGCGTTTCACTCAAGTAAATTAAACTGTAAATAAATAAAATCCCTTCGAAGTAAAGGATAAGTTAACCTAACCAAACCGTAGCCAAAATAAAATCACTTAATTCGGCCTTTTTCGGATATCTCAATTTGGGAGGCGGGAATAGGTACCGCCGCCCCGGGAACCTTTATTGGATAAACACCTCTGCCATAGGTCACCCCAAGTGGTTCGCTACGTTTGGTGATTTAGCAGGGGTGCCCGGGTTCATGGGTTGAGGTTTGTCTAGGTCTTGGAGGCGGATGACCAGGACATACTGAACCCCCATCCTACCCACCCCTTAAACCTTTTTCCTTCCCAGAACTCTCCTCTCCTTCCTTTCCTTAAAAAAAACCCTCCACACAGCATCCCCAAAGATAACATAGGCCCTGAGGAAAATAATTTCCCTCAGGGCCTCCTGTGTGGAGTTCATGTAAAAAAAATATATATCAAATTACACCAAAAAAGTTTTCAAAGAAGTGAAAATTGCAAAAACCGGAAATATAATAGTCAATATTGTGTTAGAGCAATTTCAGATATTTTCTGTGCATCAAATATTGACAGAGATTATTCCACAAATTTGAAAAATTCCATCACTAATACGGCTGAACATTGATAACGTAATTTAATTTTTGGTTATAAGGTTTTAAGATTAGTTTAAGCTAGTTTTAAGTTTGGTTTTAAGCTAGATTATTATTTTGAGACGATATTTTATTAAATGCTGCACCTATAAATTTGCAAAGCATCATTACATTATGTTTACTATAAGTCCTTCAATAACATCCCTACTTGAAGAAGAATGGTGTTCAAATCCGCTCCGTCCAATTGAAAGGCCATAAATCGTCTGCTGACATGAAGAAGTCCGTGTTTATTATTGCGGTGGATGTGTTGTGCGACGGTCGATGGATTTAAATTGGCAATTGTCGGTTCGCGTAATTGCCGATCAAGCATCGTGTAGTAAATGGTACATACCCCTCACCAAAGTGATTGACAAAGGCACTTTGGCGAACTGAAAAGAGGTGTGACTCTAATGGTGTACATATAATCCAGAACCTACTCAATATTCAGCAAATTGTCGGCAACAATCTTTTTGAAAACTACGTTGTGCGTTACGCACTTTACAAACTATACAAAACATGACCTAGTACAGGACCTAGTAGAGAACCCTGTGGGAGACTTCCCGCCTAAAAAACGTCAAATTGTTAATCTCACTGCTTAGTCAGCCAGTATTGGCATTACAAAATAATTTTTAAATGATAACAGAAACTTGTCTATGCATTAAATGGACCATAAAAATAATTAGCACAGGACACAGTGGTGAACCCTGTGGTAACACATGTAAAAAAATTATCAAATTGTGGATCCCAAGCCTTATTTAACAAGATAAAGAAATGGATGCTAAGTGATTTGGGGACATACATTGAGCTGATGAACAAGATAGAATTGCGTTGAGAATATTTGGCATCCAAGTTGATGAACCGAGTTGAATCCCAGAAGAGAAAGTTGCATTTAAGTTATTCAAATCTTAAGGCAAGGTAGTGGACGAAGTTAAGAGAATAAATATTTTTGCTTGTAACTGAAGCAGAATGATTTTTATATTACTTCCTCATATTATACTTTCAGTCATTTTCAGAGCATATTTCTCTGAATATATGGGATTTATTTATTTAAAGAAATATTGATATATTTTTTTAATCTTAGATTAGAATTTCATGAAGAGAGTTGTTCCGAAAGATTGATCACATATTATTATTACGTGAATTCTGGCCAAAATGATCTTTGGTCGGATATCCTTATCAGTCAGACTATTTTATACGGTCAAGGATTCACGACTGTCTAGCTTGCTAACTCTTTTAAGTTGGACGAGTTATTTTTTTATTTTTTTTTTTAAATTTATTTTTTTATTTATTTTTTTACAATTTTACAAAGTTAGGTATAAGTACAATTATTTTTTTAATTATGTACATGTAATGCAAATATTTTTAATTTGTCATTTGACTTATTGCATCACGCTTTCAGGACAATAGATAGTTCAGGTTCAATGACCTCTGAATGACCTGTTACTTGATAATTAAAAAAATTTAATTATTGAAAATTACATGTCTCCTTCTTGTGAACCTATCTCTCTTCTGTGCTTCCTTTCTTAGAAGCTGTTTTTTAGTTCAACCCCGCACTTTTGCCAACCTTGGCCAAGCGACTTTTGACATATTTTATATTATGTTCATCCGGATGATGGCTTTGAAAAAATTAAACATAACAAATTAAATATTTTTTATCCAATTTCTTATCTTCTTACAGTTCAAGAATTCTCAATTTTAATCATAATTAATTAGAATAATGACATAGCTACCCGCCTACAATAATTACCCGTTTCTTAGCATGAGTACTATTGTAATTTTGTGGACTTATTTACGATATTGTAATAATTTCTTTACATTGCATCAGATTTCTTAAGAATAAATTGCGTAGATGTTCAGTATTGTCGGAGTTGTCAATCAACCAAGTGATAGGCATCTAAGCTTGCGTTTGTTCCCATGGAAGAGTTTTTCTTTGCTGAAAACCTTAACGTAATGTTCATTTATGAAAAAAATCGTATTCCTTTCAAAATATCAAATAATTCAGTAACGCCTGACGTTTTTATTTAATATAACTGCCATGCTACTGAAGTCCAATTTGAAAGAGACACCATGAAAGAATGAAAAAAAAGGACTTAAAAATTTAACAGTATATCGGTTGTCCAAAGTGTTAATTTGGCTATTGTTCCAACATACCAAATCATCTTTCAATCTAACCTTACCTATTATTGTCTGATTTTCAACCTAACCTAACCGTTCGGTCCTGCCAATCTTTAATAATATCAAGTGGGATGCGTAAGCATATTGTTCACGTCGAAAAGCATCTCGAGAATTCTCTGAATACTAAAGATGACATTCAAAGTCAATTAATTGATTTATGTGTTTATCGCGAAGAGCAAGTGACTTGAAAAATATCCAATCAATGCCAATAAATAAACATATTAGTCCAAAGACTGTTGTGTGGACACACCCGCTCAATGCCCATTGTTCAATGATGCAATTCTACAATTAATTGACTCCAGACATTCTCTTGATCTTGTTTAAAATCAATTTATCTATTTACCAATAAATTTACCACATTTTTCCATGTGACAATTAATAATATTTTGTACAGCTTATCTCTTAGTTGCACACTTTCAGAGGTCGCGGAAGTCTTGACCTGTCGCTTCTCTCAATATTTTGAGATTACAAATCATTGTCCGGACAAGACATCATTTAATAAAATATGTATCATTAAATTCAAAATAAAACTACGATAATTCCGGTGCCATGGCAACTTCATAATAACTTAAAATTAGATCAGAATTCGATATGGTTGTAAAACAAGATATCGTGGATTCGATCATACTGAGGAATTGAACTTGAACTTTAAATATCCTTAGTTACCTACGTTTTTCGAAATTTTTATTTCTTCTTTACTAATTTCGTCATTCTACTAAATTTGAGCAGATGGAAATCTTGTGTAAGATTACAATACATGGTTTTCTTTGTTTTTAATGTATTTAAAAGTATCGTTTAGAGTCCTCCAGCACATTATTTAGGGTATAGGCATCATAATTTACATACCCCTTTCCCGGTTATATCTGGAACCCAGTGTTTCAGACTTCAGACATTGAGTTATTATTTGGTTACTTCAAACTTCAGTAACATGCATTTTGCTTCATCAATATCTCCTCGAAGGGTCTCTATGGCTTTCTCAGCTTTGTCGGGGTCTTCTTCTACAGAGAAAATTTGTAAAGTAAAAAGAAGTATATTTTAAAAGAGGTGTTGAAGTTAATTAACGAATATAATCTCTTTTTGGCAGGTGGAAGAGGCAACACGCGGTCTTCGAGTGACCGGAGCCGCCCTGAGAAGGGTTCAGAAGATCTTCACAGACGAGATGCAGCGGGGACTGTTACAGAAGCCCTCTTCTCTTCAGATGGAGAACACGTATCTTCCGGAGTTGCCTGATGGTTCAGGTAACAATCAAAATTAATTTGATTACCGCAATGGAGCCGTTTGGCTCTTTCCCTGCATTATTAAAATGAGCCAGCGTTTCGGATAGCCGTGAATGTGTCCATAATCATGGCAGATTAGTATATTAGTTCCAAGGCTTTCTGAAACATTGGCTCAATACAGAGGAAGAAGGGAAATGCGACTCGATACCCCGAAGTCCAACAACACAGCAGTATCTGGTTTGTTGTCTTGTTCTGAAAACAAAATGATGAAATTGCCGATAGAGGACAACAATTATTGACTTTAAAAGACTATGGATTTAGCTGTACTGTAGGCCAAAACTAGCGGAAAGGTGTGCGAACAATTTGCAGCACATATTCTGTTGAAGAGGAATGTTCATTACATCAAATAGTATTGTATCTAATGATGTTTATTTTGTTCGTAGAGGGCGGTCGTTTCTTGGCTCTTGACCTCGGAGGAACCAACTTCAGGGTTTTGCTATTGGAGCTTGCTCAAGGAAATGTCATCAGGGAGGCTGTTAAGCATTACCACATCAGGTTTGCCTTCTTCCATGCATCTGATTTCTAAGTCATTTGGTCCATTATTGTTAAAGGAGGTCACTTTAGCTTCTGTTGGTGTGGATTCAGTATTCTCCAGTAAAGTGTTATCATTTAGGTGGCCTAAAGAAGTAAAAGTATTGGACTTTATTTCAATGAATTCTTCCATGGAAACCATTTGATTCTTGAGTTATTTAAAATGAAAAATGAAATATTTTTAGATCTTTTTTAGTATTTCATTTACCAAAATACCAATGCGTCCAGAAATCCAAAACAATGCAGTAATCCGATTTTTTTATAAAATAACTGAGAAACAGTAATCGTTACTTGTTGTGGAATCATTTTACTCTTGTCACGTTTTTGAAAATGAATTTATTGGATCCATTATATTGTATTAACTATAATCAGCATTGTTTATTGTTATTGCGGATTCTGAAAGTTGCCTATCGCGGCTGTGGATGTCAAGAGGTCTATCCTAAAAAGTTCATTATCATTAACTCTCTGTATCGTGTGACCTTTCACCAAGCGTGGCGCCTTGGTTATGAGACGGTTTCCCAACGCTTTGATATCTATAAATTGTTAATTTCTGTGATGAGCACGAAAAGCATTTCATTTTCAATAAATTTATATCGTTTATTGCCGAGCCGTGTATGAAATATGGAGAAATTACTTTGTCGTGATGAGTATGTTAATATTAATTTGTCGTTAACTATTATTGTGACGAATTTCCTGTCATTGTCTACAATAATTAATAAATCAGTTCAAGATACAGAAAAATCGCCCCCATCAAATTTAATGTGGGGATTCGTATTTTGAAATCATGAAAATATGTATATTTTCTCTTCAAACATAGCAAATTTATTTTGTGGCACCATTTTAATTCAAAATTAATAGATTTATTTGTTTTAAACACGTTTATTGTTTATAAAAAATCAACATGTTTCGTGAGCGATGTTCAATTGCTCGGGGTTTACTGGCTTTTTAACACGAGCTTTGCTCAATAAAAAGGTGTAAGACATATTAAATAATATATATTTTTTTTATAAAAAACTTTTAGATTACACAAAAACATGTAATTTTTGTAACATTTATTAAATAATAAAAATAAAATAACCTTCCAAACTTATTTTAACGAGTGTTATTCTAATAAAAATTGAAAATTCAGAAAGTATATTATGATTTTTTTTTTAAATAGGTCTTCTTTTGCATTTAGGGAAAATATGAGACACTATTTAAAGATTTATTCTATT
This sequence comes from Limnephilus rhombicus, assembly GCA_929108145.2. NCBI lineage: Eukaryota > Metazoa > Arthropoda > Insecta > Trichoptera > Limnephilidae > Limnephilus > Limnephilus rhombicus. Next base: position 27,617,808 of record OV815299.1, on the reverse strand, counting down.
CTGTTCGTGTTGCATTGACGAATCTACCCTTTTGTTGGTATTTATAATTGCTGTTAACGTGCCACACCATTTAAACTTGGTATCATTTGATTTCAGTGATGAACAAAGGATTGGCTGTGGAGTGAAGCTGTTTGACTATCTTGCAGAATGTGTTGGAGACTTCATCAAGTCTCAAGGACTTCAGGAGGTGCCTCTCCCTCTTGGTAAGCTTGCATATTAATCTTCGGTTAAATTAAAACTCATGCTAATGTCACTACACTGGACTAACCTACCACACAAAATTTTATAAAGATAATATAGAATGGACCCTGAGAGTAATAATTTCCTGTGGGTCTACGAAAAACACAAAGGCAATTTTTTTCCACTTGTGAAGTGAAGTCAGTGATGGAATTGCTTCTAGTCTGGATCAATATGAACTCTTTCAAGTTCGATGTCTAATAATAATTGTTTAATTTTGTTCTGCAGGTTTCACTTTCTCCTTCCCGATGGTACAACACTCGCTGAGCTCCGGATCCCTCTTGACATGGACCAAGTCCTTCAAATGCAGTGGAATGGAAAGGGACATGGTTCAGATGCTGAGAGAGTCTTTGGACAAGTGTGGTCAGTACTCTTGACTTAATATTATGACACCCGAGTGACAAAGAGAATCAGAAAGAATCATAAAATCAGAGTGGTGAAAGAATCAGAAAGTTCAGAATCGAAGCCTGATATCAAAATCCAGGACCGATCAGAAAAGTAGATATTATCAATGACGTCATTCAGGTCCTAAACGTTGCATGAAATAGTGTTAGCAGTGTTTTATTACCAGATCTAAATAGTAGGTAGCTACTTTATTGAACCTTCTTATTAACTCATCTTATTGTCATTGCGCTTTTTTCAGCCTTAGAACATTCCCCAAAATGTAATTTCCAAGCTCTCACTTGGTTTGGATCGCTGGAACTACTACAGGACTCTATACCCTTGTGTAGCAATGACATAAAAAGCGTCTCTTGTCAACTTCTAACATTAGATGTTCTAGCAAATTTTGTTATTTTCAAGGATCAGTGGTACTGGAAAACTTGACCGAGGTTCTGCCTAAAATAATTCTGAATAACATTGTTTTTAGTGTTTACCAATGCGGACTTCGTCACTTCACTTTCTTTTTATCCAGCTAATAAGTGTTTTTCATCTTTTCCAGGAACCCATAACGTCAACGTTGTAGCCCTGCTCAATGATACCACTGGCACACTGGTGGCTGGTGCCCGCATCGACCACCGGACCGGCATCGCCATGATCCTCGGTACTGGCTCCAACGCGTGCTTCGTGGAGCGTGCTGACCGCGTCATGCACTGGGAGGGAGGTCAGTCGGCTGCGTCACTCGCCGCCCAGCAAGTTGTCATCGATATTGAGTGGGGGGCCTTTGGAGACAATGGAGTCATCGACTTCATCAAGACGCCGTTTGATCGTCAGGTGGACAGCTTGTCTCTGCTGACCAACAGTTTCATGTAAGTATTTTTTTCTATATCAGTTTTTTTCAGAGTGGAACATATTCTTAGTCTTCCTTTGTCAAAAATCACTGCATTATGTTTTATTTTGTTTCCATAAATAAAGTGGACCACTTCAATTCAAAATAAACAGGCTAATTCCCACCAACATTCTGCCGTCCGCGCCGTTCTTTCTAGTATCTCTTTCACAAATAAAATCTTGTTAATTATCCTAATATTGTCTGTTAAACCTGCCCTAGCAGCTGAAAGGTGAATAATAAATGATTTTACTTTTTCGTGATAAATGATTTTACTTTTTCGTTATTTGTTTTTGGGGTGTTATGCCGTGTTGCGCTACCTCCTTCTTTAGCCAACGTTTCGGACATCGTTGCAGTGTCCATCATCAGGGCAGATCCGGCAGATCCGGTAGATGTGTGATGAGATGCACATCTACCGGATCTGCCGGATCTGCCCTGATGATGGACACTGCAACGATGTCCGAAACGTTGGCTAAAGAAGGAGGTAGCGCAACACGGCATAACACCCCAAAAACAAATAACGAAAATGCTTTTGGCCGTGAAAATCTTAAAACTTAATGATTTTACTGTTTGAAATACATCTGATTAACCTATTCCATTGTTTGAAGAGGTATTAAGATACCTTTTGGTTTGTTTTCAGGTTTGAGAAGTACATCAGTGGCAAGTATCTGGGAGAGGTGGCTCGCTGCGTCCTAGAGGGCCTCATCAGAGGAGGAATTATCCTGGGCGGTGGGAGGGCTGGAGCACTGTTGCACCCGGCTTCCTTCTCCACGGCTTGCGTCTCTGAAGTTGAACTGTAAGTAGAATCAAAACTTAAACACATTAAATATTTGATTATGAATATTTTCAAACAAATATCAGCACCTTGTTCTAGAGTAAGACAATTGACTCGTCCTGATAAGAGGCCGATATTCAGAATCGAAGTTTCTTGAAATAACTCTACCACAGCAACTTCTTCGTCCCATTCTCCTGTCTCTCCTTAACTCCATTCACCCTCACGACATTCTCTAAAAGGGGGGCCATAATTCCACTTGCTCCAGTCAGTTGAAATTTATGGGATCGATAACACAAATCGAGTGGACAATGAGACAATTATGAATTCAATTAACATTACGACAGAAGTCAATATCAAAATTCTACTTCTGTCTGTTCTGACGTTACTCTACGTTGTTCTACAATGAAGCTACTATAAGATGATTCTAAACGGCCCTGACTGCGCGTGACAGCACAACATAATAATTATACCTAATACCAAAAAAGCAAAGAGTTTATTTATTTATTTAAAAAGCAAAGAATTTATTTATTTTATTTTATTCTAAATGGCTCTATTCTATCCCAAAGCAGATTGTCTTTAAGGTTAATTGACAAGACCTGATCTCTCATTAATATGGCTTTTGGCGATTGGTTCTACATCTCTTATCTCTTTCTTATTATTTGGCGATTGGTTCTACATCTCTTATCTCTTTCTTATTACAGTGATAGTCTGGAGGGAGAGACTTGGCGCACGGAGCAGCTGATGGCTCGTTTGGGAGCATCTGCAACTGGAGAAGAGGTGGCCATTGTGCAGCACGTCTGCACCCTCGTGTCACACAGGGCTGCCCAGCTTCTGTCAGCCTGTAAGTTCTCTTCAATCTTTATTTATATCATCGTTTGCCTCTACCAACAGAAATACTGATTTAAATATTTCATACTATATTACTATCTACTGTCACTCGTATAAATAAATACTATTGTATCAATACAGGGTTTTATAATTCATCAAAGTTTTTTATGATACTCCTAATACTCATATCTTTTTTTGTAACCTCCCCTCTTTCTAGTGAACTATGTACGTAGTAGAAACACTAATTTACAAATGTGTTCTCAGCAAAAGGATTACACTAAGTCGACGATTTGTTTTAAACCAATTGTAAACTATTTATCTAATAGTCAACATTCTGAACTCAATTTCAAAAACACAAGAAGTTTCTACAATTACCACTAACTAACAAAGCCTTTTTTAATTGTCCTCTTCATTGCAGCAACAACAGAAAACATCCCTTTTTTAAGTATTATGCAGTTGATATCCTTTCATGCGACTAATCAGTGATTTTTTCCTTATCAGGTATGGCTGCCCTTCTGGAGCGCATGTGCTGGGAGCACGTGACAGTCGCAGTTGACGGATCCCTCTACAAGCACCACCCCAGGCTTAGGCATCTCTTCTCCAAGTTCACCACCCTGCTGGCCCCAGACCACCAGGTAAACTATCCTAACCTAACCTCTTTTCTTTGTATCATCAGAAAGCTATCTGTATTTATCACTCAGCTTTGGAAATGTTTTAACAACTTTATAGATACTTTATATACTGTCTACGATGTATTTCACCTTTCTTCTATACTTTGTAATTGAGTATCATTGAGGGCTTCTATTAATTGTAGAAGCTTTCATTGTCCAGATATACCCATTGTCTCTATTGTGTCTTTGTTTGTCTTTCCTTGATGAGATTATAAGATCTCCATATTATCGATCTAGGAGACGTGAGAGAGCACTAGTCAATTTTATTAAATGAGCTGGATTACTGTCAAAAGAAGAAAATGGAACATGTTATGAGATAGTAATTATCATAATCTATGGTCTGAGTAGTGACACTCCTTAAAATCAAATCCTTTCTAAAATATTTGTACCCTAATTTAGCAAAAAGGGTGGGAAGGTCCGCTCGCTTACTGTCTTTAATTTAGCTTATTTTGTAATAAAATTTGTCGCTGTCCTAACCTACCTAATAATGCTAACCGACGACTTGACTAATCAGTGTTTTTGTTGTTGTATTACAGTTCAGTTTGTTATTGGCTGAGGATGGCAGTGGAAAGGGAGCAGGATTAACAGCAGCCGTAGCCTCGCGTCTCGCGACCCGCAGGTAAATAAATACACATTCTTTTTCATTATAGCCCAAGCCAAAAACCTATAATGGCAAAATTTTTCAACAAATCTTATATTCTTCTTTAGTTCGAAGTAAAGTCGAATATAACGCTCCCATTTAGCCCCTCCTCTAACTTGTCTAGGATGAATATTTTATATATTTTTGGAATAAATTTATGGTAGATCCTCAAATTGTAATATTTAATCGCTGAAGATAATATTAGCGACTCTCAATCGAAAATTTAAAAAACGATTAAATGATTACGGGAATAAATTTTAAAAATATATTAATTAAAGTTATTAAGAATCTTTGTTTATTTTCTAATTAATAAAGCATAAAAATCCCACAAGCAGTTCATTCCATTATTCATTTTGTATTTTCTTCGGCATACAAAATGGCAAATAGTTTATTTTTCATCCATTCGTCAGTGTGATTTCTATTTCTACATAATATGTATCCATCGTCTATTTGATTAGTCAGACTTATCCAGATACTAAGTTTTGAAATAATGAGGAAAGCAATACTCGAATGCTGTGTGCCTGTTTTTTACGCTACAAAATAACACCTGAAGGCATTATGATCCGTACATTATTAGTACGACATTTTGAAATATGCTACTAGTGACCCAGAAAACATTGAAAATGTGTTTCCCTGCAAAGTTTTCGGCATTATAATTGACTTGGTAGTGCTTATGAGAAATCGGAGTATTGTACCACATATTGTACAGAGGGTTTTACATATATTCAAATGATATATTGGTGTATGACCGTTTTACGGAGAACATGAAAAATAAATATAACTGCACACCTAACTCCAATTTCGATTATTCGGAAATGTCTGACATTAGTCAGTCAACTGGATGATCCATAATATCGCATATATATATAATCATAAATAAATTATTTATGTTTTTTTTTCTTTCCAGACAATCCCTGAAGTAAGACCTGCACCTCCGTGAATATATTATAAACTTAACAAGACTGAGAATGAAGATTCTGCCGAGCTGCTGATACCAGATACAAGTCTGACGGAACTCGAATGTTGTAATATTGTGTCATTTGACGCACTTAACGCATCGTTACTGTAGGGTTAAATCTTAATTTTAAAACATCCGCTGGTTTACTTGTACAAATCGCACGTGCCATACAATGTTTAGTGAAAAACCACAAATATTTTTTTTCATTTGGTTTAAATGATAATTTAAAAATTTAAAAATCGCCATTCATTTTGACAGTTAACCCTTAGAACGCCATGTACGACAATTTGGCGTATTTTGCCTCAACTCTTTTCTGACAAACCAGCAGAATTTTTTGTTGGTAGAAATAAAATTATCACAAGAAATACTAAATGCTAAATTTAAATATTTGCAGATCAGAGATATTATATTAATATCATCATACTGTTATTGGTTAAATTATTAATATTTTCATTTTTAATACAAAAATAAAATTTTAACGGTTTTAGTAATACTCTATAATACAGTTCCGCAAATTGAATTAAAAAATATTAATTAATTACTATGGGTTATGTCTATTTAACTTATATTTGAAAGAAAATTGACAGCATTTTAATTTAATTTAATGTGTTTTGTCATTATATTCATAAGTTAATATGTTAAATATGCTAATTGCATAATATTTTGGTTAATTTCCCCCAATAAGTGCCATAATTATAAGTAGGATAAAATATTCTAATTTGGCAGCCTCTGTAGCTTAACGACCTGAGCTCTGAGCACTTGAAGCAAGGGGTTGCAGCTTTTATTCCAAAAATATTGTAAAATTATGTTTTATTTATCAATTTCACTGCTTAACGAAATATCACAAAAATCTCAATTAACTTTAAATGGCTTATTCCAAAATGTCTTTGCTCAATACTTGTATAATGATAACTTAAAACACCGATTCTATGTTCGTTTTAGCTTTTGAGTAATTTTTGATCAATTGAAAAGCACGACTGTCATAACCACTCAAGCGTTATAAACATAATTGAAATATGCGTTCAGCATCTGAGATTTCTAAGCGTCCTATTTGGAAATTTCCCGCCCTTATTAAGAAAATCCTACCTCTGAATTTTAACATGGAGACATATAAACTGCTTATAGAGCCATTAAATGCACGTATATTTAACAGTGTATTCTATATTTTTAGGGTTCTTAAAAAACTATGAAAAAATCGTTAAATTTTATATATTGTTTTTTGCATATTGTTTACTTAAAGATTGGCTAACGTAGTACCTATTTAGAGAATATTACACATTATGGTTTCTATATATTTTCTATGGCATATTTGATAATCATAGATGTAAATTTAAAATCAAACATAAATTTTTTAATTTGTAACACATGATAAATGATTTGTAAAAAAATATTTCAATAATTTCGATTCACGAAATGTCAGTAACAAATAATTCAGAAGAGATGCGAGACATCTCTTGTTAAAAAGTAAATATACTAAGTTATCTTTGTGATTTATCGAAGTATACAATGCGCGAGAACTTTTGAAATAGTTCGAATAAATGTTTTAAAATATCTCTTCAAATTGGCTTATTTCGGCCAGCGAACGCTCGAGGGTGTCTGCAAATTGGCCAAAATGTGGCCAAAAACGCTCCATTGGTTATGCTCGTCAGCTGCTCGCAATTACATAGAAAGCTGGAACGGATCTGGAATTGACATTTAAAGGTAACCTTACAAAGGTTAATAAAATTGCGGTGACCATTTGATGACAACGTCACATTTAAATTTCTGAGATGAATGATCTTTTTTGTCGTTGAATTGATGAATATTCTTGTACTATAAAACCGATTTATTCATAGACAGAAAATAACACCAGAATATTGCGCTCATCACAATTATTATTGTCAACTATTTTGCCACTAATTAATGTTATATAAAATTGTTAAGTTTACTTTATGCATCATTGCCTTGGTTTTTAATTGTCCAAACGACCATTTTAGTTTATGCTCAATCTCCTCTTGAGAATATAAAATTAAAAATGAAGTGTAAAAAATGAAAGTTAATCACTTAACTAAGAATTTTAACTAATGAGACCTTTACCTCTACGGAAATAGCTTTATCTTAAACACCTATCATAATGTTTCTTTTAAAAAAAATTAAAGAAAACCTTCTCCACTTGTAAAATTTTCTAATGGTCCTTTGGACAATTAGGAACTAAGCTGACGATATGTTCTTAGTTGGTTAAATAATATGTTTTTAGAATAAATAATATAATATGATATTATATAATATAATGTTAAACACTAAAATAATTTTATAAAGTTGCAACTTTATATTTTAAATTTGATGGTAAAAAGTTGCAGGTCAACTATTCTTACTTCAAAAAATGTTCTATAATTGAATTACAATTATAAGGGGTTATTTAAATTAACTCACACTTAACATAATTTTACTAGTTTTATCTCCTAATGTTAGAAATGTTTTTTTTTTACACTTACAAAGAATGTTTGTGCCATATTTTGAACGCTGTGACCTATAAAAACGGTGCTAAAAATCGTTTTTCCAAACATATTTAAAAAATAACCTTATTTAATAAGGATTTCCATAAAATTGAATATGTTTACGGATTTTATTGATGTGATTGTTCAAAGTTGTAGAAACGATTTTATGAAAGTGATATTTTTGTACTATGAAAGAGATATTAATAAAAATGGTAGCTTTATAAAAAAAATCGTTCTATTTCGCCTTTCGAAAAGGCAGCTTGTTTTATTGTTAGGAAATATTTTTTATTATAAATTACGTTTTGTGTAAATATTTTCAGTTTACAAAGCATAATTACTGTAATTTGTACATTTGAAATATTATATTTTATATAAATATTATTTGCAAGCCTTTTATTGTCCCTATTGTGTTGATTAAAAGAAATTAAAATAAAAATAAAAAACAGAGAAAATGTAAACGGTAAGCACATGTGGTAAAAGAAGTCGGGGACACTCGAAAAAGACATGGCAAGTGAATCAAATACTTAAATCCAGCCAAGTCTAGAGGTAAAATAATAAATGAGTATTTTTTTTTTAAATTAACTCCTCGTAAGGAGCTGTAAGCAAAAAAAAAATCCTCATGGCTTATGTGATATTTGTGGACGCAGGATGGAGGTTATTTTTAAGGATAGGGAGGAAAGGACGTTCTGGAAAGGAAAAAGTATGTGGAGTGGGTAGGAATCTCTGAGGGTCAGTGGGTCCAGGAGTGACGTACGTACGAATCCATCCCTCCCACTACGGTGCAAGACGATGTTCAGGGTCTCTCTCCACCGACCTCTCTATATACATCAGATTCATGAATGAATGAATGTAAATGAATCCAGGGGTGCCTGACAAGATCGAATTGTTTGAAGGTGCATCCTCTCTGCCTATCAATGCGGAAACGGCGTTGTTAATTACGTGGCTAGTTTTTGTTATTAGTTTTTGGGGTATTATGCCGTGTTGCGCTACCTCCTTCTTTAGCCAACGTTTCGGACAGCGTTGCAGTGTCCATCATCAGGGCAGGTGTGTAATAGTTAGGGGTGATGTTTGTACTTATCTACTTAGGAGCGATACCGTGTCGCCAGCTCCACTACTCTACGAGCTGGCGCTACAATATACTTCAACATGTTTTTTTTGCGTTTAGCCTTGATGTAACCGTCAATTACCGGATACCAAGAACTATTGAGTTTAGCTCCGTCGTCTCTATTAATATTTATAGGATTTTTGTGATTTTCAATTGCCTCCGTAATCAGGCGTGCTCTATGAGTTTTCGGTTTTTCCAGGACTTCAGGAACAAATCCAAAGTAATGGCCGGTTCCAATTAAATTCTCGGCGATTGCCGATTTGTCAGGGTGGCCAAGTTTACACGCTCGAAAGTGTTCCGATATCCTTTGGAGATCGTCCGCTCTGTCTGGCCCACATAGACCTTATCACATCCGGAATAGCTGAGTTTATATACTCCATCTGTTTCCAAAGGAAACTTGGTCTTTGCAGGCCTCAAAAAGTCTCGTATTTTTGTCGTGGTTCCGAAGACAGTCTTGATGCTTTCTTTTTTCAATGGCCTGGCAATTCTGTCTGTCACAAAAAAACGTGGTTAGTTAGTTAATTATTGGCGGGAAAATGGGCAGGAAACAGAAGAGCTACAGAATCACGTAAAGACGTTTGGAAAATTGTTGGAGGATTAAAATAAAAACAGTAATTTTTGAAAAGCGTTTTTATAAATTTAAAAAATGACGCAATTGTATTTGCTGAAATTGAGTGATATAATTGGTAGGAAAAACATGATATGCAAGGAACAGGGATCACACATCACTCAGCATTGTATTCCTGCAAAGGAACACGCGACACAACTTCTTCTTCGATGGCGCTAGAGCCCATATCGAGCTTTGGCCTCCTGCAACAGGAGGCCAAAGTCGCCTCCAACTCCTCCTGTCCTCAGCGGCTGACTTCCAGTTTGGTACCTGGAGAAGCTGTGCTGCATCTCCTCTTACCTCGTCTTCCCACCTTAGTCTGGGTTTTCCCACTTTTCTCTTTCCACCTGGATGTCCAGTCAAATTTCTTTTTGGAACGCGTGTATCCGGCATTCTCTGTACATACCCAGCCCATCTCAACATAGTTATATAACCTCGAGTTATCGCCACAACAAAACGAATGAGTTCAAAAGGTTTTGTACATCCGAGATGGTCAAATTCTTTCTTTATTATGTACTTCCGTGATTGTGTACATCAACATTTTGCAACCATGGTAGTTCCAAAACTTCTTCTGTTTTCAAAATAAATGCACTCGAATTTTCACTATTTTTCTTGCCAATGATCCAAATTTCAAATATTTTCGAGCAAGGTGATGGTGATGGTTAGAGGGAGGTAGGAACTAGATAAAGGGCATCCCGGTACGAACTGAGCATATTCTCATTTCAAAATCAAACACAGGCAATAATATTTTTTGTTTAAAAAAAATGAATGCAATAAAAAGTGCCTAAGTAAATAGATATTCCACAAAAGTAAGCAACGACATCTGTGGACTTTTTTTGATATGTTTATAGGAGTCGTGTACTAAGTCTGACATCCATCAAAACTCCTTCTGTTTTCAAAATAAAGGCACTCGAATTTTCACTATTTTTCTTGTCGTTGTTCCAAATTTCAAATATTTTCCAGCAAGGTAATGGTTAGGGAGAGGTAGGAACTGGATAAATGACATTCCGGTGCGAACTAAGCATATTCTCGTTTTAAAATCAATCACAGGCAATAATATTTTTTGTTTGTTTTTTTTTTTTTTTTTTTTTTTTTTTTTTTTTTTTTTTTTTTTTTTTTTTTTTTTTTGATTCGAATTTTGACAGTTGAAAAACACTGTTGCGTTTTTTTCGTTTTAATACGAAAAATCGAATTTTTGGCATTTAGTCAGTAATATTTTTAGTTTTTTGTCCTCTTTTGAGTTCGTTTATTGCTGACCAAGTCCAGTAAGTGTTATTTTATTTTTGTTTTATATCCTTTTGCCCCAATGGCCTTTGCCATGGGGAAGAAACCCCCTGATCCCGCTCCCCCTGACCCTTCAAATTTTGACATTGGTAGTGAGGTAGAAATAACAGACCTTCAAGTTCCATCCTCTACTCCAAAAAAGAGGAAAGTTTGCGACCTTCCAAAAACTGATTCTTCGCAGGTCTCAGTTCCTGTAGCTTCTCCTCTTTCTTTGTATCCGACTTCAGCAAAAGCTCCCTTCATAGTTTATGTTCAAAACAACTCTCCTGGCCACTCTTTACATCCCCTTGAATTCGGTAAATTCATTGGAAAAAAACCACTTGGCATTTCCCCAGGTGGTATCCGATCAGAGGGCAGATTTCGCATTTGTGTTGAGTTCACATCCGCGTTGAATGCCAATAAATTCATAAATTCCATCGACTCCCTCTCTGCAAAAAAATTTAAAGCCTATATCCCTTCTTTCAATATCTCTCGCTTGGGTCTCGTTAGAGGTATTCCTGTAGACCTATCTGAAGAAGAGCTTATCTCGGAACTCATTATTCCAGCATCTTCGGGAAAAGTTATTAAGACTAGGCGTCTTAATTTCAAAGATCGATCATCTGAGTCTGTAGTTTGGAAACCCTCTCAAACTGTAGTTCTGACATTTGAAGGACAGTCCCTTCCCTCTCACGTTTATTTATTTCACAACTCTCTCCCGGTGGAAATTTATTCGTACCCAACAATCCAATGCTTTAATTGTTGTCGGTTTGGCCATTCTAAGCAATCATGCCGCTCCTCTCCCCGCTGCTTTAAATGCGCAGAAAATCATTTAGCAGACCAATGCTCCTCCCCTTCCAATTCCCCCACTTGCGTCAATTGTTCAGGCTCGCACACAGCCACTCATCCATCCTGCCCCGAACTTTCTCGCCAAAAAAACATAAAAAGTTATATGGCCTCCAATAGCGTTTCATACTTCTATGCCTCCAAATTAATAGCTCCTTCTAAAAAATCTTTTGCTGAAGTTGCCTCTCAACCCCAAATTAGTGCTCCTTCAAACTTGTCTTACAAGAAAACTGTAATGACAAAACAAGCTTCTCGTCCAATTAAAACCCCTGGATATGATCAATTTGGCCATAACTCCCAGCTCTTGTTCCCAAATGGTAATATCAGCTCTCTTTTTCCTCAAAACCCTGTCTTTTCTAACTCAAATTCAACTAACAGCAGTGCTTTCAATCCTGATCTAAATGCAAATTCCATAAACAACAATACTTCTAATGACAATTCTTCTTTTATTCAAACTCTTCTCATGCTACTTATCTCTGTTATTAACAATAATAATTCTTTACCGTCCAACGCTGCCTCGTTACTCTCCTCTTTGTATTCTCTTCTTCCCAATGGCTGCCCCACCAGCAGCAATTCTGCAGTGGAATTGTAGAAGCGCCACCTCCAATAAGGATGACCTCGTCCGCCTTCTACATTTACACTCCATATCGATTGCTGCCGTCTCTGAGACTTGGTTCAAGCCATCTCAACTCTTCAAGGTGAGTGGCTATCAATGTCTGCGGGACGACCGCATTGATGGGAAGGGTGGTGCAGCCCTTTTCATCAAAAACTCTCTCCCCTTCTCCCCTATTTCCATTAAACCCCCAAATTCATCCTTCCAATTAGTGGCAGCCACTGTCTCCAATATTACATTTGTATCTCTCTATATTCCTCCTTCTACCCCATTTGACCTTCCACTGTGGGTTCACATGCTTAGCAAAATTTCTTCTCCCTTGGTCATTTTGGGTGATTTCAATGCCCACTCCCCACTCTGGGGTTCTTCTTCCTCGGATCCCTCAGGTATCAAATTAATTGAACTTTTGGACTCCTTGAACATATGTCTCCTAAATGACGGATCCTCAACAATGTTTAGTCACCCTGGACAGAATCCTAGTGCGGTGGACATATCCCTCTGTTCCCCGAGTATCTATCCTCTAATCTCCTGGCGAATTTCTTCAGATCCCTGCGGCAGTGACCACTATCCCATTATTTTGAATTTGGCTCAACGGTTGGATACCAATCACTTTAAAAGTAAGCCCAAATTTATTACAAAAAAAGCGGATTGGTCCCGTTTCAGAGACTCTATCCAGGATCTTTCCCTCTCCCTGCCTTCTCCTTCTTCTGATAATTGCACCTCCTCTTATAAATCTTGGACTGATTCCATTCTAAAATCGGCTGACAAGTCTATCCCCAAATCATCTCCTGTAGGCTCGAAGGCTCGCCCTCCCCCTTGGTGGGATGAGGAATGCCTTAGAGTGCTGAAGGAGAGGAAAGCGGCCAATAAGACATACTGCCAACAGATTACTATGAATAATTACATCTCAGCCAAGAATGCCCAAGCTGTTGCTAAACGCACATTCCGTTTCAAAAAAAAAACAGCTGGCGTAATTTCTGTACCAATATATCCCCTGCTACTCCAGCAGGGGAGGTTTGGTCCATGATTCGCAGGTTTAGATCTTCCTTTTCCCTGCCAAAGCCATCTCGTAATTCTGCTATTTGGATTGATGACTTTGTTAATAAAATAGCTCCCCCTTATGTCCCTAATTTTGATGAACTTCCTTCTTTGCCTTTCACTTTAAAATCTTCTTCATGGTTAGATGCTCCATTTTCCTTTGATGAGTTAAAAAGAGCCATTGAAATCCTCAATGACTCAGCTCCGGGCAAGGATGAAATCCTGAATATATTCATCCGTCATTCTGATGACAATTCTCTTACCTACTTTCTCTCTCTCATCAATGTCTTTCTGGATTCTGGCATTATTCCCCCAGACTGGAAAATTCAAAATATCATTCCCATTTTCAAAAGTGGCAAAGATCCAAGCATAGGTTCGAGCTACAGACCTATCACCCTCTCTTCTACTCTTTGCAAAGTATCTGAAAGAATGATTAAGAATAGAATAGAAAAAAATCAAATTCTTTCCCCTTCCCAGTTTGGATTTAGAAAGGGTAAAAGTACCCTTGACAACCTTTCCTCTCTTGTTACAGATATCAAATTAGCATTATCTAAAAATGAATATTGCATTGCAGTGTTTCTAGATATCTGTGGAGCATATGACAATGTTCATATTCCCATCCTGAAAGAAAAGTTACTGGCAATAGGTATTCCGCCCAAATTAGTAAAATTCATTGTCAATTTGCTCTCCCAGAGAACTATTTTTGTAGATGGGTCTGAATCCCCTCCCCACATTAGACACATTTTCAAAGGTCTCCCGCAAGGGTCAGTCTTAAGCCCGATTCTGTACAATATTTACACATATAGAAAAATCTATTCAATTCTTGTGCAACATACTCCAATATGCCGATGACTTGACTTTCTACAAAATATCCCGTAATATTTTTATCGCAGCATCAGCAATCAACAATGCTCTTAGAAAACTTTTGGCGTGGTTAAATATAAATGGCCTTGAACTTTCCCCCTCCAAAAGCAAAGTTGTCATCTTCACTCGTCGTCGAAAGCTCCCAGAAATTCAGGTGAGATTTGGCGATGAAATCATCCCTATCTCTAAAGAAGTTAAGTTCCTGGGAATGTTTTTAGACTCAAAGCTTACTTGGAATTCTCACATAAATCATGTCATCATGAAATGCGAAAGCAACATCAATCCCCTTAGATTTCTGTCCGGAGTGTGGTGGGGATCACACCCATCATCTTTAAAACTTCTGTACAATGCTCTCATCCGAAGCCATCTTGATTACGGATCTTGTCTGTTTGATCCAATGTCCACTTCAAATTCGCTTAAATTAGATAAAATTCAGTCTAAATCTCTTCGCCTTATCTTAGGAGCCATGAAATCTTCCCCAATCAACGCAATGCAAGTTGAATGCTGCGAACCTCCCTTAAATATAAGAAGGCGATGCCTAGCAGAAAAATATATTTTCAAAACATGCTCAATAACTTCTCATCCCCTGATTCCCAAACTTCAATTGTTAAAGTATGAGGTTAATTTGAATCCATTTTGGAAAAAACATTCCCCTCCCCTTTTCTATAATTGCTTCAACACTTTCCTGGATGTTTCCACAAACTCCTATCGCAATGAATCTCTCCCCTTATACTCTTATCCCTATAAAAGTCTTACTTTCTATCCAAAGGTGCACCAATTTATAGGAATATGTAAAAAAAATATTAAAAACTCAGTTCAATCCAATAATGCAGAATTCAACAAAATTATTGAAAATAACTGGCCAAATTATATAAAAATTTTCACAGATGGTTCCAAACTCAGTTCGGACTCCCATTGTGGGGCCAGTGTCTATGCTCCTCACAGGAAATTGTGTTTCCCACACAGACTTCCCAAAGAATGTTCCATTTTCTCTGCTGAATGCATAGCTATCATAGAAGCTTTACATCTCGTCAAATCTCTCAACATTAGAAATGCCCTCATCCTTTCAGACTCACTTAGCTCATTACAAAAAATAAGTGCATCCCCTCTCAATTCCATTAGTGACTCTCTTACCTGCTCTATCAGAGACCTCCTGCATTCCTTGTCGCTGGCTCACGTGTCAGTGGTCTTGGCCTGGATCCCAGGACACCTTGGTATTGTTGGAAATGAAATGGCTGATTCTATTGCTAAGGAATCCACTGTTCATGGTCCATTAAATAGCATTCCTATTCCTGTTAGAGACTATTTTCCTATTTTAAAAAATAAGTTACAACGCCAATGGTCTTCTGAATGGAAATCATCCTCTCTATTAAAAGGTCACCAGTACTCTTTAATTCAACCTTCTATTCCTGTCAAGCCCTGGTTTCACAAATACACTTCCATGCCTAAAAAATACATCTCTTCCATTATTCGAATGCGTTTAGGTCATACTTGTTGTCTTAGCCATCTCGCCAGATTCCACATAGTCAATTCGCCTTATTGTGATTGTGGTTCAGAGGATACTTTAGACCATAATTTTTTTGAGTGTCCTATCAATGACCAATTTCCAAACTTCATACCTGAATTGTTAAAACTTAAAATTGAATTCCCTACCAGTGTACCCTGCCTCCTTAGTCTCAACTCTCCTGAAATTCACTATTTGTTAGCAAAATTTATTTACAAAAATGGCCTCAACATTTAAGCATCAATCAAATTTCTCTCTTTCTTCCATACGTATACATTTGTTTCTAGCTGTGTTATTATGTACAGTTGTACAGGTTCCTTTTTTTGGGAATCTGTACATCTTCCTACTCTACAATTATACCAACTCTGTGTGTTACTCTGTATGAAAATGGAAGTATGGAATATGTACAGGTTACTATTTTTGGGAACCTGTACATCTTCCTACTCTTCAATTTTTTAATTATTATTAATGCCAACTCTGTGTGTTACTCTGTGTGTACAGTTGTTTAGGTTCCTATTTTTGGGAACCTGTACATCTTCCTACTCTAAATTTTGTAATTACTACTAATACCAACTCTGTATGTTAGTACAACTTGTATAATCTTATGAATATTTGTCTTGGCCCATTGTCTATAAGTATTTGCTAATATAATTTATCTATTCCATGTAAAAAACTGAAATAGTAACTAATTTTAAAAAAATATGAAAATGTAACTAATTTTAAAAAACTGATAATGTACCTAACTTTAAAAAATCTGAAAATATAAATAATTAAAAAAAATTGATAATGTAACTAATTTACATAAAAACTGGAAATGTAAGTAATTTTAAAAATATGTAACTTACTTTAATAAATGGCCAAGATCACCCTTAATGGGTGAAAGCCAAATAAACAATTTAAAAAAAAAAAAAAAATTTGTTTTAAAAAAATGAATGCAGTAAAGAGTGCCTAACTAAACAGGTGTTCCACAAAAGTAAGCAACGACATCTGTGGAGCGTTTTCGATATGTTTAAAGGAGGCGTGCAGATTGCAGAGTGGTAGGTCTAATAACTAACAACTACCGTTTAAAAAAAACATCTTTTGCCGACTTCACATGGAGGGTCTAGAATTCTAGAACAAAACAAATTTAATTTGAAAAACTGTTAAAACCTACAAATTTGTGTTTTTTTACATAGCCCCACACAGGAGGCCCTGAGGAAAATAATTCTCATCAGGGCCTATGTCATCTTTGGGGATGCTGTGTGGAGGGTCTTTTTAGGAAAGGAGAGGTAGTTCTGGGAAAGAAAAGGGTATGAGGGATGGATAGGAATCCGGGGGTCAGTGTGTCCAGGAATGACGGACGTATGAATCCCACTGCGGTGCAAGACGATTTTCCGAAAGAGTACGGCTGTATATTTGATCAGAAACCAATTTTTTAAAGTAGGTATTAGAAATTTTACAAAAATATTTCTAATATCTTGGATACAATATGAGGTGTACCTAAAAGACGTTGAAATTGGAAAAAAAAGGTACCTAAGCATAAATATTGCTCGATTGATCTTCATCAAGTTGAAAATTAATAGAAGAATATATCAGTACTTGGTCATTTATTGAAGAGCACTTCTTCTTAAGAGGGTATAACCAGAGAAAACCAGAAATACATCATTTTTAAATCAGATTTTAGACGTATTGACTCTTTTCCACAACAAAATTTTAAATTGATTTCAAAAGATTGTTCTTTTATCTAGGAAACGCATGTTTTAAATTTTGAGAAAAATGTTTATTTTTTAGTACAATAAGGTTATACCATAGGTCGTTGGCAGATTTGTTAAATTTTCAAAAAAGATTTTGTATTATACAACACCCATTTCAAATCATATAATCATGCAGTAAAATAAATCAATACATTTTCTGGTTAACGCATGTTTCAGAATTTTAATTTTAGTTTAAATAAAATCATTAAAAAATATATACTTACATCTTACATCCATTTGTGTATTTAT
This sequence comes from Limnephilus rhombicus, assembly GCA_929108145.2. NCBI lineage: Eukaryota > Metazoa > Arthropoda > Insecta > Trichoptera > Limnephilidae > Limnephilus > Limnephilus rhombicus. The sequence goes on along the minus strand of OV815299.1, from coordinate 27,600,139 downwards.
TTGCGCACTTACAAACTAATTATTTTTTTAACATTCTGATTTTGCTTAGACATTATTGATAATTACAAAAAGTACATAATTATTATCCCGCCTTTCAGCATTTTTGGATGAAGGTATAAATATAAATTAAAGCAAATTTTGAATGAAATAAAATCGATTTTGAGTTTAATTTTAAAATGCTGGTACGGAGAATAATTAATCTTTTTCATTGGAACCGCCCTGGACGATCGAAAGAACATCTTTCGCCCTTAAGTTGGTTCCTCATTGCTGAGGATCGTGACATTTACTCCAATTTCTATTCCTCGCGGTTTTGCGCTGTATGGAGAGCCAAGGACACTGACGTATCAGACGCTAGTGGTAGTTGGTCAGTCCAGCGAATTTGTCATCTTCCTCTGCTTTTTCTGCTAAACACTTTGCCAATGACTATGATTTTCTCTAAATTAGAATCCTCAGTTTGGTGAGCAACGTATCATAAGATACGTTGTAGGCAGATAGTTGAAAGCCGGTTCCATGACAGTTGATCGACCGACAATTGGCCCCCGGCGTACTTATATACAATGTGCAGTCGGTTTAGGGAAAATATGGTGAACCTGATTACACAAATTATAACCAATTAACCCGAAGGAATGTGCAGAGAGGATTTACCGCCGTATAACAAAAGTTTAAAACATATTTTCATTCAAATGCATCAAGGAAAAATCTGATACTCTGCACACCAGCGCATAAGTACCAAAAAAACCAACACTGTATATAAATTTGTTGAAGTAAATTTTACGTTTGAAATTGGTAAATAATGCACAAAAAAATATTATTTTATGGTAAATACCATTTCGGGGAATCAACTGTCGGGTTACCTTGAAGTTCTACTGTGGATGCCTCTAACTCTTTCTATTTAACGAACTTCCAGGATGGAAACATTTTTGCGTCTGGCTGTGCAACACCACATTCCGAGGGAGTCTATCCATTTCCTTTCGCTGGCTCTTAGTGCCCGTGCTTCCACAACGCCAGCATAAATAAATATGAGGAAAATTAGTGCTCCGAGGGGCACTAATTACAGATAATTATCTGATACGCAGATGACACCACCCTTACCGCCTATTCTGAAGAAGAAATGAACCATCTCCTTGCTAAAGAGGAGCCTTTTCCACCGTGGAAATTGGAGTAACTCAACTGATAAATCATAAAATTATGAATGGAAGACGAGACAAGGGAATGATAAAGTTAACCTAGATCATTTAATTAGACTGGCCATTAGCTGAGTTTACAACTTTTTATTTGAATTGGCCGAGTAACAAATGCGTCGGCTTCCCACCTTCATTCTCTGCAAGGTAAGTCCTTCATTATTTTTCATAACATTTTAATATTATAATAACGGTAGTTAGAGAACTAATCAGGTTATTCGTAACCCGGGAATATTTCCCTTCTTTTTAAAGAACAAAACTAAAACATGATATTCAACCCTGACAGGAAATTTACTAGGTATAAAATTATACAATAGTTCATTTTTCCACTGACAAAAAAATTAAATAATTTATTTCGATATTTTAAAAGAAAAACTCTAGGTAGTTATAACTTTTGAAGGTAACTAATCAATGTAATATATCATTGAAGAAGAAGATTACAATAATAATATTTGTAAAAAAAAAATTACTTTCAGAAGGCTCTCATTTTTTTAATTGGCTCCACTCAGAAGGCCCTGAGGAGAACCCCTGGGAGGCCTTAGGGATGCTATCTGGGGAGTCTCTTTAGAGAAAGAAAGTTTTGAGAAGGAAAAAAATATAGGATAGGAATCTGAGGGTCAATATGCCCAATAGAATCCATCTCTCCCACTGCGGTGTCTAGATGATGGGGCCGAAATAGTCCAGGTTAGACAGATCCATAGAAGGCAGGCAAAAGCATTCGCCGCCAAGACTTAAGATGTATATATACGTGAAATCCTATTTAGATACTATTTTGATTAATCATTACGACGAATCGGCTTACAGTATGAACATCAAAAAATATGCTACGGATAAATCGAAGCTTTTACTAGCTTTTCTATGTATTGGAATTACAATAAAATTATTATTTACATAACAAAAAATATAAGCGTAAACCACCAAAAAAAATTGATTTTTCATGACTTAACTATGAAGAAACAATTTTTTTTAAATACCCCTTTATTGCTAAGACTATTTTTGAGGTTTTTCATGTTCTAACTTTTTTTCGTTCTTATAAAATTATGCACAAAATAAATAAAAACCACTTTTACGCTTACTAGGCTCATGCAAAAAGTCCCCCTTTTTTTAAATTTTGCAGGCATGAGATTCGAAATATTTCTAGCGTTTATATTCCTCTTAAGAGAAACCTCACCAGGGCTCCCCTGCTAAGTTATCAAACGTAGCGAACTACTCGGGGTGACTTATAGCAGGAGTTGTTGTTTAGCATATAATTGAGGTTTCGGTCAGCTGTAAAATGTTTTTCTGCTAGCAAATATGGTCGGTTGAACAACAATTAAAACAAAGAATTTAACAGATTTAGTAGGTGGTTTTTCTTACTAACCCAATATTTAAATAGCAAACTATTGAAATATGTAATATGTCTCATTTTTCAACTGCACACAAAATAATTATTAGACAAGGATGAAGTTTCTGGGAATGCTGGTCAGCAAAATAATCGATTGCTCCATTTTCCAGGTAAAACATTTTGCCGGTGGGTTCATTTCTTTTTCACATGCTTCAAGCATCATCGTTTATTGCTTTTTATATTTACTTGTTAATACTTGTATCAATATTAATAGATTTTTTAAATTCTTTTATTTGATTCAAAGTTATAATATTTTATAAGTAATCTGTTTTATGTTCTGTTGTTGTTTAAGAAACAATGTTCTTGCCAGTGATGTTTGTTGTTGTGTTGTTATTATTTGTTTCAATTTGTGATACGGGAAAAACTGTGTTTAATAAAAACCGTGCTTCGAGTACTGGAGACACCCAATGGAAATTGTATAAGGTCAAATTTAAGCGGATTCAATGCAAAATATTGATTTGAACATTTGATCAAGATTATACTTAATCGTTGATTTGAGTAGATATTAAATTTTCATTATGAATAATTCGTTAGAATTACAACTGTTTGTGGCAAAAGAGACTATGAAATCATAATTGGAGTACGTTTCAAAGCAATACAGTAATAACTCATTTAACTTCAAAAATATACCAGACAGAGGTGTGACGGTGTTACCCATCAAACATACAAATGGACCAAGCATTTGATTTGGTATTCATGTCTGCACAATACCAATGTTGCACTAGCATGTGATTTGTTTTGCATTTGTTAAAATTGCAAACCTTTACTAACCTGTGTCTTATCTTACTTTATCCTTTCTTAATATTTCCTTTGGTCCCTGTACTCCTTAACCCTTTGATTTTAAAATATTGTTTCCTATACGATTTTTACCTATGTGCCAGAGGCACTGCTGAAAACCAGCTACATTCCAAGAGAAATCCTGAATGTATAGCTGAGCAGTGACCTTTTCGCCAACATATCTTTTTATTAGTATTATATTATGTTCCAACAACGCAAAGCTGAAATTTCTCCTGGAATTTCAGAATGCTTACGGGGTATTTTAATTGACCTGTATATTTCTGAATTTTGAATTGAACTGAATTTTGTTTTTACTTCTCTTCTCTACGTTTATATTATTTTTAAATATGGTATTTACAAAACTTAATGTATTATCCACCAAGTGTAATATCTAAGTAAAAGTCAATATAATAGACAAAACAATAATTACATGTAATAAATCTGCTAATTTTTACTGTCCTAAAACGGATAAATTTCCTAGTTGGACAGCCAAAGAACATTGTAAAATGTAATGTTTTAAAAAAAACTTATTTTTGAAACTGATCAAAAAACAAATAGGTACTATTTTAGAAAGTAGATAAAATAATATTTTGGTTTTTTAATTTGAATTAAACATTAATATTACTAAATAATAAAATTTGAATATTAAACATAAAAATGTTAACGAAATAATCTCAAATTTTTTTTTTGATTCGAAACATCCTTTTTTTAAAGCATTCGAATTTTAGAAAACACATTCGCTTTTCGTAGGGAATTATTAGGATTTTGTTCACGAAAAAAAGTATAAATAATATTTTAAATAAACTGAGAAGAATGATTATTTCTCTTTCGAATAAATCACTAACTCCGCATTATAAACATAAACATAAAAAATACTTTTACAATGTGTTAACCCAGGTCTGTCTGTCAGGTCTGTAGTTCAGAAGCTCCAATAGAATATGATTTTAGTGGCTAGAAGAGTTAAAATAAGCAGACACTGGTCTATAGGCCAGTGCAATTAGCGATCCGCGATCGGAATTATTCCGGTAGTCCCATTTTTTTATATGTTTTATATACTCATCTCCTGATGTAAAATCTGAGTTTTCGACCTTGGGTCACTTGAGCTTTCGCCGCCATTTTGAAAAAACCAGCCGAAATCGCGCCAAAATCTAGTTTTTCTCAAATATCTCGTTTCCAATAAAAATTTCAGATAAAGTAGTTTTACAAGTTTAGTAGAACATAAAATTACTTACAGTTTTTATGAATTTTTTTTTATCTCTAATAAATATCGAGATATGCAGTCGTAAAAACGTGCAAAAGTTTATAAAAACAGGTAATTTACCGGACTTGGTTTGGTTTTTTGTGCATATCTCTTTTCCAGTACAATTTTGTGAAAAAATTACTGAAATGAATTTTGCAGAGAATAAAATTTTATAAAAGACGTACGTTTACTAAGTTTAATGTTTTTCTATCGCAATTAAGTATCTGGTTCTGACACAACATGTTTTTATCGCAATTAGGTATCAGGTTCTGATACAACATTTTCACAAAAATTTGTTCTAAAACTGAATTAGAAGAATAGTAACTTAATTATTATTTTTTTTATTAATTACTGTTTAAATAACATGTAACGTACATAACAGCAACATTAACCATCAATGTAATCAAAACATTTAAAAGTTAATAAATAAGGTACATAGATGTGGTAAAAAAAAAATTTAAAAAATGTTTTCTTAAAATATATGACTATTGACTTTAGTTTCTTACTGCCACTTACGGGCCCCGAACAGCTTCAATATAGTCTTCCTATGGCACATCAGCCGAATTTGTGGCGACTAGGTCACAAATTCCTCGTCATCATCATGAACGAAGGCTTCCACAGCATTCTCGCACGAGCTGCCATTACAGTGAATACAGAGTAGGGAGCATTTCAAACCTGACTTTCTACATGTGCACTTTCCAGCGCAACCTTTTTTGCATTCGCATGATATAAAGTTCAGCAACGCCGGAGTTGCAGCCTCCTTCATCATTGGTACTGGAGTTAGTAACCCAACAGCGTCCTTCTTAAACTCCCATTCATTTGGATCTTAATGGTGACCAAACCAAGTCTGCACTTGCAAATATGTTCTTGAAGCATGTTTGCTGAACTGCATGACGGGTGGTAGCCTGGATAAATTGAATTTATTCTTTTTCACTCCTTTGACAAAAAGAATGTACGAGTACCTTAAATTTTCCAAATTTGATTTCTCATTGCCGCCATACAAAAGTGCTAAAATTGTTCGGCAGCCAAAGTGATTGTTTCTCGCTTTGCTTTTGGATCTTGAAATACATACACGAATAAGTTTTATTCAGTGAGTATTTTTTCAGAAGAATATTACAAAATTTGTATATACCTTGACCAAACGGAGCACCAGTTGTGAAGGAATAAAATGTTTTCAACTATTTCAATGTATTTAAAACATTTGTTGGTAAACGCGTTAGGTGATTTTCCTTTGCCAACTTTTTGGTAATATACGTTTGGAAGTGGGAGAGCTGTACCAACAGGTCGATATCCTGACCAATAATTATGACTGCATCACGTTGAGATGATAACGTCGTTGCTGTGGTTATTATGAAAACATCAGCATCCTCTTCAGCTTGTACTGTCGTTATTTGCGATGAGTAGGGAAATAAAACGATACTTGTTCTTCTCATTTCCCAGAAACTTTTCCTTAGTGTTTTTCTATTCAACCGAATCCGGGTCTCCAACGGGTTCCACTCCTGCGTTGGCTTTATAATGATTTCGTGCATACCTGAAATATTGCTGAAAAATGATTGAAAAAGGTTGAATACGATCCCATACTGTATACGTGTATTTTACTGCTTTCCAGTTCTGTGTATTTCGTAGAGGGTTGAACAATGAGTAAAATATGGACTTGGTTACCTTGGAGAATCTCTGAGAATAGATACAATGATTAATATGATTAATAGATACAATAATATTCTTTTTGTTTAATTTCACACTTTTTGGCAATATACATACGATGAAATAGTATTAATGGATATATTGTCACAGTAATACCCTGATTTAGGATTCTGCTGGTCACCGCCGCAAGAGAAACTATCGCATCCTTACTTTTTTTTTTTTTTTTACTTTATTTATTCCCATTTCTTTGTACATATAATGTATAATAGCAAATATTATATAATAACATAATATATAATAACAATTATGAATAAGAAATGAAAACCCACTAAGGCACTGCCTGAGTGTGGGTAATATTAAAACAAAATACTATATTTCTAAGTACCCAAAGTATAAATTAGACTTAAAAAAACATATTAAATATAAAGATAGTATTAAAAATAAGTATTTAAATTGTAGGTTTTCAAAGTTCTGGTTGATAACTTTAGACATAGCAAATTTCCCCATCTTTTCAGCCGTATGACAAGTTACTTAACTATCCCCGATCGTAACCCTGCTTATAGACATAATCATGTTTGTTTGAGGAAATGGTTCATGGCCAGTAAACCAATCAATGAGAATTTGGACGTCTTTATCATCCCTCTTAATTCGTGTAGGCCTCATCTCTACATGTTACTCTGACGTTCCTGATTCAACTCTGGGGTAATCCCCCACTCTCGTTAATTTATAGTTTTTTTACCACATCTATGTACCTTAATTATTAATTTTATTTATATATTTTGATTATATTGATAGTAAATGTTGCTGTTATGTATGTTACATGTTATTTCAATAGTAATTGAGTTAAAAATAACAACAATCAAGTTATGCCAACACTATTCTTCTGATTCAGTTTTTGTGAAGAATTTGTATTAGAACCTGAATACCCAATTGCGATAAAAATATTAAACTACGTATTTTATGAAATTTTATTCTCTACAAAATTTATATCAGTAATTTTTTCACAAAATTGTACCAGAAAAGAGATACGCACAAAAAACCAAACCAAGTCGGGCTATTTTCCTGTTTTTATAAACTTATACGCGTATTTATATCTCGATATTTATTAGAGTTAGAAGAATTTTTTTAAATAAAAATTGTAGGTAATTTTATGTTCAACTAAACTTGTAAAGCTACTTTATCCAAAAATTTTGTTGGAAACGAAATATTTGAGAAAAACTAGATTTTGGCGCGATTTCTGCTGATTTTTCAAAATGGCGGCGAAAGCTCAAGTGACCCAAGGTCTAAAACTCAGATTTTACATAAGGAGATGAGTATATAAAACATATAAAAAAATTGGGACTACCGGAATAATTCCGATCGCGACCCCCTTTTTGGCGCTAATTGCACTGGCCTACTATGGTTTTACAGAGTCGTTACAATAAGACCTACCTGAGCCCCGACAGAGAACGGGCGGCTCGAGCTGCCTGGGAGGACAACCTGCTCCATGTCATAGCACATAACGCTGCTGGACATCATTCCTTTACCCTGATGGACAATCACCTCAGCGACATGGTTAGTACAAGACTTTATTATCATCACGGCTCAAGCTGCCTGGGAGGACAACCTGCTTCACGTCATAGCACGTAACGCTGCTGGACATCATCCCTTTACCCTGATGGACAATCACCTCAGCGACATGGTTAGTACAAGACTTTATTATCATCACGGCTCAAGCTGCCTGGGAGGACAACCTGCTCCATGTCATAGCACATAACGCTGCTGGACATCATTCCTTTACCCTGATGGACAATCACCTCAGCGACATGGTTAGTACAAGACTTTATTATCATCACGGCTCAAGCTGCCTGGGAGGACAACCTGCTTCACGTCATAGCACGTAACGCTGCTGGACATCATCCCTTTACCCTGATGGACAATCACCTCAGCGACATGGTTAGTACAAGACTTTATTATCATCACGGCTCAAGCTGCCTGGGAGGACAACCTGCTTCACGTCATAGCACGTAACGCTGCTGGACATCATCCCTTTACCCTGATGGACAATCACCTCAGCGACATGGTTAGTACAAGACTTTATTATCATCACGGCTCAAGCTGCCTGGGAGGACAACCTGCTTCACGTCATAGCACGTAACGTTGCTGGACATCATCCCTTTACCCTGATGGACAATCACCTCAGCGACATGGTTAGTACAAGACTTTATTATCATCACGGCTCAAGCTGCCTGGGAGGACAACCTGCTTCACGTCATAGCACGTAACGCTGCTGGACATCATCCCTTTACCCTGATGGACAATCACCTCAGCGACATGGTTAGTACAAGACTTTATTATCATCACGGCTCAAACTGCCTGGGAGGACAACCTGCTTCACGTCATAGCACGTAACGCTGCTGGACATCATTCCTTTACCCTGATGGACAATCACCTCAGCGACATGGTTGGCTTGTGCAACTTGGCTTCCTCCACAAATGTTCTCCACAGGCTGTGGTCCCTCCAAGAGTTCCAACAACTCCCAACCGTCTGGAGCCAGTGAGATGATGGCATCTCCAATGAGCTTAAGTTTTGAGGCTGAAAGTAGTGGGAGATGAGAGAAAGGTAGTTGGGGAAGCACCAAGTAATTCGGATCTGACCTAAACACGTCCAATGCCATTTCAGGCAACAAAACACCAATTTCCACAATTAAGTTGGTGCTGTTAATTTTTCTCAAGACTCACATTTATTCTGCTTTGCACATTACAGACGTCCAAGCAATACTTGAGAAAAGTGGTCAAGCTGGTGGCTGACAAGGAAGATTACCCCCAGACCCCCCATTTAAGAGCAAGTGAGCATATTCCAGATGAGGTAAGAACATTTTTTTTATTTCTTCTTCACAATTTAAATACACTTTTTAGCATGTAATTATTAACCCCACTAGGATTCACCTGTGTCGGGGGTTAATAAATTCACAATTTATTAAATAAAACACACATAAATATCGATCATTACCAAAGCGTTAAGTACAAGTAAAATAATTAAAAAAAAATGACAATGAAAAAAAGAGGAAATTGCCAGAAAAAATAATAGATGAATTAACAACCATTTTCAACAATAGATAAAATTAAAAAATATATACTCGTATATCCTTACGGTTTATAAAAGTATAAGCAGAAAATAACATAATGAAAAAACAAAGCTTTATAAGCTGTTACATGTTAAAAAACAATATTAAAGTTAGTAAGTATCAAATAATTTAGAAATAAATATGAAAAAACCTTTCTGATCCAAAATTAAGAGTAAACCTACAGCCTACACTACAGCACAAGTCAGTGTAACAGATAATATAGTTTTCATTCCATCGAAGTGCCATTTAGATATTGTCATTACTTAAATTTAAATTTTTAACCTCACTTAGACTTGGTTAACAATTTTATAAAGTGCAAAATAATAAGTAAGTGTCGAAATACAATGTTTTTTTACAGAATGGGCCTATACTAAACTGTAGGAACTATTTCATTATGACGTAAATATGTAGAGTGACCATGAGTTCAAATTTGTTAATTTGAAAAAATATATATTGCAAGCTTATTTATAGGTGTTGCATAGTCTGTACGTTGTCGAATTTGATGGACCTCACTTCCATAAATCTGTACTTAGGTAGATCGAAAAATAATTTGAAATGTTAGGTTGTATTTTCAATCGTTCAAAGGTTGTGCAACATTTCACTGACAGTGAAACAACGCCGCCGAGAGGTAACTCTGTACAGTACATTGGAGGTTATCCACCACTTACCCACTCTGGTATAAGTAACAGATGGTTACTCCTTCAAAGCTCTCGCAAGGCCTCAAATTTTTTTGAAAGAACGAAGCAACATTTAGTTTAGAACGAATTTAGACCTCCAACGTAACCCTAAACAGATATTTAATGAATTTCAGGTGGACTGGACAAAACTAGGATTTTATCCGAAAGCCCCGAAACAGCTGCACTGCGGGGCTTGCTACGCCTTCAGCGTTATCCACGCCCTGGAAGCACAACGAATGCAAACTACAGGCAAACTACTGCCTCTCAGGTAACATCATTTTAACGTTTAGACGTTACCGCAATCAATAAACCAGGTTCTGGAATTAATTCGGAATCCCTAACGTCGGACTTTTGGGCTATTGGTGCAGACTCGGTCACGACATTCTCCTGAAGAGTCATGGTGAATTCTGTGGCAGATCTCGGACGTGAAAAACAAATACCTTTTTGTGGCCCTAAATACAAAATTCCAGGGTTCTCTCTCCGCCAGAACACGGAGATTCCAAGAAACCACTCCTGTTCATTCACAATCGTTGTGCCTACTGCTCACAAATGGGGCTTTGGATTCTGAGTTGTGTGAATATGGATGGATATGGAAACAACAAAAATCTTTAAAAATGTGCCTTTAAAATCAGTTTTTTGGAAACATTTGTGTCTATGAATCAAGTAACTTCCATGGAGTGACTGGATTATCTCAGCAATCGTCATCAACTCATCGATTCTACTCCACGCGTGGGTGCACTCCACGCTATGAAGAATAAAACAGTCGACGTGTTTTGATGCGCAAATGAGACCTGAAGGGTGATTATGTGTCGTTTGTACTATCTTTTGCAAAGTCAGGGTACGAGACAATTAAGACAACAAGGAAAAATCCAGCGGATATCGGAAGGCGTCCATCGGGCCTTACTGGCTGTCAAAATTCTGAGATTTTCCTTGTCTTTCAATGGCTTGTCGTGTGTTGAATGGATTAATTACCTATTTAAAAATAAAAATTGCTTACATATAAGTCTAACGGGTGTTCATGTTCATCAATTACCACCCGTTTGTCGTATTATTTTGATATTTGGACGCGATGACGTTTCGCAAATTTTCCCGCAACTGACATGTCCTAATGAGGATTAGCGGCAAACGTGCCATTATCTCTGGCTTTAGAGTAACTACTTTGGCAGTGAATATCCATTTAAGAAATTCTCAAAATGTGATGTAAACAACTGATTTAACAAGGGTTATGCTCTCGCAAAAGATACAGAATCACCCTTCTAAAGAATTTCTGAATTAAAATAAAATGAAACAATGGAACTTTGTATAAACCACTTATAAAATGTGCAAATCCGACCGGTTTCGGAACAAACGTTCCTTCGTCAGGGAAAGCTTATACTAATTTGACAGTTTAGAACAATGTTTTATTAGGGTAGGGGTGGAGCCGTTGTTAGTTAATAATGTAGATTGGGTGGGTAGGTATTAGTGTAGAGTGGGTGGGTAGGGGAACAAATCCATGATTGGGCTATATGACAATATTTTTTGTAAGTGGTTTATACAAAGTTGCATTGTTTCATTTTATTATAATGAATAACCACAAAGTAATAGCTACATTCAAAAATATAATTTCTGAATTGTTTATGCTCGTAGGTATGTCACACGAAAAATGTCCATGTACACTAGTTTTCTGTGTCGATTCTGCAAATCGCCATTTCATTTGGATTGTCTGATTTATTTGTGCTTGTGCCAAAGGATATTTTTTTAAATTTATTAGTTTTATTACACTGATTGTACTGTATTATTGCTTCAATACTTGACTTTGTCCCGTAGCGAGCAGCAATTGGTAGACTGCAGCACCAAGTCAGGTAACTACGGCTGCGGGGGAGGTTCTCTGCGAGCAGCGCTTGCCTATCTGGAGACGCATGGAGCCATGACTTACAGCGACTATCCATACAGTGCCAAGGTGAACGTACTTCATACTTCCACAGAATACTGAAATACCCGTTCACGGGTGACGTTGGCAGCATCAAAATGAGTTGAACCTCAGACTCGTTCTTGAAATGTTTGCACGCAAGCTGAAAGAGCTACCGGAAATCTTCCTTCTAGCTTGTTTTATCCGGACTTCGTCAAGAACCGTCAAATTAATAAACAAAATCGATGGCAGCAATCTAGAGATATTTACGTTAAAAATGCTTTCATTTAAAATAGCCTGCAGTTTGGTTAGAACAAAAAATTTCTGGTCTCTCGTTTGCCATTTTTACCCTTTGCTGAGAATCGTGGCCTTCACTTCAATTTCTATGGTGGACAAGGCTCCTCTACTGTTTGCATAATTTTAGTGTTTTTAATTTATGCAAAAATATAAAAACAAAAATTTTAACAAAACAAAAAACGACTTAAAAAAATGCACTAAAAAGTAAAAAAAAAAATTTCATATTCTTATACAACTTAATAATCAACTTACTTTTTCTACTCATCAATATGTAGGTACGATTGTTATTTTTGGAGTCGGTGTCAGCCAAGGTAGGTTTGTCACTACATACATAGTTATAGGTGAGATGTGCTTATGTCGCTCGCGCGACTTGACGAGGCGAGAGGCGAAAGCGGGGCAGCGGCGGGAGCTGTAGAGTGAACACGCCGGGCCGGGTATCTTGGCTGACACCGACTCCAAAAATAACAATCGTACCTACATATTGATGAGTAGAAAAAGTAAGTTGATTTTTAAGTTGTAGAAAAATACGAAATTATTTTTTAACTTTTTAGTGCATTTTTTAAAGTCGTTTTTTTGTTTTGTTAAAATTTTTGTTTTTTTTTTTTTTTTTTGGTAAATCTGAAGTACACTAACTAATTTGTCTGAATATAGGTAGACCTACTAAACGTGCTGCTCATATGAGACACACGTTATTTGACCATAACGACCTTACGGTAGGTGGCTCAAAGATCCGGATAGCCCAGGGGTCGGCAACCTGCGGCTCGCGACCCACATGCGGCTCTTTCGATAAAACCAGTGCAACTATTGGCATGAATTACTTCAGCACAGTTATAAAAAAAATTAAGAATGAATTTGCTGACAGATTTCAGCAATTCAAAACCAATAAAAGCACTCCAGCATCCATAGTAAATCCTTTCAACACAAATAGTAACGAAATCCACATTGAGCCATTTGGAGTTGAATTGAATTAGAGTTGAAATCCATTTGAGTTGAAATCCACATTGAGTCATATGGATTTGGAAATCATGCCTCTACAAATGCAATTGATCGATTTAAAAATCATGTATACCAGTGTTTCTTAACGTATCGCCCCATTTATCACAGTGAAATTATCCAACCTCCCCCCCCCCCATCCCCCTAAAAAATTATTTATGCAAGTACTATCTAGTTAGCCTCCCAAAAACTGGGCGTACTATACAGGGCCCGCAGATACTTTAATAGTACACAACTGCTTACCCTGTACAAATCGCAAGTGCGCCCCACGGTCGAATTTGGCAGCCGCCTCTGGTCTGGAGCTCCAAAATACCTGAAAAATATCCTCGACTCTGTGCAGAAACGGGCGGTGCGTTTAATAGATTCTCCCATCTTAACAGACGGATTGCAATCTTTAGAGCACGGGCGTCGGGTGGGAATGCTATCCTTGTTCTACCGGTATTACAATGGAAGATGCTCCGAGGAACTAGCATCATTGATCCCTTCGTCACCGGTGCATAGTTGGGAAACACGCCAAACGCGTGCCCAACATTTGTATACGGTTGACATTTGTCACATGAGAACGGGTCGTTTCTTCGACTCGTTATTGTGTTCAACAGCTCGGCTGTGGAATGATTTCCGGCCTCTGTGTTTCCTCCTTCCTACAACATGGGTCTCTTCAAGACCAATGTTTATTCCTTCCTCTCCTCAAAAAGACCCTCCACACAGCATCCCAGATGACATTGGCCCTGAGTGAAATCATTTTCCTCAGGGCCTCCTGTGTGGAGTTAATTTGAAAAAAAAAACCATACACAAAAAAAAATTGTAAATTGTAATTTTTGGCTCTTCAGACTCAAAAGGTTGCCGACCCCTGGGATAGCCCATAAAAGGTTGCCGACCCCTGGGATAGCCTATAAAAGGTTGCCGACCCCTGGGATAGCCCATAAAAGGTTGCCGACCCCTGGGATAGCCTATAAAAGGTTGCCGACCCCTGGGATAGCCCATAAAAGGTTGCCGACCCCTGGGATAGCCCATAAAAGGTTGCCGACCCCTGGGATAGCCTATAAAAGGTTGCCGACCCCTGGGATAGCCCATAAAAGGTTGCCGACCCCTGGGATAGCCCATAAAAGGTTGCCGACCCCTGGGATAGCCCATAAAAGGTTGCCGACCCCTGGGATAGCCTATAAAAGGTTGCCGACCCCTGGGATAGCCCATAAAAGGTTGCCGACCCCTGGGATAGCCTATAAAAGATTCGGCCGAGTATTGTTAATTTGCTCCTAAGAATTGAAGAGTTCCGTTACTTTGTCATGGATCCCATAATCAGAACCTAACCAAACTCTCATTAAACTACCCTTGTAGTACATCCTTTCCAATAAAAAAGAATGATCGAAATCGGTTGGCGTGATATTGAGTTATTCGTCCATTTGTCCATTAAAGACTTATATGGTTTTCTCATGGATGCTATTATCAGAACTGGACTAAATTGAAATGGGACCACACGGGAAGCACCAGCTTTCAAATAAAAAAAGAATCATGAATATCGGTTCACCCAGTCGAAAGTTCTGTGGTAACAAACCAAAAAATACAGTCGAATTGAGAACCTCCTCCTTTTTGAAGTCGATTAAAAATTATAAAAAATTCAGGAAAAATCAGAGAGCAAATTATATCAGTTCAAAAAGTTTTTTCACACAATCACCTTTAAACATGAATCTCCTTCTGCACAATGTTTCAATGTTAACAGTGTTTTGTTTTTTTAAATTTGGTAACATGTTGTAAATTTTAGAGATATTATATTCTAACGTTCTTTGACCGTATTGATACAGATAAACGTAGGGACAGTGGCGTAGCGTGGATTTCGGTCGCCCGGGGCGGAGGAAAATTTTGCCGCCCACCCCCCCCCCCCTAACTTTTTCCGCATATTTTCAAGCGCTGACCCGGGGGGGGGGGGGGGTAGATATCCTTTTTTTTATGCCGATTTTTATAATCCTATGTGCCGAGTACTCTTCCAATAAAATCATGCTCACAAATTCTACTACAAATTTATATATAACCGCTCTCAGAAATCGAGAATGGTATGCCTGTAATGGAATTTCGCATCTTCATCACGCATACGTATGGAATGTAACTCAAATGCAAAGCTTCACTCGGTACACGATGAATTGGCAACTTATTGATATAATATTGATAACACAAAACTGGTTTAAATTAAAATAAATATGCGGTTTATCAAAACTACACTCAGAACATAAAAATGGTTTTTCTTTGATTCTAGCGGCACTTATATTCTGAAAACAAAACTGGTTTTAAATCTGTATGTGGTGAATTAAAGCTACACTCAGATCAAAAAAAATGGTTTTTCTTTAATTCTGTCGGCAATTACATTCTGAATATAAAACTGGTTTTAAATAAATCTGTACGCCGTGAATTAAAACTACACTCAGAACATGAAAACGGTTTTTCTTTGATTCTGCCGGCATTTACATTCTGAACACAAAACTGATTTTAATTAAATCTGTTTGCGGTGAATTAAACCTACACTCAGAACATCGGGGCGGAGGAAAATTTCGCCGCCCCCTTATTTGGGTACTTCAAGGGGGGGGGGGGGGGGTTGTATATGGAAATCCTATTTTTTTATTGCGACCTATTTATACACGAGCCGGATTTTTTTAATAATCACATTTGACGAGTATTCTTTCAAATGAAAATCCTGTATATAAATTCTACTCCAAAGTTGATTGATTGATACTGCGTTAGAGTCCCCAAACAATAGTTACACACGCAACAATCAATTTATCAGAATTTTACAGCATTAAGTAACTCAAATGTAAAGTTTTACTCGATGCAGGATGAATCTGCAGCTCGTTATTTAGTTTATCGTTGTATTCTGAACCATAACTAGTTCGTATGCGGTGAATTAAAACTACACTCAGGACACGAAAATGGATTTTCTTTGATTTTGGCAGCACATGCATAGTCTGCAAATAGAATATTATAACTGAACTTCGAATAAGAGTATGTTTTCCTTCGAAATATGTCAACAGATGAATCCACAACCGGAAATTTACATTCTCAACACAAAGTTGGTTTGAATTAAGTCTGTATGCGGCGAATTAAAAGTACGCTCAGTACACGAATATGGTTTTTCTTTGATTCTGGCAGCACATACAGAGTCTGCAACTAGAATTTAATTACTAAACTTCGAATAAGATAATGTTTTCCTTTGAATTGTGTCAGCAGATGAATTCTCAAATGGAATTTTACATCCTGAAAACTGGTTTAACCCTTCGAAAAATAAGAAAAAAATATCTATAAACTTTTGCCTGTCAATGTTTCCGCACAAAATTTCCGGTTCTTCCTTTTTATTGAAACAAAACTGTTCTAAAATCTAGATAAAGTATTTTTTTCGATGTGCTTATTAGAACATTATTATTTCTAAACATTAAAATTTTCATATTGAAAATGTGAATTGGCTCAAAAATACACGCCTGCGAATATTCGAATTAAAGTACCTAAAATAGAATAAAATTAAAAATTTTAAATACAGATTCCTTTTCTTAAAAAAAATGTTATAAAACTGTATCTTAACTTTTTATCGCAATCACAAATTTATTTGAAATTAAATGTGTAGGACATAATTTCACAATTTTATTTTAAAATTAAATGTGTCGGATAATTTGCGTTTCCTGTGATTAGACGGGTCAAATTAAATTTGTATTTGCCGATTTAAAACTACACTCAGAAAATAAAAATGGTTTCTCTTTGATTCTGGCAGCACATACATAATCTACAACTAGAATTTTATAACTGCACTTCGAATAAAATAATGGTCTCTTTCGAAATGTATCAGCAGATGAATACACAACTGAAATTCAGTCGTTAATACATTCTGAACACCATTCTGATTTTGAGTGAATCTGTTTTCGAGTTATCAGCTTTAATTAGTATTACTCTCATAATATGCGTACGGTTTTCCTACGAATTGCGAAATTTGCAGCTTAAAAATATATAGTTATTGATATTTTTAATTGAATTAAAAAAAGAATTGGATTCGTAAACGGAAGGATCGTAGAACATATTCAAATAATGATTGAAATGGTTTAAATTTTTAACGCTACGCCACCGCGTAGGGACGTACTTGACTTTATTCAAAATACAGGGTGTTAAGGAACGTATTGGATTTACTTTAACCAGTGATTCCTGGCATTATTTGGGGTAAAAAATGAAAAATAAAATTTTGGTCTCCGGCGACTTTATGTCAACTTTTTTTCTTCGAATTAAAAAAAATGCCACGTATAGTCACTGGTCACTCAGCCGAGTAACCGCTCAACCTCTAATCTCGCCCCCAACTATACAACACCTATAAAAAATTATGTTTTTGTAGAAAAAAAAATTGTCTCCGGAGACCAAAATTTCATTTACATTTTTTACCTCAAATAATTTCAGAAATCATTGGTTAAAATAAGTCCAGTGCGTTCCTTAACGCCCTGTTTTTTAAATTTTTTAGTTTAAAAAAGTAATGTTACGTTATCATATACAAACAAACATGTTTTCCGCAGCAAGGGAAGTGCCGCTGGGATCCCCGGCGCGTGGCAGCCAAGGTCAGCTCATGGGGACGCCTGCCCCGGGGGGATGAAGCAGCCCTGAAGCAGGCTCTAGCGCTGGTGGGCCCCGTACCCGTCTCACTCAACGCCGCTCCGAGGACCTTCCAGCTCTACCAGTGACTCATTTTTTTTTAACTTTATGAGTAAAATCTCAAATTGTAATATTTAATTAAATGAAGACAATATAAGTGAAACTCAATCGAAAATCTGGAAACAGAAAAATCAGAAAAATCAGAAAAATATTTCTTTTATTTTTATCACTCTTAGACAGTCTGACCCCCAAATTCCTATACACCTTTTTCCTTACAATATCTCCCTCTCCTTCCTTTTCTAAAAAAAACCCCACCATAACATCCCCAAAGAAGACAACGGCCCGTAAGGGAATAAATACCTCCTGCGTGGAGCTAAAAAAGTTAAACAATGCTGTTTTTTTTTTTACATTAACTCCACACAGGAGGCCCTGAGAAAAATAATTTCCCTCAGGGCCAATGTCATCTTTGAAGATGCTACGTGGAAGGTCTTTTTGAGGAAAGGAAGGAGTGAACATGGGTCTTGAAGAGACCCATGTTGTAGGAGGGAGGAAACACAGAGGCCGGCGATTGAACACAAGAACTAGTCGTAGAAACGACCCGTTTTCATGTGACTAATGTCAACCGTGTACAAATGTTGGGCGCGTGTTTGGCGAGTTTCCTGACTACGCACCGGTGCCGAGGGGATCAATGACTCTATTTCCTCGGAGCATTTTCCATTGTAATACCGGTAGAACAAGGACAGCATTCCCACCTGACGCCTGTGCTCTAAAGATTGCAGTCCGTCTGTTAAGATGGGATAATATACCAAACGGATCGCCCGTTTCTGCACAGAGTCAAGGGTTTTTTTTAGGTATTTTGGAGCTCCAGACCAGAGTTGGCTGCCGAATTCAACCGTGGGTCGTTAAAGTTAATCGAGGTATTTTTGTGACGAATTTCAGTTCAGGAGTATACGACGACCCAACATGCCACGGAGAGCACGTGAACCACGCCATGCTGGTGGTGGGGTACACCAGGGACCACTGGATCCTGCTCAACTGGTGGGGAGAACACTGGGGACAGAGGGGATACATGAAGTGAGTATTGCTGATGTTTTGATAGTCAAAGATGATCACAAATTTAATTCAATGCCAAGTGTACAACTATCTTTGAAGTGACGCCCCCACTTACCCGCCCTGGTATAAGTAACAGATGGTTACTCCTTCAAGACTCCTGCAAGCACTCTAATTTTTTTGTAAAACGAAGCTATATTTATTTATTTTGAATAGAGTCACTGCATACGTTGTTAGTAAGCAGTATGCAAGTGCTTAACAGAAAAACAAAATGCAAAAAATAGGTTAGGAAAACAAATATGAATTAAACAAGGCCAAAGAAAATCTCACTCATGATGCTCCATGAGGCGGAATTGCAACGTGTAAAATCCTGTATAAAATAGAGAACATAAAAAATTGGCAAGTACCAAGTGTGAATGGCATTCGGTTAAACCATAAACCACAAAACAACTATTTGTACAACTATCTGAACCTCACAACAAAGCAAAATGAATTAAGAGGGCATTACCAGAGAAAACCAGAAATATGTCATTTTCAAATCAGATTTTAGACGTTTTGAGTCTTTTCCATAAAAAATTATAAATGGATTTCGAAAGATTGTTCTTTTACTAGCATTTGCATGTAATAAATTTTGAGAATTTTTTTTAATTTTTAGTATAATAAGGTTATTCCATAGGTCGTTGACAGATTTGTTAAATTTTCAAAAAAGATTTTGTATTATACCACACCCATTTCAAATAATATAATCATGCAGTAAAATAAATCAATACATTATCTAGCAAAACACATGTTTTAGAATTTTAATTTTAGTTTCAATATAATAATTAAAAAATATGTACGTACATGTGTTTCTTGACGAAAATTGGTCCATTTGTGTATTTATTTGCGCACCTACAAACTAATATATTTCAGATTTTTTTAAGATTCTTATTAAATTTAGACATTATTAAAAAATGATAAATACTTATAATCAAAAAATAATTACAAAAAGTGCATTATTTTAATAGTTTTATCATCACGCCTTTCAGCATTTTTGGATGAAGGTATAAATTAAAGCTAATTTGGATTGAAATAAATTATATTGGAGAATAATTAATATTTCTCATTGTAACCGCCCTGCACGATCGTAAGAACAACTTTCGACGAAATGTGGATTTTCGTCCGCTGGCTGGTTAAACGCTCTTAAGAGGAAATAACTAGACAAATCCGGAAATATGTATTGACTCTTTTCCACAATAAATTATAAATTGATTTCGAAAGACTGTTCTTTTATCTAGTAAAGCTATGTTTTAAATTTTGAGGAAATATGTTTATTTTTAGTACAATAAGGTTTTACCGTAAGTCGTAGGCTAAATAAAATTAGTTATATAAAATAAAATAACTAAATTTTGTATTATACAACACACATTTCAAATCATATAATCATGCAGTAAAATAAATCAAAAAAAATATCTGGGAAAGCTATGTTTCAGAATTTTAATTTAGTCATAAAAAAGATCCGCCGCGTGTTTTGTGACGAAAATACCTCAGTTTGTTTATTAATTTATTTATTTATTTTTTACATGAGCTCCACACAGGAGGCCCTGAGGAAAATAATTTCCCTCAGGGCCTATGTCATCTTTGAGGATGCTGTGTGGAGGTTTTTTTTAAGGAAAGGGAGGAGAGGAGAGTTCTGGGAAGGAAAACGGTTTAAGGGGTGGGTAGGAATCTGGGGTTCAGTGTGTCCTGGTCATCCGCCTCCAAGATCTGGACAAACCTTACCCCATGAACCCGAGCACCCCTGCTAAATCACAAAACGTAGCGAACCACTTGGGGCGACCTATGGCAGAGGTATTGGTTATCCAATAAAGATTCCCGGGGCGGCGGTACCCATTCCCGCCTCCCAAATTTACGGTCTTACAAACTAATATATTTAAGATTTTTTACATTATTATTTTGCTTAGACTTTATTGAAAAATTATAATATGTGTATGCATAACACTAGATCGAATAAAAATGATATAAAAAATATTCCAAGTTATAAAACCACATTTGGACAAAGAAACTATACATACTTTGCAACAAAACTCCATAACATCCTCCCCCAAGACATAAAACTAATAAAAAATCCAATTGAATACAAATCAAGAATAAAAATATGGCTTAAAGAGGTCAATGAGAAAACCCTAGCGAAGACGCTAAAAATGACATAGAAGACAAATGAACTATATTTAAATAACTTTAGTCCGCCTCGGCACAGGACCCCCTAGTGAGGAGGACTAAGAAATACAATATTTTGTACTTAATTTCACATTGCATTTTGTATGTAAAAATATTTTATATAGTCGCTTTAATAAAAAAAAATTTAAAAAAAATTAAAAATAAATAAAAACTTATGATTAAAAAAATAATTACATGAATTCTCGGCCGCTGGCTGGTCAATGGCCCTTAATGAAAAGTTTATGAACTGGGCACTGGTTAATAGAACTAGTGGTCTGAGAACAGCCATGCGATTCTGTATCTTTTGTGGTTATGGAATCGATTCCATACGTAATCGGCTGTCATATTTGTGCGATTGTCTATGGCTTGCAATTGCTTTTCTATGTCAGCTGTCGTCGATTTCAACTAGTTTAAAACACGAAATGCTTTAAGTATACTCGATTATTTATTCATTTAATGTACGCCTGACATAAAACATAGATAGCTGACATAGAAAAGCAATCGCAAGCCATAGACAATCACACAAATTTGACAGTCGATTACGTAAATGGTACCTATCGATTCCGTATCGACACAAAAGATACAGAATCGCTCTTCAGTCCCCTTCAGTAGGTTGTTGACAAATTTACAAACAGTCGAAAAATTATGTTTCTAATTTTCAGATACTTAATAAATGAAAACCAAAATTTCCTCTGAAATCACAAGATTTGTAAGTAGGTACTAAAATACATACCTACTTCATTTTCTAACATTTTTTTATTTCATAAATACTTACATAATTTAGGGACACCAAAGGAAAAGACAACACTCATTGATACTTGCACAAAGCTTGCAAGAGTAGGTACTGTCAATTTTGAGGGCAATTGTAAAGAGGACATCGCCTCGATAGAAAATAAGACATTAGGAGATCTAGGAGAGAGCATGGTCGATCGATAAAACCCTATATCAATATTATATATATCGACCAAATCCATCATCTATGGTCAGTTGTCAATATTTGCGAGCACGGTCAACGATGATTGTTAACAGATATTCCGACAGTATCAGGACAAGTTTCGGTTAACTGTCAATATACACACAATTTTTAATAATGTCGTTTTTATACAAAACTTGCTTTTTCCCACGGCTTCGCTCGCATGGTTTTAGGGGGATTCCCACTCGGCCTGGAATTTTGGGGAAAAACTCCTGGGCGTCGGTCTGGAATTTTCTTGATATCGAGAATATCATCGCCTTTTAAGTCGACACCTGTCACTGTGTCCACTCGTTTAATTTTGTCTGCTGGCTGTTCTCCCTCTTTTTCTGGAATTCCAGCAAATTTAAGGGTGTCTTCACGCGTTCTCTGCTCCACTTCTGCTAGTCTAACTTCAAGGCTTTTTATTATCCCATCTTTTTCTGTTAGTTCCTTTCGCATTGATTCTACTTCCGAAACCAGTTTAATAATGGTCAGTGGCGTAGCGTGGGTTTCGGCCGCCCAGGGCGGAGGAAAATTTTGCCCCCCCCCCCCCCCCCTCTAACTTCTACAGGCACTTTTTTCGCAGATCTGACCGAGGGAGGGGGGTAGATATCTTTTTTTTTATGCCGATTTTTATAATCCTATGGGACGAGTAGTCTTCCAATAAAATCACGCTTATAAATTCTACTACAAATTTATATATAACTGCTCTCAGAAATCGAGAATGGTATGCCTGTAATAGAATTTCGCATCTTCATCACGCATACGTATGGAATATGCAACTCAAATGCAAAGTTTCACTCGGTACACTATGAATTGGCAATTTATTGATATATTGATAACACCAAACTGGTTGAAATTAAAATAAATATGCGGTTTATCAAAACTACACTCAGATCATAAAAATGGTTTTTCTTTGATAAGTTTTAAGATTTTCACGGCCAAAAGCATTTTCGTTGTTTGTTTTTGGGGTGTTATGCCGTGTTGCGCTACCTCCTTCTTTAACCAACGTTTCGGACATCGTTGCAGTGTCCATCATCAGGGCAATGGTTTTTCTATGATTCTAGCGGCACTAATATTCTGAACACAAAACTGGTTTTAATAACATCTGTATGTGGTGAATTAAAGCTACACTCAGAACATGAAAATAGTTTTTCTTTTATTCTGCCGGCAATTACATTCTGAACATAAAACTGGTTTTAATTAAATCTGTTTGTGGTGAATTAAACCTACACTCAGAACATCGAGCCGGAGGAAAATTTCGCCGCCTCCTTATTTGGGTACTTCAAGTGGTGGGGGGGGGGGAGGTTGGGTATGGAAATCCAATTTTTTTATTACGGCCTATTTATACACGAACCGGATTTTTTTTAATAATCACATTTGACGAGTATTTCTTCAATGAAAATCATGTATATAAATTCTACTCCAAAGTTGATTGATTGATACTGCGTTAGAGTCCCCAAACAATAGTTACACACGCAACAATCAATTTATCAGAATTTTAAAGCCTCACTCGATGCAGGATGAATCTGCAACTCGTTGTTTAATTTATCGTTGTATTCTGAACACAAAACCAGTTTGTATGCAGTGAATTAAAACTACACTCAGAACATGAAA
The DNA here is from genome assembly GCA_929108145.2 of Limnephilus rhombicus. NCBI lineage: Eukaryota > Metazoa > Arthropoda > Insecta > Trichoptera > Limnephilidae > Limnephilus > Limnephilus rhombicus. Next base: position 27,576,523 of record OV815299.1, on the reverse strand, counting down.
ATGGTTTTTCTTTGATTCTGGCAGCACATACATAGTCTGCGAATAGAATATTATAACTAAACTTCGAATAAGAGGATGTTTTCCTTCGAAATGTGTCAACAGATGAATCCACAACTGGAAATTTACATTCTCAACACAAAGTTGGTTTGAATTAAGTCTGTATGCGGTGAATTAAAAGTACACTCAGAACACGAATATGGTTTTTCTTTGATTCTGGCAGCACATACAGAGTCTGCAACTAGAATTTAATAACTGAACTTCGAATAAGATAATGTTTTCCTTTGAATTGTGTCTGCAGATGAATTCTCAAATGGAATTTTACATCCTGAAAACTGGTTTAACCCTTCGAATAATAAGAAAAAAATATCTATAAACTTTTGCCTGTCAATGTTTCCGCACAAAATTTCCGGTTCTTCCCATGCAATGTTCCTTTTTATTTAAACAAAACTGTTCTAAAATTTAGATAAAGTAATTTTTTCGACGTGCTTATTAGAACATTATTGTTTCTAAACATTAAAATTATTTTCATATTGGAAATTTGAATTGGCTCAAAAATACATGCCTGCGAATCAGTGGCGGCTGGTGCTCATAAAAATTGGTGGTGCGCTAAAATAAAAAAATAATAATAATAATCTTTATTTCAGGATGTGGGGAGGTGAGTGCAATCCCACACATCCCATAGAGATATCCCATAAAACTTGGACCTACCTACTCTAATTAAAATAAATTCAATTATGAAAAAATCATACCTATTTGTAAATTAGGTCGATCCTCCATTGTCTCTGAGTGCATGCAATACATTGTTAAAGAAGAGAAAAAGAGTTATAAAATAAATATTGATCCATCAGTATTTGTAAAGTCGCTGCGATCGTAAATTCAATAACAGTTCATTCCTTAATTTAAACTTATCTAGAAAATTGTATGGAGATAATCTGGGTCGAAAATCGAGTTCAGAAAATAGAAAAAAAAAATTCAGTTTATCCACACATCCGAAAGTCTTCCTAACGCTCCGAAACTCGAATGAATATATACTGTCATAACAAATGTCGGCATTGTTATGTTGTTACGCTGTCGTTGGTCGATGTTGAGTAAAACATTGAATGAAAAAGAGTAGACATTAAAATAAAGACACGATATGGATAATAATGCTACAGATCGAACCGTTCCTTTTGATGTGGTGGAAATTTTTCGGGCGCCGTCCAAGTTTCGTAAAATTTGCAAAGCATTCAACCTACCTACGATTTTGCCTCAGTAAAGAATTATGGAAGAACTCCTGTGATCGATTTGCGAAATGAACCACCAAACTGAAGATAGGCACACAACGATCTGCTTTGTTACGCGCGCAGTCCAGCAGGCACCTATAGGTACTATGAACTATGATGTATGCATTGGTGATGAGACGTGTCGGAAATAAGTATGTTTTTTTTGGTGCTCGGGAATTTTTAGATTACCAGAAATTTTGGGAGTGCGGCGCTCCTCCGCACTTTAGAGCTGGCCGCCACTGCTGCGAATATTGGAATTAAAGTACCTAAAATAGAATAAACTTAAAATTTTAAATTCAGATTCTTTTTCTTAAAAAAAAATGTTATAAAACTGTATCTTAACTCTTTATCGCCATCACAAATTTATTTAAAATTAAATGTGTGGGACATAATTTCACAATTTTATTTTAAAATTAAATGTGTGGATAATTTGCGTTTCCTGTGATTAGACGGGTCAAATTAAATTTGTATTTGCCGAATTAAAACTACACTCAGAAAATAAAAATGGTTTCTCTTTGATTCTGGCAGCACATACATAATCTACAACTAGAATTTTATAACTGCACTTCAAATAAAATAATGGTCTCTTTCGAAATGTATCAGCAGATGAATACACAACTGAAATTCAGTCGTTAATACATTCTGAACTCAAATCTGATTTTAATTAAGAGTGAAGCTGTTTGCGAGTTATCAGCTTTAATTAGTATTACTCTCATAATATGCGTACGGTTTTACCTGCGAATTGCGAAATTTGCAGCTAAAAAAAATATAGTTATTGATATTTTTAATGAATTAAAAAAAAAGTTGGATTCGTAAACGAAAGGATCGTAGAACATGTTCAAATAATGATTTAAATTTTTCCAAGATAATGTTATTATTTATTGTGAAAATTTGCCATCCACCTTAAAAGTGCCGCCCGGGCGGCCCCCCCCCCCCTACATATGCATGATACACTAATATACTTAATTGGAGATAACTATGAAGAACTAATACACATTTTAAATAATGAACTAAATGATGTATCAAGATGGCTAAAAATAAAAAAGCTTAAATTAAATACAAAAAAAAACAAAATATATGGTGATTGGATACAAGAAGACATCCAGTGAAAGCAAAATTAAAATTGATGGTGAAATTATTGAAAATGTTACTGAAATGAAATACTTAGGAGTTATATTAGATTCCAAACTAAACTTCAATAGACATGCCGAATACACCCAAAAGAAAATTGGCAAAAAGATATCTTTTTTTGGAAGAATTCGGCCAAAAATTTCTAGAAAAACTGCAATCACCATATACAATTCAATTATTGCTCCACACTTCAACTACTGCTCAAGTATACTTTTCCTATGTAACGAAAGAGAACAAAATAAGTTACAAATTTTTCCAAAACAGGGCAATGAGAATAATTCTTCGACGAAACAGATTTTCAAAAATAATTAAAATGTTAAAGGAACTAAATTGGTTGACCGTGAAACAGATGCTGACCTTGAGCACGATGGTATTTATCCACAAAATATTGAACAACACGTTACCAAAATACTTCTCAAATAAAATTGTATACAACAAGGACATTCACAGATAAAACACAAGGATATGTAAGGAAATTAGGCTACGAAAAAAGGACAAAGCGAATACGCAGAACAGTCTACTGTACAAGGGAATGAAGTTGTATAACACACTACCAGAAACTTTAAAGTCCACACCAATTGGAAAGTTCAAGATGTATTGTAGGAACTACATAAAACTTGAAAAAATATAGTGAATATGAAATATTATAATTAATTAGAAATTTGTAAACTTAAATGTACAAATTACTAAAATAAAAATTATTATTATTATCATATAGCCGGCTGATAAAGTCTCTCGTGCTTCTGCCTTCTTGATTTTCATCATCAATTTTTTTTATTATTGCTTGCTTAATAATAATAATAATAATAATGTATTAGCGCCGTCCGAGTATACATTTAGGCACAATCAGGTTTTAAAAATAATCCACCAAAGTTTGGTAATTAAACATAACTTGATTGACTGCCGTAATATAGTACCATATTATGAATATGAACCATATTATGAATTATAAATATTATGATAAAACTATTTTAACAGACAAAACAATTAGTCATAATAGACCTGATTTAGTTTTACATGACAAAATTTAAAAAAAAAACAACTTATATCATTGATAATTCCTGTAATATTCTAAAATCTGTTTCTGAAAAATTAAGAAAATATACAGATTTAGGAAATGAGATTAAAAGAATTTGGCATTCTCAGACTATAAAAATATTACCATTTGTTATATCGGCTACTGGCATTATACCTAGCTCTCTCATTCAATATTTAGGCATATTAGATTTGTCAAAGAATTTATATATAAAAATGCAAAAATCAGTCATTTTAAATACATGTAGGATTACAAAAGATTTTTTAAATATTTATATTGAAGGATCAGTAGGATAAATAGGTCCAATTAGGAGTTCCACACAGCCGAACCCTCTGATCTGAGTCGGTGAATTATTTTCCCATTTGGTCTCCGGTAGGTTGACATGTTGTTCTTGCATTGTTTTGTATTTATAATACTTATATAGTGCAATTGCACAGCGTGGATTGACTAGATGATCATTTGAGGAAGTGTGTGAAAGGGTTTAGTTTTTCCTGTGGGGAAAATTTAACCCGGACATTTAAATCTGGTGCGTATAAAAATTCTTTATTCCAGGATGTGGGGAGGATAGTGCAATCCCATACTTTTCCATATAGTTATACATATTTATATATTTACACCGTAAAGAAACAAGAATGCAGGGCGTGGTCTTGAGTGCGCTCGGGCCCATCGCTCACTCAGGACACATGACCACAACATGATGTACAACCCCAGTGAACAGGAATTAATCGCATTCCACCATGGAAAAAATCCCAAGAAGATGGTCCCCATACAACTCAATGAGGAAAACATAAGCACATCTACGAATGTAAAATACTTAGGTCACATAATCACTGAAGACCTCTCGGATGATGGTGATATTGAATGACAGAGGAGAAGTATCAGTGTATTGTCCAATATGATAGCCCGAAGATTCTTCCAAAGCAATAACCACGTAAAAAAACATTGTTCAATGCATTTTGCACTAGTCTATGCACGTGTGAAACATGGTGTCACTACCGAACCACCTCGATGGAACGACTCCGGATCCCGTATAACAATGCATGCAGAATTATATTTGGATTCAGAAGATATAGCAGTGCATCGACAATGTTTACATTGCATGGATTCGCCGGTCTGATGAGACACCGGGCCACTGTCACTAGTGGCCTCCGACAACACATTGGTGACCGCAGCCTTCCAGCACGTTTTTTTTTTCATCTTCATCTCCATCTTTTCCAGTAGGAGATCAATATTTATACCCTGAGACTCCGATGTGAGACTAGTCCCGGTGGTTTGCCCTTTGCTTCTCAGATTTTTTTCTGAAGTTGCCATTTTGAAATTGTTATTTGGTTGTAAGATCAAACACTGCCTATTTCACTTAGTTGACACTTGGTTCACTTATGATATTTTGATAATGTTGTCGTTTCTAAGAAACTGTCAACTAATTATCCACTAGTGGGAAACCAGCTTCTTATCAGTTATGACAAGTGTACTGAATGTTAATTGTAATAAAATAATAAGAATAGAGAACTCCAGTCCAATGTTTTTATTTTTTTAATGAAGATGACCTTCTAACTTAAATAACTGCATTTTTTTAGAGTTAGTTTTAATAGTTAAAATAATTGCCAAAGTTTTAATTTTTCAAGATCCCCGAAAACCACCATATGTGTAGTGAATCGTGTGACGTCATCACTCCTGAAAAGTTACTACAAGATCGGGAAATCAGCTGATCAACTGACGTCATTTTGAAATTCGGTGTTCGAAGTATTCTCCCTAGAGCAGCATTACTTATTATTTTTTTTGTGCAGTAGTTTTTGAATATTTTCAATAATAGAGATAAACTAATAAGAGACACCCTTATTTTTGAAACTGAATTATTTAGGCCTAAATAATGTTTCAATAAACATAACAACTAAATCTCTATAAACAGTATGTAAATGAATGAATAAATTAATCCGATGGCTTGTGTCGTACCTACATTCCCATACAATGACTTTACGGTGACGTCACGACACGATGAGCAGTGACGTCACCACTAAACATTTTAATACTACCAACTTGACGGCGTGTTTCTAGGACCCGATTAAAAGTGGACTTTTTAATAATTTTTAAAAACTCTGCGTTTAATATTATTTAATAAAACTTATATTCAGAATCAGGTTTATTGGTCTATATCATAGATTCTCAACCTTTTTTGGCCCACCGCCCACCGCCCACTTTGAGAATATGTTTTTTTCTAGCGCCCCGCTGAGGGGCCATCCATAAATTACGTCACACGAATTTCATGAATTTTTGACCCCCTCGTCGCTGTCACACATTGTCACAATTTGTGAGACCCCCTTCACCCCTAGTATCACCGTCACATATTTAGCAATTTTACATCTAAAAATAATGAAAACAATAGTTCAAAAAGTTTTCGTTTACGTTTAAAATTTGCGTTTTTGTAATTTAGATTTTTACATGTGACGTCATAGAGCTGATGACCCCCTTACGCCCCTTGTCACACTTCTCTACACCCCCCCCCCCCCCCCCTTAAGGTGTGAATTTATTGATGGCCCCTAACTCGTGAATCTGAAACAGCAATCGTCGTCATGGCTATATTTACCACAACGGAGGGGGCGTAATGGGATGGGATGGGGCAAGATGGGATGGATTTCTCTGGGTCTCCCACCGCCTCCCCTGAAAGTCTGAAAAGCCCCCCAATTTTCTCTTGGTCTTCTACCGCCCCCCCTGAAGGTGTGAAACTCCCCTAAGGGGGCGTTATCGCCTACGTTGAGAACCTATGGTATATATGAACATATTTTTTTAAAACCATAATATTTTTCACTGGAGTTCCTTATTGATTTCGGGAGCAGAGCAAAACACAGCTGTCACTCGATGTAGGTATTATTATGAGTGATATTAAATATCCCGTCTTTTATCAAAATCACCTGTCAACCGAGATATTAAATTATGTTAATTTCAGTCTAATGCGGTTAATTCGCCATCCCAATAAAACCAAGGGAAAAACATAATACGTTTTGCCACTAGCACAAAACGTGCAAGACTAGAGTACTATCATTTTTCAAGGTAATTTATAAAGAGGACATCGTCTCGATACAAAAAAGACACCAGGAGCTCAAGCATGGTGAAACCGATAAATAATAATAATAATAATATTTGGATGATTTATATAGCGCCGTTTTTGTGAAAAATCACCTCAAGGGCGCTAAACTTTAGAATATCCGATCAATAGGGGTAACTAGGTAATAGGTCGACAGCCGTATACACCAGGCTAGGCTTGCATTCAATAAAAGGTCGAAAATAATATAATCGAAAATATAGACCTAAAACTGAGAATACTCCTCATCAAGACCTATGTATGGAGTATTTTGATGGTTGCGAAACATGGTGCCTATCCGAAAGAGATAAACGGAGACTAGAGGCTTTTGAGATGTGGTCCTATAGAAGACTGTTAGGAATTTCGTGAAGATACCATATTACAAATGAGGAGGTTCTCCAAAGAATCGAAGGAGGAAGGCACCTGCTCAGGACCTTGTCCGAAAGGCGTGCAAGATGGATCGGCCATGTAATACGACAAGAAGGCCTCTTGCATGCCATAATGGAGGATATGACCGAGGGGACAAACTCTAGGAGACGCCCACGCCGAGAGTACCTGGAGGACCTGCTGGTGGACGTGCGCTGCTCATCATATGCAGACTTCAAAAGAGCCGCACAAGACAGGGAAGAGTGGAAGAGACGAATAGAGGAAATTGCTGCAAACCAATCCCAGGATTGAAATCAGAGAGAGAGAGGGGTAACTTCCGATTATTTTATATCGATATCCCTAGCACACTGTTGACAGCCGAACCGATGTTGACAGGAAATAAATAAGCAACAATATACGCTGGCAAAAAAGGTGGATCTGTCACAATCCGAAACGTCAAACGCCAATCAATTACGTAAAAATATGCTATGTGGAGGGTTTTCTTAAGGAAATGAAGGAGAGGAGAGTTCTGGGAAGGAAAATGGTTTAAGGGGTGGGTAGGAATTTGGGGTACAGTGTGTCCTGGTCATCCGTGTCCAAGACCTAGACAAACCTCACCCCATGAACCCGGGCACCCGTGCTAAATCACCAAACGTAGCGAACCACTCGGGGTGACCTACGGCAGAGGTGTTGGGTTTAATAGTTTTTTTTTTAAATTTGGCAATGCTGAATTGAAATACTAACCTAATTAAGAATTGTGAGTCCGCTTTTACTTTTTGACACTAAACTGGAGTTAATTAGTTAATCACTTCTTTAGTCATATTTCGACCACTTTAGTTTCTCAAAAATCGAATGGAATAAATTGGCCTTTTGGAGCCATTAACCAACGGCCGAGAATTTAAATTTTGTCGAACGATGATCTTGCAATCGTACCCTTGTAACTGTACAGGGCGGTTCCGATGAGAAAGTTTAATTATTCTCCAAACCAGCATTTTATCATAATCACTCAATATCGATTTTATTTCATTCAAAATTTGCTTCGATGAATACCTAGATTATGTATTTTTTGTAATTATTTTATGATCATAAGTATTTATAATGTTTCAATATTGTCTAAGCAAAATAAAAATGTTTTTTTTTAATATATTAGTTTGTAAGGCCGTAAATAAATAGACAAACTGAAGTATTTTCGTCAAAAAAAGCCGCGGATATTTTTTGATGTGATTTTATTTCAAGTAAAATTGAAATTCTGAAAATAGTTTCAAATAATTTAATGATTTATTTTACTGCATGATTATATGATTTGAAATGTATGTATGTTGTATAATACAAAACTTTGTTTGAAAATTTAACAAATCTGACCTTATTGTACTAAAAATAAACAATTTTTCTCAAAATTTAAAACATAGCTTTTTTAGATAAATGAACAATCTTTCGAAATCAATTTATATTTTTTGTGGAAGAGTCAATACGTCTAAAATCTGATTTTAAAATGACATATTTCCGGATATGATTTTAGATTTTCACGGACAAAAGTATTTTTGTTAATTGTTTGCTAAAGGAGGGGGTAGCGCAACAGGGCATAACACCCCAAAAACAAATAACAAAAAAGCATATTTCCGGTTTTGTTTAGTTTAAAGTCTATGGATCGCGTGTATGACTTCTTTCAATACAGAAAGCCTCGTTAGATGAACTCTGTTCATTAATTTTGAATAGACATTTACGTACCAAAATAATTGCGTGTATCGACAGTTAACCGGAACTTATCTGATACTATGGGGGTCGGGATAAAAGTTATCAATTGTCGGTCGGAATATCTCATCAATTTGGGAGGCGGGTATGGGTACCGCCGCCCCGGGAACCATTTATTGGACAACCAACACCCCTGCCACAGGTCACCCTAAGTGGTTCGCTACGTTTGGTGACTTAGTAGGGGTTCCCGGGTTCATGGGATGAGGTTTGTCTAGGTCTTGGCGGCGGATACGTTTGCCCAACCACTGCGTGGAGGGCTGAGGGATCGGAGGGGACGGATTGAGGGAGGCATTTTGACCTCTCCAGCCGGATTCTCCCGACCCATCGCCTTGCACGGCAGTGTGAGGAATAGATTCATACATCCGTCACTCCTGGCCACGCTGACCCCCAGATTCCTACCCACCCCTCGTACCTTTTTCTTTCCCATGTCTTCTTCTCATTCCTTTCCCTTAAAAACCCTCCAAACAGCATCCTCAAAGATGACATAGGCCCCTAGGGAAATTGTTTCCTCGGGGCCTCCTGTGTGGAGCTAATGTAAAAAAAAAAAATATGTTGTTTACCTTGATCGCAAATATTGATAGCTGACCATAGATGACGGATTTGGTTGATAACGGATTGATATAGGGTTTTACCGATCGTCCATGCTAGGTACCCAGGTTAAGTTTAGTAGATCAAGTGTTACATTTATTTATTATTTTTATTTATTGCAGAATCAAAAGAGGACATAACAGATGCGGAATTGCCAACTACGCGTTTTATCTGAACTCCGAATGAAGCCAATAAAAATACAATTGGTTCGGAGATTCATTCGTACGTGAGGGGGACCACGAACAATCTGGACTTCGTTCCTATCAAGATGTATCACGCCAATAAACTTATTGTTGGGGAAAATTGTTATTAATTACTCGTACGCAATGTTTATAATAAGGATCAGCACTGAACAGCATGCTAACAATTAATTAATTGTAATGAAAATTTCAGAAAAATAATTATTATAGATAATTGAAAAGTTTTTAAAAGTTATTGACTTTCAATCTTTTTTCTTCCTCTCCCCACGTCCTCCCGTCTTACAAAATTTTCAATTTTCCTTGTCACAGATCGCCCCAAGTGTTTCGCTATGTTTGATGACTTTGCAGATGTGTCCGGTTTGTCAAGTCCTGGAGGCGGATTCGTTTGCCCACAGAGGATCGGTAGAGACTGGGTCAAGACACTCTCGGAACATCCCCTTGCACCACAATGGGAGGGATGGATCCGCCCATCACTCCTTGACACATATACCCTCATATTCCTATCTACCCCTCAAACCTTTTTCCTTTCCAGAACTTTCTCTCCTTCCTTTAATTTAATTATTAAAATTATTTATATTCATAGTTTAATTATTTAAATTAAACTATGAATAAAGAGTTTTGAGCGCACACAAACTCAATTCTTTCAAGAAAGGCATGCAAATAAAATATTGGGTTGGATCCAAGGGTGGATTTAGACGGTATTTTTTTGTACTATGGAGATTCCATCACAGTATATACTTAGAAGCAAAAAAAGTGTCTTTATTAAAGATTTAATTTTTCTATTGTTTTGAAACTATCATAAACCTTCCTATACATACTTGAACTTGTAGAAATAGACTTGAAGTATGATACTTCAAGTTTATTTCTAACAGTAATTGTAGATTTTTTTGCCCGTCCGTCACTTGTGCCCCCCCCCCCCCCCCCCCTACAATATTCCATTTGCATGATTTTCTTAGAAGAATCGATTTGTTTACACAAAAAACTCTTTATTCGTATTGATATTGCATATACACTGGCGCAAACAAGTAATTCATCTTGATATTTTAAAGCATAACAAGTTAAGGGGGTGTTTTTCTTTAAATAATTACATTAGCACCATCTGTGAACGCGAATATTATAACTTAAATTCCGTTTAAGCTTAAGTGCGTTTTCATGTCGGACGGCTGCAGTGCCGAAGCAGTGCGTTTGTCGTACGGCGCACGGACGGCAAAGTCTCAAGCTCCACGTGTTCATTTCGCTGTTGAATAGTGCTGTGACAAGACGTGAGAGCTGAGAGCTGAGATCTGAGAGCTAACTTCATCGAATTTTCAAGTTTACTGTTTGCTTAAAATGGATGATATAAACGTGGAAGAATTTATAAATGAAATTGAAATACGCCCTGCTATATGGAACTCCAAAAGCGACAAACACAGTAATCGCACGGAAACAAAAAATGCTTGGGAAGGTATCTGGGAAAAATTTATAGAGGATTTTAAAAATAAAACTACTGGTGAAAAAAACTCAGCAGGTAACTATTTATTTAAATCAAATATTATTATATAATGAAAAATATATTACTTTGTTTACACCACTATATTTAATAATCAATTTACATGTTTCGATAACAATGTTACCCTTATCAGGAAAGATGTTAATTTAAAAAATAAATGACAAACAAGTAAAGACAAATAAGAATAAATTAGAACATAGACAAAAATATTAAAAAAGAGACACGATTAATTAACAAAATAAATAATTATAATTATTAATAAGAAAATAAATTTAAGAGATGTCATCAATAATACATTGTTACCTAGCCTATGGCATAAGCTAGTTTTTATGTTTTAGTCAGTTTTTCTCTCTGGTCAACAAATCTCTCTCAAACTCCCGTTGGTAGCTTAGAGGATTCTTGCCCTGTTGCTCCATTGCCACGTCGCTTTTTCTCCGAGCGCGGGGGGAAGTGTTACGATACGCATTCAAGTATTATGACATCACAGTCCCGCAAGAAGCCCGCCGCCCGTCGTCCCCCCTTGCAAGAAACGACATACCACACCCCTCCCCGCCATTCCGGCAGAAGCCCGCCGCCCGTGGCACAGAAACCCGCCAGCCGTCGCTCGACAAGCTGCGCTCGACGCCGTGCGCTCACCAAATTCCCGCGAGATCGCCGATTTCAATGGCGATCCGATTAGAGCCCGATCTCAATAGTAAAATACGAGGTCGCGAACATGGCCCGCTCCACTTGGAGATTACCGCTACCTGCTTACTTACTCTTACCCGTAGTCCAGTGGGTAAGACTCTTGACTTACAGTCCGGAGGTCGCGGGTTCGAACCCGGCATGCGCAAATAAATTTTATTTGATTAATTTGTGTTTTCACAATTAATTCATTTAAAAAAAAAAAAAAATTATATATAGTATATTTGCGGCATGTTCCAGAGTGGAAGATACTATCAGTATCGCCCTGGTGTAAGACCACCATTCAGAATTGAAACGTTGCTTGAAAATGGCTTTAGCCGTGTTTAGTGACCAGATCTGAATAGCCAGGTACTTCCCAACCTTCCTCTTCCCCACCTCCTTCCCCTCCCCACTACCTTCAGCCTCACAACATACCCCAATTGGGGATGCCATAGTCTCACTGGCTCCAGACGGGAGCAGTTGAGATTCTTGTGCGGTATTCACTGTAAAAAAAAAAAAAAACCTGCACTGACCCCGGACTGCTGCCCCGGCTTCCTGCACCAGTCCACCAGCTGTGAGTTGAACCTCGATTTCCCTCTTAATTAATGTGTCCCCTAGCAATACTCGGTTGAAACGACCACATACCCGGAGAGATTTGAGAGACCCCTTCGTTAAGAAATACGTAGCTAGGCATTGTTGTTGATTTGTGACTAATAAAAATGTTTTGCTAGATGTTGTAATTGTGTGTACCAGACAATACAGATATGTTTCACCCAGCTACCTCTTCATTTGATGGGATCACGTGGGCGGGCTTTGGCAATTACCTTTGTACCATTTACCCCCTCGTTACCTACGACCCTGACGAGGAGAGGTTTCCTGCCTGCCGACGACATTGAGCTAGCCGACGTCTTCACTCCTCAAAAGTGACCGTGTGGTGTGCAATTTCCAAATTTGGGTGATTGCACGTATTTTTTTAGGAGAATGGACGAACCGTGACTGTCTACGCTCAACGTTTTGTTTCCATGTTGGAATTGTTTTTTGAACTTCAATTAGAAGAAATAACGGAGGGCACACATCTGGTTTCAACAGGACGGTGCTACTGCTTGAGTTTCAATAACAAAACTGCGACAGATGTTCCCTGCGCGCCTCGTCTCTCTGAGGGGTGACGTGGATGGCCCACACGCGACTTTTTCCTGTAGGGCTATCTGCAGGAAAAAGTTTTTAAACATCGGCCTCACGCCTTGGAAGAACTCAAGGATCGAATTCAGGATGAAATCGCCGTTACTCCCGTCGAGATGTACCGAAATGCATCCGAAAACTTCAGAAATCGCCTTCGTCAATGTATCGCTGCTGGGGACCATCATACTTCTGATTTCATCTTCAAGACTTTTTGCATAAAACGGCATGATGTACTGAAAAAAATAAAATGTACCCCATTTCGTAAGTTGCGCCGTTCTTTTTTAATAGGCCTTCAAAACTGCACTCTCTGTTTTGCCGCACCTCGTAGTTTTGAAAATTGCTCATCTTACTCTTACTAATAAAAAACACACACTTATTTTACTAGGCAAATGTATTAAAAAACATTATCGTCAAAACATTTTTTGTCGTTTCATGTAAAAATAAGTAATAAAAAATTCCTAAAATTTCATAGTTTTTTTTTCAAATTTCCAAAAGTTTTGAAACTTTGGAATCATAAAGAAATTCAATTATTTTGTGTTTAACTTTTATATTTGAATATATAGCGTGGGTTTTCCTCTTTCTAACACCGTTTATATCATATTTCTAATCATTATAATAAGGGAGACGCAACCTTTTCTACGAGACCTACCCGAGAAACTAGCCTGAGATGAGGGGTTAAGAGGGCATTACCAGAGAAAACCAGAAATATGTCATTTTCAAATCAGATTTTAGACGTATTGACTCTATTCCACATAAAATTATAAATGGATTTCGAAAGATTGTTCTTTTATCTAACATTCGCATGTAATAAATTTTGAGAATTTTTTTTAATTTTTAGAATAATAAGGTTATTCCATAGGTCGTTGGCAGATTTATTAAATTTTCAAAAAAGATTTTGTATTATACCACACCCATTTCAAACAATATAATCATGCAGTAAAATAAATCAATACATTATCTAGCAAACGCATGTTTTAGAATTTTAATTTTAGTTTCAATAAAGTCATTAAAAAATATGTACGTACATGTGTTTCTTGACGAAAATTGGTCCATTTGTGTATTTATTACAGATTTTTTTAACATTCTTATTAAATTTAGACATTATTGAAAAATGATAAATACTTATAATCAAAAAATAACTACAAAAAGTACATTATTTTAATAGTTTTATCATCACGCCTTTCAGCATTTTTGGATGAAGGTATAAATTAAAGCTAATTGGGATTGAAATAAATTCGATATTGAGTTATAATTTTAAAAAGCTGGTACGGAGAATAATTAATCTTTCTCATTGTAACCGCCCTGCACGATCGTAAGAACAACTTTCGACGAAATGTGGATTTTCGTCCGCTGGCTGGTTAAACGCTCTTAATTGAGGTCACTGAAAAAATCCTATGCAAAAGTTATCCTGATTTATTCTCAAGCAATTATTTACTATCTTAATTTAAAATATCAAGTTCATAGTGAAAGCAATTAATTAGTTAAATGTACGCAACGCACCCAAAATAAAATATCTCATAGATAAACCTACGCAGAGGAAAATTTTATGATGTAACGGCCAATAAAAATGTCACAAATCTCTCTTCTTAAAAGTCATTATTTATTGCCAAGTCGGAATTTAATTAGTACAATATTAATTATTATAAAACCTTATCCATTTAAAAAATGTTAAATATAAGATTCGATACTGCTGGCTTCAAGGTTTGTTAATTTTTATGTACGGGTATTACGATAAAAAATATTTTGTAAAGCATTGGTGACATTGGATTTTTTTAATGCTAAATTTTTCCATTCGAATTTGTTGAATTTGAAAGATCTGTTCACACTGCACACTGCAGATGTTGGCCGGTGATTCTTCTACGCAGTTTTCAATAATGACCCCAGAAAAGTGTATATCCGACCAATTTGTCGTTATTTCTGGTGAAATCGTACAAATCTTAAAATATTGTAATTTCACATAACCATGTTCCTAAGTAAACAAATGTGGTCCAAACATCCAAGTTCACGAAAATACTGATTTTTTTAAACATCGATGAACAGTTTACATACTAACAGCCTAACAAATAATAAAAAAACGAGTGTGCTTTAGACAACACGACTGAAGTAAAACTTCACTAATTTATATCTCAGTCTCAACTTCCGTTCGCCTCGCCCGACCGTTCGCCTCGCCCGATCACACTTTTCATAATGCTCTCGTCACGCATTCACCAACTTACTCCCCAAGTTAAGCGTGCGTAAAGGCCCGACCGTTCGCCTCGCCCGATCACACTTTACGTAACGCTCTCGTCACGCTTTCACCAGCTTACTCCCCAAGACAAGCGTGCGTAATGAAGTATTACTTTAAAAACGCTTCCCAACCGTTAAACGGTATTTCAATCACACATAGAATAAAAACTATACAGGCTCTGGTTTGAATTCGAACGAATAAAAAATGTCTCAACTGTGCTACCAAAGAACTGGCAACATTCCCTAAATAAAAGGAATGTGTTTTCTAAATTTCGTTTTCCCTGAAAATTGTCGACGTTCGGAATAAAAATAAAGATGTGTTTTTTTCTCGTTTTTCATATTTGAAATTAAAATATTCTTTAAAATTATTACTTTTTAAAAATTAATAAATATTAGGAGCCAATATTAATATTAAAAACTAATATTATTGTAGTATCGGGTAAAAGGTTGGCAACGGAATATAAATAAAGTAATAAAGTTGGGTACCAACTTGGGGAAGTAGCTAAGCAGAGCTAGTTAAGAATAGGTAGTCAAGCTTTTTTCAAAATAAGAACTACATAGATTTAGATTGATAAAAACAAAAGCAAGTTGTCATGTTGTTGTGGTTTTCTTGAGAATAATTTTGGCATACGATTAGATAAGACGTGCTTTGTAATTTTTCTTTGTATTTTACGTGTCATTTTAATAAACCAAAATAAACTTATCCCCTGTTTTTACTCTAGAATTTATCTGATCTTACATTATTATAATTTTTATGTTTTCCAGAACGTACTTGACTTACTTTAACCAGTGATACCTGAAGTTATTTGTAGATTTTTTTATTATAATTGCAATGACGTTATATAAAATAAATAGACTTGCCATAGTCTCACAAACTCAAGATATAATGTGGCAATTAATCAACACTCTTCTGTTTTCAGCGATTTTCAATAATTTCTTAATTCAAAAGTTATTCATGTATGATAAAGATAGACGCTTAAAAGAATATGTGCATATGGACGAAACAAAAGATAGAACGCGGGCGGCATTTTCGTATTCAAAATTCAAAAGTTCCGTCGAATACTGTCTCAAGGCTGACTAAAGTAGGAGGCTTGGGCACCAGTCGAATTTTGAGGTGTCAAATTTTCAAGATATAATGAACAACGATAGTTTGCAAATGGCGTTGATTATTATTGTATTTGTTGTTTCTGCTGATTTGTATGTTGTTTTACCGCAAGCAAGTAACTAAAGAATCATTAGATTATTATTATAAAAAGTAAATTTTACTTAGTGACGGCATCGACTTAGTAATTTGGCTGTTTCGCATCCAGACCTGTACTTTAGTAGGCCTTGAGTTCTCTAATGACGCATAAAATCTTTGGTCGGAAAGCAATAATTGTATTATTTATATTATCTATAATAATAAGTTATTTCCATGTATTTACAAATAAAATGTTATTCCTTCGCTTTTACTACTGTTTACCGTGTAATTGAAACATTTTCACACCACAAGGGAGGGAATTTTGGCGCTTTTTAATGCAATTTACTTACTGGTAGGACACGACCTTACTCGACGCGTGGCAGTTTAGTACTAAAGTACTAGAAATCAAGTACAGTGCAATTGTCTTGTTGTTGGCTTCCCGCTTTGAGATTTCTACCACGCGTCTACAGCATATGTATAACATCATTGTTTAATTGGCCCTACTGAGGCTTAGGGGTTAAAGGGGTTTTAAGGTGTAGATCACCATTAGACTCCCAGGCCCAGATAGACAAATAAAATTGACAATCAAAATAAGTTAAATGTGTGATCAATTTACTTATACGTCTTTAGAAGTTTAAGTCATCTAGTGTGAACGGAGCTTAATTTAAATATTACGACTAATTTTTTAGCCGATGTTACATACTTATCAGTAAGATTATTTTACTATCGGCAATCGTGTCAGCGAACGTGTCCGAAATTATATAAAAAGGAGCATGACTTTGGGGAGCGATTTCTGACGACATATTTACCAGTATATACTAACACTATTGTTTAAAAAATAGATAGAGAATAGACCCCCTTGCCACGAATGAATCACGTACAGACCTCGTGGCATTCAGGAGACCTCAAACTTTGATTTTTTTTTCAATACACACTGTCAATAGCGCAACATTAGAAAAATTACGTGATATTATATATTATGTTGGTAGATAAATCTAGTTACTTAATAAATAACGTTTTTTTTAAATGGAATTAGCGCATATCCTTGAAAAATCACCAAATCTTTCCAAATAAGAAAATTAAAAAATGAATGCATATTTCAACAATTGAATTTGGGAGGCGGGTATGGATACCGTCGATTCGGGTACCATTTATTGGATAACCAACACCCCTGTCATAGGTCACACATAATTGATTCGCTATGTTTTTTTTTCTAACATTAACTCCACACAGGAGGCCCTTAGGAAAATAATTTCCCTCAGGGCCTATGTCATCCGAGATGCTGTATGGAGGGTCTTGTTGAGGAGAGGATGGAATGAACATTGGTCTTGAAGAGACCCATGTTGTAGAAAGGTGGAAACACAGAGGCTGGCAAATCGTCTCACAGCTGAGCTGTTGAACACAAGAACGAATTGAAGAAGCAACCCATTCTCATGTGACAAATGTCAACCATGTACATATGTTGGGCACGCGTTTGGCGTGTTTCCCGACTATGCACCGGTGCCGAGGGGATCTTCCATTGTAATACCGGTAGAAAGAAGATAGCATTCCCACCCGACGCCTGTGCTCTAAAGATTGCAATCCGTCTGTTAGATGGGAGAATCTATCAAACGGACCACCCGTTTTTGCACAGAGTTGAGGGTATTTTTCAGGTATTTAGGAGCTCCAGACCAGAAGTGACCGCCAAATTCAACCGTGGGGCGCACTTGTGATTTGTACTGGGTTAGCAGTTGTGTACTATTAAAGTATCTGCGGGCCCTGTACAGTACGCCCAGTTTTTGGCAGGCTAACTTTACTCTGGCTTCGATATTTGCTGACTCAGCAAGGGTGCCTGGGTTCATGAGTTAAGGTTTGTCTCTTGGCGGCCAATGTGTTTGCTCACCTCCTGGGAGAGTTTGGTTGAGGGAGACCTAACCTAGACCTTTCAAGTCGGTCTCTCTCAACCTTTCGCCTTGCACCGCAGTGGGAGGGATGAATTCATTCCTCCATCACTCCTAGATACATTGACCGCCAGATTCCTACCCACCTCTCCTCTTTTCCTTTACAGAACTTCCTCTCCTTCATTTCCCTAAAAAAACCTACACACAGCATTCCGCAAAGATGACATAGGTCCCGAATGTTTTTCCTCAGGGCCTTCTGTGTGGAGGACCTGAGGAAAAAATTATGATAGGTACTTTAAGATGGAGGATTTCCGGTTCTAACTTTGGCTATACGAGATAATAGCTGTTTTTAGCTAATCTTCTGTTTTACTAGACGAGCATGAAAAGGATTCGAAATAATTTGAAACTGGTCAGTGGTTGAGTGGGCATAGCGCTTGGATCCCATCCGGGCGTCGCGTGTTCAATTCCTCAGCTGGCTAAGTCCTCCATCATAACACAAGCAACATTTTCGGCTTACTGTGGTCTAACATTGTTGGGTTATTCGTAACCCGGAAATGTTTGTCTTTCTTTTAAAAAAAATAATAATTCTAAATGTTTCATAACGCTGATGGATTTCATTCGTTTTGTGCTCCGATTATCATACGGGATCGGAGGAACCCAAATTTTGGACTTCCGCACAATAAGGGTGCCTACCTATACGGAAAACAAGTGTCAAGCGCTTTATCGTCAGTCCGTTGCTAACCACCGATCGTATCGTGACATTTTGCACCACGCCGATTCATCATATCGTCACATAAAGTGTAAATCCTACCGTATTCTTTCGTATACTTTGTGTGAACTCGTGACTCAAACTTTACCGAAGTTCTAACAATCAAATAGAACAATCTCGAACGCTTATGGACATCTATGACTGTCACCAAGCCAGAAGACAACAACCGTGAGTACCACTTAATTGTGATATACCTTTCTTGTTTGGTGGTTGGGCATAACTTATCGAAATCCATAAGCGTCTTAGCAAGAGTAGCCGTAAGGTTACCCTCATCACCATGCCCCGTGCATGATCATTTTGGTGCCGGAAACCAGCAAACCTTTAGATAAATTCTCATAATAAATTCTTTCTTTGGCAAAACGAAAGAATGCTATGAAATATTACGTGAATTGAAATGTCATTTCAAAGAACGAATTCAAACAGTGAATCGTAGAATTAGTTTACACAGTTCTTAATTATTAACGACCTAACGGGTATTTAAATTATATCGAATTCTACTTTTTAATTCATAAAGTTTTCCTGATTATTTCGTTAGTACATTTGTTTATTAAAAAAAAATGGCTAGTACTTTACAAGGCTTGTGTAGAAGACGGAACGTAGCCATAAGCAGATTGAACAAGGTGTATGAGGTCGGTCAAAGCGTTTTGCAAGATGAAACCAATTACCCATTATTTTTAGCGTATTATACGAAGTTGCAAAAAATTGTTAATGATTTTGAAACCGTTCACGCTGATATCTTAGCTTTAGATGAGGCAAACAAGGACATTGAAGATCAAGTTCGCGTAGCTTTTAATAATTTTTATTTCAAAATCGTCGTAATTCACAAGGAATTAACGAATCAATCTTTCGAATCGGAGCCCGCGAATATTATCTTACCAAACCAAAACATTTCAACATTTCATGATCAAGCTATCATAACAAAAACGTCATCGCTTATTTGTGACACGATGAAGGCAAAACCTGAAATCAAAGGGTCCTTGACTGCGTTCACTTCAAAGTGCGCGTTTTGCAAGGGTACTCACCATATCGCTAAGTGGAAATCATTTGCACTCAAATCGGTTCAGGAACGTGCTCAATTCGCAAAGGCACACCGTTGGTGTCTGAATTGTCTCACGCCTTCTCATTCTCTCACGAATTGCAAATCTGTGTTTGATTGTCAGAAATGTCATCGTAAGCACCACACTCTTCTTCATAGGGAAGACAATATTTCTGCTGAAGAGGAGTACCAACGACCCGCCACATTTGCCATTCAAGGAGCTTCTATTTCAGATCCTCCAGTTCTTTTCCTCGCAAACTTCGGTGACAGATCCATCGTACGTTTGCCTACTGCTCATATTAGCAATCGTGATCCCTCCGGCAGTTTTCAAACGTTTCGTGGGTTGACCGGTTCAGACAGTCAAGCATACTTCGTATCTAATCGCACTGCCGAGCGTCCAGTCAGCTCTCAGAAAATCCGTGGCTTAGGCCAATCTTCTATAACCGCGTCAGGCGTCACTAATTTCGATGTCGATGTTAAGGGACAAACTACCTTCAACACGAACTTACTTCCATCGCCAACGATTCAATTCGACCAGTTATCTTATCATCTGTTCCAAGACATACTTCATGCCGACTCTGACTGTCACAAACTAACAACTGACACAGGAGCGACTGACCTACTTCGAGATGTTGAGATCTTGCCATCTTTACCGAGACCCCAATTAACGAGTGATCTTCACCAGCCTTCAGCTATCAATTCACCATTCGGTTGGCTTCCTCTGGATTCGGTTGGTTTTGCTACCGATCGTCAAACAAACTCCTTCATCGAAACCAACCAGTCTCGTCTTCCAGAAGAAGTCAAGAGACTGAGGGAGTTGGACATATTTCCTCAGTCTTCACAGCCCACTAAACAACGTAGTGACCAAGTGTATCGCATTTATCGCTCACGTGACTTTTCTAGTCAATTTATCGAAACCAACCAGTACCGTCTTCCTGAAAAGGTCAAGAAACTGAGGGAGTTGGACACATTCCCTCAGTCTTCACATCTCACCCCTGAAGAACAACGTGATGAGCAGGTCCATCACACTCATCACTTACGTGACCCTTCGGGACAATTCCGTAGCCTTACCTTTTAGTGAAAAGGATAAGGATATCGCTTCCCCAGATTCGCGTGAAGCCTCTTCGCGCATCATCCTTTCACTCGAACATAAACAGACATTAAAGCTCAGTTTACGTGAACCGTACTTCGCTTTCATGACTGACTACTTGCACAGTGGTCACATGACACGTGTTCCTGGAAAAGATTTACTCAAGGAAATGCATCACATACTTCGTCATTGCATTCTTCGTCCGGGCACCGTTACCACTATATTGCGAATGGTCTTCGATGCCTCGGTGACGGAGGTGAATGAATCATCGTCAAATGATGCCTTCCTTATCGTTCCCAAGCTCCAAACGAACATTGCTGAACTTCTGCAAAACTTTCGTTCTCCATCTGTGGTGTTCATTGCTGAGGTGCGGCAAATGTATCGCCAAATATTTCTTCAAGAGCCAAATCACGCGTTCCAAAGAATATTTTGGCGTCATCAATTATCGGAATCTACCCCGGATTACCCATTACACCCTGTGACTTCTGATATCTCTGCCTTTATTCTGTCCTATCGTATTGTCAGATCGTTGACAGAAAAGAAAGGTTACGGATTATCACTCACACGCCACGCGATCACTTCGGACTCAAATATCGATTCTATCGTCATCGGCTGTTCCAGTCTGGAACAAGTTCAACTAACGCAATCCGAAGTCATCGAACATACCAAACGAGGTCAACTTGAACTGCAGAAGTGGGATTGTAGCAAACCGAAACTTCGCGCCTTTCTACCGTCGGACTACTATCTCACTGATGTAATCTTAAAAAATGTTGATCATTCTTTTACTCTCAGAGTATTGGGATGGAAGTGGAGGCCACCGGATGCTTCACCCGATGATACTCGTCACGGGAATCGTTACACCGACCAATTATCGCTTTTGACAGTTATCGCATCTAACCATCGGCGTCAAGCATCATCGGTTGATAATTCATCGGATATCGCTTCACGTGGCCATTCTCCGGCCGATCTAAACCGTAACGTGTTATGGTGGGCGGAGCCCTCCGGGTTTGTCCAGCCAAACGACTCTTGGCCCATTTTAGATGGCCATGTTAACAAAACTGAACTCCACTCTGAGGAACGAGTTCAATCGTCATTAGTCCAACATGATGATATTCTGCTGGACTTTTATTTTTAAAAAAAATATCGTTTTCGGAAACTCCAACGCCTTATGGTTCTTGTTATCTATTCGTACACAACTTTCATAACAAAGCCTCTCGTCGTTCGTATTTTCTACTTAATCATTTCGAAATTCGTATTCTATCTTTAACCAAACATTGGATATCACTCTCTACGGATGAGGTGATTAGAATCATAATTAAAAATCTTGTGCTTATCGCTACGTTTCGTACTTTGAATGGATCTTCTCTTACAAGATCATTCACCAAATCGTATCGATTGCCTAGGCAATGTTACTAATCATCATCGTTTCGCGGTTCGTTTTATTCTTTTTTACGTCTATGTTAATCGTATCATTTAGTTTCTTATCGTCTAGTTTGTCTATATCTAGTTATCGTTTAAAATGACTTCTTTTGCTTCGTCTTCTTTTCATCTATGTCACGTTTCATGGCATTCTGCGTTTCGCTTAACGTTCAACTTTTCTTTAAAATACAATTTGCTGTATTTTGGTGGGCGGAATGTTTCATAACGCTGATGGATTTCATTCGTTTTGTGCTCCGATTATCATACGGGATCGGAGGAACCCAAATTTTGGACTTCCGCACAATAAGGGTGCCTACCTACACGGAAAACAAGTGTCAAGCGCTTTATCGTCAGTCCGTTGCTAACCACCGATCGTATCGTGACATTTCGCACCACGCCGATTCATCATATCGTCACATAAAGTGTAAATCCTACCGTATTCTTTCGTATACTTTGTGTGAACTCGAGACTCAAACTTTACCGAAGTTCTAACAATCAAATAGAACAATCTCGAACGCTTATGGACATCTATGACTGTCACCAAGCCAGAAGACAACAACCGTGAGTACCACTTAATTGTGATATACCTTTCTTGTTTGGTGGTTGGGCATAACTTATCGAAATCCATAAGCGTCTTAGCAAGAGTAGCCGTAAGGTTACCCTCATCACCATGCCCCGTGCATGATCACTAAAAATTATATTTCTGTAAATGTTCATTGCTTCTAGGTTAAGAAGGAATAATCAGAACATTCGGAAATATGTCATTTTTAAATCAAATTCTAGACGTATCGACTCTTTTCTGCAAAAAAATATAAATTGTTTTCGTAATTTATATTTTTATGAAAGTTAAGTTAAATTTGGAAATGTTTATTTTAATCATAATAATTATACTACACCGTTGGTCATTGGCAGATTTGTTAAATTTTCAAACCAGGGGTCCTAGCATGGTCGATCGATATAGGTTTTATCGAAAATGTCGGTAACTTGCGATGGCTCCCGAGCACGACTGTAGACCGCTAACGAACAAACAATAGTTCACAATGACTAGGGGTTCCTAATATATTTGACGTAAACTGTTGTTTATTCGTTAGCGGCCTGCAGTCGTGCTCGGGAGCGATCGCAAGTTACTGACATTTTCGATAAAACCTATATCGATCAACCATGCTAGGGGGCGGTGTTGTATTATATAATCGTACAAGTTAAATAAATCAATAAATTATCCAGGAAAGCTACTTTTCAGAATATTTATTTTAGTTCAAATAAATTCATTTAAAAAATCTGCGCACATGTTTTGCGACGAAAATACTTAGATATTTGGTTTAAAAAAAATCCAAAATTTTAAAAAAAATATGGTAGTACTTATAGTAGCAATGGTGGAGCACTCCTGAACAACTCTTCAAATTGATACCTATGTATGAATAATAATGCAAAATAATTGAACGTACGCAGACATCACGCTGGCGCCGGGTGACCCGCGGGGAGACAGGCAAGGGGAGGGGCAGGGCTTCCGCAAACATGTTATTAAAAATATTATTTGTAAACACCCGACCACTTTCACCAATTCAACATATGATATGAATATGATATTATTGAAACTAAAGGGAACGATAGACTGATCAACAAGGCCAAAACATATTCGTAACTAATGGTGATCTACAGGGCAAACAACTTTGCAAGAACTAATATCTAATGTTTATTCGGAAACGGTTGACGACTTCATAAACCTAGGCACGTCTATAGGAGATGAAGGAGGCTGTAAAGCAGATGTAAAAATAGGTATTTGCATGCCAAAAGACGCTATAAGTAAAATGCAAACGATGTGGTGACAGACGCATAACTAACACTACCAAGATGGCACTCGTCCGGACGCGGATTTTTCCTATTTTATTAAGTTTGGAAACATGGACACTTAGAGCCAATTAAAGAAGGCGACTGGAGACCCTCGAAATGTGGTACTGGAGAAAAATGGTCAGATTCAATTGATTCTATGGACAGGCAGACGCACAAATATATCCATTCTGGAACAGCTGGACATCCACAATAATAGGCTTTCAACTATCTGCCTATAACGTATTTTAAGATACTTTGGACACTTTGCTCACCAAACGGAGGACTCTCATTTAAGAAACTCTAAGGAGTGGGTGCTTCACGTAATTTTTTAATACCATTTGGGTCAGTTGCGTCACATAACATGAATAAAAAATTCACAGAACATGAAAATTAACTTTTGAAATTTGAAGAATTGAATTCTTTGAAACAACTGGCCCAACAAATGTTTGACAGCAGTGGCAGAGAAAAGTCACCTATGTGCTGGAGTGACCATGTCGTCCAGAGCATCATGTCCTAAGCTCTCTACGCAGTGCAGAACCGTGAGGTATAGATGAGCTTTGTCCACCATGGAATTTGAAGTGGAGTCACTATCCTCAGCAATGAGGAACCAACTTCAGATGAAGAAGAATGTCAACTGATATTCTTTCCATTCGTCCAGCCCATCGCATTCATTGGGACCTACAGACTCCAGCAATGATTTCATTTATTTATTAATGGCTTTCCACATTAGCGACTAGTTTTTTTAAACTGGAATACCGCACAAAAGTTCTTACTGCTCCCTGCTGTTAACAAGACTATCGGGGTATGTTATAAAGCTGGGTATAGCGTGAAGGGATGAAATGGGTAAAAGAAAGGTTGGAAAGTACCCCCAAGTTCCATTTTCATTTTATTTGTTTGGTTTTAATTGCTAAAACATTATAAGTAAAGTTTAAAATCTTTAAAACAAATTAAAAACATATTTTTTATGGCAATCCTGGTTAAAGTGGGTCACCCAATCAGTTTACGTTACACTAATCAAGTACTGTGATAAAACATGTATTTTATTAAGATGATTTACTAACGTATCAATTTACGGATAGGAATATCCTTTCAGTATCGCCCTGGTGACATAAAGATTATGATTATATATTACGATAGTGGGAAGAAAGAGAAGAAATTGTCTGACGACTTGTAGAAGGTCAATCTTCACCTGGATTACCAGGGTATCTTTTTGTTATGTGAATACCTCACAAGAGTCCCAGCTGCTCCCGTCTGGAGCCAGTGAGATTATGGTATCCCCAATTGGGGTATGTTGTAAGGCTGAAGGTAGTAGGGAAGGGAAGGAGATGGGGAAGAGGAAAGTGGGGAAGTACCTGGCTATTCAGATCTGGTCACCAAACACGGCTAAGCAACCTAGCAACGTTTCAATTCTGAATGGTAGTCTTACACCAGGGCGATACTGAGAGCGTCTTCCACTCTTGAACGGGCCGCAAATATCCTATATGTTATTTAAATGAATTTATTGTGAAATAACACAAATTAATCAAATGATAGTATCAATAAAAACCCTGAAGAAGTGAGCATTGCTCGCGAAACATGTTGGTTTTTGTAAACAATAAAAGTGGTAAATATAAGTTGTCCAAATTTATTATTATTATATTTAAAAATGAATCGCTGAATGTGTTGCTAAGCGCAAATCTCGAGAGCAGCTGAACCGATTCCGCTAATTCTTTCTTTAGAATATTCCTTGAAGTACGAGGATGGTTCTAACGGAGAGAAAAATAAAGAAAATTGCGCAGAAAATTGGATAATTTCAGAAATCTTTACGACTATCGCACGTTTGCCAGTTCGCGTGTTCGAGAATGACATTTTGAAAAACAATGATTGTAAAATCAGGATTCTATTTTTGAAAATCTTTAAGTTGATAAATTTATTTAAAGTAGGTACTCCCCTAATAGTTTGAATCGAATCAAGAATTTTAGATATTTTCAATAGGTACCTATGTTAGGTACCAAATTTAATATACATGAAAAGTTGGGTGTGGGGAGGGGGAGAGGGGAGAGGGGAGGGTGGTGGAGGGAGGGGGGAGGGATGGCGGTGAGAGGGGGGGGGGAGGGGGAGGTGGAGGAGGCGGAGTGGGAACCCCCCTTACACCATGCGAGCGAAGCCGCGGGAAAAAGCTAGTATTATAATAAAACGAAAGATGAGGAAATCAACAAACATCAAGATGAGGAAATCAACAAACATGAAGATGAGGCAATCATGATCAACACTAACTCAACTACCTACAGTCCATCTCCGAACAGGAATCCTTAGTGAGGAGGAGTGAGAATAAACTACCATGCTTTGATTGTTCATTTTTGGGGTGTTTTGCCGTGTTGTTGCGCTACCTCCTTCTTTGCAGTTACCATGTCCATCTTAATGGGCAGTGTACTGTAACGCTGTCCGAAACGTTGGCTAAAGAAAGAGGTAGCGCAACACAGCATAACACCTCAAAAATAAATTACTAAAATACTTTTGGCCGTGACAATCTAAAATCATATCAAACCATGCTTTGAATTTAAATAAATTCATTTTTTTTTTTAAATGGTTTCAGTCGTGCTTTGGTCACCAGATTTGAACAGTCAGTTAATTTCTTAACCTTCTTCATATCCATCTCGTTCCCTTCAGCATTACAACTTAATTTGGAGATCACATAAGTACCTACCATTTGCAACTGGAACTCTTGCGAGGTATTCACAACTGAAAAGACTATTAAAAAGTTTTTAAGAATTTAATTAATTAGGTTTTTATCTTTATAGAACCTATAGAGATAAAAGCGCCAATTATATAAATAGTGATAGTACAAATAATCACACATATAACACAATTTTAACTACAAGTAGTTACAAATAAATCATATATTAATTTTAAGATCCGGTTACTGTTGGAATTTTTTCACAATTAAATCTGTAAAAGAAATTTGATAACTTTGGCGGTCAATTAAAACAAAAACCAACTTGTACATACTTAAATATTTCAAATTAATTGTATGGTGCCCTCTGCTATCTAAGGTTGACTGTGGCACCTGACAGTTGCCTCTGTTACACTATATTTTAATCGAAATGTGCCCATTCTACCAATTATAACTTTTTTAAAATTATTTATTAACGTCCTTTTTAGGAGCTTTTAGGTATGGCTTGTAAAAAATATACAGTTTTCATTATACATAACTGAACTGCTGCAATAATAACAAATTAATTAAAAATGAGTAATTTTTTTTGTGATAAATTGAAGATTTCCACTGACATGGTATAATTATTTCCCTCCATTAGTATTGGTTGGACATTTACACAATACATACTACACTTACCTACATACATAGCTACTTACCTACTTTACCTACATACTACTTACCTACATACTTCATAGACCCTGTATTTGTAGCTTGTATTGTCACATGTTCCTTCCTACCCATCCCTGTAAACCTGTCATTTTATCATAGCCACATTCAGTCTTTAATCGACCATCGCCGCATGAACATCTCTAATATATCGCTTACCGCATCCGCAATTAATCCCGCATACTGCATACCGCGACTAATATAGTCATAAATGCAGAATAAACCCAGCCAAGATAGCAGAGTGCCACAATGTTCCGCAGTGAGTCCTTTTTTTCTTTTCCTCATGTGCATTCTTTTTACTTGTGCAGTGGTCAAACACATTTCAAAACACATACAAGGTCCTTTGACATCCACATCCGCACATAAAACACACATCAAGTATTCTGTGCAAAGAGAAATACGCAAAGTAGTTCGTACCAGAATTTCTGCTCTAAAATCTGTACCCGAGAAGTATACGGATGCAAGTCCAAAATTTGAAGAAATGAGTTTTTGATAAAGACTTGAAGTAAATTATCATGTTTATCAGTGGCGGAAAGATACAAGTCCTATGATGAAGAAAAATAGGATTTTAAAAAATGTATACGGATGCAACTGCCTTTGATGCAACAACTATCTTAGAAGCAGAACGATGTTCATGGACTTACAACTTTATGATTTGGTTGCATTTTGCCTCAAATCCATTTGCATCCTTCTGCCTGTAACATTACCTTTCAACTATTTTCAAATATTAATCCTTTCATAATACACCATATGTCATAAGAAAATATTACATTTCTTTTTGAAGCAGAAGGACCCCAGTCCATGTTTTTTTAAGCGTTTTTTAACAATATTTTTAAAAACTTAACATAAAATATTTCGTTTTAATTCAAATTGATAAAATACTTACTTTTTACCACTTTTATTGCTTACAAAACTAACATGTTTCGTGAGCAACGCTCACTTCTTTAGGGTTTTTTATTGATACTAATTTCAAAACACAATTAAAAAATATACTGAAAACCTTAACTAAAAAAATAAATAAATAATAATTTTAAAATATATATAATACATATATTTCTCTTATGCTTTATATAAACTAAATTTCAAAATACAAAAAAAAATCAAAATACCCAACAAATAATACTTCCTCCCGTACACAAAAGCATTTGCTTATTATGGGAGAATATTTAAGAAATATATATATAACTAGCTTTTTCCCGCGGCTTCGCTCGCATGGTATTAGGGGATTCCCACTCAGCCTCCTCCACCTCCCATCTCCCCACTCCACTCCCTCCATCACCCATTGACAAACTACTTAAAAGTAGTTTATTGGGACTTTCTTTTTCTGTAATATTTTATTTTATTTGATTTCCTGTAATATTGTATAACTTTTACTTTCTAATAAAAAAAAATAATGAAAAAACACCCTCTCACCCTCTCTCACCCCCTACCCCTCCACATTCCCTTTCCCCACACCACTCCCCCCCCATCAACCTCCTTCCCCCTACCCCTACCCCTCCCCACACCCTCCTCCATCCCTCCCCTTTCCCCTTCCTTCTCCCCCCTTTTCCCTCCCCTAACCCCCTCCCCCCACCCTCCTACCCCTCCCCCTCCCCTTCCCCCCTCCACCAACACCCTCCAAACACCCCCTCCCCCCATCCCCTCCTCCCCACTCCCCCCACTCACCTCTCGCATTTCACACATTCATTCCCGATACATTTAGTTTTCAAACTAATCGCATGCCACCTATTATAATTTTTTAAACAAATTTCATAATGCCAGAACTCAACGGTAGTTTTATACGAAATAACGAACAAAAAAAAGAATTATCCAACTTGGTTCAGTCGTTCGGGTTTATGCGCATACATACATTTCGGTGATTCATTTTTAGAGATAGTTATTAAGTACAACGCCAACAAAGCACTCTTTTTTGAGTGAATTGCCTAATTAAAAAAAAAATACATCGTTTCCAAGGAGACAATTGGTTTGCTTTTTTCTGACGTTTGCAATAAATCGATTTTTCTGGTGACAGAAAACGTATGATAAATAATTTCATAACGCCAAAGATTATTCATAACGCAAGAGCTTACCAATATATATAGCCTATAGATCACGCAAATAATGTAGCTTTCTATTAGTGAAAGAATTTTTAAAATCCATTCTGTAGTTTTTGCGTGAAAGAGTAACAAACATACATCCATACAAACTTTCGCCTTTATAATATTAGTAGGATTATAATAATAATAATTGTATTAAGATGCCATTACCAGAGAAAACCAGAAATATGTCATTTTTAAATCAGATTTTAGACTATTGACTCTTTTCCACAAAAAATTATAAATTGATTTCTATGCATGCATTCGCATGTAATAAATTTTGAGAAAAATTTTAAATATTTAGTATAATAAGGTTATTTCATAGGTCGTTGGCAGATTTGTTAAATTTTCAAAAAAGATTTTGTATTATACCACACCCATTTCAAATAATATAATCATGCAGTAAAATAAATCAATACATTATCTAGCAAACGCATGTTTTAGAATTTTAATTTTAGTTTCAATAAAATCATTAAAAAATATGTACGTACATGTGTTTCTTGACGAAAATTGGTCCATTTGTGTATTTATTTGCGCACTTACAAACTAATATATTTCAGATCTTTTTAGCATTCTTATTAAATTTAGACATTATTGAAACATGGTAAATACTTATAATCAAAAAATTACTACAAAAAGTACATTATTTTAATAGTTTTATCATCACGCCTTTCAGCATTTTTGGATGAAGGTATAAATTAAAGCTAATTGGAATCGAAATAAATTCGATATTGAATTAAAATTTTAAAAAGCTGGTACGGAGAATAATTAATCTTTCTCATTGTAACCGCCCTGCACGATAGAAAGAACAACTTTCGACGAAATGTGGATTTTCGTCCGCTGGCTGGATAACGCTTTTCATATACTTTCATTATATTAATGTATTTATGTGCGTTAAAATAGACATAGACAATGGTGTCAATTGAAAAAGAATGGACATGGACAATGGTATCAATGGAAATATGAGAGTGGGTAGAGGAGAGAGGGGCAATGGGGGACAATTTACAAAGGGAACAGGTTTAATGTTTTGGTTATTAATAATATTCAAATTCGTATGAACACTCTTTCGGATTTCAAAAATTTCCAGTTTATCCAACTGAATGCCATTGACATTAAAATGCATTAATTCTATTCCACTATTGAAGTCAAAGGTGTGACTGGTTTCCACCAAATGGTTGGAAAACTCCGAGAAACTGTTATTGTTTAAAGATTTCATATGTTCTTTAATCATTATTTCAAAGTTTCTCGAAGTTTTACCTATTTAAAAGAAACCACAATCGTTACACTTCAATTTATAGATTCCAGATTTTCATTTTTGAATCTCTGTCTATATTATTTACAATGTAATTTTTAAGTTTGTTATTTGTATAAAATACAGGAAGAATTTCATTTGGTACATTCTTTGTCAAGGAATTAGAAATATTATTATGAAAATACATAATTTTCCTCCATTTTTTCTCTTCCTGATCCTTTTGTACAGGATAGATATATGATTGACATTGACATGGTTAATAGATTATGTGGAAAAAACAATGTTGTGGGTGTTATTAATAGGGTTAATAGATTATGTTGAAAAAACAATGGATTGTTTACAAGGTGATAATTTTGAAAAGTTACAAATTAACCCTATTAATAAATGTCAAGAGCAGATAAGGGATGCTCTAAAAAATTGTAAAAGTGACATGATTATTAATTTAATTAAAAATAGGAGACTAAATGTAAAAAATCCTCAAGTCCCTAAGTTGTATAGTCTATTAAAAATTCTTTAAAAAAAAGATCAACCAATAAGACCAGTGGTCTCAAATTGTACTGCTGCTAGCAATAAAATATCATCAACAATTAATAGAATTATTATGGATTCACATATTTTTCATCCTAAATATTCCTATTTGATTGAACACTTAAAACTTTTGGAAATCCCTGAAAAAGCATTTTTAGTATCATTTGACGTTGTTAATTTATTTCCAAGTATTCCAATTGAAGAATGTAGACCTATTATTAAAGAACTTTTATTTTCATCAATTTTACCTAATGACTTATCTCTCAGGATTTAAATGTATTATTTAATATAGTTTTAAAACAAAATTATTTTGAATTCAATGACAATATCTTTAAACAAAAAATATGGCGTGGCAATGGGTGCTAGTACCAGCCCCTTGGTCGCGGATATATTTATAAATAATTTGGAAAATAAGATTTTTAACAGCTGTGCATTATTACTAAAATACGAACATTGTTGGAAGAGATATGTGGATGATGTGTTCTGTGTTTGGACAGGTACATTGAGACAGCTTAATATGTTTCTTAATTTCTTAAAAAAACTCCATAAAACATAAAATTTACTGTAGAGATTGGGCAAAATTCGAGTATAAACTTTTTGGATTTAAATATTTCAATAATTAATAATAAATTTGAATATAACATTTTTCGTAAAGATACATACACAGACATTGTAATCCACAACACCTCAAATCATCCAATTTCTCAAAAAATGTCAGCTTTCCATTCTATGATTCATAGATTAGTTAATGTACCCCTATCTCCCAATAATTTTTCAATAGAACTCAATATTATTAAACAAATTGCTATCAATAATGGATATCACACCAATTTAATTGAAAACATTCTTATTAAAAAATACAAGAATAAATTCCTTGAATCGTATATCTATCCTGTACGAAAGGATCAGGAACAGAAAAAATGGAGAAAAATTATGTATTTTAATAATAAAATTTCTATTTCCTTGACAAAGAATGTACCAAATGAAATTCTTCCTGTATTTTATGCAAATAACAAACTTAAAAATTACATTGTAAAGATTAAAGGCAGAGATTCAAAAATGAAAAAATCTGGAATCTATAAATTAAAGTGTAACGATTGTGGTTTATTTTATATAGGTAAAACTTCGAGAAACTTCGAAATAATGATTAAAGAACATATGAAATCTTTAAACAATAACAGTTTCTTGGAGTTTTCCAGCCATTTGGTGGAAACCAGTCACACCTTTGACTTCAATAGTGGAATAGAATTAATGCATTGTAATGTCAATGGCATTCAGTTGGATAAACTAGAAATTTTAGAAATCCGAAAGAGTGTTAATGCGAATTTGAATATTATTAATAACCAAAAATTGTTCTTAAATGACCCAATATTAAACGTGTTCCCTTTGTAAATTGTCCCCCATTGCCCCTCTCTCCTCTACCCACTCTCATATTTCCATTGATACCATTGTCTATGTCCATTCTTTTTCAATTGACACCATTGTCTATGTCTATTATTTATAATTAGTATCAATAAAAAGCCCTGAAGAAGTGAGCGTTGCTCACGAAACATGTTGGTTTTGTAAGTAATAAAAGTGGTAAAAACTAAGTATTTTATTAATTTGATTCAAAATGGTGCCACAACATAAGTTTTCTGTGTTAGAAGAAGTATTTCGTTTTAATTGCTCGTTTTATAAACAAAACTTATAATAATTTTTTGTTATCTATCAGCATGGATATCCGAAGAAGTTATTTAATTATTATTTATTTCTATTTATTTAGCCCTAGTGGGCTTTTACAAATAGAAGGAAATTTATACTCACAATATTAATTATGTGTGTTACAAAACCAATAAACCAGATTGCATTCAACTCGCGAGGTATATATACAACATCATAACAGAGATAAAAAGAATTGAAATAGTATGAGTTGCACTTATAAAAAAATGAGACCGTAGTTACAGAAAAAATAGGTTTTTGGCCCTCCTGAACATTTACCTTTTTGGACTTGCATCCGTATGCTTATTGCTTCCCGGGTACAGAAACAAATCCCGTCTTTTCCTATTACGTAGAATCCGTCTTTTTTCCAATAATTTGTAATCATCCACATTTGTATAACCTTTTTTATTTGTTTTCTATTGTTGTTTCTTCTACTTAACCTCTCTTTTATTTTCGTCTGTACTGTACTTATATGAAACTTACATATTTAATATCAAAATATTTATGTAAAATTGTAACTATTTCCTCCAACGAAATGTATGTTCCTCCCGTCCTAAAATGACTTCTGTAACTCATCGGGATTGCTCTAGCAAGAAATAAAAACAAGAAATAAAAATGAACACTTATTCAAGTCTATAATCGCACACAAGACTTCTTTCATTTCTAAGAGCTTCGTTAGTTCAAAACGGTCATTAAAAAAGCCAGTATATCAATGAGCCACTACAGCCATTGCATAACGAACGACATAATTAAAACATACGTGTGTATTGATAGTTAACCGAAACTTATCTGATGCTATGGAGGCCGCGCTAAAATTTATTAATCGTCGCGTTGTCGGCTGCAATCGTAGACCATGCTCGAAAATACTAATAACTGACCATAGATGGTGGATTTGGTCAATATCGTATTGATATAGGGTTTTAACGATCGACCATGCTAGACCTCCTGGTCTAATATGGGTGTGACCTCACCCCTGTTAAATGATCAATCATCGAAGAACACTAGCTCTCTTGCTGACACACATTAACAGATATAAAGGCTTTGAACCTTGTGGTTAGATGCGCAGTAGGCAAGATTCACTTGCAGCAAGAATGTTTTTCCCAGCAATTGAACTTCGAGCAAGTTCAGAGCACAAGCTATCAAAGGTTGTCAATACAATTCATGTCAAGTTTGGAATAAGAAAGCTCCCACTCTCAGCAGCTGGGAACACCGCAGTCAACAACCGAATTATTTATTGTATTTATACGCTAAGCGTATGTACGCCGATGTGACGTACAAATTGATTTTGTGATTTTTTATTTAAGTGAAAACTTCTTTAGCACGAAAAACTAAAACATCTATAGGATTTATTCTGCGAGAGAATGATATAAACTAATCGGTCTCATCTTTGTGCGGTACTTCGTAGCCTCCCCACTCTGGTCGACTTTAATTTTCTGAAGGTTTCACTTCTACCTTCTATTTTTTTTATAAGCTTTTGTATTGTTTTCATGGTCTCTTTCCATGTGCATAAACGGTGTGTTTAACAAATTATATTTATTATGCGATTTGCTGCATGATACAGAAGAGATAAAAAAAATATTAATGTTTATGTAATTAAAAAAATTATTTAAAACTTTAAGAGATCGAACGAGCTGGGTAAATTTAAAAAAAATATATTTATATTTATTCTTGATAAACAAAATAATGAAATAGAATAGCGCTGTATTGAAATATTTATTTTATCTTAATGTGTATAATTATTTCTAGTTAAATGAGTGAAAATGTAATTTTCTTTTAACTGGAATAAAAAATTTAAAAAAACGCAAAACGTATAAAGTGGCATTTAAATGTATATACATATATATTATTACAAGCAATAATTGTCAGCCTGAAACACTCATTTACATTGAAAAATCTTCCGAGAAAAGATACTTGCCGCCAACGGGACTTGAACCCGTGTCCTTCCGATTGCCGGTCGAATGCTCTGACCACTGAGCTATGGGGGCTTATCAAATACCCGCCAAATAATTCAATATATACTAGTGTTTCATTCAACAATTACTGCTTGTTATATTTTTTCCCACCTGAAAACAACCAACTTTATTTTTGCGAGAAAGACATTGTTAGTGTTAAATCCCTCGCTAGGTGGCGTCGAGACAAATTATGTCTGCATTTATTGGGGAAATACTTAAACTTGTTAAATATTAATTATTATTTTTTAATTTATAAACTAACGTTTAGACAAGATTTTTATGCATAGCACAAAGGGTAACAATTATTACAAGCAATAATTGTCAGCCTGAAACACTCATTTACATTGAAAAATCTTCCGAGAAAAGATACTTGCCGCCAACGGGGCTGACAATTATTGCTTGTAATAATTGTTACCCTTTGTGCTATGCATAAAAATCTTGTCTAAACGTTAGTTTATAAATTAAAAAATAATAATACATATATATGTTTATACTGTTACTAATCAATGTTGCATTCATTTAATGATTTGAGATTAATCCGATTGTAACCTGAAAATGTAATTAGGTACTCATGATTATATTACATGTATATGTATATAAAAACTAATAAAAATAAATAAAAATAAAAAAAAATATTATTATAAGCAATAATTATCAGCCTGAAACACTCATCCACATTGAAAAATTTTCCGAGATAAGATACATGACGCCAACGGGACAATAAGCAGTAATTGTTGAATGAAACACTAGTATATATTGAATCATTTGGCGGGTATAAGATAAGCCGCCATAGCTCAATTGGGAGAGCAGCTGACCGGCAATCAGAAGGGCACGGGTTTATGTCCCGTTGGCGTCATGTATCTTTTCTCGGAAGATTTTTCAATGTGGATGAGAGTTTCAGGCTGATAATTATTGCTTATAATAATGGTTACCCTTTGTGCCATGCATAAAAATCTTGTCTTAAACGTTAGTTTAACAATTAAAAATAATAAAAAAATATGTATAACATATTATTTTTTTTTAAATTGAGAAAAGAGAAAGGACAAAAAACGGGTGTGCTTTACACCACACGACTGAAGTAAAACTTCACTAACTTATATCTCCCTCTCAACTTCCGTTCGCCTCGCGCGACCGTTCGCCTCACCCAATCACACTTTTCGTAACGCTCTCATCACGCATCCACCAGCTTACTCCCCAAGTCAAGCGTGCGTAAAGAAGTTTTACTTCAAAAACGTGTTTTAGTGGGTTATGATTTTAAATTATCTCAAAAGCTTATATTGATTTATTTTTGGGATATTATGCTGTGTTGTGCTACCTCCTTATTTAGCCAACGTTTCAGACAACGTTAAAGAGTCCATCATCGCACTTCTGCCGTGATGATGGACACTTTAAAGCTTTCCGAAACATTGGGTAAAGAATGAGGTAGCGCAACCCAAAAATAAATCACCGTATTATTTATTAGTGGTTCATTGGTGGTTTTTCCACCGCCGTTATACACGTATCAAATATTATCTTATATATATAAAAAATCTCGTGTCACGGTGTTTGTGGTCACACTCCTCCAAAACGGCTTGACCGATTTTTATGATTTTTTATGCACATTTGGTAGGTATGAAAATAGGTTTTAAAGTACATTTCATACCCGCTAGGTGATTAGGGTATCCCTACCCAATTTTTTATTTTTTATTTTGGCACCAAAAAATACGTGTAACCCCAAATTTTAACCCTCTTACCTCCACCCTCCCATTTTTTAATCGCGATTTTTGTATTTTTGTATGAACAAATTTAACCGTCATTCGTATTTAAAACATAATGAAATTATTTGTGTAGTTGAATGACAGATAGCGCTACATCTGCCTCATCTAACTTTTATCCACACATGCGCAAGACATTGACGAGAAGCGTCGCGACATTTTGATATTTCATTCGGCATCATGTTCTCGCATCGGCCAACCATCGACCTTATTTGTGTTGGCTAAAGGCGGACTGACAAAAAATATCGTACACTCTTCGAAATTCATGTTGATTTTCTTTATTTAATTTTCCTACTTAAGTTGGTGTTTTTTTGTTTTTATCGGCGGTCATCGTCTACAGCGCTTCATTCCTCTTTCTGTCATAGATCCTAACCCCATACACTTACAATACATTCGTTATTTTTACTTAATAACCAAAATATTTACTACAAATAATTTATATAGCAGAACAACGTTCGTCGGGTCAGCTAGTTTCTAATAAAAAACAAAACAAAAAGATGTAAATTAAAAAATTTAATAAAATTAACGGTTCAAAGATTGAAAAACCTAAATTTCTTCGACGCTTACAATACTAGTGCAAAAGATTTTCGTTCTTGCAATAATTATTATTTTTTGTAGAAACCTAAAAGTCATTTAGCCATTTATTACAAAAAAAATACTAAGATAGCAAAAACAAGCCAAAGTAGCTAAAGTAACCATGCATCACTCCGACGAACATAAGAATAATATTAAGAAATTTCTGGAACTAGCCGAAACGGCACATTCTTCTGAATTGATTTGAGACGAAAAAGCATTACGGCCAACTTTTCAGTGGTTAGAAATTTAAAGGGAATATTCAGCGACGTGTTAGTCGAATTGACGTAGACATGGCTCTAAGGGTTAAGTCAATAACAAAGTAAAGCAAAATCATTTCTATTTTTATATTTATAAACAAGATGTTATTATTTTGTTTTGCCTGAGGAAACTGTGTTATTCTCCTCCAATGAAACTGGAAATAATGTTCTTGGGAAGGCGATAACCAAGCAGCACCTAGCGAGCTTTATTGTACTTATATTTTAGGATGTCAATATTTTTCTTAAGATACGTTATAAATAGAAAAGTTGATTGCCTTTATATTGTTTCTAGAAGAACTTTGGGTGATGAATAACCCGAATAATGATAATATTCGAATAGTGTGTAACGAGCAGAAGGATTGAACACTTGACGCCGCCGGGTATGAACCAGGCTTTTTTTTCAACTCAGTCACTAACCGATCTTTTAGAAGTGGCAGCTTTATCTAAAGTCCGTTTATGCAGTGAACTTTCATAAAATATTTCAGGTTCTGCAACCGGGCCCGAAAAGAAGAAGATGGAGAGATACGAAATTACGAATGTTAGAGGAGAGCGCTATAACATATACAGCGACAAAATCGTTGCGAAAATTGCGAAAATGTTTAACAAAACACGACTCGTTTAAAATAGAGCAAAAATTTCGCGGGCATTGTCTTAAACAGCACTTAAAGAAACACTGTGAATTTTTTCATACATATCACTTGTAAAATAACTGAAACAAACGTGTTTATAATAATTTTTGGAGCATACTTTGCGATTTTTTTCTATCGAGGGAATTTTATATAATTTGCGTTTCGGCGCGGGCAATGACTACATATTATCTTCAAGAATAACATATGTTTTTTAAGAGCTTTAAGACTTACCGCGTTTAAGGGAGGTATGTAAGAAATCGGTAGAAATTCGGGTTGCGGGCCCTTAAGGAAAGAAGATAAACTTATATTTTAATTTACCAAACTTTTAACCGTGGCATTCCGAATTTCTACCCTTTTATAACATACAAGCTGGTTCCCGGCAAGCGTTGCTATGCCATTTAATAAAGATTTTTTTTCACCCTGCGTGTCCTTTCCCATTCGTCCCGTTCCCCTTCCGCCTCCCCTTCCTCTCCCGCGTCCCCTTCCCCTCTCGCGTTCCTACTCCGCCATCCCTCTCCCCACTCCACTCACCCCTTTCCCCGTCCCGCAAACCCCCTACCCGAGTTCCCTACCCCCTTTCCCCCTCCCGAATTCCATACATTCAGTCCCGGTACATTCATTTTTCAAACAGCTCGCTTGCCACCTATTGTAATTTTTTTTAACAAATTTCATAATGCCAGAACTCACCAGAAGTTTTATACAAACCTTTCCCTGACAATAACGAACACAAAAAAAAAAACGAGTGTGCTTTAGACCACATAACTGAAATAAAACTTCTGCTCCATCTATATGACAGGAAGAGAGAAAGAAAATGCTCTCTCTTGCTCCTACAGTGTGATACAGACAAAAGGCCTGCACTATGTAACGTAACTGGCTATGAGAGAAAGAGAGAAAGAAAATGTTTGCTCGCACCTCTCTCTTGCCCCTACAGTAATATACGAAGCGTTCGCCTCGCTTTTCGTAACGCTCTCATCACGCATTCGCCAGCCTACTCACCAAGTCAAGCCCGCGTAAAGAAGTTTTATTTCAAAAGAATTATCCAATTTGGTGTAGTCGTTCGGAAGTTATGCGCGTACATACATTTCGGCGAATCATTTTTATATATATAGATAGATACATAGTTTTTTTTGAACATTTTGAATTCTTGAGATCTAAAAAAATTGTGTTATTTTTTAAGATAATAAATATACATTTGCCATTCCCAAACAGCAATTACATGAAATTTCCTCGATAGAAAACAATCGCAAAGTGTGCTTGGAAATTATTATAAACACGTTTTTCTGTTATTTTACAAGTTACGTGTGAAAAAATTCTTTAAATGCTATTTAAGACATTTCTCAGTAGATTTTTTAATTACGCGAGGGCTTATTCTAAATCCGTGCTAAAAATGCATGTGGTGGACGAGCGGGCTGGCAAACGGGCGGTGTGGATATAATTTGTATGCAAATCTACAGTTTTATGCCGAGGTTAATGAAATTTTGCACATGTGACCTTCAAAACAAGAGGAAGGTCACTGTCTACATTTGATTTCTAAAACTCTGTGTAAAGCCCGGGGATCGCTGGGGACTTCAGCTAGTAAATAATAAATCGATGTACGATAGCAACACTGGCAGATCTGTCTACAGATTTACAATTCTAACTTCTAACGATTTATTAATTGAATAAGTCGAAATGAAATACTAACATAAATATATATGTGTATTGGCAGTTGGCAAGTACTTTTTGACACTCAAAGAGGGGTTAATTAGTTAATGAGGTCTTTAGCCATATTTGAAAGACTATTGTTTCTCTAAACTGTAACAGATTCGATTGACCACGTCTTAGATGAATTGATGAATTATATGGATCGCGTATACGATTTATTTCTATTCTAAGAGCTTTGTCAGTCAACTCCATTCTTTAAACAATCCAGTTATTTTGGATAACGAACGACATTACATATTCAAAAAGTGTTGATATTTTTTCTGACACTCAGGAAGCAGTGCTAAAAACGGCGACATTTGTCAACCGACTATCGGAATCATATTATTTAGCCATTCTCACTTCTCGCAAATGTCGCTAACTGACCATAGATGATGAATTTAGACAATATCGTGTTGACAGAGGGTTTTATCAATCGACCGTGCAAGACCTCGACAATTTTCTATTTGTCGTTTAGGTAAGTTTTATAATATACTAGCTGGTCCCGGCATGCGTTGCTATGCCATTTAATAAAGAAACTGTTTCTCCCTGAGTGTCCTTTCCCATTCGTCCCGTTTCCCTTCCGCCTCCCCTTCTTCCCCTGCGTCCTCTTCCCCTCTCGCATTCCCACTCCATCACCTCCACCTTCCCTCTCCCCACTCCACTCCCCCCACCCTTCCCCCGTCCCGCAAACCCTTCTCCCGAGTTCTCCTCCCCCCTCCCAGGTTCCCCTCCCCTCCCAGGTTCCCCTCCCACCTCTCGCCTTCGCCTTCCACCTTCCCCGCCTTCCCTCTTCCCTTTAACGCTCCCTCGTCACGCCAACCCTCCTCCCGCGTTCCATATATTCAATCCCAGTACATTCAGTTTTTAAACAGCCCGCGTGCCACCTTTTACAATTTTTATTCAAATTTCCATTTTTCATGTGTATTAAATTTGGTACCTAACATAGATACCTATTTAAAATATCTAAAATTCTTGATTCGATTCAAACTATCCTCTTCCTCTTCCCCTCTCGCATTCCCACTCCGTCACCTCCACCTTCCCTCTCCCCACTCCACTCCCCTCCTTCACCGGTCCGGCGAACCCCCCTCCTGAGTTCCCCTCCCCCCTCCCAGGTCCCCCTCCTCCCTCCTGCGTTTTCCTACCACCTTCCCTGCCTTCCCTCTTCCCTTTCCCGCTCCCTTATCCCGCCAACCCTCCACCCGCGTTCCATATATTCAATCCCAGTACATTCAGTTTTTAAACAGCCCGTGTGCCACCTTTTACAATTTTTATTCAAATTTCCATTTTCTAATTAAATTTGGTACCTAACATAGGTACCCATTTAAAATATCTGAAATTCTTGATTCGACTCAAAATATTAGGGGAGTACC
Organism: Limnephilus rhombicus; assembly: GCA_929108145.2. Taxonomy (NCBI): domain Eukaryota; kingdom Metazoa; phylum Arthropoda; class Insecta; order Trichoptera; family Limnephilidae; genus Limnephilus; species Limnephilus rhombicus. The sequence goes on along the minus strand of OV815299.1, from coordinate 27,535,213 downwards.
TACTTTAAATAAATTTTTCAACTTTTCAAAAATAGAATCCTGATTGAACAATCATTCATTGTTTTGCAAAACGTCATTCTCTAACACGCGAACTGTCAAACGTGCGATGTTTTCTGTTATTATTTAATTTTGTGCGCAATTTTCTAAATTTTTCTCTCTGTAAGAACCATTCTCGAACTTCAAGGAATATTCTAAAAAAAGAATTAGCAAAATCGGTTTAGCCGCTCTCGAGATTTGCGCTTACCAACAAATTTAGCGATTCATTTTTATATTATAGATTAGATAAACGATCTGAGAATAGCTTAGAAACAAAAAACATTAGAACAAAAACTCCAATGAATCGATGAATTCTCGATTCAAATTGAAAGTAAGGCTTGCAATCCGGTATCATTTTCAATCCGACCGGATCCGGTCGGACTTCCATCGATCTGGCAGGAACCGGATAATCAGACAACGGACAAACAATTAAAAATACAGTAATTACAAATCTAGTTTAATTTTAACGTAACGCGCGGTTCAGTCTTCCTAGATTTCACAGATAGATCAATTATTTTTAGTATTTAACTTTATTAAATCTAACATAATCAACCTTTCCTAATCTACTGAAATTACAACAATTAAGTTAAAGTATTTCACCAAAAAATGTAAACATAATTTGTCTCAACGCCACCTAGCGAGAAATTTAACTAACTAACAATGCCTCTCTCACAAAAATAAAGTTGGTTGTTTTCCGGTGAGAAAATGTAATAAGCAGTAATTGTTGAATGAAACACTAGTATATATTGAATTATTTGGCGGTTATTAGATAAGCCGACATAGCTCAGTGGTAGAGCACCTGACCGGCAATCAGAAGGGGACACGGGTTCAAGTCCCGTTGGCGTCATGTATCTTTTCTCGGAAGATTTTTTCAATGTAGATGAGTGTTGCAGGCTGATAATTATTGCTTATAATAATTGTTACCCTCTGTGCTATGCATAAAAATCTTGTCTTAAAAGTTAGTTTATCAATTAAAAATAACGATTATTATAGAGCTACAAATATAGACAGAGGCCGAAAAGGCCCTTTCAGCTTCACTTGTCAGCTTTATCGTTCATAAATACTCGTAATCACGAATAGCCGACAAGTGTTCTCCTCGAACTTCTGCACAACACTGCACATCACGTGCTCCACGGCTGCACGTCAAAAAGTGATCAACTTCAATATATTTCGGGTAGTGCCGTGAACGAAAACCAACACTAAAGAGAATTATATATATATTTATTTTTTTTACATTAGCTCCACACAGGAGGCACCGAGGAAAACAATTTCCCTAGGGGCCTGTGTCATCTTTGAGGATGTTGTGTGGAGGGTTTTTTAAGGGAAAGGAAGGAGAAGAAGATATGGGAAGGAAAAAGGTATGAGGGGTGGATAGGTATCTGGGGGTCAGTGTGGCCAGGAGTGACGGACGTATGAATCTATTTCTCACACTGCAGTGCAAGGCGAAGGGTCGGGAGAATCCGGCTGGAGAGGTCAAAAGGCCTCCTTCAATCAGTCTCCTCCGATCCAGCCCGCCACGCAGTGGTTGGGCAAACGTATCCGCCACCAAGACCTAGACAAACCTCATCCCATTAACCCGGGCACCCCTGCTAAGTCACCAAACGCAGCGAACCACTGGGTTGACCTGTGGCAGGGGTGTTGGTTGTCCAATAAATGGTTCCCGGGGCGGCGGTACCCATACCCGCCTCCCAAATTGTAGATTTTAATATAAATTAATATTATTGGAATTATTTTGGATGAAAAACTAAGTTTCGCCAACCATATCCGCCACATTGTGAACAAAGGTATGAAAACACTAGGCTTCGTATTAAGAACAATTATAAATTTTAATTCCATACAAAACATTAAACTATTAAACATTTCTCTAGTTAGAAGCCTAATTGAATATAACTCGGTAGTTTGGCCTCCATCTTACAAAATTCACAATAACAACATTGAGCGAATACAAAAAAAAATCTGCGATTTTTTAACTTTAAATTAAATATCCCACTAGATGATTTAGAATATAATTTCTTATTAAATATTCTAAGCATACACACATTAGAAGACGGACGTAAAATAAACGACTGAACCTTTTTATTCAAATTACTTAACTCAAAATTCGAGTATTGCGAACTCCTGCAACTCATTAACTTACAAATACCCACAGTAACAACATGGCAAATTATACTATTCTACTGCAGCATTCATAAGCGGAACTACTACTCTCCGATACAACGATTCCACACTATGGGAAATCAGTACCTGCTCGTACTTAGGTAATTTTGACATATTTAATATCAATTTGGCGAGTTTTTTGGAACTTGTCTAATATTTATTCCAACACCATTCCTAAACATAAACCTATCAAATCGCTGCATTTCTGTATTTTTATGACTTGTAATTTTTATTGACTCTGGGCGTTAAATAAATAAATAAAATATCGGTACGGTACATGTGATTGCGTCAAAGTCACGTAGTTTGTAAATATAACGAACGATGGGCCTAATAATCCATTTTAATCGTTCTCATACTCATAAATGGAACGCAAACATAATTAATTTATCAATTGAGCAAAGACAATGTCTATTTACTTATGAGTTTATTTATTGTTCTGTTATACGTGGTTTTTTTTTTACATGAGCTCCACACAGGAGGAAAATAATTTCCCTCAGGGCCTATGTCATCTTTAGGGATGCTGTGTGGGGGGGTTTGGGGGAAAGGAGGGAGAGGAGAATTCTGAGAAGGAAAAGGGTTTAAGGGGTGGTTAGGAATCTGGGGTTCAGTGTGTCCTGGTCATCCGCCTCCAATGCCTAGACAAACCTCACCCCATGCACACGGGTGGAATTATATTGTATTAAAATTGAAATTAAAACACTTTTTAACTTATTTGCCAGCCTGAAGATGTCCATAATAGGATGAAACCGGTACTGGTAAAATAAATAAGTGGAAATAAGTTGAAAGGTGTTTTAATTTTAATTTTATTTACTTACATTTCCTGTACCTACTCATGCAACATCGCGATTATTTTGCCAAAAATTGACATCACCGGATCTGGTATATTGGTACCGGATTCGGTAAACGTTTAGTGATGCCGGATTCACCGGAATACCAGATCCGGCTTTCCGGATTGCAATCCCTAATTAAGAGATAAAACTAAGTAATTATAATTATTAAAATAGTTTACACTTACCGACTTATCATATTTTCAGTATTACAACTTCGATTATTTCGTAATTAGTTCTCAGCAAAAAACGTAATTAATGTTATCAATATTTTTTTTATAAATGTGTGTAAGGTATTATTGATAAACATATCATAAAGTTACAAATATTCCTTGAAATCGCTGCTAAAATAAATCTGACGTAATTATATCAAAAGATTAACTGAAAAAAACTTCCGTGTTGGATTGACACACTTGGGGGTTTGTGGGTCACCCATATCGTTCTATCAATGGAAATTTTTGATGATAATTTTTACTTTTCATTCATTTTTACTTTATGTTTTATCCGATCATGATTAGCCTGAAGCGAAGTTAAATTAAAAAATGCGAATGCATGAACAGATATACCTATTTGATTTTTTATAACAAAAACTCTTTTTATAACTTTTGAAGGTTATTCCGATCAATCTAATATATAAGTTTTAAGATTTTCACGGCCAAAAGCATTTTCGTTATTTGTTTTTGGGGTGTTATGCCGTGTTGCGCTACCTCCTTCTTTAGCCAACGTTTCGGACATCGTTGCAGTGTGCATCATCAGGGCAGATCCGGTAGATGTGTAATTTTTAGTCGTGAAGTGTGTGCTTATTTACTTCGAAGCGATACCGTGTCGCCAGCTCCACTAATTTTCACCAGTACAAAATAATCGTGACAAGCAGTGGCGTCATCACCGCGGAACGGAATAGAAAGTTCACTACAACGTGGTATTTATGCTAGCCAGGTGCAAGTCCGTTTGCGAGATGCCGACGGAAGTGGCTCCATCTCTTAATGAATTCTAAAATTAAAAATCAGAATGGTAAGAATTTAAGAAATAGAATTACAATGGTTAACGCAAATTTAGTCAATATAAATTAAAATGGTTTACCACGAGCTGGCATTACTGTATACTTAGACATGGTTTTTTGCTCTATTAATATAAACTGAATTTTGCTAGAATTAGAATTAGAATTACAATTTTATGGAGAAGTTTGAAGAAGCGGCACTCGACACAGCTTCAGCTGTTGAAAACCATTGGCACAGATCATAAATACAAGTTTCGAAAATGGCAACTTTCCAGTAAATTACAAAAAGACTATTATTACTCCTATTTTTAAATCCGGTGACCCTATTTTTAGTAATAATTATAGGCCAATTTATCTTACCTTAAATATTGCAAAAATATTTGAAAAAATTGTAAAAAAACAGATGTTTAAATTTATAAAATAAAATAATATATTAAATGCACATCAATATAGTTTTAGAGAAAATTTGAGCACTCAAGATGCTATCGTAGACTTAACATCTGAAATATATAAATCTTTAGATGATAAAAAAAATGTATTGGAATATTTGTCGACTTAAGAAAAGCATTTGACAGTATATCACATTCGAATCTTATCTCTTAACTGAAGAAAATTGGTATATCCAATAATGCCTTAACGTGGATCGAAAATTACCTATGTCAAATTAAATGGTTTTCTCAGCGATTCTCAAATCAGTAAATTTGGAATCCCGCAGGGAACAGCGTTGAGACCAATTCTTTTTATCATTTATGTGAATGATATTTTTAAACTTACCATAAAATCCAAACTAATATCTTACGCTGATGACACAGCAATTTTAACTGAGGGATTTACATGGAATGAAACTCAGAGAACGGGCTGAATCAGAAATAAATTTAATAAAAAAATGGTTTGATCAAAATTTACTATCTCTAAATACAGATAAAACTTTTGTAATTCCTTTCCCTCTGATTAAAAATGCTACCCCAGAAAATCTAAATATATGTATCCGCTCATATAATTGTAATTCAAAGTAAACCTGATTGCTCTGTACTCACTGTTAAAACCAATGTTAAATACCTTGGGGTAACTATAGACAGTAACATAAAGTGGAAGAAGCAAATCAGCACAATAGTTGAGAGACTAAGAAAATGAATGTACATTTTCATTTGAATTCGAAGCATTTTAAATATTAGTATATTAAGAACTATTTACTTTTCCTTAATCCAATCAGTGCTACAGTATGGAATTGTTGATTGGGGCGGTGCATTCAAAACTTCTCTTTTACCATTAAAACTTGGAAATCATTAAAAAATAATTATAAAAATAATTTTAAAAAAGCCATATGATTACACCACCATCAAATTATTTCAAGATTTTGCAGTACCTTCACTTCATATTATTTATAAAAAAATCATAATTTTACAAATACAAAGATTGCTTCAATAATGAGAGCTTTACTCCTTTTTCAAACAGCATTAGAACAAATATCCTTGGCTTTCTGACTGTCCCGCGTTGTAACACAACCACAGCTCAACAATACTATAAATATATTGGAGTTAAATAGTTTAACCAATTACCAGTTAATTTAAGATTGGAAGCAAATTATAAAAAATTCAAAAAAATCAATAAAAGCTCTTTATATTAGGTCCTTACATATGAAATTGGCGTTTTGCCGTACTGGCAACTTTGATCTCAAATATCTTCTCTTTGGTTAGGAATTCCAAATTCAAATTTATACAGTTATTTACTCAGATAAGTTTTGAGATTTTCACGGCGAGATTTTCACGGCGAGATTTTCATTTCATAATTTGTTTTTGGGGTGTTATGCCGTGTTGCGCTACCTCCTTCTTTAGCCAACGTTTCGGATGATGATGGACACTGCAACGATGTATAATGATGATAAATAACGCGATATTTCAAGTTTTCCATTTTGTAAACTAAGTGACGCAAATAAAAAAAAACAATTAAGGAAAAAACAAATGAATTATAATTTTCGAAACACAAATAAATGAGTAAATAACTATTTCGTTATTTGTTTTTGGGGTGTTATGCCGTGTTGCGCTACCTCCTTCTTTAGCCAACGTTTTGGATGATGATGGACACTGCAACGATGTCCGAAACGTTGGCTAAAGAAGGAGGTAGCGCAACACGGCATAACACCCCAAAAACAAATAACGAAATAGTTTTTTACTCATTTATTTGTGTTTCGAAAATTATAATTCATTTGTTTTTTCCATAATTGTTTTTTTCTTTGCGTCACTTAGTTTACAAAATGGAAAACTTGAAATATCGCGTTATTTACGAGTACGAGTTCCACCGTGGCACCAGTGCTGCAGAAACGGCTCGAAGGATTAATGATATGTGGCGGCCACTTTTGCCATCTGAAAGAACGCACGAGGAACATCTTTCAATATTCGCGCGGCACCGGCCAACCTACATGCCTAGGTATCTACCTATGCCGGCCGCGATGTACTTTGCTCGCCTGCCGTCCCGGCTCGACGATAATAATATCGCCACCGCCTAGAAAGGTCTCGAGATAGCACCGTACAATAACTGTACGGCGCCGAACATTCTCGTCAACTGCCGAAGTGGCACGTATTACCTACCGTGAGAGTAGTTACTCTACCGCGGCTATTTAAGCAACAGATTCGCTCGCTCGCCCAGTCAGTCCCGATCCGTCAGTCAACGTCGAGCAACCGTCTAGACGTTATACAGACGATATGTGATTTTCACGTATTCTCCAGCGCAGCATCTCGGACTCTCCGTAACACCTTCGAGGCTCTCATCCACCACCACTGTCTCCAGACCGGTCCGCCGCACCACGACTTGAGATGTCTTCTCCCGCGAAGCCCGCCGTGCTTTCTGTTCGGGAAGTAACCCGATCTCCGGCAATCCGAAGCCTGTCATGTTTCGCTGCCGCAGAGATTCTCCTCATCGCCTCACAAGGTTTTCTTCCTGCCCTTCGTGTGACTCCAGCTCACCGAAGTCACAGCCGTCATCTCCGTCCTCATGACGTCGAGCGACCGCCTGGAACTATCTACACCACTGCAGCTTCCTGACCATCATCACATCTTACAGCGCACCATCACTGTCTGCTCTTCCGTCTACGCCCCTGGCTCTTTGACTATCGCTACGTAGCACAATAAAGACGACTCACATTACATCAACTGACGACTTTCATTTCTCACGCCCCGTCTCTACCGATACGGACCGCTCCCTCAGATATGTATGGCGACGGTGCCGCAAAAGTGCGTTTTTGGTTCCAACGTTTTCGTTCTGGAAATTTCGACCTGCAGAACAAGCCCCGTGGACGGCCGGAGACCAAAGTTGATAACGAAGAATTGAAGGCTATTGTGGAAGCGGATCCATCGCAAACCATCGAGTTAGCTGCAGGCTGCGGTGTTAGTGATAAAACTGTTTTAATCCACTTGTAGCAAATTAGGAAGGTGAAAAGCTTGAAAGGTGGATACCTCACGAATTGAGTAAAAGCAAATCAACAAACCGCTAGACCACACACTGCGCAACAGACGGCTACAAAATTAGAGGAGCTTCAATTGGAATATCTAAGACATCCACCGTACTCTCCGGACCTTGCCCTAACAGATTACCGTTTTTTTCGAAATTTGGATAACTTCTTGCAAGGGAAAAAATTCAACTCCAATGGGGCAGTCCAAACCGCCTTCAAAGATTTTATTGATTCCCGTCCGAATGGTTTTTTTAGTAAAGGGATCGATGAACTACCTATGAGATGGCAAAAGTGCATAGATAGCAATGGTACATACTTTGATTAAATAAATATATTATACTAAAAAAACGACTTTATGTTCCTCCCATACAAAATGCCAATTTCATATGTAAGGACCTAATATATAACTTATTACAATCACTACATCTTATATTACTTTATTTCTAAACACAATTGTAATGTCAGATATCCTTTTTCTTTCTTTATTTTTCTCCTTTCTTTTTTTATCTCCTCTTCATTCTGCTACATTCCTTCTATTATATATTTCATATACATAAAACTATAAATGCATTTTATATGATGTATACGATTTTTTTCTTTGTTTACTGTTAATTATCTATTATTTGAAAAAAAAAAAATTATATATTGTTTAACCTTAAATAAAAATTGTTATCTACATCCGTTGTCTCCGCCTTCTTAACACGAGCTTTGCTCAAAAAAAAGTTGTAAGACATATTAAATAATATATTTTTAAAAAACTTTATAGAAAACATAATAACATGAAATTTTTGTAACATTTATTAAATAAATAAAATTAAAAAATGTCCGTCTCAAATGAGCAGCACGTTTAGGGTCTACACATATTCAGACAAATTGGTTTACTTCAGGTTCACTAAAAATAAAAATAAAATAAACCAAAAATTTAACAAAACAAAAAAACTACTTAAAAAAATTCACTAAAAAGTAAAAAAATTATTTCGTATTCTTTTACAACTTAATAATCAACTTACTTTTTATACTCGTCAATATGTAGGTACAATTGTTATTTTTGGAGTCGGTGTCAGGTACCCGGCCCGGCGCGCGGCGTGTTCACTTGACAGCTCCCCTCCTGCCGCGGCCCCGCTCTCGCCTCGTCAAGTCGCGCGTGCGACACAAGCACATCTCACCTTTAACTACGTATGTAGTTACAAACCTTCCTTTTCTGACACTGACTCCAAAAATAACAATCGTACCTTCATATTGATGAGTAGAAAAAGTAAGTTGATTATTAAGTTGTAGAAGAACACGAAATATTTTTTTTACTTTTTAGTGCGTTTTTTTAAGTCTTTTTTTTTGTTTTGTTAATTTTTTTGTTTATTTGCTTAAAGATGCATTGGTTAATAACGCTCTCACTGAATGTTTTAAGGAATTTCGTAAAATTGACGGAGATACAACATTTTATATGAAACCGTTTGTTTGTTGAATTCAGCAAAATTTCAAACGCGTTTTTCTCGAAACTGCGTTTTTCTCGAAACCACGTTTTTCAATCTGGTTGACAACATATTAGAAAAACTACACATCCGATTTGCGTACACGTAATAGTGAACGGTTCGAAAATCCAGTCACTATGGCACCACTCGGTTACTGGATTTTTTATGAACGATAAAAGTTTTCCATAAAAAATCGAAACTAAAATTCGCTGGTCCGCCATTTTTTTCTTTCTTTTTGATATCAAAATTCCAATACGTGGTGCTATAGACACTGCATTTTCTAACAGTTTAAGACTTGGCGCATACAAGTTATATTTACAGTTTTTTTTAATATATTTTGTCAACCAGGATGAAATAGTATATTAAAATATAAGTGGATAAACAGGTCTTTAAAACACGCGCAATTTTTCGAGCACGACGGCGTAGCGCGGTTAATACCTGAAAAATCCAAAGACGTTTATAAAAAAAGAATATGAAAGGTTCATAACATGGCTGGAGGGGCAAAACGTAGTAGATGTAGATGAACGAGTTGTGCTTGCTTACCTTCAGAAAATGTCGGAACAGTACAAAGCATCGACTATGTGGGCCATACATTCGAAATTGCAATGTCTGTTAACGGCCCTCGGTATTAAAATGTTTCCAGCTCGAATTCGAATGTCGAACTCGTAGCTCATGCAGCTGGCTGGTGCGTTCCATTCAAAACCAAGACACTCGCAGAACAAAACAAATTATTATTAATTCAAGATATTATGATTTCGAAAATTATGTTAAAATATATTTTACAATGTGATGTAATATAGCGATAGCTTGATTCATGGAGGAGGTTCTCAAAACATTTAATATAACTTTTTATTTGGAATTTTTTTGATACTTACATAGATGAAAAAGGTACACATAGTAAAAGGTACATATAGTAATACGTAAATAAAAAGTGACAAAAGGCTTGGCCTTTGTTCCAGCCTGGTTTCGCAGTGCGGCGGGGCACCGTTAATACTAAATTGTCTAGTTTGATTTGAGGTCACGGGTTCAAAAGCCGGCGAGGACAAAATAAATTTAATTTACATGAGTATATCATATTGTAGAATTAAAATAAAATATATATAGGTACATATAATGAATCTGTACTTCGTTCCAAAGTCGAAGATACATTCAGTATCGCCCTGGTGAGAGACTATAATTCAGAATTGAAAGTTGCTTGAGAACGGCGTAGTTATGTTTAGTGACTAGATCTGAATAACCAGAAACTTTCCAACCCTCCTCTTCCCTATCTCTAAAAATCTGGACTACATGCATTAGGAATATAAATTAAATTTCTTCCGAAGACACGTCAATGAAATAAAATGTTATTGATTTCTTCGAAACAATTCCTTCTTACATGTTTTGGTTTTAGCTAAAACCAATTTTACTTTACTTCTTTTCGCTATTATGCACTTTTCTAAATACTCAGGATTTCTAATAGGCATGCAGCGATTATGTCGAGGATCAATTAATTCGGGTAGCATGCAAAAATTGTAAATATTAGTCTGCCAAAATTCATCAGCACGTAAAATTTTTTCGATTTTCATTCTAAGTTCAGTCTATACAACAAACATACAAATATCTTTTTTTGTTAAATGTAATTGGCCCTGAACCTAGTAAAACTAATCGTGAGATGTATTTACCAGCATTTCTCCATTTTTGTTTAGTTTCCAAAGGGTAATTTTTTTTGGATTTTACTGCTTCATGTATGAGCATGCTGCGTGCTGCAAAAGGACATATAATTTCAATCACGGTGTCTTCAGAAGAAATTCCATCTAGGGTCGCACCCATATACGGATACTCTTCATCTATGAAAAGACCACACTTTTCTATGGTAATGCGTTTTAGTTCTGCAAGCTACTTCAGGACATCGTATTCATGTTGTTGTCCGTGTCGAATTGAAGGAATATTTGGTAACGATTGCTGGTACAGTATATTTTTGACTAATAGAGCGCAACTGATATTTCGCCCCCGTTTGCACACTTTTCCAAACCACGATACCGTAATCATATTGCGGCACATCTCGATCCACTTTCCACTAGATGCTTGAAGTACTGTCGCCCTTTCAATTGCTTGCCTATCATTGGCTATGGTAAAAAGCCTTTCTAAAAAATTATCTTTATCTGCCTCATACGATGCTTGGTCCCTATCAAGTTTTTCTGCATTGGGACCATAATGCTGATCTTTTGCTGGAACGAGCTGCAGGGTTTTTCTTTTCTTTTTACTTAATTTGAAAGGCGGGAATGGGTACCGCCGCCCCGGGAATCTTTATTGGATAACCAACACCTCTGCCATAGGTCACCCCAAGTGGTTCGCTACGTTTGGTGATTTAGCAGGGGTGCCCGGGTTCATAGGGTTAGGTTTGTCTAGGTCCTGGACAGGATGACCAGGACACACTGAACCTCAGATTCCTACCCACCCCTTAAACCTTTTTCCTTCCCAGAACTCTCCTCTCCTTCCTTTCCTTAAAAAAACCTCCACACAGCATCCCAAAAGATGACATAGGCCCTGAGGGAAATTATTTTCCTCAGGGCCTCCTGTGTGGAGCTCATGTAAAAAAAAACTTAAAACTTGTTGATTATTTTTCTCCAATCTTTTTAATTCTAATTGCTTTATGATTTTTCCGGGACTATTACCGGTTGCAAATTTAAGCGAAGAATAGTGTGGACGATCCACACTTTTATATTTTAAAAATATCAAATTGTTTATTACCAGAAACCCGAAAAAATGTTAACAATAAATTAATTCTTAATAATACTAGTTCACACTACGCAGCTTCAACGGAAACTCACAGATGAGAAAGGCGGCACGCTATTATAGTCTCTACGCGCAACGCATAGAGTGTAATATTGTTGAAACGTCGCATGGAAGTATTATAATTACGCGGAATTTCGAACTTTGAAAAAAGATTGACACGACGGACCGTATGAAGCGTGCGTTCACGGCCACCTCTTAGAGCCGAATGAGTAGGAGAATTATTAGATGTTCATTATATAGTATTTAAAGAAAATAAATAGTTAATAAAAACATATATCTCGACAGAAAAATGTATTTATGATAGCTTAGCGTGGCTACATTATCGATATTTTGACGATTAATAACTTAGATTGTCGTTTGAATCTGAGAATTCACGATACTCCATACAACGATTGAGATCGCTAGTAAGGAAGGCCCTTAAGGATAAATAAAGGGGTTGATTTAAAATCATTTGTGAAAGTGCATGCATTCATGAAGGCAATTAGCAAGGATGACGTTGCTAAGAAGGCTTATGTATTCAAAGAAGATGATTTGCGGAAGTTTTTCACGGAAGCACCGGACATTACGTACTTATTTTTGAAGGTGGTAGCCATTTGCGGAATCTTTGGCTCTTGCAGAAGATGTGAATTGTGCGATTTACGCTTATATGATATCAAAGAAGAAGGAAGTGTATTGCTTATTACCATCCGACCATCTAAAACAGTGAAGGCTCGACGTTTTACTGTTGCCGAGAGTGGTGCAATTAATTATGTGCGTTTGATGAAGCAATATTTATCATTGCGACCCCAAAATGTAAGTACAGACAGGGTTTTCTTACGGTGTGATAAGGGTAAGTGCACCAACCAAGTGGTTGGTATTAACACATTTGGATCATGCCCCTTACAAATCGCACGCTATCTTAAATTAAACGATCCTGAGAAATATGCAGGACATGCGTTTCGACGTACATCCGCTACCATTATGGCAAATAGTGGCATGACAATTGATCAAATCCAACGACAAGTAGGATGGAAATCGGCAGCTGTGGCGACTGGTTACGTGGAAGAGAGCATTAGCAATAAGAAGAATGTTTCAAACATTATTGGAACTGCCATTAATGGAAGTGCAGCCTCATTGACTTCCGAGAATACTATTAATTTGAACAGCATTTCCTCCGATTTAAAAAACGGAGGTATTAATATTTCAAATAATACCAACTGCTCTTTTCACATCCATTTAAATAATTAGAATGTAAACGATGTAAAAAAGAATGTAAACTTTGAATAAAATTTTTGAAACATTTGTAATGTTTTATTTGACGTTTAAAATATTCCTGTCAGATTTATAGTTAAAAGTTGACAAGACAGAAAAGAAAAGTTGATTTAGACTTCATATTTTGTTGATTTGTTGATATTGCCATGGTAACTTCAAAGTTTTGCTGAGGGATAATTTAACCTGCAAACTGTTTCAAATTGTTTTACATAAAATGCTGTATTTCCTTCAATTTTGAGAATTTCTTGAAAACCTTTGGTAAGAGCATTCGTAAAAACGCATTTTTCAGAAAATGAAATTAAAAAAAATACAAAAAAAAATTACAGTGTCTTGGCCTTATTTAGGATTTGATCAAGGGAACATGGAGGCCTTTTTATTTTATTTCTATTCTTTTACACGGTAATAATAATAACATATTTTAATGACAATAACATTCAATAACAAAGTTAACAATATAAGGTAATAAAGTTAATATTTATAAAAAATAAATGAAGACAATATAAGCGAAACTCAATCGAAAATCTGGAACCAGAAAAATCAGAAAAACATATTGACTCGAGTCCCAGAGGTGTCAATATTTCCAGATTTTCGATTGAGTTTTGCTTATATTGTCTTCATTTATTTAAATATTACAATTTGAGGTGTTACTCATAAAGTTAAAAATAAAAATATAATATTTATAAGTTTATAACAATAAAATAAGAATAATGTTACACTAATTGATGTCATTAGAGCCGTATCTAATAGGAGAAAAAATAATTTGTATGTAAGAACGGTTATATAAAAGTAGCAAAATATAGTATATTTTAAGTTGTGCGTAGCCTGCCTCACTAGGCGAAACTGTATTGAGACAGATTTCTTAGTACATTTCTCGCATTTTGTCTATGTTTTACTTATAAATCTATCTTCTTCTTCTATCTATCTATCTATCTATATAAATAAAAATGAATCGCCGAAATGTATGTACGCGCATAACTTCCGAACGATTGTACCAAATTGAAAAATTCTTTTTTTTTGTGTTCGTTATTATCAGGACAAGGTTTGTATAAAACTACTGGTAAGCTCTGGCATTGAAATTTGGAAAAAAAATTGCGATAGGTGGCACGCGAACTGTGAAATGAATGTACTGGGACTGAATGTATGGAATGCGTGAAGGGGGAGGGGGGAGGTAAACTCGGGTAGGAAGTTCGCGAGAGAGGGGGGGAGGCGGGGAGGGGAACCAGGGAGAGGGGAGGGGAACCTGGGAAGGGGAAGGGGAACCAGGGAGGGGGTTCGCGGGAGAGGGGGAGGGGATCCCGAGAGAGGGGAGGGGAACCTGGGACGGGGGAGGAAAACTCGGGAGGGGGGTTCGCAGGACTGGGGAAGAGGGGAATGGAGTGGGGAGAGGGAAGGTGGAGAAGATGGAGTGGGATCGCGAGAGGGGAAGTGGACGCGGGAGACAATTTTTTTTTGTGTATTTTCTTTTAATTTGACATCAAAAAATACCTAAAACCCCAAATTTTCACCCTCCTACCCCCACCCACCTATTTTTAATCCCGATTTTAGTATTTTTGTATGAACAAATTTAACCGTCGTTCGTATTTCAAACAGAACGAAATTATTTATGTTGTTGAATGACAGATGGCGCTACGTCCGCTTTATCGAACTTTCATCCACACATGCGCAAGTCATTCACGAGAAACGTCGCGTCATTTTGACATTTCATTCGGCATTTCGGCGCTCCATTCCTCTTCCGTGTCATTGATCCCATCCCCACACACTTACAATACATTCGTTATTTATTATTTAACAACCAAAATATTCAGTGGAAATAATGTATATCGCAGAACAACGTTTGCCGGGTCAGCTGGTAAATGTATAATATAGGTTCCTTTGCAGCAATACTTTATTTTAGATTATGGGATTAGTATGGGTGAATGATGTTGGTGACACTGATGGTCCATGGCCCATCTCCCTGGTTTCTATAGTGCATGGTATCAGTGGCGAAGTTATCTTAATGAGGTTAGACAATGGAGTGAGATCACTCTGCGGCCACGCGGCTCACCGCCCCGGGGTCGAAGTTCGCCGCGGAGATACCGATTCGCCAGGGTCATCGGTATTTCGACAAGTGATAGCACACTTAAATAATGAATTGGGCCCAGTGTGTGAATCACGAAGTGGTTCGCAACAAGGCGAACCAAAACATGAAATCACTTTTTTTGATTAATCTTTACTACGAATCGGTTTATATCAAGAATACTAAAATATATGAATTGCATAAATTAAAGAATATTCTGTCGTTTCGCTTGAGTATAATTTAAATAAAATATTGTTAATTAATTTTTAAAAATTATAAGCGTAAGCTACTAAAAATGTATTTTTTCATGAACATATAACAGGAAAAGCCACAGGGCAGATCCGGCAGATCCGGTAGATCTACCGGATCACACATCTACCGGATCTGCCGAAACAATTTTTGTTTTTAAATACATATTTCATTTTCGTTATTTGTTATTGGGTTGCTCCTTCTTTAGCCAACGTTTCGGACATGGACAGGGCAGATCCGGCAGATCCGGTAGATGTGTGATCCGGTAGATCTGCCCTGATGATGGACACTGCAACGATGTCCGAAACGTTGGCTAAAGAAGGAAGTAGCGCAACACGGCGTAACACCCCAAAAACAAATAACGAAAATGAAATATTATTTAAAAACAAAAATTGTTTCGTAAAATACGAAAATAGAGTTAGCAAAACGACTAATAATGTGTTTCAAGTTCCCCAAATCAAAACCAAATTAATGCAAACGCATGGCAGTTTTATTGGTCCTCGTACATTTAATTTTCTACCAAAATACATTCAAATGACAGAAAAAATATCACTTTACATAAAAGAATTAAAAATATGGCTAAATGAAGCAGATGTTGAAACACTTTTTTTATAAATACTATGAAAACCTTCATGATTCACTTTTACAATTCTACTGTAACTTCAAGACTTACTTAACTTATCTTCTTGAAAGCGTAACAAAAAATCAATTAAATTGTATGTGTCACCATATTTTTAAACTTTCACATTGAAAATTACATTTTTTTTTCTTGTACCGCCAACTTATTGGTGTAATTTAGCACTTAAGTTAATATTACCCACGCACAGGCAGTGCCTTAGTGGGTTCCCATTTTCTGCTTTTGTCTTATATATTTTTTTTTTACTTTTTTAAGGTTATTTTACTTGTCTTGTTTTTTTAATTGTTTATCTTGTGTTATGTTAAATATATTTAAAAAATGTGTAAAAATTTCTTTTGAAATGTATAATGGGAAAAAATAAAAGAAAAAAATAAATAAAATAAAAAATCATAAAATAAAAACAAATATTGAAATACAATAAGATACTTCGCTTAACACATACTTCTGTCAATCAATTTTACAATTCGGCATTATAGGATGTGGCGGTACATGTACAAATCAA
This sequence comes from Limnephilus rhombicus, assembly GCA_929108145.2. Taxonomy (NCBI): domain Eukaryota; kingdom Metazoa; phylum Arthropoda; class Insecta; order Trichoptera; family Limnephilidae; genus Limnephilus; species Limnephilus rhombicus. The sequence goes on along the minus strand of OV815299.1, from coordinate 27,518,809 downwards.
ACACTAACAATTTACATATCACGAAAACTAATAATGACAGGAAAAGCCACAGGACGTGACTCAATAGCTCTTGAGCACATTAAGTATGCTGGAACAGCGATTTATATTATCCTAGCAAAACTATTTTCAAATAGTGTACGTTACAGGCACATCCCGAATGAAATGACGAAAACGGTAATTACTCCCATAATTAAATCAACAAATCTTGATCCATCCGTGATCAATAACTACCGACCAATTTCACTCTCAACCACAGTGGCAAGATTATTTGAAAAAAATTTATCTGCTGTCGTAATAGATCAGCTAAAAACAGAAGATAACCAGTTCGGATCCAAACCTGCACTGTCAACATCTATGGCAATATATTCTCTAAAAGAAACCAATTATAAACTAAGAAAAACGCCAATCTATACCTGCTTTCTAGATTTAAGCAAAGCATTTGACCGTGTATGTCATAATAAACTGTGGGAAAAACTAAGGAAAAGAGCAGTTTCAGAAGATGTAATAGCTATTTTTTTCAATTTGGCACACGCAACAAGAAAATATTGTGAAATGGTCTGGGGAATTTTCCAACCCATTCTTTTTGAAAAGTGGCGTAAGGCAAGGAGGAAGCATGTCTCCGGTTCTATTCAATCTATATACCGATGAACTTATTCAAAGACTTAATGCCACGAAAATAGACTGCCATTTAAATCGAGTGTGTGTAAATAACATTAATTACGCAGATGACATGGTTCTTCTTGCACCGTCACTAAGCGCATTAGAGAAATTACTAAAAATTTGTGAAGACTTTGCAAAAAACCATAACCTTTTGTATAATACCACCAAGTCAATAGTTATGGTTTTTAAACCGAAAAACGAAATCGTCCAAACACCCTCAGTATGGCTAGATGAAAGGAAAATGAATGTTAATCATATGTTAAATACCTGAGACATGTCATCACAGACTACCTTAAGGATATCGAGGACATGGAAAGGCAGAGAAGAGCAACATCAGTTAGAGCGGGTATGCTGTCAAGACGTTTTTACCCCTGCAGTCCCAAAGTAAAAAGAATACTGTTCAACGCTTTCTGTACCTCGCTGTACACATCAGAACTGTGGGTTGACTACACTGCAACCCAATGGCATAAGTTAAAGGTTGCTTACGATAACGCCTATCGCCAACTTTTCCGCCTACCGAGATACTGCAGTGCTACGGAAATGTTCCTGGAGGGACGAGTACATACTTTCCGTGCACTTCTCCGCCACCGCATGGGAAGTTTATGGCGCAGACTGCGCCATTCGAAGAATGCGATCATTACCGCCATGACTGCCTGGATGGAATCTCCCCTGATGACCCTCTGGAGACGGGAGACGATGAAATACCCTCCGTAAACGGCTATTTACGTTCATTTTAGTGTTTGATATATACATAGTTTTTTTTTCAGTTTCATTTTTCATGCTTATTCGTTTATTTTATTTAATTTATGTGTTGTTATTTACTTTTTACCTTAACTTATCATATATCTTTTTTTGTTATTTTAAAATATGGAATGTATTGCATTGCACTTCCCCTGCATACATTCCTTCAACTTATTATTATTATTATTATTAATAAAAAATATATTCGTCAGAACATTCATTCAAAAAATTTAAGGTCAGCAAATTATAATTTTGTGCATTATACTTCTACCATGTAACATTACAAATTTATAAAGATAATATTCGAAATAAAGTTGCACCTTTTAAACATAACAGAAATCTTAGACAAAAGTCAATACTTCCTACTGCAAAGGGTAAAAAAAACAATAGGACAGTTAAACCATAAATACCTCGGAGAAAATTTTTTAAATTTATTACCAGAAAAATTTAGAAACGTGATTTCCAATATAAAAGAATTTAAAACTCACCTTAAAAATTATACTGAAAACTTCAACTAAATCAGGTCAAATGAAACCAATATAATTTATTTATTTATAATAATTTATAATTTCTCACCAAACATGTGTTCTTATTTTTTTTTACATACAAAAATATTAACCTCACTAGGACTAACAGCCTGTATTGAGGTTAACAAAACACTAAAATATTATATGCAGAAAGTAAAAAATAACAATATTATATTGGTGACCAGATGGGTAATTTGTAACAATATAGACCATAAAACAAATCCTTAATTACTATACCCACCAAGAAACAAAGGTAGTTCAAAACAACTAGGGTGACACTCCGATTTTGAAAAATGGAACCCAAATAAAATCTAGTTATTTAAAAAAAAATCTTATTATTTAAAAACCAAATATTATTTAAAAAAATCTTATTATTTTAAAATAAAAAGTCTTATTATTTTAAAAAGGCCAAGGATGAAAAAATGGTCTGCCAATCCTCTGACAACACAAAAAACTTAACATTTTTTCAAATTTAGCTAATGAATTGGAAGACTTAATGTAATATTAAACATTAAAGGCAGAATATTAAACATAAGTGGAGCCTGATGTAAATAGTTTCTTTGGCCAAAAAAAGATGTTTTAGTACTTATTGCAACAAAGTTCATTGTTGATAATAACACCCCCCCTCCCCTTCCCCCCCATAAACACAAGCCTTGCTTATTTATGAGGGTACATCAAGTTCATCTTTTGTGTAATATATTACTGTATAAAATTTATTTATAATTTATGTATCTTTTTGTAACTAATAAAAATAACAAAATAAAATTTTGAATTTATGTTTGGAATAAGTCTGTTTAGCAAGACAATCTTGGAATAATCGTGTTTACAACCAACTCACCCCTCATACCCTTTTCCTTGCCAGAACTTCCTCTCTTTCTTTTCCCTAAAAAGACCCTTTGTACAGCATCCCCAAAGATGATCTAGACCCGGAGGATTTTTTTTCTGTGTGGAGCCAATGTAAAAAAAACACTGGCGGCTCGTGTTAAACGGGAATTTAAACCTTAACGCTATCTACATAAGGAGTATTATTGTTAATCTCGAATTTTATACGACGTGGTACATCGCCTAAAACTTCTAAATAATTTAAATTATCTATCCCTGCGTGCTTATTACTTACGGCAGTAAGCCCTCAAACAGAAGAAGGAGAGATATGTTAAACGAATGTTAGAGGGAGCGCGCTAATATCAAAAATGATAATATTTAAGGGTAAATTGTGAAATTTTTTAACAAAACACCTCTCGTTTGATATAGAGGGAAAATCTCGAGGGCAATGTCTAAAATAGCATTTAAAGAAGCACTGTGAATTTTCACATCCGTATACTTGTAAAATAACAGAAAAAACGTGTTTATTTTGCAATTTTTTTCTATCGAGCGAATTTCATATAATTAATAATTACCATTTCGGCGTGGGGAATGTACAGATATTATCTTCAAGAAAAATATATATTTTTTAAGAGCATTAAAACTTAGTGTTTTTTTTACATTAGCTCCACGCAGGATCAGATCTTTGCGCATTCGCATCTCGACGCATTAGATCTTTGGGGATGCTGTGTGAAGGGTCTTTTTAGGAAAGAAAGGAGAGGAAGTTCTGGGAAGGAAAAGGGTATTAGGAGTGGGCAGGAAAGTGGAGGTAAATGAGTCCAGGAGTGACGTACGTATGAATCCATCCCTCCCACTGCGGTGCATGAGTATGGCAGTCAGAGCGACTCCCTCAACCATTCTCTCCCGATCCAGCCTGCCATGCAGCTGACCAGGGCAAACCTCACCCCACGAACCCGGGTACCCCTGCTAAGTCAACAAGCGTAGCGAAGGTGTTGGTTATCCAATAAATGCTTCCTGGGGCGGCAGTACCTACACCCGCCTCCCAAATTGGCAAATTAAGGAAAATACGTAAGAATGCGGGAAGCCGGATTAAGAACAAGCTTCCGATTTCATTGGGGATTGGGAATATCCCAAGATAAGAGTTTTGTGATAATTTTTTTATTATATAAAAATGTCTTAAATAATATAATTTTTTTACATTTTTCACGCCTACCGAGAACTTAAATGTTTTGATTGCGTTACTTGTAGATATGGAAATCCCGCCTCGTCGACAGTCGGCGCAAATGAAACAATTCATAGCTGGTAATAAACTAATGTGATCAACAAAACACATTTATTTATTTATTTACTAACTCTATCGAATACTGGAACACCGTAATCAGCAGATTGTTTCAAACAATGATATCTGAAAATCTGGGAACAATGTCAGCTGAATTTGGACACAATGTAAGGTATATATTTTTTTCTTTTTTAAGAAGTTAGTATTAATTATTATTTTGCTTTTTTACTATTTATTTGCAAGTTGGTGTTACTATAAGAAAATACAAGTGTGTAGTTTACATCCGGTAGAAGTGAAACCTTCAGAAAACTTAAATAAGCAAGACTGGGGAGGCCTCGAATCACCGCACAAAGACGGGACCAATTATTCTTTCTCATTCTTTTGCAGGATAAGTCCTTCAGATGTTTTATCATTTTTTATCCCTTTTAGTGTCGCTTTTTCGTTTCATCGAAGTTCAAATCACTATGGTGCTAAAGAAGTTTTTACTTCAATAACGGGTCAGTTGGCATCCCCACGTTGGGCGCCAAATGTCACGTAATGAATCGAGCGCATGAAACACTTCGGATATTGTGGAAGTGGGTTCTGTTAATCTGAAAAGGGGTTATTCAAATCCACATTTGTCCACAATTCTTATTAATAAAATAATGGTTAATTTAAACCATTTTAATAAGACAATGGCTAACCGATAAAATCTTCATCCTCAATTAAGTACTCTTACATAAATATCTAATGGCCACATATATAGTGTGAAAACACATGACGAGAGAAAAGGAGAGTTTCACCAAAGAACGAATTCGCAATGAAGTATTCGTATGAAGGGGCATCGACGAATGGCAGGTCCAACAACCTCGTGTAGCTTCGACTGCTTCCAAAATCAGACACCCTGAAAACAAAGGTTCTGTCATAAACTTAAAACTCACCTTTTCAGACAGTCGTATCCATTAACTCAAAAACCTTTCACCTTCACCCTCAATGCCCGCGACATTGTAAATAACTAAATTGTAAAAAAAAAAAAATAATATTAAAAAATTAAATTTAAAAAAACTTAATTGTAAGCACTTATTATAAGCGATAATTATCAGCCTGAAACACTCATCTCATTGTTCAATGAAATACTAGTACATATTGAATCATTTGGCGGGTATAAGTAAGCCGCCACAGCTCAATTGAAAGGCACGGGTTCATGTCCCGTTGGCGTCATGTATCTTTTCTCGAAAGATTTTTTAACGTGGATGAGTGTTTCAGGCTGATAATTATTGCTTATAATAAGTGTTACCCTTTGTGCTATGTATAAAAATCTTGTCTTTTATCTTAAACGTTAGTTTAACAATTAAAAATAATAATTAATATTTGACAAGTTTAAGTATTTCCCCAATAAATGAAAACATAATTTGTCTCGACGCCACCTAGCGAGGGATTTAACACTAACAGTGTCTCTCTCGCAAAAATAAAGTTGGTTGTTTTCAGGTGGAAAAAAATAACAAGCAGTAATTGTTGAATGAAACACTAGTATATATTGAATCATTTGACGGGTATAAGATAAGCCGCCATAGCTCAATTGGGAGAGCAGCTGACCGGCAATCAGAAGGGCACGGGTTCATGTCCCGTTGGCGTCATGTATCTTTTCTCGGAAGATTTTTCAATGTGGATGAGTGTTTCAGGCTGATAATTAGTGCTTATAATAATTGTTACCCTTTGTGCTATGCATAAAAATCTTGTCTTAAACGTTAGTTTAACAATTAAAAATAATAATTAATTGTAAGCGTTTTTAAAGGTCATTTCATGAACATTCTCTAGCCCTAAAGAGTCTTAAACTCTCCAGCCTCTCAAAATAAATATCAATTCTACTTTTGTCACTAATCTTTTCATAAATGCAATACTAATAATGATGGGGTTAGCAAATGTAAAATCGTGCAATGTCCAGTGTTTTAAATAGAATGTCCTCCGCGTGCAAAGCCGTATCTTCTCCAAGCATAAACTTTCTAATTGAAGTGTGTTTATCGGAAGTGACCTGCTAGGTAAGTATGTTTCTGTATCTATTTATAAATAGTAAAATTAGGGAGAAACTAAGATTTCTTAATAAATTGTACAGCGCCCTTGAGGTGATTTTTCACAAAAACGGCGCATGACCCTACAGCCAGGTGATAAGGAATTAGGAGGTCCCACAACAACTCAACTTCCTCTCTACCTCCAAGAGTTCGGGCATGAGTAGGTAGATTTGATAATCTCGAATCAGTCTATTCTGCGATCCGATATTTCAAAAATTAGCACGAGCCGGAAAGCTTTCATCCGACACTATTCAACCACGATTAAAAGGGAAAAAAACCTCATTTGTGTATTACACAAAATTGAAAATCGACCCGAATGCAATAGCGACAGGCAACGCGAAAATCAAAACAGTCGACAAAATAACATCACAATAAAAAAAAATCGAATGGACTATATCCAAAACAATTCACGATTAAGCCATGCGAAATAATACAAAATGATGTGTTTTTGTTTTGAAAATTTGATCGCTTTTAAATATTAAACACATATTGACCTTGGAAATTATTAATCGAGTATTTGTGTAACAAACCTTTTTGTTAGTCTGGAAATAAATAATGTATCAGGCCTATAAAAAATACTTTCAAGTGTCAAAATCTCCTACTAATGAATCCATTTTTGGATAAAGTTTTATTATATAATGTGGCAAATTAAATTATTTAAAAAATAATCGGAAAACATTTTATTAGTTGTGCCTGAATTTCACAAAATAAAACTAAACAATGTAATTTCGCGCTGCTTGTTTCGGCATCAAAATGGGCGACGTTCAACGAATTTGGAATTGAGAATTAAACCTAATGCCGTCCGCATAAAGACTATGCGCAGTTTGTATCATATATCCTTCTTATTATAATAAAAAATGATTAAGAAAGGAGTTAATGTTTTTACAAGCCTTTACGAAATAAACCCTCAAATACCTTCTCCAACCTTTCCAAAAAAGACTTCTCGAGTATTTTTAAATCCCACCCAAAAAGGGGCGGGGATTCCGATTTCGAATTTTTCAAGGACTAGTGGATCGCGATGCGCTTTTACGCAAACTTACAAGTTTAATTACCCCAAAAATAACTAGTCTTCCATCACAACGCTAAATCACGTCGGTCACCAGGTTGGCCTCCTCTTACCAAGCAAAATGATAAATAAATACTTATTAGTACTTTGCGAAAAAATAATTAAATATTTATTTGTGCTTTACAATACCAATGAAAACGTATGTCGAAGAACGTATTAGATAAAAGCTTAGTATTTAGAACTCTTTGATCAAATGAATTAACCGGTGACTCGACAATTGGTCCGGCCACAGTTGGTCCGGCGACAGTTGTTCCAGCCGACAGTTCGTCCGGCCGATATTTGGTCCGGCGACAATTGGTCCGTCCGAAAGTTTAAAAGATGTTTTCTTCAAGTAAGTATGCAAAGAGGATATACGGCCGTACAACCAAAGTCAATATACTTATATCTGAAGGCATCTTGAGCGTTGAGTGAAAATCCGCTGTAAAAATATTTTTACTAATAATTTCGACTCTCCGAAGTAGCATGCGGCAATCACAAAATACGACATACTTATACGTGCAGTCGGCTTAGCAACAAAACGCTAAAGATTCCTACTTGCATATAATATAACTGCAATGACCGTGGCCGGTTATCTACATTACTTTCTGGACTCCGTTGTGTGGATCCAGATTCCTCTTGATTGAGATCTCAGTTCAGGGTGATTGCAATAATAAGTCTAGGTAGACTATTGATATTTATTCCGAGATTAGTAACAATGGTGCTTCGTAGGAAGTCTGACGGCAAATAGGACGAATGGACAACATTCACAACCTTTTATACGTTACTCATGCTGTCTCACTCATACACGCATGTCTCTTTTATACCGCAAGACATACGTTCACCACATCCCTCCACACTTAAATCCGAAGACAGTTACACAGCATGATGATTATAATAATATTTACAATACATACATTATATTATTTACAATACATTATCATGTTGAGTCGAGAGCTGAGTCCTGTCTTCATTGACTCATCTGTGTGTCCGAGGTTGTAATCGGTCTTTCCAGTTTCCCGACGTGGAAGCCACCGGTTCACTGGAGCTGGAAGTAAAAGGAGAAGCACCCATTAGATTGTCATCCGGCACAAGGCTGGAGACATCGTAGTCACCATACGACTGTCTCCTTGTCTCAGACGCGATAGAATTATCATGGTCATTATCCCTAGCTACACAAAGCTTTGACAACTGATCCGAAATCTCTTTTCCAGTACATAATTTTACCATTCAAATTTACCTCAATTAAATAAACCTTTTTACCTAATTGTTTGTGTACTTTCCCTGGTACCCATTTATCCTTATTTTGATCCTTAAAATCCCTTACCATTACATTTTGATCAATTGAAAACCCCTTAGATTGTTTATTATTTCTCTTGTAATAATATATCTGATTTTGCTAACATTTAGACATTTTATTTTTAGTTTCTATTTTATTTATTTATCTATTTATTGTGAAAAACAGTTAACATATATATCCAATTACATTTCACAGTTTTTAGTTAATAGTGTAATACATTAATTATATAGGTACATTAATAATGACAGGTGCTAAAGAATACCTTTATTTCGCTCTTGAAATGATTGTAGTTCGATTGAAAAATGTCAATTTCAGAAGAAAGGTTTAATAGTGAGGTCATTCTCCCCAGAGGCATAACCATTGGTAGGTTGGTCCTGCCTCTAGGAAAAGTAAAAAGTCTGCGTTGCCTTGCTCTGGTGAAGTTATCGGGGACATAAAGTGAAATGCTTTCCAGGACATCAGGATTACAAATGTGCCCGTTTAGCAGCTTGTGTGCTACTAGTATCATTGCAATTTTTCTCCTAACGTCGAGACGATTTAGTCCCAGCATTCCCGCGAGAAAATCAGAGGGATACAACAAACGGTAGTTAGTACCTAAACTCTCGCATGTACAGGTACCGCATGAATTTTTTTTGCACCATTTCAACATCATTTGCGTATAGGGCATCTTCGGGTCCCCATATTACTGATCCACTTTCGAGAATGCTGCGAACCAGAGTGAAGTAGAGCATTTTTATGACTGCTGTGTTGGAAAAAGATTTTGCGTTGCAGATTACAAAGCCTAGCATTCGCATCGCAGAGTTGCACACCGAATCGATATGAGAACGGAATGTCAGGCGTGTGTCAAAAGTGATTCCTAAATCCCTCATTTGTGAAATATGTTTTAACGAGGTACCAGACATTTTGTAGTTATAATATAGAGTACTCCTAGCCCTTGATTCATTTTGATTCTATTGTGTTTATCTCTCCCCCCTCTCGGTACGAAATTATTTAAATTTGACCTTAATTTCCTTCCAAACATTTCATTTGTCGGATTGCAGAATTTTGGTTCCGCATTCCCATTTAATTTTAAATGCACTTTACTTTTATTACAACTACCCACTTTCTCAGAAAAAACCTCCTGGAATTTTCGAATTTTTTATTCACTTTACTTCTACCATTCTCAAATACTCTGTTAGAAAAAATTTCACTACCCTCCTGAGATGAAATTGACTGTAACCCCGTGAATCCGATATTAATTTTTTTTTATAAAGTCACGTCCTAGAACCGTAGTTGTTCCATTTTTAACTACACAAAATTCTAACATTTCTCTATAACCGTTATAATCAACTAATAATGAAATACAACCCAATAAATTCAACTTACAATTAGCGTAACCCATTAAGGTTAAATCCTTTGGTTGAAATCCAAATGTTTGAAGTGTTTAATATAATATATGTCTGTTAATATTGAAATTGCCGCTCCTGTGTCCAACAATCCGTAAAAAATCACATTGTTCACTAGGATTTTGCACATAATTGGGTCACAGTTCTCAGCATGTACCACTAACTTCTTCTTACTTCCCTGCGTATTCACAAACACAGAAGAAATAACTTTTTTACTAAATCCGCGACATATTTTACTTATGTGACCCTTACCTTTACATTTAAAACAAATTACTTCTTTAAACTTACAGTTTATCGATTCATTATAACCCCCGCAATGTTTACATCTCGTTTGGTTCATAAATGTAACATTCTTATTTGTAGGACCACCCGCTGATTTTTTTTCCGGTAACAAAACATTCCGTTTATTTTTAACAATCAGATCTACACTTTCCGTTTTAATTGTTTTATCAATTACATCGAACGAATCCATTGTGACAGCACATTCTAAAACTTTTTTCGATAAAAAAACTTTCAGCCTCGATGAATAATTTCTCCTTAATACGACCAACTCGAATACCGGTGATAAAAACATCTTTTAAATTGTTTTCAAGTCTGTCTTCGAATTTGCAAAATCTAACAAGATTTCGTAAACGTGCTATAAAGTCGTTCACAGATTGTTTCTTTTTGTTTCGCAGCAAAAAAAAAATCCCGTTCCTTGTACACATTTCTTTTAATTCCTATATGATTCTCTAACAATAACAATAAATTTACGACCGTAAAATCTGTAATTGTTTTTGGAAAACATAAATCAATTAATAAATTTATTGTCTCTGTGTGTAAATGGGATATTAAGACCACTCTCTTTTTCAAGGATGAACTGTTCGTACTGTAACACGAACGTCTCCAGTTTGTCCCTCGAATGACAAAACCTGGGCAGTTCCCCCCCCCCCCTTCCATCTTCACACAGATGCAATCAATAAAAAAACAGAAAATTAACAAACAGCACTCAACTCACGACTCTGTTGACTTGATGCTGCTCCGATCTCGCCCTTCCGCGGACCGTCTCCTGGCTCCTGAACCCTGGTCGTCCTTCTCTTGAAGATCCGGACATCCATATCCCCGCCTAACGAGAATACTCCTCCAGGTTCTCGGCACTGAATAACCCTATCCAGCGCCTTGATGTTCCTCTAGGATGCCGATACTGCTGCTCTTGCTTCCTTGCTCCGCAATGCTGTGGAGTCGTGATCTGGCCTGATTCTGCCCGATCACCTGTTGACCACTGTAGCCTCAATCTCGGGATGTTGCCAAATGTGATTCTGGCTGCTGCGTAAATCCGATATAGGCTGCACCAAATGTAATGACCGTGGCCGGTTATCTATATTACTTTCTGTACTCCGTTGTGTGGATCCAGATTCCTCTTGATTGTGATCTCAGTTCAGGGTGATTGCAATAATAAGTCTAGGTAGACTATTGATATTTATTCCGAGATTAGTAACAATGGTGCTTCGTAGGAAGTTTGACCACAACCTTTTATACGTTACTCATGCTGTCTCACTCATACACGCATATCTCTTTTATACCGCAAGACATACATTTACCACAATAACTCTTATATCTGAATATAACACAAGAGTCCCAACTGCTTCCAATCGTCTCGAGCCAGTGAGACTATGGCATCCCCAATTTTGGTATGTAGTGGGGAGGGGAAGGAGATGTGGAAAATGTACCTGGCTATTTAGATATAGTCATCAAACACGGCTAGAGCCATTTCAAGTAACGTTACAATTCTGAATGAATACTGACCAATTGTCGCCGGACCAAATGTCGACCGGACGAACTATCGGCCGGACCAACCTTCGCCGGACCAACTGTCGCCGGACCAACTGTCGAAGGACCAACTGTCTTTGAACCGAATTAACCATACGTTGGACACATGGACCTGGACGCTCCCACAAGATGGGTTTTTCTCTTCATTGATCCATTTGGGTTAAAAGTCTGTGATTTTCCAGAATTACTGACACTGTTAAAAGTATTACAGAATGAAACGGAGGGACAAAGTCTGCTCCGGCAATGAGTGAAGTGATGAAGGAGATTTGTCTAGACAGCAAAACATCACAACATAACGTTACTAGACATACACATACACACACACACACAACACAGGTACACAAAACATCAACAAGTGATTGTTACGCAAGGTGGTGGGTAGGCAGATAGAAAAATACGCGAGAACTTTACTTATTATTAAATTCTTTTTAATATTTTGAATATTTTAGACGATATGAAGGAGTGTTTGATGAAAAATGTGAGGTAAAATGATTTTTTTTTTAAATATCCACATTTGTGGAGCGTGTAACTCAAAAACGGCTGGGATTTAGAAAATTACATATAGAATGAAAGTTGTAGAGAATTTTATAAGCTTTTATTTATTTTAAAAAAAATTTCCTCTGCGACGCACCGTTTTTGAGATAGAAGTGGAAACCCGAAAATTGGAACCTTCCACCACCCCCTCCCCCTCCTATCTCACCACCTAGACGTCAGGACTTTTAGTATGTTCACACCCTAAGAACCCTAAACAAGTTTCTGAAGAAATCGCTTAGGTCCCTGCTCACGCACTCTACACCTCCTTCCTTGACTGGACTATATGTAGTTATCACATAATAATAATTAAAAAAAAAAAAACTCGGAATGCTCAATTTAAGGGGGTATAACCAGAGAAAACCAGAAACAAGTCATTTTAAATCCGATTTTAGACGTATTGACTCTTTTCCACAAAAAAATTATAAATTAATTTCGAAAGATTGTTCTTTTATCTAGTAAACGCATGTTTTAAATTTTCATAAAAAATGTTTATTTTTAGTATAACAATGTTATATCATGGGTCGTTGGCAGATAAGTTGAATTATCAAAAAAGATTTTGTATTTTACAACACTCATTTCAAATCATATAATCGTGAAGAAAAATAAATCAATACATTATCTTGTAAACGCATGTTTCATAATTTTAATTTTAGTTTAAATAATATCATTTAAGCAAGAGGTCCTGGGTTCGAGTCCCAGAGGTGTCAATATGTTTTTCTGATTTTTCTGTTTCCAGATTTTCGATTGAGTTTCGCTTATATTGTCTTCGTTTATTTAAATATCATTTAAATTCGTACATGTGTTTTTTTTTACGAAAATTGGTCCGTTTGTGTATTTATTTGCGTACTTTCAAACTAATATATTTAATTTTTTTACATTCTTATTTTGCTTAGACATTATTGAAAAATGATAAATACTTATGATCAAAAAATAATTACAAAAAGTACATTATTTTAATAGTTTTATCATCACGCCTTTCAGCATTTTTGGATGTAGGTATAAATGAAAGCAAATTTGGAATGAAATAAAATCGATAAAAGCTGATACGGAGAATAATTAATCTTTCTCATTGGAACCGCCTTGTAAGATCGTAAGAACATCTTTCGACGAAACGCCCTTAAGTATTTTCAAATAATTAATTACTATAAAATCTCATGTAACAAAAAAAATAAACCAGTAAAAAACAAAGTTTATAATGCGTCTACTTTCAAATGTATTTTAATAAAACCTAAAAAAAATGGTTTTGCTGAAGATTGAAACGCACAACCGGGACTGTTTTTAAATTTCTATTAAAACTTTAGGTAATATTTTTCACCTGTTTTATTTAACCTGTCTACTCAGTGAACTTTATTTTAACCTATTACTCAGTGATCGGAATCAACCGCGCTACAAACCGGGCCAAATCCGGAGTTTGTAAGTTCAATGATCAATCTGGGTCTCCGATCAGCTAAGTGATTTATTTAATAACGCCCTGAAGTACGTACTTATTATACATTTGAGGAGTATTGAGCCTAAATTTCGACTCATTAGTTGATCAGTAGGATTGGGAGAATAATTTCAAAAAAATTCGTATATTTATGTTGACGTGTGTTTGTGTGATTGCCACCAAAGGTTGACAGAATGCTCTGCGTCTAGTCTATCTGGCGAGTTTCAACTCGATTGGGTGTCGAGAAGTTGATTAATTTTCCCTTCGAAGATTCAGCTGTATTCATACATTCATCCAATCAAGAAAGCAAAAGCGGCATTGAAATACACGTATTTAAAAAACATTCGGACAAGTCGTGGGCTTACTAAAAGTGCGCAGTATTTAACGGTTGTCATAATAAATAGAATGAAGTGATTGCAGTTAATGAGTTCACTTCTCCGTTATACACTGTACAGATGGTGTACAGTGCACAGACTGTGCAGGGTCGGAGAACTTTCAATAACGCCCTTGGTCGCCATTTGGAATAATAGAAACGGAATATCGAAACGATATTAGTGATATTTTATTCGTGTTAATCAGGGGAGGGTTGGACATTGAAATCTCAATTAACCTTTCCGTTTCCAATAGGGGTACACAAAATCTCCCCAACTACTATCTACCATTTATACTTTTAAATAGAACTTGTTGTTTCGGTATATTTTTGTAATTCCTTAAAACCTCTCAATGTATGAGGCGGGTATGGTTACCGCTGCCTCAGGAACCATTAATTGAATGTATGAATCATCCCGTCCATTACGATGCAAGGCGTTGGGTCGAGAGATTCCTGCTGGAGAGGCCAAATCATCAAAGAGTACCAAGTAAGTGGGCATCTTCCGCTAAGACCTAGACAAAGCTAAGTGCCCCTGCTAAGTCACCAAACGTAGCGAACTACGTAAGGTGACCTATGATAGAGGTGTTGGTTATCTCCTGATCATCAGAGAACCCGAGAAGTATGATACATCAAATAAAATCACACTTCAGTAACTATAAAAAAAAAAAACAGTTTTTAATTTATTTATTTCTTACAGATTGTACTATTGTAGAAATACTTAAAAGTAAGAGAAAAATAAAGAGAAAAAAATCATTTTTTAAAGAAAAATAGAAATAAAAATGAAAATTCAAACTTTGAAATACATAAACTAATAATAAATATTAAGTGTTAAGAACTCAAGCGTTCTATATAAATTAAAACATTTAGGTTTATAAATTAAAATTAAAACATAAATAAAATTAAGTAAAAACTAAGAGAGAGAAAAAAAATAAATAATAACATTTTTAAGAAAAATAGAAATAAAAATGGAAACAAAAATTTTGAAATGCAAAAATGAATAATTAAAATGTAGTGTTAAGAACTTATGTATTCTTTGAAGTACGCTCGATATTCTTTGAAGTACATGGCAATTACGAAAAACTGCTGGCACTGATTTAATTCACCCTGAAAACCCACGTGCCTAAACAGACGTAGGTCTGACTCCCTTGGGATTCAAACTCTACCAGAGGCCAATTCTGAGCACCGCCCCCTGGGTTCACTGTTTTTGACATTGATCAGTGGTTTTCAACCTGTTTTACGTTGTGTACTTTTTTCACCCCAAGCAAGATTGGGGGTACGCGGCCCGAACGTAGAATTTAAAACTCAGCTTAACTTTTTCAAATTTCAGCGATTTACGTTCGGTGGTTTGGTAGCCTGCCGCGACGCCATAGGCTGGCCGAACACATCATAAATAATATATATATAATAAATAAATTTGGACAACTTATATAGCGCTGTTTTTGCGAAAAATCGCCTCAAGAGCGCTGTAAAAATTAGCATGGATTTTACATTAGAATTTACTTAACTTAGGAGGCTCGATAACAACTCGTCTTGCAGCTATCAAGCGCATGGATTATTGGAATTCTAGCCCCCCGATAAATTAAATTAAATATCTTTTTATACACGTATTTCAATTTACTTAACTATGTAGGGGGCTAGATAACCACTCGTCTTGCAGCTATCAAGCGCATGGATTGTTGGAATTCTAGCCCCCCAATAAATCAAATAAAATATCTTTTTATATGTCCGTATTTTTATTTACTTAACTGTGTAGGAGGCTAGATAACAAATCGTCTTGCAGCTATCAAGCGCATGGATTATTGGAATTCTTGCCCCGCAATAATACATTTACCTTATGTATTTAGTAATCTACTTAAAATCCTAAGTCTAGCTTAATCTAACTTAATCTACTAACGGCCGTTGTTACCAATCCTACTAATCAACTTCTAAGCTGAAACTAAGGTTCATCACTGCTTAAATACACAACTACGCTGTTCCCAACACACAAACATCGCTTAAGCAAGCCGCTTAGTCTAAGCCAGCCGGACTACTGGATTAGCTACTTAAGCATAAATCTAAGGAAAGTACTAGTTATAAAAAGTGTCCACAGAGTGAAAAAATACCGCGAATTATCAAATGTCACTCTGACAAATGACAGTCGGGTTCGCGCTCCTTTCAGTTTTTTTGTGTTGCATTTGTCAGTTTTATTGTCGTTATAATAAAATGGATAGAGAAGTTTTAGACATAATAGACATTGCGGAATGGGCGGAAGTAATCGATGGAAACATCGGGTTATACAGGCGGCGACAGGGTGTGGATGTGGATTACATCGAACTAAACGACAAAGATTTTTTTGATCGTTTTCGTATGACGAAAACATGTTTTTTTTTATATATTAAACCAAATTGAGGAGAACCTAACTTATACAAGCGAAAGGTAAGTTTTTATTTACGCAAGTGTCATTTTTGCGATCAATGTGCGAAATATTTTGCCCTTACCTCTTGTCAGATCTGAAACCTTTCTATTCTATCAATTTAATATTAACTTGATATTTATTTAATATTTATTGATAGGTGCGATTGATTGCATCCAATCTCATATCAAAATCCAATCCGTTTTATGTAATTGGGACCGCCCGTTGACTTTGATAACAGTATCGGCGATGCTATTATGAGCTCTACTAGCCTCATCTTATCATTTGGTGTAAAATTCTTGGCACGCTTTGTTTTATTTTCCATTTCAAAAAGTTTGTTTACTTGCTAACGCACGGAGAAAAAACTTACGCCGATCCGCCAAATCAAATGGGAATTACCGATTGTGTACCGTTCAAGTCAAAGTGGTCACTTTTTTTAAATATATTATATACGTTTGTTTAAAAAATATGAAATACCTGTTTATGAATAAAGGTATTTAAAAGAAATAATGAGTATTAATAAGAGCTACAATAATTAACTCTTTAATATTAATTTAACATAGAAAGTTTTTAATTTGACGTCATTTTATTGTCTATGGTAGTGTGCGGTAGTGTGTGGGGCCACTTAAGATTTTCAACGATAAAATGATTGGTAACAACGCGAATCGAACGTTCCCTACAAAATGCTTAAAAATCGCTTGGCTAATCAAAAACTAAGATTAGAACTTAGATAACGATCGAAAAGTTGGTAACAGCGGCCGTAAATCTAACCTAACCTAACTTAATCTTACTCACACATACTCACCCTTGTTTGTCCAATCCCGATTTCGAGGACTTCAACTGACTACCCGAATTTGAGGTCCTATTATATTATATAAAGTAGACATGTATTCTACACTTATGCGTATACTCAAGTTAATCGTGATGGTTGCTGACTATTCGGTTTCATCATACACCCGGTAAGCACCTAGAAAACGGTCCTCAAAAAACCGGAATACACACCCGGTAACTGAGGACTTCCCATATCCGAGGCCTGTCCACGTATTCAGGATTACACATACGTAAAATACACGGATCTCGGAAGGTCCTCGTTTTAGTGGCCTGTAGTTTTTGGAGGTCTTGGCTCCTCGAAATAGTGTGGAACGAATTTATTACACGTATCTTGGAAGCAGGCGCGGCTCGTCCTAACGTTCACTCGTGCGGTGAACAGTCAACAAAATTATACGCCTCATCGTATTCCTAAATATTTTATTTAAAATATAAATTTGCACAAAACTTAAAAAAAGGTTCAAAATAAAATTGAATTGCCTATCTAAATATAGAAATTTGGTAAGAGATCATTACGGCTGACACCCGACAGGCAGTGCACCCCTCCACCTGCGCGCCCGGTGCAACAGCAGATCGGCTAGTGATCGGCGATCGTAATACGGAAAGTACCGAAAACTTCCGAACTGTTCCAACGACACGTCTCCAGCGAAATAGTATTCTTACTTAGGGTTTGAACAAGATACCATAATATGTCTCTCGCAAAATGCAACCATTAGTCAACGGGTATTACGTGCGATATTATTGTATAATATTATAAAAAGCTTATGATTGTCAAGGAAGAAGGTGTAGAGTGCGTGAGCAGGGACCTAAGCGATTCCTTCAGAAACTTGTTTAGGGTGCTTAGGGTGTGAACATACTAAAAGTCCTGACGTCTAGGTGGTGAGCTAGGGGGGGGAGGGGGGGGGGAAGGTCCCAATTTTCGGGTTTCCGCTTGTATCTCAAAAACGGTGCGTCGCAGAGGAAATAAGCTTATAAAATTCTCTACAACTTTTATTCTATATGTAATTTTCTAAATCCCGGCCGATTTTTAGTTACACGCTTCACAAATGTGGATATTTTCGGAAAATCTCATTTTACTTCACATTTTAATCACAAATTGTGGCAACGGAGGCATCTTTTTGCCAAATTACTCTGTGTACTAGAAATCCTCCGTCCACAACTATGTTCATCTGAGACAGTAGACCAGTTTTTTGGTAGTTTCAAATAAGCTGTACAGGACCGATGTAGTTGTCTTTCGCATCCCACTTTCATTCAACAGTGCCAAGGGAAATGGGGCCAATTTATACTCAAAAAATTTCTTCAAATCCTCATCTGATCGTTTGCCTATCAGTTTGCTTGACCGTTTGCTTATCCGCTGAAACAGATACTTTCGTGAATTTTTATCGACGAGCTGACGGGAGACATTGGGAATTGACATTATTTCACTGGTTTGTGGGAAGGGAGGATGTGCATCAAACTACTGACTGAGTTAGGAAATGTCTGCTGTATCTCTACTTCGGCGGGCTTGTCCGAGGTCTCTGTCTCCTGATATGCCTCCTCGGCTTTTGAATGATCGCATCAATGTGGTTTCAGCTGACCATACGCCTGACTAAAAGCGATCAGAGCATCGCATGATCGTCGTCACGCGTCGGTGTGTCAGTAGTAAGATAAAAACAGCTTTTTCTGAAAATGGGGATATTTTACGAAAAAAAATTAAATTGCTGTAAATTTTAGACGATATGAAGTAATGTTTGATGAAAAATGTGAGGTAAAATGATTGTATTCGAAAATATCCACATTTGTGGAGCGTGTAACTCAAAAACGGCAGAGATTTAGAAAATTACATAAATTATAAAAGTTGTAGAGAATGTTATCAGCTTTTATTTATTTCTAAAAAAAAATCCCCCGCGACGCACCGTTTTTGAGATACAAGCGCTAACCCGAAAATTGGGACCTTACCCCCCCCCCCCCTCTACACCCCAGCTCACCACCTAGAGGTCAGGACTTTTAGTATGTTTACACCCTAAGCACCCTAAACAAGTTTCTGAAGGAATGGCTTAGGTCCCTGCTCACGCACTCTACACCTCCCTTTGGAGCATTCGTTGACTGGACTAAATGGCTGTCTTCCATTAATTGAAAAAAAAATTCCAAACAAAAAAGCGTGCGAAGAATGTTTGACCAATGAACTAGATTTAAGACACAGAACATGGAAAAACATTAAATTTTATGTGCACAACATCATAAAAAAGAACGCCAAGAAATAAAATACAGGGTGTTAAGGGACGTACTTGACTTACTTTAACCAGTTATTCCTGACATTATTTGGAGTAAAAAATGTAAATGAAATTTTGGTCTCCGGTGACTTTTTTTAACAACTTTTTTTTTTTTCAAAAATTTTTTCTTCAAAATCCAACAAACAAAAAATTTCTTCCACATGTCGTCACTGGTCACTCAGCCGGGTGTCCGACGAACCCCTTATACCCCGCCTCCAACTGTTCAACAAGTACCATTTTTTTATGTTTTTGTAGGAAAAAAAAACTTTTAAAATGTCACCGGAGACCAAAATTTCATTTACATTTTTTACTCCAAATAATGTCAGGAATCGCTGGTTAAAGTAAGTCAAGTACGTCCCTTAACACCCTGTGTAAGATCATGCCTGGAAGGAAAGAATATTGGTTCAATAATTTTTATTATAAACGACTTTGTTGTCTTAATTTTTTTGTCAGACTACCTAAAAAACCATATTTTTTTAACGATTTTGTATGTTTTATTTGATGATAATGTTACTCTGCGTTTGGTAATTTTTTCAGTAATTTATTCCGACTCTTCAAGATCCGCATTAATAAAACCCTTCCTACAGCTTCTCGTTAACCCGCTTGACAACATCACCCATCCAGTGGCGATATTCTTCCCTTGTCCTTAATTCAGACAGAGGCGTTTTTGTGAGGTGTAGGTAATAGGGTCATAGAGCGGATTAACGAAGAATGGAGTGAAAGAAGAATATATGAAGCGGATTAATAAAATACTTGAGCAGGTGTCCTAATTACTTATTAAATATTACAATACCGTACAGCGAATTAAACAGTATTACAGAACATAGTTCATAATACGAACTAAACGCAATAATGAATTTTGTTTCAACTGTCAAAAACTGAATTCCTTGTCGGCACAATCTTAATAGTACAATACTTATTATATTCACATGCACGTAGGAATTTCGAACGACGGGTCCTCGGTTTAGGGCGTAGGAGAGATTTCTTGACACTCGAGCTTGCAGCGCCTCCTGGTGTTCACATTCCTGCACCTTCGAAACCGAGGACTTTGAGAGAGTCCTCGGTTTAGGGTCTGTGTGTGATTTCCAGCATTAGCGGCGCCGCCCTGGTGGTCACACACCCGTACTAATGAAACACTAGCCAAATTAAACACGATATTTTTCACCACGAAAATGAGGACTCTCTCCGATTGGCCCAAAATTTCGACAGTTGACCAATCAGAACGCATAGATTATAGGTACATATTCAGTTTTTCGCATTTCGAATCCGAGGACGTCCTCGGATTCGTGTGAGTCCTCGGATTCTGGGTCTAAAGGCCTGTGAAGGTCCTCGAATAAAGGTGCAGACCAACTCAAAACCTATATTTAATAAATCTGCAGTCCATAACAACAATTGCAAAGAAACCATAAAAATTACATGTTATCAACGCTAACGAAAATGTATATACTCGTAATACACTGTAATAATTGTCACTGTTAACTGTTTATTATTATTATTATGGTCAAACTTTTTAACTAAAAATTTCTTTAAAAACATATCATGTTCGGTTTACAAAACCACAATATAACTCTGAACCAAACGTCAAAACCAAATGCTTAAAAATATCGACGAAGCAGTTTCAAACTTTAAAAATGCTATCAAATCAAACCAATGAAAGCACATAAAAAGCCGGATCATTTCCGGAACAAGCTAAAATGCCTCTTTTCTCTCCTACAGTAGATATTTTTTGGGCAAACTGTTTTAAAATAAGTACCCCTGTAAATACTAAAGTGGGTACTTTAAATAATGTCTTTTCACGAAAAGGTTAGGCATGCAAATGGCACCAGGCACAATCGTTATTTTTTTTTCTTTTCAGTACTTTGGTACAAAAGATTTTGAGGCCATACATAGCTCACGACCCAACAAAGGTCCCAAAGTCATAACAGAGTCTGAAACTTTCGCTTACTCGCTGAAATAACGCGAAATATAACGCTGTATACGCCGCTAAACGTCGCCATTTCCACAACAACGGAAAGTTAAACGTCTTTGCCAATAATGGAAGTTTCCATAAACAAGTCGACGTAGAATATTTAGTCTAATTTCGACACGGGACGAACGTGTAAAAATGCAGTAAAGTTTGGTCGTCACTGCTAAAAGCAGGGTGATTATTAAACTTTCAACGGATATGAAATTGATTTATTAGTTACTAAATTTTGAAACAGTTTTGATACAGATCTACCAGTAACTGTGACAACTTGGCAAACTTATTCAACAAAGGAGGAACTAATAACGAACGAAATATTTATTTCAAAATATTAATTGCTTGTATCCGTCCACATTTATATAAAACTAGTGAGTTCCCAGCATGTTTTGCAATGCCACTAATAAAGAAATTGTTTCTCCCTGCGTGTCCTTTCCCATTTGTCCCTTTCCCTTCCTCTCCCGCGTTTCCACTCCACCTTCCCCGCCTTCCGCTCCCCCCGTCCCGCCAACCCCCCGCATTCCATATATTCCAGTCCCAGTACATTTAGTTTTCAAACAGCTCGCGTGCCACCCATGAATTACAATTTTTTAATTCAAATTTTCATTTTAAATATTACAAATATTCATTTTTGTATATTACAACAACAATTAATCAAATTTGGTACCTAACATAGGTACCTGCATATTTAAAATGCCTTTAATTCTTACGTACTTGTACTTTAAGTATATTCATAAATTTAAAGAGTTTATTCGAAGTTGAATTTTTATTAAACAATCAATGGTTTGCAAAATGTCATTCTTAAATTGTGGCTTTTTGACAGTTCCGCAAGAGCTTTTACAATGACTAAAAAACTTTTCAGATTTATTGTCATTTGGTTGTAATAATCCAGAAACCTTCGCGGGGGTGGAAAGAAGCTATTTAGAAAGTTTTAAACATTTCCTATGCTAAATATAGCAATATATAATTATACTCGTCTACATACATATTTATAAGCAAGCACATTTTTATTTTTATCTTATACATAAAAATCTCGTGTCACGATGTTTGTGGTCGCACTCCTCAGAAACGGCTTGACCGATTTTTATATTTTTTTTTAATGTATATTTGGTAGGTATGAGAATAGGTTTTAAAATATATTTCATATCGCTAGGTGATTAAGGTGTCCCCATCCAGAAAAAAAAATCTATTTTTTGACCAATTTTTTTATCAAAAAATACCTATAACCCCAAATTTTAACCCTACCTCCACCCTCCCATTTTTTAATCGCGATTTTGGTATATTTGTATGAACAAATTTAACCGTCTTTCGAATTTCAAACAGAACGAAATTATGTATGTTGTTGAATGACAGATAGCGCTACGTCCGCCTCATACACAACTTTCATCCACATAGGCGCAAGACATTCACGAGAAGCGTCGCATCATTTTGATATTTCATTCGGCATCATGTTCTCGCGTGGGCTTACCATCGAGCTTATTTGTGTTGGTTAAAGACGGACTGACTAACACTCAATTGCTCTTCGAAATTCATGTTAATTTTTTTTATTTCATTTTCCTACTTTAGTTGGTGTTTTTTTTTGTTTTTATCGGCGGTCATCGTCTACAGCGCTCTATTTCTCTTTCTGTCATAGATCCCATCCCCTCACACTTACAATACATTAGTTTTTTTTTATTTAACAACCAAAACATTCACTAGAAATAATTTATATGGCAGAACAACGTTTGTCGGGTCAGCAAGTACATACTTAGATATTGATATTTTGTGTCCAGAAAATCTACATTCAGGACGCCACCGACCATGGTCCATATTTATATTAAACACATTTCTATAAATAAAAAGAAAAGTATGGATATAAGTCATCGATTTGGTAAAAGTTTTTTATCAAAATGATGCAGGTGAAAAACATATTCAATTACACGTCCACAAATCATCCAGTCAAACTAAATTACGCGCTATTATAACGAGTAAAATGTTTTTGTTGTGTTATGAACACACGACAGGGTGTTTCGTTGTAGACAGCTTTTTCAGAGAAAGTTCATTAAAGGTCACAGACGATCATCTAGACCTCGCCAATCTGTATACATACAGAAACAACGCAAAGAAGTATAATATTGGTTATTTCTGTATCAATATGCCGTGTGGTTAAAAGCAAAGCAATGCTAGTATGTAATTAATAGAACACAAAAAAAGATTTCATCATGTTAAAGATTAGACAACAATGACTGCGAGAACACACAAAATAGTCCCCACATTAGCGAAACTTACTTGCATGATTTTTAAAACTACAGTGGTCAATCCTTCTAATATCAGAAAGGCGAAAGTTTTTATGGATGTACGGATGTTTGGTACTCTTTCACGCAAAAAATACTGAATAGACTTTAAAAATTCTTTCACTAATAGAAAGCTACATCAAAAGTCAGAAGAAAAAGCAAACAAATTGTTGCCTTGGAAACAGTGTTGGCGTTCCGTAAAAATGAATCGCCGAAATGTATGTACCTAGGCGCATAACTTCCGAACGACTGCACCAAATTGGAATTTTTTTTGTTTGTTATTTTGTATTAAACTACTATTGAGCCCTGGCAATATGAAATTTGTATTAACAATTACATCAGATTTTTCTATCCGCTTGTCTTATCAGATAAAAATCGATTCGAAAACCGGATTGGTATACCGGGCCACACCGATTAGAGATTTTTTTAAAAGAAATAAATATTTAATTGTCAATATACGTGCTTCGCTTCGTAGGTTCGCTTTTTCAAGAACTAGTAAAGTGCAGGGAGTGCCGGTAACAGCTCTGGAAACATCATACAGAGTAAGATATTGCATCGCTAAATCAGGAAAAATCATACAGTAATCGAGGGTTTATTTATACTGTATGCCAAAGACAATTGTCCGATGCATGCTCGGCGACGAAATATAAAAGAAAATAACAAATATACCGCTGTCAGACATGGCTGTTTCCCGGCGAATTCAGGAAATGTATTAAGATATCGAGATGTCAGAGGTAGATAGAGCACAAAAGAGTTATTTTTTATATCTGCAAGTAGACGAAAGTACAGACATTTCAAATCAGGCTGAACTTATTGTTTTTGTGCGATATATTCATAAAGAAAATTTATATTTAAATACCTACATATATTTCTGAAAAAAAAAATCGACTGGTCCTGCTGCTATGGTATTTGTACCGATAGCGCCAAATCGATGAGTAGCTGTTATTCAGGCCTACGCTCTCTAATAAAAAATGTAGCGTCAAACGCATCTTGGTCACACTGCTGCATTATAATAAAACGCCTCTCTAATGATTTGAAATTAGTGGTCGGTGAATCGGTAAAAATTGTGAATTTCATAAAAGCAAGAATTTTTAAAGTGCTACGTGTAGACATTTCGAGCTTACATGTCAATCATGTTCAATGGTTATCGCGTAGCAAAGTATTTTATCTTTTATTTTGTCTTCTTATATTATTTTTTATATTTTTATCTTTTTATATCCATGTCTACTTCGATACATATCTTTTTTACTAAATAAAAATTGTTATTTACCCGCCTCGCAACAGACTTTGTCTAGTGAGGTGGGCAAAAGAAATCTATGTACACAATGAAAATAAAATAAACGCCCGGGTTACCGGCACTGAAACTGAACTGAACTGAAAGTACTTCAGCAACTATTTGAACTTCGACACGAAGTGCAGGGTTTTTTTTTAAACCAACTCATTTCATATCCAATCAAAAAAGCATGATCCCACACGGCTACAGAATTTGGCATATATGGCTGACATATTTCAACAAATTAATAAATTAAATTTGTCTCTTCGAGGTGACACTATCAGAGTACATATAGATTTATGGATATCTTCCATTCAAAACAAAAGCTTTGAAGTAATAGTATTTGTATTTGTGTAAAATTATTTTTAAATTCATGTAATGAGTAATTAAAGTTTAAATGTTTTTTTTTTTTACTTTTTAACATATTTATTTATTTTGAATTTCATGCCCGGCTGGGTGTGAAATTCAAAACATGTCTTTCGTTACACATGTACACAAGATAGTGGGTATGGGGTACAACAAATTTGTAGTAAGAGTCAAGGGGTCCGCAGGCTCAAAAAGTTTGAAAACCGCTGACGTAGATGACTGTGATACATATTACTCTTCATTGCATTCGGTTCAGATCAATTGATTAAAGAAATAATATTCATCTAACTAGCATTCAATTAACATATGATTAGAGCGTAAATACACAAAGCAATCAAGTGAAAGCAAGAGATGGAAAACATTGACAGAATTGTTATTTATTCTAACTAGCGAGTTCCCGGCATGCGTTGCAATGCTACTTAAATTTTTTTTTTTTATATGAATACCGCACAAGAGTCTCAACTTCTCCCGTCCGGAGCCAGTGGGATCATGGCATCTCCAATTGGGGTATGTTGTGAGGCTGAAGAGAGTAGGGAGGGGAAGGAGATAGGGAAGAGGAAGGTAAGGAAGTACCTGGCTTTTCAGATCTGGTCACCAAACACGGCTAAAGCCATTTCAAGCAACGTTTCAATTCTGAAAGGTGGTCTTACACCAGGGCGATACTGAGAGTATCTTCCACTTTGGAACGTGCCGCAAATTTACTTTGTATTATTTTAAATTAATAAATTGTGAAATAACACAAATTAATCAAATAAAATTAATTTGCTACGTCGATCCCGCGATCTTCGGATTGCATGTCAAGAGCCTTACCGCTGGCCGTCAATTATTATGCCGATATTACTTCTTCCTGCGTGTCCTTTCCCGTTCGTCCCCATCTCCTTCCACCTCCTCTTCCCCTCCCGCATTCCCCCTCCACCTTTGTCGCATCTCCTGCCCCCTTTTTCTGCTTTCACCCGTCCCGCGAAACCCCCCTCCCTTGCATTTACTTTCCACTTCCTCCACCTTCCCCATCCCTCACCCACCCCTCCCGCTAATCCCCCCCCCCCCCCATTCATTCCTCTTCGCCCCCCCCAACAGGATTCCCTTCCCCGCCCGCCAACCATTTTTTAAATAACTCCTGCGCCACCTATTGTAAATTATGTTTACAAATTTCAAAACTACAGAGCTCACCAATATACATAGAAACCTTCGCGAACGCACAACAACTCACCAAAGATTCTTCGCAATCGGATGAACAGAATAGGAAATAATTTCATAACGCTGGAGCTCACCATTGCATATAGAAACCTTCCCTGGCATGCGCACGACAGTACTACATAGTTTCATCACAATCGGATGAATGGTTTAGGTACCGCATGAGGGACAAACAAATAAACATTCATTTTATATATTAAGATCATGAGACATTTATATAAACGTTGCAAAAGAGATGGAAACTACAAAGAGCGAAACGGTAAAAATAATTGCCACTTAAAAAGCAAAAAAATTACTCGGTCACCAAGAACTGAATACGCAAAGTACTAGGGCCAGTCAATAAGTAATGCCTCCTATTTATTTCTCCTCTAATAAGGAACTCCAGTGAAAAATATTATCGCTTTAAAAAAATATGTTCACATAGACCAATAAACGCTGATTCTGAATATATAAGTTTTATTTCATAATATTAAACGTGGAGTTCTTAAAAAATTATTAAAAAGTGCATTTTTTAACGTCTCGTTAAAATACACTGAAAAGTTGGTACGATTGAATGGTTAGCGCTGACGTCACGCGTCACCAGTCATTGTATCACATTGTATTGAAATCAATTGAAATGTAGGTATGGCCCAAGTCATCAGTATTAACAACATTTCATGTTATTCTTTATTTCTTACTGTTTATAGAGATTTAGTTGTGTTAATTGAAACAATATTTAAGCCTTAATAATTCAGTATCAAAAATAGAGCTACCTCTATTAGTTTATCTCAATTATTTAAAATATTCAAAAACTACTGCACAAAAAAACATAGTAATGCTTCTTCTAGGGAGAATACTTCGAACAACGGAATTTCAAAATGGCGGTAGTTGATCAGCTGATTTCCCGATCCTATACTAATTTTTCAGGAGTGATGACGTCACACGATTTACCATATTTCCGGTGGTTTTCGGGGGGTCTTGAAAAATTAAAACTTTGACAATTATTTTAACTATTAAAACTAGCTCTAAAAATAAAAATAAAAATGCAGTTATTTAAGTTAGAAGGTCATTATTTATAAAAAAACATAAAAAAATTTAACTGGAGTTCTCTATTGTCAAGTAATGAAAAATGCATTTACATGGGTCGAAACCGACACTATTGACGATTAATTTGTTTTTATTTTCAATATTATCTCCGTCCATTTCCACAGCTTTGGTCCATCTTTTAACAAGTTATTTAAGTTAGAAGGTCATTATTTATAAAAAAACATAAAAAAATTTAACTGGAGTTCTCTATTGTCAAGTAATGAAAAATGCATTTACATGGGTCGAAACCGACACTATTGACGATTAATTTGTTTTTATTTTCAATATTATCTCCGTCCATTTCCACAGCTTTGGTCCATCTTTTAACAAGGGCGTGTATCACAGTGTTGTAAAAAGCACGCTCATATCCAAAAAACCATCGCCATAACTTTCCCCGCCGATCACACAGTTTTGATTTTTTTTGTCCTTGGTGAGTTTGTGTGATGCTATTTCATTGACTGCCTCTTTGATACAGGTTAAAAAAATGAAGCCATTTTTCGTCTCCGGTCACATTTTTTCCAGAAACTAAGAGCTGCACGTATTGTGAAGCCATTGTTTTTCTTGTTTCTTTATACTGGCCGGTTAAGTTTCTTGGTACCCAACTTGCAAAACTTTTGTTAAAAAATCAGTTTTCGAATAATTTTCATCACACTGCCTTTACTGAAGGAAAAAAAATGCGACATATGTAGTTATCTGAGGCCACCACGAATGAGTGCAGTCGCTGCAATCAACAGCCTGCGCCGCTCCGCTTTTCCTCAGCCAGCGGTGTTTGTCCTCCAGCATGGTTACAGTAACGAACCCATCGTCTAGCAGTGCTGACATCCACTGTTGCTCATGGTACACATTTTTCAGTCTTTCGTGATTGTGATTTTTTGCGATTCACCTTCTGCAGTCAAGAATCAATCACAGAACGCTATCTATTACGAACATCGATGTCGGCCATTTTGCAAGCGACTGTAGTGCTGCCACCTGTTGACGCAAAAAGTTACCACTGCAGCAGATTGTAGAAAAAGATTTGAGTAATAGCACCAAATTCAAAATTTTCATTTAACTAACTTTATTTAATTAGAAAAATATAGAAGGCATTACTTATTGACTGACCCTCGTACTAACTTTAAAAAATGCGTACATTATCATAAAAAATTGGATTCAGTCGACTTTTATGGTAAAAATGGATATTATTTATTTAATTAAATTTAAATAGGTTAATATCAAGTTCTGTGAGTCTTTTAGTATGTATTTTAGTTACAGCTGTTTCGGCTTACAAGGCCATTTTCAAACTGTGGATAATCCACTTTGAGGCGACTTATTTATACGACTTGTAAGTCGAAACAGCTATAACAAAAATACATGCTAAAATACTTGCAGAACTATATTATAAATTTTATTAATTTTTTTTTTTAAATCAATAGAGTTCTACGAATTAAACGTAAAAACAATTGATAAAAATGGACATTGATAGCAAACTTCAGCGTTAACGATCAATCAATTTCAGCCTTGAGCGCTCGGAAAATTTTAAGCTTTCGGTTTAGAAATTTCTTGTCTTCTTTCAAAAAATCATACCATTGAATTTTAATTGGACTGCTTATAGTGTTAGAGAGTTATTGAACACACCGATATTTAAGGCGCCGCATCCGCGCTCAAAAAGAAAAAGATGGAGAGATGTTAGAGGAACTCGCTAATATTTAAAGCGATGAAATCGCTACAAAAATTATGAAAATGTTTAATATAACACGACTCGTTTAAAATAGACCAAAAATCTCCTGGAAGTTAAAGAATCACTGTGAATTTTTTCACAACTATAACTTGTAAAATAACTGAAACAAACGTCTTTATAATAATTTTAGGAGCATAGTTTGCGATTTTTTTCTATCGAGGGAATTTCATATAATTTGCGTTTCGGAATGCAACACGTCTAGATATATTATCTTCAAGAATAACATATATTTTTTAAGAGCTTAAAAACTTCAAATGTTTAAGGAAGATATGCAAGAAATCGGCAGAACTTCGGGTATGATGAATAAAGAAAATTAAAAAAATTAAAAAATATATATATATATTTTTAGGGCGCGTATTAGTTATTTTAAAATTGTCATCAGTGGTATCGATTCGGAGCAATATTAAATATTACGACTTTTGTGTATAGTCTATGGCCTATTTGATAATCACAGTCATAAATTTAAATTCGGATATGCATTTTTAATATGTAAACACAAGATCAATGATTTGTCTAACTAACTAACCATCAAGCCATTTCCCCGCAGGGGTGGTCAAAGATGACGGACCGCCAAACAAATCGGTCTTGGCGCACATTCCTTGCCTCGGTCACATTCACACATCGTCTCATATATGCTCTTCTGTTATTCTGACTCTTGATATGGCCATCTGAGCGTCCCTTACTTAATCTTACTCATTACGCTCAGGGATCTCATTTCTACAGCATTCAGTCTACTTTCATCCTTCCCCTGTCAGTTCCATGCCTCACTGCCATACATCAGGGTAGGTACCAGCACTCCATTGTGACGGCTAGCTTAGCTTCTTTGGAAAGTTTTTAGTTGGCGCCAACGGCGTTCAGTCCGGAATGTCTATTACAAATAATTTAGAAGAGATGCGAGATATCTCTCGTTAAAGTGTGAAATTATTAAGTTAGCTTTGGCATTAATCGAAGAAACAATTCCTTATTATTATTATTAATCAATGGAAATAACCCCAAAATATCAAAGCAACATTTTGGCCTGTGGAGGTTCGCTGGTGTTTGCAAATTGGCCACAATGTGGCCAAAAATGCTAACTTGGCTTGCTGAAAATAAATGTGAATAAAAACTGTATCTCTCTCTCTAACCACTGGAGCGCTTTTTGCCACAATGTGGCACTAATTAAAATACCTCGGATTGCTTTGTTGCCAATTTTGGCAAATTTTACCACATTTGTAAGTACCTAATTAAGTAGAATTTAACGATTTTATAATTTTTTTTATGAATCCTACGAATATGTGATAAACTACAAAAAATAGTTGAATTCATTGACTATACATATAGAACTGCGGCCCGCACAAATATTTTCGTGTTTTCTTTTTAAATATTTTTCTTTTCAAGTACAATTATACTATCCGTTTTTTGCGGCCCGCACAAATCTGCCATTTTCTTTTTAATTTTTTTTTTTCATGTACAATTATACTATCCGTGTTTTTGCGGCCCGCACAAATATCTGCCGTTTTCTTTATAAATATAATTTTTTTCACGTACAATTAATTATATTATCCGTTTTTTAACAATTAATTATATTGTCGTTTGAGACTTTCAGAGGGGCAGTAGAAGACCCAGAGAAAATGAGAAGGCGTAGAGATGGCACAGTGAAAAAAATATGGTCAAAAAAGACCAAAAAACACGCTTATCACGTACTAATAAAGCAAAACAAACTTTAATATTGGTTAATTTTTGTTATTGTATGTATTGTTATCATTTTTATCTCTTGTGCGAAAATTCACACATTTCGATAGTTCGGGAAATGGATGAAAATTGATCTGAAATATTCCATTACAGATACACACATTTTTTTATATTAAAAAATATGATTTTACGTGTATTATTGTAATTAAGAATTGACACTTTATAATGAACACAAGAAGGAAGGAAGTAGCAACCCGGCACTTAAATACAAAATAATTGTTTTTTTAACTTGCTAAACAAAAAGGTACAGTCCTTTGTGGCCCTTGACCAGAAAAGTGTGACGACCGCTGATATAGAACTATGATCAGTTTGTATGTCTCCACTTAAAAATGCTGAGGAATGATTTTTTTATAATGTGGATGGAAAATATTCAAAATGATTACAAAAAATCTCGCGTTTTCGGAGAAAAAACTTTTAAATTGCGCTGTGGTCCAGTAGTTAACTGTCGAGGGCATTCGCATTATTGTTTTCCAAATTAGAAAAAAGGTACCAGATAGGTCCCTCAATCAGTTCCCACGTCAAGACTTTAAGTTTTTAAATCTACTGTTCAAAGATTCTGAACAATTTTAAGAGCAGTCCAAATTTTACTGCACGTTCCTGATCTCAGAGGAATAGTTTTCGGAATCTAAAATTACAATTGCGCCATTTTATTGAATTTGGAGGCCGTCTCAGTTCTGCACAAAAAAACTTCAAAATTTATCTTTAGAGATATAATGCCAGGTGACAAGACTCTGAAATAGAAGTTCGAGGAAGTACCCAGAAGCAGACAGGGAAAATGATGAACTGACTGCGTGGAAGAGGCATTAGTTCCACACAGGTGGCCCTGTGAAAAATAATTTCCTCAGGCATCATTGAGGATATTGCGTGGAGGGTCTTTTTAGGTAAAGGAAGAATAGAAAGTTCTGTGAAGGAAAACGGTATGAGGAGTGGGAAGGAATCTATTGGGTGTCCGGACGGAAGTGACGGACGTATGAATTCATCCCTCCCAATGCAAGGCAATGGATCGAAATAGTATGGCTGGATAGGTCAAAAGATCTACCCGATCCGCTACACAGTAGGTGAGTTTACGCATCTACTCTTTCTATTTTTTCTTATCTTTTTAAAAAGAAAGACAAACATTCCCCGGTTACGAACAACCCAACAATATTTGAAATTTTCCTATTACCACCACAGTAATCGGAAAATGTTGCTGGTATCGTGATAGGGGACTTAGCCAGCCGAGGAATCGAAAACGGGATGATAAGGGTATAGGCGATACCCATACCCTTATCCCAAATTGATATCAATCAAAGCCAGTTGAAAAAATCGTGGAAAAATTCTAATTCCACCTCGTGATAATGATGAATATTGATTCTGTATTAAGAAATTATTGGCAAATATAACTCAATATAACGCAAAAATAAAACTAACCTGATAAGAAATTTCTCAGAATTAAATTTATTTTTTAATTGTCGATAAAATAGGTTACCAAACTTTGGCGAATCCGAGTTCAGCTCCCCTGAGTTCAATATGGACTGCTCAAGCTCTCCATATTGAACCACAAATGTTGGTAGGTATATAACAATAGTCTTTGGACGCTCCACTATCAGTACTACATACACTACACACACGCGTGCTACCAATGCTACTCAATACGCTAAATACGTTCAGTGCTGTTTACAAGTTGTTTTGTGAAGCTGTGTGATTTATCAGAGGAACTAAGTCAAAAATTCAACATTTTTTTATTGTTTAAAATTGTTTTTATATCTTTTTTTTCAATTGAAATTGATCACAATTTGAAGAATCAAAAGTTATTCAACTGAAATCGAATTAATCAAGGCTGCAATTAAATATTTTATTAAAGTTTCAGAAGAAAGAATTAAAATAATATATGAATATTATAACTCCAGTGAATCTGGTATAGAAGTATAAGTGACAATTGTTTTTTTTAAAGGACATATTTCTTGCAAAATGCATTCAGTCCAATGTAATGCCTGCGAGTGCGGGTGATTTTGCAGGAGAAGAAGTGCAAAGGTTACACATTGAAGATTATGGGGCCTCAACAGGAATCGGAGACCGGAGAGGCAGACACGGAGGGAGCGCAAGAAGAAATCATACAAATATTTAACAGTAAAATACCCAAGAGTTTTCTTGTTATGTAACAGGAGAGAAATAAAAACTTTAAAACCAGAATTTTAACAACGCAGATTTGTGGATGAGTGTAAAAAATTCAGAGAAAACTCTTGTCTTTTGGAGGAGAAGAACGTATTTAGAAAAGATTCTCGTAAACCGGACAACATATTGCGGAGAATTTCTAAGTTCTGTAAAGAGATAAACAACGAAAGTGCTCTGAAAGTAATATTCAACGCTGAAGCTCTCGGGAGAATGACACTTGGGCAGATAGACAACAGTTCCAAGGTACAGAGTGATCACTTGTCGAGGGAATGTGCCAATAAAACAAATATCGTTCAATTCTGTCAACACATGCAATAGTCGTAGTCGAACCCGATAGCGACACGCGACTAAAGTGGACTTTGCTCTGCCTTGTCCCTATCCCATACCCCGCTACAAGCAAACTAGACACATGTTAGACATTAAACAAATAAACAAATTCAACACATCTAATGGTGAATTTCGTAATTCTTTAAAAGCACAAAAATATTTTTAACGAAAAACTGGGCATCTAAAGAAATTGCGACTTTACTCCGAGCAACTGATTTTATTGTGCGTTGCATCATTTTGTCAAATTTCGGTTAATTTTTCGAAGAAGGAGGTTTTCGATAATTGTGTCGGCAAATTAGCAAATTACGGACTGTCGAGTGCGCTGATTAAACTGAGTGGCTTGAACAACAAGTGAGAGTGAACAGAGATAAATATGAATTTATCTCTGTTGTGTGTATTGGTGTTCGCATTGATTGCGGCTGGAGGAAATGCCGAAAGGACGCGAGGAGGTTTCGTGGAAGCTTGGAGTGACTTCCTGGAGGATACAGAGAAGGTCTTGGACAACATGCTTCATCAGAACGGAGCTGAAGAGAAGGGGGGCAATCATGCTGCCGATAACTGCGCGGGGTGCGGTGAGCATGCAAGACTCCAAGCGTTGCGCGTGCAATCAGTTCAGAATCAAATCCTGCGCAAGTTAAGACTCCGGGAAAGACCTGAGGTGGCCGCCGGAGCTGCTCTACCAGCACCTGTGGCAGCTGGACACACTCTCCTGGGTCCGGAGAGGCCGCACCACCCTGACCACGATCTCCACTCTGACGACTTCTACGGGAGGACGGAGCAAAAGATAGTTTTTCCAGATGGAGGTGAGTTCATTTTATCTCTTTTAGCTTTTTATACAACCCCTGAAGTGATTTTTCTCATTGTCATGAATTGTGCAAAGAAAACTATACAAGTATCTATTAATATAATTTTTTTTTATTTCGTATTTATATTAAATGTGCTTTAATAACAAGGTAAAAACGCTTTTGCGCTCCATAATTAAACATAAATATTTATCATAAAATTAATAATATAATGTAAAGGGTGTTCAGGGATGTGCTTGACCTACTTTGTGCTTGAAGATACTTTAATTTATTTGATTTTAAAGAAAAAAAAAATGAAAAAAACGTCACCGGAGACTAAATTTTCATTTACATTTTTAACTCCAAATAATGTCAGGAATCACTGTTTAAAGTAAGTCTGCGTTCCTTAACACTCTGTATATACAATTATTATTAGAAAATCACATTATTGTCGAGACTGAAATTTGAATTCTAAGTATTTTTCCTCAATCCCGGCGTATAGTCTGGCCACTAAGCTATATTGTGTCCACTTCCAAACTTACCATGTTTCTGCAATACATCAATTTTAAATGTTTGTTCCTTTTTAATAATATTCCTACCCGGTTTCGTTCTGAAGCAAAAATATATTATTATTATATCCATAATTTGTTTTAAACAAACAATATTGAGTTTATTTTATTATTTGATAGTAAATAGCTCCATAGCTATTCACGGATATTACATTTTAAACTGAAAATATTCAATTTTTTTATAAGAAAAACTCTCTTTTTATAACATTTGAAGGTTATTCCCATCAATTTAATATGTCATTGAAGAAGAAGATAACAATAATAATCTAAACGAACATATGAAAGAGAACAAGACACAGAAAAGCAGAAAAAGATAATGGTCGCAACTGGGACTCGAACCCAGAACCTCTCGTCTCAAAATTCATCAATCTCAAAATTTTAGAATTAACAATATTATCTTCAACTACTTTATAATATTCAGATCACCCTAAAGTTAAATCTTGAACTTACGGATTACAATATTATCTTCAACTACTTTATAATACTCAGATCACCCTAAAGTTAAATCTTGAACTTACGGATTACAATATTATCTTCAACTACTTTATAATATTCAGATCACCCTAAAGTTAAATCTTGAACTTACGGATTACAATATTATCTTCAACTACTTTATAATATTCAGATCACCCTAAAGTTAAATCTTGAACTTACGGATTACAATATTATCTTCAACTACTTTATAATATTCAGATCACCCTAAAGTTAAATCTTGAACTTACGGATTACAATATTATCTTCAACTACTTTATAATATCGATAATAGCGATCTTTTCAGATAAAAGAAAAAGAGATTCCCTCCTTGAAAAGAAAAAAGAAATAAATTATGATGAAATAAAGGATTTGACGACATCTCCTATCTACATCGGCGAAGAATTGAGCCCGTACCATAAAGAAATATTATGGAAAACGAAACAAGTAGCCAGGGAAAAAGATTATCAATACGTTTGGTACAAACAAGGCAAAATTATGATCCGTAAAAAACAAGATGATAAAATTATCTACATAAAGCACCTAGATGATATGGTAAAAATAATTTAGCAAATTATATTAAAAAAAAACATTACTAAATCCACTTAATAATTTATATTGTGAAAATGAATACCACAATAATTACTTCTGAACCAAAGGCTTTAACAACTTTAAATGATAATGAAACAATAACTACAAACAAACCAGATGAGCTGTCAACTCTTAAAAACAATTTTAATATATTAAATAAAAATATACGAAGTATCAACAAAAATTTCGATGAACTTCAAATACTAATTAAGAATCTAAAAATAAATCTAGATATAATTATCCTCACTGAATGCTGGATAAAGGACAAATATTCACCCTTGCAAATTAATAATTACACGTCATATGCAACCAATTTGAATTACACAAAAAATGATGGTGTGATAGCGTACATTAAAGATGACATTAAAACTGAAGTCAATGAAATAAAATTCCCAAATGCAAACTGTTTAAAGATCAAAGTGGGTGATGAAACCACGATATTAGCTCTGTACCGATCACCAGCTACAACTAATATTAATCAGTTTCTTGAAACGCTTTCTAATGAACTCAATCTTCTAAAAAACACAAAAAATGTCTTCCTTATCGGAGATATAAATATTGACATATTAGAAAATGGTCATCCCAATAGAACTGATTATCTACAAACACTGGCCTCCCATGGACTCCAAAGTATGATAAATAAACCTACGCGTGTAACTAATGACAACAAATCTTGCATCGATCACATGTTCAGTAAGACTATTAAATCAACCAAATCTATCATATTCACCTCTACTATAACCGACCACTATACAACAATTTTATCTATTACAAAAAAGAAAATACAAAGATCGCAGCCCTACCCAATTATCGTGCAAAAGACAGAAACCAAATGGAATGATGTAAAACAACAGTTACTCAATACAAACTGGATAAGCCTACTGGAAAACCTTGATGCAAATAATGCCTGGAGTAAATTCACTGAATATATAACATACACCATCGTATCAAATACCAAATCAATAGAAAAAAAGATTTCGCATAAAAACCAACATCTTAAGCCATGGATAACTCAAAGCGTTATAAATTGCATTAGAAAAAGAGATGAATTACATAGGAAATCTAAATTAAATCCTTGTGATATTTTTATACAACGATACTACAAAAGGTACAGAAATATTTGCAAAAATGTTATACGAACTGTCAAAGAAAATTATTATAAGAAGAAAATAGACGAATGTAACAATGACCCGCGCAAATTATGGAAGATCATTAATGAAATTACAAATGCAAAATCATCCCATTACAAGAACATGGAGGAATTAACAATTGAAAATACCCAAATCTCTTTCGCAAAGCATCCGGACAAAATTCTCGAATACGTAAACGAATTTTTTACTAATATAGGGTCACAATTAGCAAAGAAAATCAGACAACCAATAACTAGCATTTTACCAGAAGAAAAGGAAAATATGAACCAGATAGACAAATTAAAGTTAACTGATGTAACCAATACTGAAATCAGAAATGCAATTGTATCCCTTAATATTAATAAATCATCGGGAAACGACATAATCTCAAATAAAACAATAAAACAACTACAAAATGAACTGACCTTCCCATTGACATACTTGGTCAATCTGTCTATATCTACAAATGTATTCCCTTCATGCCTTAAAAAAGCTACAGTTATACCCATACATAAAAGTGGTAACAAAAAGGATATATATAACTACCGACCCATAAGTCTCTTAAGCTCTTTTTCAAAAATCTTGGAAACTGTAATGAAGAAGCAAATTGTTCAATTTCTTGAACAAAACAAATTACTATCACCATCCCAATATGGTTTTAGAGAAAATCTGAGCACCAATGATGCCATAGAAAATCTAACAAGCATGGCCATAAAAAACATAGATGATGGGAAAAAATGTTTAGCTTTATTCATAGATCTTCAAAAAGCTTTTGACACAATAGACCATAAAATATTACTAACTAAACTAAAAAAAATAGGAATGGCCGAATCAACAATTAACTTATTGGAGTCATATATAACAGGGCGAGAACAACAAGTACAAATTGGCAAACAAAAGAGCAAACTTCTATCTTTAAACTATGGCGTTCCTCAAGGAAGTGTACTGGGACCGATTCTGTTCATTATCTACATCAACGATTTAACTAACCTTACCATTAAAGGAAACGTAATCAGTTTTGCTGATGATACTGTTTTATTATTTCAAGAAGAAAATTGGACTGATACATTTAATGAGGCTGAAAAAGGGCTTAGTGCACTTCAAAATTGGCTTAAAATCAACTCGCTTACCCTTAATATAAGCAAAACAAAATATATAACATTTTCAATGAACTCAAGGGGCCAACCAATAAAATCACTAGAACTAAAATTACATGAATGCCATGGAAATAATATACAATGTTACTGCCCCGTCATCGAAAAAACACAAAACATAAAATATCTCGGAGTAATAATTGACGAAAATCTTAGATGGGACCTACACATCAAAGGTATTACGGAAAAACTCACAAGCCTTATATATTTCTTCAAAAATCTAAGAAACGTGCTAAATAAAAAGGATATGAAAAAGGTCTACTATGCGTTATGTCATTCTCGAATTGAATATGGAATCATAGGATGGGGATCTGCTGCAAATACGTACCTACACAGCCTGAATACGATTCAAAAAGGAATCATAAAGACCATATTGAAAGTACCAATTAGAACGCCTTCAACTGAAATTTTCAATAACTTTGACGTACCAAATGTACAACAAATATATTCCAAAAATATATTATTGAAGCTCTTCAAAAATAATGAATCCTCTACTAGACCGTGTATGCATAACACTAGATCGAATAAAAATGATATAAAAAATATTCCAAGTTATAAAACCACATTTGGACAAAGAAACTATACATACTTTGCAACAAAACTCCATAACATCCTCCCCCCAAGACATAAAACTAATAAAAAATCCAATTAAATACAAATCAAGAATAAAAATATGGCTTAAAGAGGTCAATGAGAAAACCCTAGCGAAGACGCTAAAAACGACATAGAAGACAAATGAACTATATTTGAATAACTTTAGTCCTCCTCGGCACAGGACCCCCTAGTGAGGAGGACTAAGAAATACAATATTTTGTACTTAATTTCACATTTCATTTTGTATGTAAAATTTTTGTATATAGTCGCTATAAAAAAAAAAAAAAAAAAAAAAAATATTCAGATCACCCTAAAGTTAAATCTTGAACTTACGGATTACAATATTATCTTCAACTACTTTATAATATTCAGATCACCCTAAAGTTAAATCTTGAACTTACGGATTACAATATTATCTTCAACTACTTTATAATATTCAGATCACCCTAAAGTTAAATCTTGAACTTACGGATTACAATATTATCTTCAACTACTTTATAATATTCAGATCACCCTAAAGTTAAATCTTGAACTTACGGATTACAATATTATCTTCAACTACTTTATAATATTCAGATCACCCTAAAGTTAAATCTTGAACTTACGGATTACAATATTATCTTCAACTACTTTATAATATTCAGATCACCCTAAAGTTAAATCTTGAACTTACGGATTACAATATTATCTTCAACTACTTTATAATATTCAGATCACCCTAAAGTTAAATCTTGAACTTACGGATTACAATATTATCTTCAACTACTTTATAATATTCAGATCACCCTAAAGTTAAATCTTGAACTTACGGATTACAATATTATCTTCAACTACTTTATAATATTCAGATCACCCTAAAGTTAAATCTTGAACTTACGGATTACAATATTATCTTCAACTACTTTATAATATTCAGATCACCCTAAAGTTAAATCTTGAACTTACGGATTACAATATTATCTTCAACTACTTTATAATATTCAGATCACCCTAAAGTTAAATCTTGAACTTACGGATTACAATATTATCTTCAACTACTTTATAATATTCAGATCACCCTAAAGTTAAATCTTGAACTTACGGATTACAATATTATCTTCAACTACTTTATAATATTCAGATCACCCTAAAGTTAAATCTTGAACTTACGGATTACAATATTATCTTCAACTACTTTATAATATTCAGATCACCCTAAAGTTAAATCTTGAACTTACGGATTACAATATTATCTTCAACTACTTTATAATATTCAGATCACCCTAAAGTTAAATCTTGAACTTACGGATTACAATATTATCTTCAACTACTTTATAATATTCAGATCACCCTAAAGTTAAATCTTGAACTTACGGATTACAATATTATCTTCAACTACTTTATAATATTCAGATCACCCTAAAGTTAAATCTTGAACTTACGGATTACAATATTATCTTCAACTACTTTATAATATTCAGATCACCCTAAAGTTAAATCTTGAACTTACGGATTACAATATTATCTTCAACTACTTTATAATATTCAGATCACCCTAAAGTTAAATCTTGAACTTACGGATTACAATATTATCTTCAACTACTTTATAATATTCAGATCACCCTAAAGTTAAATCTTGAACTTACGGATTACAATATTATCTTCAACTACTTTATAATATTCAGATCACCCTAAAGTTAAATCTTGAACTTACGGATTACAATATTATCTTCAACTACTTTATAATATTCAGATCACCCTAAAGTTAAATCTTGAACTTACGGATTACAATATTATCTTCAACTACTTTATAATATTCAGATCACCCTAAAGTTAAATCTTGAACTTACGGATTACAATATTATCTTCAACTACTTTATAATACTCAGATCACCCTAAAGTTAAATCTTGAACTTACGGATTACAATATTATCTTCAACTACTTTATAATATTCAGATCACCCTAAAGTTAAATCTTGAACTTACGGATTACAATATTATCTTCAACTAATGTATTGAAAAAAAAATGTTGAAGATAATATTGTTACTTCTAAAATTTGAAATATGAGATTGACTAATATAATGGTATGAGAGTAGGTGGCAATGGCGAAATTAGTAAACGCACGTCCCGGATAGACGAGAGGTTCTGAGTTTGAGTCCCAGTTGCGACCAATATCTTTTTTTTGTTTTTCTGTGTCTTATTCTCTTTCATATTTTCGTTTAGATTACCTATTATTGTTATCTTCTTCTTCAAATGATATACTGAAAATATTCGTTGTTGCATCGACCTAGAAATCCCACACGGAAAATTTGAGCAAATTTCATAACGCCAGTGCTCATCCATTTACGGATAATATATTGCGAAACGAAAATACTCGTAACCGCGTTGACCTTGAAACCCCACACGCAAAAGACGTGCAAATAGACCTAATTGACTTACTTTAACCAATGATTAATTAAGTTGGAGTAAAAAATGTAAGTACTGTAAATTTTAGTGATAATTTTGGAACTCTAGTTTAAATTAGTCAGGTACGTCCCTTTATATTATTAAAACCACTTGCCGGAAGGTGAAAAAAAGGTGATTAAAAAATTTGCCTTTGAAAATCAAAATGGCCTGGCTAGGCCATATTGCCCAGAGGAGGGTTAATATAATAAAATGTATTAAATGCTTTTATAATTAGGTACGCCAAAAACAGGCAATAAACATACGTTTTTAACCAGCCAGCGGCCGAAAATCCACATTTCGTCGAAAGTTGTTCTTACGATCGTGCAGGGCGGTTACAAAGAGAAAAATTAATTATTCTCCGTACCAGCTTTTTAAAATTATAACTCAATATCGATTTTATTTCATTCCAAATTTGCTTTAATTTATACCTTCATCCAAAAAAGCTGAAAGGCGTGATGATAAAACTATTAAAATAATGTACTTTTTGTAATTATTATTTGATTATAAGTATTTATCATTTTTCAATAATATCTAAGTTAAATAAGAATGTTAAAAAAATCTGAAATATATTAGTTTGTAAGTGCGCAAATAAATACACAAACGGACCAATTTTCGTCAAGAAACACATGTACGTATATATTTTTTAATGATTTTATTTAAACTAAAATTAAAATTCTATAACATGCGATACCCAGATAATGTATTCATTTATTTTACTGCATGATTATATGATTTGAAATGTATATGGTATAACACAAAATATTTTTTGAAAATTTAACAAATCTGCCAACGACCTATGGTAGAACCTTATTATACTAAAAATAAAAAAAAATCAAATTTAAAACATGCGAATGCTAGATAAAAGAACAATCTTTCGAAATCCATTTATAATTTTTTGTGGAAAAGAGTCAATACGTCCAATATCTAATTTAAAAATGACGTATTTCTGGTTTTCTCTGGTAACACCCTCTTAACGTTATAATATGCAGCAGCATGCAGGGCGATGCTGATAGTATCTTCCAGAGTGGAAGATACTATCAGCATCGCCCTGGTGTAAGACCACCATTCAGAATTGAAACGTTGCTTGAAAATGGCTTAAGCCGTGTTTAGTGACCAGATCTGAATAGCCAGGTACTTCCCAACCTTCCTCTCCCCCACCTCCTTCCCCTCCCCACTACCTTCAGCCTCACAACATACCCCAATTGGGGATGCCATAGTCTCACTGGCTCCAGAAGGGAGCAGTTGAGATTCTTGTGCGGTATTCACTGTAAAAAAAAAAAAAAAAAGCGCTTTCTTAACCTAAATAATGGCGAGACAAAAGATGAGATACACAAAATACGTCTGCCTCTTTCTTCCAAAGTAGGTACTATTTTTTTTCCTTTGGAGGAATTTTATATATTTTATTACGGCTCAGCCACGGCGGCGACGGGAATTGCGTTTCATTTTCTTCTCAATTTCATACGTGTGAGGGAAATGTATGTTAATGATTGTGTGTTTTCTTTGGGGGGGTGCAGACATGCGTTCACCGTTTGTCTCATTTTCGACTGTTGTTCTTTAGTTTATAAGAAAAAGTTGCAGCATTATATGTTTAAGAACAATTTGGGAGGCGGTAATGGGTACCGCCGCCCCAGGAACCTTTATTGGATAACCAACACCTCTGCCATAGGTCACCCCAAGTGGTTCGCTACGTTTGGTGATTTAGCAGGGGTGCCCGGGTTCATGGGGTGAGGTTTGTCTAGGTCTTGGAGGCGGATGATCCTGACACTCTGAACCCCGTCACAGATTCCTACCCACCCCTTATACCCTTTTCCTTCCCAGAACTCTCCTCTCCTTCATTTCCTTGAAAAAAAAAACCTCCACACAGCATCCCCAAAGATGACATAGGCCCTGAGGGAAATTATTTTCCTCAGGGCCTCCTGTGTGGAGCTCATGTAAAAAAAAAGAACAAAAGCAAAACCATCAGCGCTTTGACATTTGACGTTATTGAACTGGTAGAAATCACTCGCACTTCAGTATTATCCTTGTAACTAATTTTTACGCACCAGATTTAAATGTCCGGGTTTAATTTTCCCCACAGGAAAAACTAAACCCTTGATGATCATCTGGTCAATCCACGTTAGGCAATTGCACTATATGTATTATAATTACAAAATAATACAAGAACAACATGTCAACCTACCAGAGACCAGATGGGAAAAAAAAAAAAATTCACCGACTCCAGATATTTTCATATCAGAGGGTTCGGCTCTGTGGAATTCCTAATTGAACCTATAAATCCTACTGATCCCTCAATATAAATATTTAAAAAATCTTTTGTAATCCTACATGTATTTAAAATTACCGATTCTTGCATTTTTATGTATAAATTCTTTGACAAATCTAATACGCCTAAATTTTGAATCAGAGACCTAGGTATAATGCCAGTAGCCGAAATAACAAATGGTAATATTGGTATAATATATTATATTCCATACTTTCAAAATTATACTATATATTATTATTATTATAATCACACGCAAAGATAAAAGCGCGAGCAGATATCTGTTGAACCGCGAGCGCTTATGTGTTAATTAAAATGACCCCCTCTCCTGTTTTCAGATCCTTTAAGATCTGTATTGTCTACGGTTGATCTGCGCATAAACAGGTGTGACAGGTCTGATGGGATTGTATGGAGAGCGTTATTGGGCGTGCGATGATCTTTTATATTTTATTGCTGTGTGTGGCACCCGTCTTACGGAGACATCACGGTTCCGTGTGTGAGAGAGATGCAAGAAAATTATGACTTTTTTCCTTTGTAGGAAACAGACCTACGTACTTTGTGTA
This sequence comes from Limnephilus rhombicus, assembly GCA_929108145.2. Lineage (NCBI taxonomy): Eukaryota > Metazoa > Arthropoda > Insecta > Trichoptera > Limnephilidae > Limnephilus > Limnephilus rhombicus. Next base: position 27,474,795 of record OV815299.1, on the reverse strand, counting down.
TCTCATCTTTTGAAAGAGCTGTAGCATTATTGTGATAAGGAAAGTATGTATTTTTATTACCTTTTTTAAGCCGTCACGATACCTTTACCGTTACAATTGTCACTTGGTAATTTTAAAAGTGCTCATTCCCTGGCTCCGCCGGACAGTTGTGACTCTTGCGTGGTATTCACATAAAAAACAACCTCTATTTCATTTTTCAATACACATATCGTTTATTTAACGAGAAATCGGGAGATATGTATTCAATTTCGGTGAAACAGATGTTATAGAGGTTAAATTAGTAATATTTAGTGGAATTGTATTTTACATAATATAATTAATAATAACAATGATTTATTGTCTTCCTTTCTTAGTAACAAGTAGAGATAATGATATCCTCACTGGGATCTCCCGTGCTGAGGATTTCTTACAGATATTATATTTTAATTATTATAAGCAATAATTATCAGCTTGAAACACTCATCTACATTGAAAAAATCTTCCGAGAAAAGATACTTGCCGCCAACGGGACTTGAACCCGTGTCCTTCTGATTGCCGGTCAGGTGCTCTGACCACTGAGCTATGGCGGCTTATCTAATACCCGCCAAATAATTCAATATATACTAGTGTTTCATTCAACAATTACTGTTTATTACATTTTTCCACCTGAAAACAACCAACTTTATTTTTGTGAGAGAGGTATTGTTATTGTACTGCCGGTCAGAGCACCTGACCGGCAATCAGAAGGACACGGCTTCAAGTCCCGTTGGCGGCAAGTATCTTTTCTCGGAAGATTTTTTCAATGTAGATGAGTGTTTCAGGCTGATAATTAATGCTTATAATAATTGTTACCCTTTGTGCTATGCATAAAAATCTTGTCTTAAACGTTAGTTTATCAATTAAAAAATAATAATTATAATTTAATTATAAGAAATTAATATAAATTGGTTATAAACATACAACGTGTAGTCTTTTTTTTAAATAATTATAAAGTAAATAAGATAAATAACATTTTTTTATAATTCAGTTCACTAGATTCGGTTTTAGTCTGTATTTGATATCAGTATATTTTCTATTTCTGATCTCCCTATATTAGTGTCCAGCTTTTTATTTGAGATTTAAATGTTATAATTTTGAGGTTTTTGAGTGAGAGTGGTATTTTATTGTAGAGTTTAATGCCATAATATAAGAAGCTTTTTTGCCCAAATGTTGTGTTAGTAGTTACTTGTTGAATATGTTTTTGACCATGAGATCTAGTGTTTCTAATGTACGTGTTAGTTGTTCATTCTTGAGTTTTGTACTTATGAATGTAAATGAGTATAGTTTTAAATATAGTTGTTTAATTGACATGATGTTAAGATTGTTGAAGATTTCGTCGGTGCTAGTTCTTACAGGAACTTTCAGTATAATTTTCATTGCGGCTTTTTGAGTTTTAATTAGTGGATTTAGTATGTTTTTATTTGCACTGCCCTATCCGATAGTACCGTATTCTAACAGACATGAGTCATTAATGCAAATAGAAAGAGAACAGTAAGTGGAATTACTATCTTAATAAAAACAAACAATAATTATGTATATTATAACAATAATACTAGATTAAACCGGTGAAAAATCACGGGATGTAACTAGGCTTGACAATAAGAGAACTGACAAATTTCGTATCCACAAAATTAACTAAAAAAAAATACTTTAATACCTCACAAGAGTCCCAGATGCTCCCGTGGGTCTATGGCATCCCCAATTTGGGTATGTTGTGAAGCTGAAGGTAGTAGGGAAGGGAAAGATATTGGAAAGAGTAGTAAAGTATCTGGCTATTCGTCAATTTGGGAGGCGGGAATGGGTACCGCCGCCCCGGGAACCTTTATTGGATAACCAACACCTCTGCCATAGGTCATCCCAAGTGGTTCTCTACGTTTGGTGATTTAGCAGGGTTGCTCAGGTTCATGGGGTGAGGTTTGTCTACGTCTTGGAGGCGGATGACCAGGACACATTGAACCCCAGATTCCTACCCACCCCTTAAACCCTTTTCTTTCCCAGAACTCTCCTCTCTTTCCCTTAAAAAAACCCTCCACACGCATCCCCAAAGATGAGGCAGGCCCTGACGGAAATCATTTTCCTCAGGGCCTCCTGTGTGGAGCTCATGTAAAAAACAAATTGAAAATATATCTGGTCACCAAACACGGCTAAAGCCATTTCAAGCGACGTTGCAATTCTGAATGGTGGTCTTACACCAGGGCGGTACTAAGAGTATCTTCCATTCTGGAACGTGCCGCAAATATACTATGTATTATTTTAAACGAATTAAACGTGAAATAACATTTATTTGCCCACGTTGTGATTGGATTCCGCGACCTTCGGATTGCGAGTTAAGAGCCTTACCACTGGACCACGCCGGCCGTCGTTATTAGCTTCTTTAACACCGTTGTGATTTGAAACTCAATGAAACGGAAACGACTCTACAAAGAGACGAACATACAGGTACATCTATAGAATTTAGCCTGCGAAAGAATGAAATAGAATGAAACCTTACCGCATTGGCCGCATTGATTATTAATACACTTTTCAAGGCTCCTATTGATTGAGATTGTGTGGGTGGATTTTGAAAAGGTTTTCATAAATTCTCACCCCCCAAACTTTATAAAAAAGAGTGTCTGTGGCGGGCGGCGCGCCGCGGCGTGGGTTTATTTTTTTTTTATATGTTTTATTTACACTTTTCACTGTTTTGGAAGCGGGATATGGATACATTCATTGGTTAACCAACACCTTCGCCATAGATCACTCAAAGTTGTTCACCGCGTTTAGTGATTTAGTAGGGGTGCCCGGGTTCATTGGGTAAAAGTTTATTCGGATCTTGGCGGCGTATACGTCTGCCCACCAACTACGTGGCAGGCCAGATCGGGAAAGACTGCTTGAAGGAGACGTTTTGATCTCTCTTGCAACATCGCCTTTACCCCCAGTGGGAGGGTTGGATTCATGCATCCATTACTCCTGGACATACTGACCCCCAGATTCTTTCCCACCCCTCATACATTTTTGATTCCCAGTAATTACTCTTCTAAAAAGTTCCTCCACACAGCATCCTCAAAGATAACACAGGCCTTGATGGAAATTGTTTTCCTCAAGATAAAAATAAAAAAAAATCCAAATCAAAAGTTTTTTTTCAATAGTGATAAAGTTTTGCACACTTGACTTTCAAAACAAGAGAAAGGTTACTGTCTACTTAAAAAAAACTTTCGTAAATCTCTGGCAACGCCGGGGATTTCAGCTAGTCAAACTGTATTAATAGCCTTGCGTCTGCGTACACACTCGATTCACAAATGGATACAAACGGAAGTGCTGTCATCTATATTATTAATACGCTAAAAAACTGCTTTTGTAATTCGGTTTCGAATTCAAGAATTTTTCAAAGGATGGCGCCACTTACGTTAGCAGGTCCAATGAGGACGTGCCCCCGAGGTATAAGTACTACGGATTTATAGAATTTAAGTATCTCTCCGGATATGGAAAGATTGATGGTAATACTTGAATTGTGAATAGTAGTATCACGCGGCTATGTATTACATATGATGCCATTGCCTGTCACGGTTACTTTGTCCCGGTGACCAGCTGTCACTGAATCACAATGGATCCGAGTAACTGGCTATTTTTGAAACCAGTTACTATCGGATTTATAAAATATTCACCTACAACTGGGCGAAGCCGAACTAAAAGCCGCTCTCAGGGCCTAGCAGCAAAAACATGCGGAGCGGGTTTTAACTGCTAGTTTACAATATAATTTACCAAGGCATCCAATCACCCTCCAACATCCTGTTTCCTAGGGATGTCGAAAGTGAAAAAAATATCGATTTATCGATGTATCGATATTTATTAAAATATCAATATCGACGTCGATATATCGAGGAAAAAATATCGATATATCGGTCAAATTTTCAAGAGATTTTGCGTTTTTAAAATAATAGTGGATTCAGCTCAATATTATCAATAGTAATTTTTGTACACAATTTGCTTTTTTTAATGTACAAAAATCTCAATAAAAATGAAGGTATTTTTAACACTATTCTTTTTTTTTTACGTAATACTTAATTACAAAAATATCAAAAACTAGAAAGCTGTCTTCTAACTTATATGTAAACTGAGATGCATACAAAGTTTGTATGCGTCTCAGTAACATTCTATTGGCGTATTAATCTGTCAAAAAGGACTTCGTGTTTGGAACAAGGTATAGTCAATAATCATAGACAATTGGGAACCAACACATAGGAGTGGCTTAGAAAAAAATGGCGAAAAATTGCATACGTTTCTATGTATGTACATACACACATGAGATAGTATTAGTGATCACCAATACTAATGCAAAGACAATAGATTAGTTTATAAAAAAATATCGTTTTTGATACAATTTTCGATATTGGATATTTTGTATCGATATATCGGATCAAAATATATCGGCTAAAAGTATCGATATTTTGAACTAAAAATATCAATATTTCGATATATCGATATTTTTTCAACAAGCCAACTGTTTCCTACCAGGAACTAACTTTATAACTGGATAGATTTTATTTATGAATAGTAAAACACTTCACAAAAATGTTTTCGGTTTCGGTTCGTTGAAAAAGATAATTATTATTTGGTTTCATCTCGTCACGAGAAAACATATCTAATTATTTAAAAAAATTAATAATACACTCTTAAAAGTAAAATATGTAGTTTTGTCATGTTATATAACATAATCATATAACACACTACGTTTTCTGTAATGAATCTACTAATCTAAGAGGTCACGGGATTTTTCATAACGATCATAGATACGATTAGATTTACTTTTATAGTTTGTAGAGTAGTCCCCTAATGTGAATGATGTCGGTCTGCCTGCTCTCAGTGGTTGTATTTCAAAGAAAGAGATTATGAAAGTTGAATTAATAAAAATTGAATTTGTTTAATTAATTCTTTATTTTATTGATTGCTGTTATTTTTTTTTTCTTTGAAATACAACCACTGAGAGCAGGGAGACCAACTCGTTTCACCTGTGGAGACACCATACTTCAAATGGGTACTAAAACTGACCATTTCTGTTATCGTTTTTTTTTTCGCAACAATGCAGTGACTTGCGCGCATCATAACTCTGAAATTCAACCATTTAAAGCCGCCAGACCGCGTATTTACAATCCCTACCGCGTTTCAGTCGCGCTACGGACTGAAACACGGTAGGGATTGTAGCGCATAAATCACCTTACACACACGCCGCGTTTCAATCGCGCTACTGACTGAATCACCATAAATCACCTTACACACACGCCGCGTTTCAGTCGCGCTACTGACTGAATCACCATAAATCACCTTACAAACACTACCTCGTTTCAGTCGCCTTACGCGCTTACGCACGAGGTAGTGTTTGTAAGGTGATTTATGCATTACAATCCCTACCGCATTTCAGTCGGTAGCGCGACTGAAACGCGGTAGTGTTTGTAAGGTGATTTATGCATTACAATCCCTACCGCGTTTCAGTCCGTAGCGTGACTGAATCGCGGTAGGGATTGTAAATACGCCGCCAGACCAACTTGTTTCATCTGCGGAGACGCCATACTTTGAATATGTACTAAAACAGACCATTTCTCTGGTAGTTTTTTTTTTGCAACAATGAAGCCTCTTGTAAGCTCTATAACTCGAAGTTGTAACCACTGAGAGCAGGCAGACCGACATCATTCACCTTAGGGAACAACTTTACAAACTAAAAATGTACATCTAACCGTATCCATGATCAATATGAAAAATTTTGTCACCTCTCAAATGCATGACGAACTACTTAATTGAAAAAAAAAACTACTTAGCCAGTTTTACAAACCAGCTCCGCACGGTAATCAAGGCGAACGTTAATGCTAAGAAAAGTTTGTATGTTTATTGTCCTGATGAAGGTTGAGATCCTCTTTTCCTCCAGCGTCCCCTTTTTTCCCGTTTTTCCCCGTTTATCCCTAGAGCGTATACTATGAGGGCTCTAAATTTAAAATGTGTCTCCACTATTTTCTTATTATTATTTTTATTTATTTAAAGAAGTAGCATGCAATAGCAGGTGAACCTGTATTGAGGCAGATTTTTTTGTAAATTGTTTCTCGCAATTTTATCTATGGTTTTTTTATATATGTATAATGTAGGTTTCTATTTAGCAAAAACTTTATTTTAGTTTACTTTATTGTTTGAATGTACACAATACAAAAACTGCAAGGTTATTAATACAATAACAACTGTCAATGACAGGGCGTTTGGGTGAGGGTATCAGTATAGGCTCGATCATTAGAATATATCCAAATTTTAACATATTTTTAAACTCTTTCTGTGTTTGACTCAGTTTGATGTTTTCTGGGAGAATGTTGTATATTTTTGTGGCAAAGTGTGTAAAGCTACGTTGACCAAAGGTGGAAGAGAGTGCTGGAACTTGCAATATGTCTTTGTTGGAATTACGTGTAAATCTTAAGTTTTTTTTTTCGTAAAGCACATGTTTGTTTTTGAAGAGATGTACGAGGATAGTTTTTACATAAATCTGTCGAACATCAAATACTCTCATTATTTTGAATATTAGGTCACTGTTTGCAGTTAGAGAAAGTTTGAGAATAATTTTCATAAATGTTTTCAGCGCCTTTTCGACAGAATCTAGAGCTGATGAAGTGCCCCCTCCCCACGCAATGATATCATACTCAATGATAGATTGGGTGATTGCAAAATAAACCGTTTTAGGAGTTGTAAGTTAAGAAAGTTTCTTATGGATCTGAAGAAGTGTATTGTTTTTCTAATAACTATGAAAGATCTTGGTATTTTGTTTGATAGTAGGTTAACTTTTCATGCTCATATCGTAATGACGTGTAGTAGTAGGTCAGAAGGGATGTGCTCATTGTAACACATTTCTTCAGACTAATTCGTGGAAGGTTCAAAAACTCGACTATCATGGAGAGCATTGTTTCCATGTTCCCGATGGTTATCTACGTCACCGACAGCATAGCCATAGACTGTTTTATCTCCCGTCTTGCAGAACTAACTTGCCAATGGTTATGCCAGTCGGGAGAGCTGTATTGTTGTTAATTAGAATTACTTCGAATTTCGAAATGTTTAACATCAATGAAACACAATTCAAACAACAAGCTTTGTTGCTGTTAGTCTGATTGTGCTTCATCGTATCTTCTTTTAATATTACAGTTAGTTACACTATTTATAACTCGAGAACGGCTGGACAGATTTTGATGATCTTTGATTTGTTGGATTTGTTTCCGCCCCGGATAACAGAATAACTATTAAAACATCGCAAAAAATCACGAAAAAGAAAGTTATGAAGAAAATTCATTGCCTCATACATTTTGTATGGAACGAATTTTCATCTTTTGAAAGAGCTGCAGCAATATTGCGTTAGGTATAATTTTGAAGTTTGCGTGAATTCCAATAATTCAAAAACGTCAAATGTCAATGCGCTGATTGTTTTGCTTTTGTTTTTTAACATATTATGCTGCCTCTCTTTCTTACACACTAAATGTCAACAGTCGAAAATGAGACCAACGGTGAACGTATGTCTGCACAACTCCAGGAAAACAGCCACTTCTTTCCAAAACATTCAAAGCACATTACAACGTGGAGTATTGCAATTCAGTGAAGTCAATCAAATACATCTGCAAAATTTGTCACAAAAGTCAGCGATATGGCGGTTTTTGGCGTTCAAACTACAAACATTTGGCGATTTGACGTATATTATCATTCCCCATTCATGAACGACATCCCATTGTTGTACATTTGGCGGTGCATCTGGAGAATGGTCAACGAGTTTATTTCATGGCTTCGAAAATTGCCAAACGTGCTGAAACACCTTTAGCAACAACATTGACCAGTTTCTTTTCGATTTGCCAATTCGATCTGTTTGCCCGGACGTAGCTCTACTCTGAGATGCCACGTTATTATACTTGGAACGCTTCGTCGAAGAGATTTCCACATCGGAAGCAAGGCAATGTGGTTACTGATTATCCGGTTGTCTGTTTTACTGATGTTCTTTGTCGCATTTAGACAGTTCATCTAAAAAATGATGAATGCTTCTACTTGCGGTTGTTGCTGGTGAATGTTCGTGAGCCGACATCGTTTGAATCACAAGTCAATGGTGTAGTGTGCCCAACATTTCGTGTTGCAAGTCAGCAGGTCAATTTGCTTGAAAACTGTTCTCATTGGGACATGTTGGATAACCAACACCTCTGCCATAGGTCACCCCAAGTGGTTCGCTACGTTTGGTGATTTAGCATAGGTGTCCGGGTTCATGGGGTGAGGTTTGTCTAGGTCTTGGAGGCGGATGACCAGGACATACTGAACCCCAGATTCCTACCCACCCCTTAAACCCTTTTCCTTCCCAGAACTCTCCTCTCCTTCCTTTCCTTAAAAAAAACCCTCCACACAGCATCCCCAAAGATGACATAGGTTCTGAGGGAAATTATTTTCCTCAGGGTCTCCTGTGTGGAGCTCACGTAAAAAAAAAAAAAAAAAATGACAATCGCTGATGCAATTGTTTCTGCATCTCCAGTTTGATAGGCACATTATTAGCTATCATTATTTCGGTATGTTTCCCATCGAATCCACGTGAACTATGGAATAAGTACAGGGATGACATGTGAGAAGACATTTTACATTGAATTTGTTTCAGTTCAGGGAATCCTAATCTCGAGGTGAATGAGGATATACAAAAACAGGCTTTGTTTTTGATCGAAGATATGTATCACCTCAAGTACGGCAGTTTGTTAGTCAAGTTAGGAATGAACAACGCTTTCAACCAAGAATTGGAACGTGAAGTTCAATATGATCAAGATGCATTGAACCAATCAGTTCGAACGAATGTACCACTGTTGAACCCCCAACAGAAGGAAGTGTACGATACGTTAATGAAGGCAATTGATGATGGAAATGGTGACTTATTTTTCCTCGATGCGCTCGGTAGAACTGGGAAGACATCTAATGACAACAAAACGAAAATGTCGTATATTACAAGGTGCTTCAATGAAGGGAATCGACCCAAGTGCAACCCATCCAGCAAGTTTAACAGAAAGTAGTACAATAATGCCACGTGAATCATTTCGATTCACTTTAATAAAGCAAATGTCTTGCTGCCACGTAAATTCTATTTCTTAATTCATTTTGAGTATTCATTTTAACTAGAAATATATACCATCTACTATGGGATACACATGTCAAAGATATATACACACTGACACAAATTCTTCCCTTTACCATTCTGCCAAAATATAGCATCACCACTGCCATTCTACAAATAATTCAACACTCCTCACACACCAACATTAAACCAGCCTTTAATTCCGATATAGACCAGCACAAAACACGATCACAAAATTAAATACACATATCGTCATCTACTCACACAACTAAATTTGGCATTAACTCCTTACAATACATCGCACATACGCAATACAATGCATTACCTAATGTCCTAAAACTACCAGAATCAAACAAAAAATATTGGCAAAGGCTCTAAAAGGATATTTTCTCAGCAACTTTATTAACCAGTGACGAATTTAGCTGTCTTCCTTTGTAACTCTTGTATATTCTTCAATTACCTGTGTCAAGTGTGTCTGGTCCATTTAAAAATCTATGTATTGTTTCATTGATTTCCGTGTTCTTATGAAAAAAAATAATTTTCCTTTATTTATTTATTTTATTTATTTATTTATTTAACGCCCAATGGGCTTTTACATTTTGGTAGTACAAATAATTCATGACAGATTATTTAACATATACAGAAATAATAAAAATAAAATTTGATAAAAAAGCACACAAGTCATAAAAATACAAAAATACAGCGATTTCATAGGTTTTCAGAAAAACAGATAGGTTTAGGAATAGTTTTGTAATAAGTTTTTTACAAGATCAACAAATTTTGCCAAGTTTATGTTAAATATGTCAATATCACCTAAGTACTGATTTCCCATAGTGTGAAATCGTTGTATCGGAGAGTGGGCAATGTAGTTCCGCTTATGAATGCTACAGTAGAATAGTATATTTTGTCGTGTAGTTACTGTCGGTATTCGTAAGTTTATGAGTTGCAGTAGTTCGCAACAGTCAAATTTAGAGTTAAGTATTTTGAATAAAAATGTTAAGTAGTTTATTTTACGTCTGTCTTCTAGTGTGTGTATTTTTAAAACATTTAATAATAAATTATATTTCAAGTCTTCTAGTGGGATATTTAATTTAAAATTTATAAAACGCAGAATTTTTTTTTGTATTCGCTCAATGTTATTAATGTGAATTTTGTAAGATGGAGACCAAACAACTGAGTTATATTCCATTAGGCTTCTAACTAGAGATATAACTTGTGGTAGGCCACTAGTAGCCCAGAAAGCTTTCGACATACATGATTTTATTTTCACGAACAGTTTACGATTTAATAAATAGCTAGTAGGTAAACCATTTTAGCATATTATCCCTTATTCCTAGAGCAAATAGTTTTTGGATTAGTAGTTTATGGGATACTTTGTCAAATACCTTCGAAAAGTCTGTATATATGCAGTCGACTTGTTTATTTTCTGCAAACGATTGGATTATGAAGTTTTGAAATATTACTAAATTAGTTGCGGTAGATCTACCTTTGATAAAACCGTGCTGTTTTTGGTCAATTAATTTTATTAATTTGGGATAGATTTCATCAAGGACCAGTGATTCAAAAAGCTTAGGTAGTACTGACTGTATACAAATGGGGCGATAATTGGCTATATTAGTGTCGTCTCCTTTTTTGTAGATAGGTGTAATGAAGCTAGATTTCCAGCGGTCTGGAAAGTGTCCAAGGGTCAAGAGACGGTATAGTGTTGTCCTTCCCGAAATGAGTTTCATAAAACTCATTGGGAGTAATGTATTATAAATTGTATATTATAATTTTGAAATATATTAACTCTACCGTGTTAATCACTATATTCTTTTACAGAAGTTATTTAGTCTAGGAATTCACGGTGATCTCTATAGATGGATCGCATCATATGTCAGTAATCGGCACCAAATCACGGTTGTCAACGGTTTCGCATCCTGTTTAACGGAAATCGTCTCGGGTGTGCCCCAGGGGTCGCATCTCGGACCACTCTTATTTAATATTTACATAAATGACATCTATGTATGCTTTCAAAATAGTTACTTTGTGTTATATGCGGATGATTTGAAAATTTTTAAACCTGTACAGTCTTTATCTGATTGTATAGAATTACAAAGCGATCTTGATCATTTGTGTGCGTATTGTGAATCAAATTTACTCTCCTTAAACATTTCTAAGTGTCACTCAATTACATTTACTAGAAATAAAAATAAAATCATCTATTCTTACAACTTGAATAATAAACCTTTACAATCTACGTCTACATATAAAGATCTAGGTGTATATTTAGACAACAAATTAATTTTTGATAAGCATATCGAACACATAATATCAAAATCCTACAAGATGCTAGGTTTCCTATTAAGAATATGTAAAGTTTTCAAAAGTGCTAAGACTCTTGAAATGTTGTTTTGTTCATTGGTCAGAAGTCCACTGGAGTATGCGTCCCCGGTATGGAATCCTCAATATAAGGTGTACATAGATATAGTAGAAAGTATACAGAATAAATTCTCTAAATATTTATTCAAGAAATACAACAAATAATTTATTCAAAACTACAAATGACATGTTAAGTTTACAAAAAAGACGCACATTATCAGATCTGCTGTTTCTGTATAACCTGCTAAATAATAAAATAGATAGTCCTGAATTGCTATCCACTATTCGTTTAAATGTCCCAATGAGGCGTACCAGGCACACTTCTCTTTTTCATATAGAATCCAATAACACTAATGCAGCGAGTAACTCACCAATTACTCGCGCAATCATAACTTATAACCACTATGAAAAATTACTACACTTAGACATTTTTCATGATTCCTTGCAAACATACAAAACTAATTTATTAAATTTCTTGGCGTGATATAATTGTTTTAAAATTACTTACACTTAACTTTTCATTAAACTTTAATCAGTCAGTTACAATTAGTGAGCATATAATTCTTGATTTCAAAATGTCTCCTTATCTCCCCCCCCACCCCCCCTCTTTTCTTCCTTTTTATTATTATTACTTCATTCATTCAATAATTAAGTTTTAAGACCGGTTCATATCTCAGGCGTAATTATCAAATGACATTCTATGGACTTACGTAATAGGTACATAACCATGTAATAATTTAATTTAACATACCTTATAATCTGTATTATAATGTACTGTGTATGTCTTGATAAACAAATAAATAAATAAAAAAAATAAAAATAAAAACTTTAAAAAAAAAATAATAATTCAACTAATAAGTTAACACAGTTTGCCGGGTCAGCTAGTTGATATATAAATTGCTTAAATCTGTTCAAATCGTAATATTTTTTCTATTTTAAAACGCTTTGAAATTTTAATTTTGTAATGTTTTAAAAATGAATAAATTGAAATGAAACGCATGCCGGGAACTGCTAATAAATAAATAATGACTCAAACGCCATACAGCACAATTACAAACAAATGCAGCAGCCAATTCCCCAATCAACCGTGCTCTTCACACATCTCTACATATTATAAATTAAAGTCCCCCGCGTCGTCTGTCTTTCTGTCTGTTCGCGATAAACTCGAAAACTACTGAACGGATTTTCATGCGGTTTTCACCAATAGATAGAGTGTTTCGTGAGGAAGGTTTAGGTATGTAATTTGTCATGGATTTGTTTAAATTGGTTGAAACATAAAGATAATTGTTGGAATTGTCGGAAAAAGTCAAGCCGCCTGGTAGCTTTCATTAAAAACGCTGCCTAATCCTTTTGGGATTTAACAAAACAATGCATGGTGGGATATTCCTCTTTTATAGATCTCTCATATATCTATCTTTTACGGATAGCTTACTATACCCATTCTATCTTCTAAAAAAATGGTCACGTACATTTCGGTAATTGAAAAGTTATTTAGACGGATACAGTATTAATCCTTATTAACTTAAATACGTTAGTTACCCCAAGCATTTCATGCACATTATTATAATCTTTCACACCATCTCTACGTATTATAAATTAAAGTCCTCCGCGGCATTTGTCTGTCTCTTTGCGATAAACTCAAAGACGGAGGTGGTTATAAAGGTTGGATAATCATCCAGTAGATGACGTTCTGTTTTATTAGCCACAGCATCGCGTGGCCGGGTCAGCTAGTTCAATAATATTTGTCTAACTATACTCTAACATCGACTTTTAGATTACCTGCACCTTAAAAAGGTGCATCATTGTCAATGATTCACAGATCACATCTTCTGACCTACAAACACACTCACAAATACACACACGCACGTCATCTGGTCATTTATTATTAAATGTAAATACCACATATAAGACATTATAAATAATTACAGGGAACATTAGTATCAAAGATTAAATATTTATATCTGTAAATTGAGTCGTCGCTGAAACCAATGTAAGAACTCTGTCTTTCTAAAATATAATAAACTAGCTGGTTCCCGGCATGCGTTGTTATGCCATTTAATAAAGAAATTATTTCTCCCTGTGTGTCCTTTTCCAATCGTACAGTTTTCCTTCCGCCTCCCCTTCTTCTCCTGCATCCCCTTCCCATCTTCCCCCGTCCCGCGAACCCATCCCAGGTTCCCCTCCCCCTCCCGTGAACCCCCTACCCGAGTTCCCCTACTCCTACCCCCTCCCGCATTCCATACATTCATTCCCGGTACATTCCGTTTTCAAACAAATCGCGTGCCACCTATTACAATTTTTTTATACAAATTTCGTAATGCGTGAGCTCACCAGTAGTTTTTATACAAACCATGTCCTATAAATAACGAACATAAAAAAAGAATTATCCAATTTCGTGCAGTCGTTCGGAAGTTTGAGCGTACGAAAAAAACGCCGAATTATTCACATTTAAAATGATACTAAAATAATCTTTTAATCTATCGAGTATAATTATTTTAGGGAAAACCGCTTTTTACAAGTTATGCTTTAAAATAATTGTTTGCGCCCGTACATACCCAATAAGAATACTAAGAGTTTTACCCATAAACTAACTCAAATTTTTCAAGAAAGGCTAATGGGTTGTTCTTCTTTTTAACTTACACAATTTTACCACTCTGTCACATGTCCACCCCTCCGTCACATTTGTTTTTACTATAAATGGATTCTCTCTGGTTCTCAGAGAGGAAATTGTAACAAGGGGGGGGGAGGAGGCCTTAAATGCCTATCGAGGGGTGAAATACACGAGCTGCGTGTATTACTATTTCGAATGACAACCCACGCGACAGAGTAGTTGATGTATGACATAAAACTTGTAGGAGACAATTTTTAAAAAATTTAAAAATATTCTATTAAACATCGTATAAAATAATAATCGCTGTTACTTGATAGGTTATATATACCTTTTGGATTTTAAAAATTGTTTTATATTTTATGTCGTCATATCATTTTTTTGTAACATTATAGAATATACGCAAGTCAAGGTGGCAGGAGACAACTGTGATTTGTATGAAATACACTACTCTGTCGCGTAATTTTTACTTCAAAAATATACACATATTTGTTTAAAACGCACACAGTCGTTACGTCTTTATTATGGTAGATTTTAAAGTAATTATATATTATAATAATAATATTGATTATTCTGTTGATTTTTTCTCCAATCTCTGGTAGAGACAACTTTATGTAGGTTAAAAAGAAGAACCACCCTCAATACAATTTTGGATTGAATTCTTCTTCCTTGCGCTGTCCCAACTCATTGCCTAGGTAGGCTGTTGGGGTCGGCTCTTCTCGTTCTCAGGTTGTAATATCTTCTGTTCTGGGTATCGCCTTCATCCAGGCCGTTTCTCTGAAGAATTTTGGAACATTGAGTCATCCAGGAGTTCTTCGGTCTTCCTCTGGATGACTCTCGGTGAAGCTCCATAGACATTGCCTGCCTCACTGTGTGGTCTGATGGTCTCCGTCTTATGTCTCCATACCATCTCAACTGTCGTTCTTCCAGCTTACTATTTATGTCTGTGACACCCAGGCTACCACGAATGCGTGAACTTTTGATTGTATCTTTTAGTGATACTCCTGCCGACCATCTAAGCATTCGCATTTCTGCTGTTTCAAGTTGCCTAGTGTAGGAGTTGTACATAGTCCAGCATTTGGAGCCATACATTATTGCGGGTCTTACAATAGTCTGGTATATCTTTCCTTTCAGTTTTATAGGCATTTTGGAGTCACACAATATTCCTGTTACGGATCTAAATTTAATCCATCCCAAACCTATTCTATGGATGACATCCGCTGCACATCCTCCGTCTCTGTGGATTAGTGAGCCCAGATACTTAAATGAATCACAGTTGGCTAATGTTACTCCATCCAGTTGCATCGAAGGAGTTACAGCATTTTTGTCTTCAAATGGTAAATACAAATATTCAGTCTTTTTCCTGCTTATTTTTAGATTGGATTGAATTTTGTATTGAATTTTGGATTGAATCCCCAATAAAATATTGTATTTGTATATAAATACATATTTTGTGGAATCTATTTGAAGCAAGGCCTACAAGCAAAGTATAGGATATATTTTAGGTTTGAATTGAATCGGAAGGAATCCCACAGGGAGCGCATCATGGCCCTGTTGAAAAGACTGTTTCATTCTACGTATGCGAATATTCACGTAATTGTGCAAAAATTGCAACGTTTTGACAAGCAAAAAAAAAAAAAATCGTAGTATGCAAGTAGACAAGAGTATGGAAACTATTTTTAGCACCGCACAAATTTGAGACCGATTATACTATCTCATTATCTCGCAGGCTAAATCCTATAGATGTATGTGTTGGTCTATTTTTTAGGCAAAGCCAGTTTTTACATATTTCTCAACAGGACTTTTCATCTTTGAAAGCATGCTGGAACAAATGCCGATAACAAAATAAACAAAACTAAGTTTATACAAACGCACACACTAATAAATATAGTTATTAACTTTGTCATTTAGTAAATATTTTCGTTTGCTCACATCCGATGATGCCATAACACCTATTAATTTATTAATGATTGTATTACTTTCGAATACGTATCGTGGTTTAGATTGTAGATCTACAATAAAACAATAGAATAACTTATATAGCGCCGTTTTTGCGAAAAAATCACCTCAGGCGCTGAGAAGTAGGATTCGAAAATATTCCACCTTAGCGACAGGGCGGAAAGGAAGGACGGGGGAGGGGAATCCGGGAGGGGGGGGGAACGAAGGAGAGGGGTTCGATGAAGGGGAGAAAGCAGGGAAGGTGAAAGAGGAACGCGAGAAGGAATCGCGGTGAAGGTGGGGATTTCGCGGGACAGGGAACGCGGGAGAGTGGAAGACGGCGAAGGTGGAAGGGAAACGGGAGGAAAAGGGGAAGCGGGAGGGGAAGGGAGGCGGTAACGTGGACGCATGGGAAAGGAAACGCAGGAAGAAAGAATGTCTTTTTATGTGTGGCATTGCAACGCATATCGGGTACTCGCTAGTGAATAAATAAACCACTTTTAGTAACTAGAGTTTTTATTTGGACTCCACAAATGTATCAATGGATACATACTAATAAAATGTTAGCAATTGAGTGTGTGATATTTATTGTCAGTCCGTCTTTAACCAACAGAAATAAGCTCGATGGTTTGAAATATCACAATGACGCGACGCTTCTCGTGAATGTCTTTCGCATGTGTGGATGAAAGTTCGATTCAAAGGCGGACCTAGCGCCATCTGTCATTCAACATACTTTTGTTCTGTTTAAAATACGAAAGACGGTTAAATTTGTTCATACGAAAACAGTAAAATCGCGATTAAAAAATGAGAGGGTGGGGGTAGGTGGGTTAAAATTTGGGGTTATAGGTATTTTTAATGCCACATAAAATAAAAATACTAAAAAAAATATTGTCAAAAAAATAGTTTTTTTTTTCTGGATAGGGACACCGTAATCACTTAGCGGTATGAAATATACTTTAAAACCTATTGTCATACCTACCAAATATACATAAAAAAAATAGTATAAATCGGTCAAGCCGTTTCGGAGGAGTGCGATCACAAACACCGTGACACGAGATTTTTATATACAAGAAGATTACCTACTTTTGTATATTATACGAGTATATTTTGTTATTCTATTACACTATTACTTTGTACCTTATGTTTACATCTTACTGTATTTAGAAAACATGTAAAATTATATAAATATATTGAATTGTAAAGATCCCTTCAATTATAGAAGAGTGGTAATAAATTGTCACCCATGGTTATGTGAAGCAAGTTATCACATGCCTTCCTTTCGAATGCTCCACGACGACGTGGATATCATGGTTTTACAGTTGAAAAGTATATCTCTAGAGATGCTGCATGAGCAGTTAATAATAATTGCTCACAAAGTGAAACGAAGCTTTTAGTCTAACGGCCATTTGTTTCCATCATACCAAGGGCAACGCATTTTTAAAATGACTTATTAAGATTACTTATACAAGACTTACTTGCCAGTACCTAGGGAATCCAAAAAAAGAAAAAAACTAAAGTATAAATATCATTTTTTTACCTTGTGAATACCTCACTAGAGTCTCAGCTGCTCCCGTCTGGAGCCAGTGAGACTATGCGATTTCCAATTGGGGTATGTTGTGAGGCTGAAGGTAGTGGGACAGGGAAGAAGTTCGGGAAGAGATAGGTGGGAAAATACCTGGCTATTAAAATCTGGTCACCACCAATTATTTACAACATTTTTGACGTACACAAAAAAATGTCAACTGCCGTAAGCGCCAAAAACATTGTCCTTTTTCACTTTTAAAAGATTTAAATACTACCATTTGATAGCATATTTTTTCAGCTAAGCATTTTAAAAATGGCATTTCCGTAACCACTGGTTTAAAAGTTACGATTTTTTTTCTAAAATCTGAAAAGTTTTTTGGCTCTGGTGAACATTTTGTTCTTTGGCTGTTAGAGCAGTATTGCTTTCTTGTGACGATATATGTACATTAAGGTGCTTCAAAAACATGATTTTTTATCGAATAATCTATGAATTATCATATATGTTTCTGAACATCTAAAAAATACACATTTTTTATATGGTGGGGTCGCTACCAGCTTTTAAAATGTAAGGGTTTGACCAAAAAGTTTAAAATCTTGGTATTTAAAATCAATATTTATTTTAAGCAAATCTTCTTATATATAAAAATCAAATTTTTTTGTTCGTATTTTATGCGCTGCCATACCGTTCATCCGATTGCGATGAAACTTTGGTGATTTGTTGTGCGCACCCCCACGAAGGTTATAGACTATAATGGGATGCTCTAGCGTTATGAAATTTGTATCTAAAAATTACTACAGGTGGTGCGCGAGTAGTTTGAAAATGTGTATATTTCATATATTTAGCAGCAGGGAGGGAAAGCAAGAGGGGGTAACGAAGGAGGTGGGGAACGCGGGAGAGGCGACGAAGGAGGGGAAGGCGGGGAAGGTGGAAGTGGAACGTGGGAGGGAAAGAAGACGCGGGAGGGGAACAGGGACGCATGAAAGAGAAACAATTAATTTCTTTGAATGGCATTACAAAGCATGCCGGGTACCCGCTAGTTTTTTTTTTAAATATTGCAATAGATGGGGCGCGAGTTGTTTTGAAAATAGGTGTATTTCATATAGTTTTTTTACATTAGCTCCACACAGGAGGCCCTGATGAAAATAATTTCCCTCAGGGCCTATGTCATCTTAGAAAAAGCTGTGTGGAGGGTTTTTTTTAAGAAAGGAAGGAAATGAAGTAAATGAAGTTTTGGGAAGGAAATAGGTATGGGGTGGGCAGGAATCACCAGGAGTGACAGACGTATGAATCAATCACTCCAACCGAGGTGCAAGGTGATATTCCGAGAGAGTACAGCTGGAGAAGTCAAAGGGACTCCCTCAATCATTCTCTCTCGATCCGGCCTGCCTGCATACCCTGGTGGGCAGACGCATCCGCCACCAAGACCCAGACAAGCCTCACCCGGGAATCCTACTAAGTAATGATAGTAGCGAACTACTTGGTTAAACCTCTAAAATTTGTTTTGTTTTTATTTACAGACTTACGTCAAAAATGTGGAGGTGGTCGTCATCCCACCGCCTGCTTCTCTTTCACCATGCCCAGGGACCTTCAACCTCAGGACGTCAGTTCGGCGGAGCTCTGGATATACAAGGTAACACCTTCACCCCTTACCTCTCACCCAGTGGCGTAGCGTGGGGGGGGCGGCAAATTTTTACAATAAATATCTAATAATATTATCTTGGAAAAATTTTAACCATTTCAAATCATTATTTGAAAATGTTCCACGATACTGCCGTTTACGAATCCAACTCTTTTTTAATTATTTATTAAAAATATCTATACTTTTTTTAAGCTTTTTATTTCGAAAGAGACCATTATTTTATTCGAAAAGCAGTTAAAAATTCTAGTTGCGGACTATGTATGTGCTGCCAGAATCAAAGAGAAACCATTTTCATGTTCCGAGTGTAGTTTTGATCCACCGCATATTTAGTTTAGTTTAAACCAGTTTTGTGTCAGCAATTATAACACTAAGTTGCCGATTCATCGTGTACCGAGTGAAGCTTGTATTTGAGTTGCATTCCATACGTATGGAATGCAACTCAAATACAATTACATACTATTACAGGCATACCATTCCCGATTTCTGAGAGCGGTTATATATAAATTTGTAGTAAAATTTATAAGCATGATTTTATTGGAAGAGTACTCGGCACAGATTATAAAAATCGGCATAAAAAATATGATATCTACTCCCCCCCCCCCCCCCCCGGTCAGCGCTTGAAAATCTGCGAATGAAGTACCTGTAGAAGTAAGGGGGGGGGAGCAAAATCTTTCTCCGCCCCGGGCGGCCGAAACCCACGCTACGCCACTGCTCTCACCTCCCTCTCTCTCTTCTAGGAAGTCTGTTGTGTGGACGAGAGATGGGTGACAGACCGGCACATGCCCAATCCGAAAACAACACAACAGTGAACGAAGCTAACGTGCGACTTGCTGTGTACGTTTTGGATAGAGGTGATCTGAACGGTTATTCTGTATATTTTATATATATATACGACAGGGTAAAACATATTAAAGCGCGGTATATCCGCTCAAAAAGAAGAAGACGGAGAGATTTGTAAATACGAATGTTAGAGCGAGCGCGCTAATGTTAAAATTAATAATATTTGTGCAAAAATTGTGTAAATGTTTAATCAAACACGACTCGTTTAAAAAAGAGCAAAAATCTCGCGGGGGTTGTCCAAAACAGCATAGAAACATTGAATTTTTTCATATTTGTAAAATTATTTAAAAAAACGTGTTTATAATAATTTTCGGAGCATACTTTGCGATTTTTTTATATTGGTAAGAGTAGTGGGCAGGAATCTGGGGGTCAGTGTCAGGTCCAGAAGTGACGGAAGTATTAATCCATCCCTCCCACGGCAGTGAAAGGCGACGTTCTGAGAGGTCAAAAGGTCTGCCTCAACCAGTAACTAATTCTTTGTTTTAGGAGCCAGATCCTCTTGATGGCTTCAAACAGACTTTTGTGGTGACGGAGGCAGCCCACTGGGATTACAGCCATCTGCACACCAAAACCAGGCCCGTGGCTATCACAGAGACGAACCTCAAAGGTAAACTACCTCACTTCTCACCATCTGCATTCTTAGTATACCTATGAAATCAAATCCCTAAAAAGTGGTATGGACAAACAAAAAGTGAAATCAAGAAAAAACATGTTGATGTTTTGACCTGCCTGTATCTTTTTTTGTGTCTTCTTCAGACGCTGTTCAGATTGTTGTTTCCAATAAAGTGAAATTTCGTATTTGAACATGTTAGATATAAATAAGTTAGATAAAAGATAGATATAAATAAGTTAGATAAGAATTAATATTCGTGAAGGACGTGTTCTTAGCAGTGCTCAGAATATTAACAGTATAAAACTTTGATATGGCGACAAGATCGACCCAAGCCTGGGAAACGGTCACCGCTGCCATTAAGGACCTCACGGACCAGATTAGTGGTCTAAAAAATACCATAACAGAGCTACATAACAAGGTTAGTGATCAATCGAACCTTATTGTTGCACAAAATTCTACCGTCGCCAAATTGTCCGCGAAGATAGTTGCACTGGAAGCCGCCAGCGCCTACGGCACGAGGGAGCACGCAACCAGTGGGCCGTCTACTTCGGGTAACTCGAAGAAAGGACCAATCCCGATTATTCCTTCATCTAGTGGGCCATCGGCCTCGGACGATTCGACAGAAAGTGCAAATCCATCAGCATCTTCGATAAATGGGGATCATTTTGGGAAATCTAACCCGGACGAAAAAGGAAGGAAAAGCAAACCAAGAAAAAATAAAACTAAGCCACTGAAAGGACCAGACAACTCCAAACACGTTGATGGTCAGGGTGAGTGGCAGGTGCAAACACGAAAGCCGCGACATCGTACATCCCACATAATAACGGGCACTAAAAAAGAAACGGCGTTGCGAGCAATAGAGCGAAAGCATTATATCCACGCTTGGCGCTTTAGCCTAGATACCGATAGCACACACGTGCACACATTTCTTAAAACCATTGATCCGGACTCCGAATTTGATATTGTCTCATTGAAGGCAAAAGGGAATTACACTTCCTTCAAAATAGGTGTTCCGGAAGAAAAGAAAGATACATTCCTAGACGCTGCCAACTGGCCGGCAGGTATCGCTGTGTCTAAATTCAAATTTTTGTCATCATTAAATAAAGAAGGTGGCCCACATCCAGGTAAATCTATACCTACCTAAAAATGGCAAAACTATCTTTGAAATACCAAAATGTTCGTGGTTTAAATACGAAAATAAGTGAATTCTCGAACAATGTTATTTCACAAAATACTGAAGTCATTGCTCTAACCGAAACATGGTTGCAAACCTCTGTATTCGATGCAGAACTGTTGTCCACCAATCAGTACACAGTATATCGCCGGGACCGAGAGGGGCAACGAGGAGGAGGGGTACTGCTCGCAATACGCACACCACTGGAATCAATAAGAGTAAGAGAGCTAGAAACAGACGGTGAACACCTCTGGGTAAAAGTCACTAAAGATAACTTTACTGTGTTTATATGTGTAGTATACTTTTATTGCACAGATGACAGTGAAAATAGACGTATTTTCTACGAACATTTAGATAATAAAGCCAACTTATTATTAAATAAGAATATATTAATTTTGGGGGATTTCAATTTGAATAATAAACCCGAAGACGTCTTAACTGATTTTTCATATTTTACAAGCTCAAATGGACTGATTCAGTACAATAAAGTGAAGAACAGTAGCGACAATATCCTTGATCTTATCCTTAGCAACATTAATATGTGTGACGTGACGAGAAGCGAGGAACCATTGGTGAGTGAAGACCAGCATCACCCGACGCTGGACATATCCGCGCGACTATCAAGAACGGTTCGGTGCAGACGGCGATGCCGCCAAAACGTTCGCCGCGTCCCCCCCGGGCCCCCGCCTTCGTTCCTCAATTATAATTTCTACAAATTTAATTATAAGCGAGCAAACATAGAACTGTGCAATAATATTCTATCCCACTTTGATTGGACATTTTTGTACACCATAAAATCGGTGGATGAAGCAGTGAATTATTTATATAATGTATTGTTCAGTGTTTTTGAATTATGTATACCTATTAAGAAACCCAACATCACAAACGATGTATATCCGATATGGTTCAATAAGAGTATTATAGATAAATTGAAAAGAAAGGAAACGCTCCGGAAAAGATATCTATTGCACAAAAAGCAATCCGATTATCTAACATTTTCAGCGAGTAGATCTGAGCTAAAATATGAAATAAATTGTGCTAAAAAACAATACATGAAAAATGTTCAGAATGGGATCAAAGACGATATAAAGTTTTTCTGGGATTATATTAGGTCACAAAAAGTTAACCCAACCTCAACAACATGCTTGACTGAGGAAGGCGTAACTTTTACTAACCCTGACACAATTGCTAATAAGTTTGCTGACTATTTTCATTCCGTTTATAGTCAAGTAACCCCGAAACTTGAAACCAATTTCCCAACAGCATCACCCTGGAATGTTGGAGATATCTCACTCGGATTGACCAACATCCAGGAAATAGAAGCCTGTATCCGGAATATGCGACCTGACAAGGCTACTGGTCCGGACAGTATTCCTCCTTCGATAATTATAAAAATCTCTCCCAATATCTGTGTATCCCTTGCTTACATATTTAATCTCTGCATCATGTCATCCACGTTTCCACAGTGTTGGAAATTAACGAGGGTCAGCCCTATTCACAAAACCGATGAAAAGACTGATGTCAGAAATTATAGACCAGTTGCAGTACTGTCAACAATTCCAAAAATTTTTGAAATGATTATCTGTGATAAAATCAGTCCGCAAATCGCGCCTTTCTTACGAGAAAAATCAACATGGCTTCTTACCGAGGAAATCAACGGTAACCAACTTACTCTCTTTTTCTCGACGGGTAGCAAAAGGCCTAGACTGTAAGCATCAGACGGACGTAATCTACACGGATTTTGCAAAGGCATTTGACCGAGTAGATCACGACGTTCTATTAAGAAAGATGCACAAAATAGGTTTTAATCAACCCTTACTGATATTTTTTGCGTCATATTTAAAAGATAGAAGCCAGTATGTAAATGTAAATGGATACGACTCCCATGAGTTCGTAGCTCTGTCAGGAATTCCTCAAGGATCGAATCTAGGTCCCATGTTATTCCTTATTCTAATAGATGACATTCAGGACTGCATACGTCATAGCTCATGTCTCCTATTCGCGGATGACATGAAACTGATGATGGAAATCGAATCAGATGACGATTATTCCAAACTGCAGGCAGACCTCGATTCAATCATGAAATGGTCGTTAGAAAATAAACTTAATTTCAATATAAAAAAATGCGTCGTTATGACTTATAGTCGTTCACAAAATCCGTTATTATACCCGTATAGAATGAATGGAGAAATACTAACACGCGTAAATATCATCAAGGATCTTGGGGTGACCTTTGATCCCAGGCTAACATTTTCAAATCATATAGTGCAGCTTACTTCGGCTTGCTCCAAAATGCTTGGTTTTGTAATTAGAACTTGCAAACAATTCAGTAACGTAGAAGCAATGACCGCCATGTTCAACGGAGTGGTCAGAAGCAAGCTGGAGTACGCTAGTACTGTCTGGATACCATATCAACTTAAATACATAAATATGATTGAACAAATTCAAAAAAAATTCCTAAGGTATGTTTACATGCGATCTTACGGAATATATCCGAAATTCATGCATCACGTGGAACTGCTAAAGGAGACAAATTATCAAAGCCTAGAGACCAGGCGTAATGCCGGACTCATGGTATTCGAATTAAAGTTAATAAAAAACCTTATTGATTCTCCATATCTCCTGTCATGCTGTGGCTTATTCGCTCCTGCCAAATACTGTCGAACTCGTAGCCACGCCCTATTCCACATACCGCAGGGTCGGACAGATGTCATGGCTCAACACAGCATGACAAGAGGTATGGCATTGCTTAATGCCCTACCAGCGGATATAGATGTGTTCGATATCACCGTACCATGTTTTAAAAAAACTATATACATGTATTGTTAGTTATAAGAAAATTAAAATTGTACCGTAATTGGACTCACCTGTCTGTCGTACAATAATTAAAAAAAAAAAAAAAAAAAAAAAAAAAAAAAAAAAAAAAAAAAAAAAAAAAAAAAAAAAAGCTTCTCAGATTCGCACATAGATGGCATTGCTAAGAGCTTTCCCGAAAGTCCGCAAGATGGCGGCAGGATTAGTTATGTGTTAGTTCTCCAGAGGGCCGAGGACCTAGGTTAAGCGGCTCCCACAAAACACCGTGGGAACCAGATCTATTACAGCTACCTCCTAGTTAGGTTGACTACTCCGCAGTCACAACTTGTAATGCGCGAAGTATTAATAAATCCCAGGTTATTTATTTATTTTTTATACAAAAGAAAGTACAAATAACATATTGGGAAGCTTAACATTAACTTAAGCTTAAGATTAACATAAAAGAAGTGTATTATTTCCAAAGAAATAATCTCCTTTCAAGACGAGTTGGAGAACCTGATTGTGTGAACACAACAGAATAGAAATATAATTTAGAGTGATCAGAGGAATAACTTTCGCTAATTATAATGTGTTGTGTTGTCTTTACAGAAGGCTGGCTGAAGGCAGAAGTTGGATGGGCCGTGGGGCTCTGGCTGGAAGAGGGGCGCAGCGCCCTGGCAGTAGCGTGTCCCTCGTGCGGAGCCCCACCAGGTCGTGCCCCCCTCGCGCTGCTGGGGGCCAAGCGCCCGTTCCTGGTCATCAACACGAGACATAGCGCCAAGGTAATACATGCAATACCCTTACAAAATAACATCAGATACGGGCAGGGTTAATGAAGTATTCCGCCAGCTTTCTTGAGCGTCGGAAAGTAGTATACAGAAGATACAAAGTATTTGGAGCACGTCATCAACAATAAGTCGATGGACGAATATGACATCGGTGCCCACCAGTCGTCAAAAGTCGAATATGCTCAGTAGAAGGTTTCGGCTTTGCACCCCACGTAAAAATTATGATATTCATTTCTTTCAGCAAATCATTTTATACTTGCGTGCTTTGAGCCGATTTTTAGAAGAGCAGCATAGAAATGTTACACGTACAGTAGTTATAACGACTCCTACCGCATGAATTTCGGCAGTAATTCCAATAATAATAATAATTGGCTAATTTATATAGCGCTGTTTTCGTGGAAAATCACCTCAAGGGCGCTGAGTGCTATAATTGCTTCCAATACTGCAATACCCAGATACTGCAGTGCTTTCAATATTTTATAGGGGCGAGTACTAGGTTTTGAAGCCCTCATAAGAACCCAGGGGCGGAGAGATAAACATCAACAAAATGTCCTTATCATGGAATCCCGCCAAAGCCCAGATTCCAGAAAGTTTTGCAAACGCTACAGATCGATAATATCTATTTTATTCTCCACACATACGTATATTTTTTGCTTGTACATTCTTACTTTTTTACGTGTATGCGTATACTTTATGGGATGAGTGGGTTTGCACTAACCTCCCCACATTCCGCAATAAATACATACATTATACATACATCTATAGTAAAGTAGAACCTTTTCTCATAAATCAGCAGCATGGGTTTAGAGTAGGCAGATCCACAATGACCAACTTAATGGTTTTCACGGATTATGTCGCAAATACATTGGATAACAACGAACAAGTAGACGTATCGTATAACGATTTTGCTAAAGCTTTTGATAAACTAGATCACCTCAGATTACGAAAAAAGCTTGAATATTTTGGTCTCTCATATAGAATGCTTCTGTTCTTCCACAATTATTTATCTAACAGA
The DNA here is from genome assembly GCA_929108145.2 of Limnephilus rhombicus. Taxonomy (NCBI): domain Eukaryota; kingdom Metazoa; phylum Arthropoda; class Insecta; order Trichoptera; family Limnephilidae; genus Limnephilus; species Limnephilus rhombicus. The sequence goes on along the minus strand of OV815299.1, from coordinate 27,448,392 downwards.
AAACAATATGTAGTTTATGGGCAGTTTGCTTCAAATCCTTACTTCACAAACTCTGGGGTCCCGCAAGGGTCTAATTTAGGACCTCTATTATTTTCTATGTTTATAAATGATATAGCTCTGTTTATAAAATTTGTAAATTTATTGTTATTTGCTGACGATATTAAACTTTATATTAATATAATGTCGAAAGCAGATTCTATTAGTTTACAAACCGATATCGACGGAATCGTAGAATGGAGTAATCGGAATGAACTCTATTTTAACAGCGGAAAGTGTACAATTATGTGCTATACAAGGGCTAGGAGTACTCTATATTATAACTACAAAATGTCTGGTACCTCATTAAAACATATTTCACAAATGAGGGATTTAGGAATCACTTTTGACACACGCCTGACATTCCGTTCTCATATCGATTCGGTGTGCAACTCTGCGATGCGAATGCTAGGCTTTGTAATCTGCAATGCAAAATCTTTTTCCAACACAGCAGTCATAAAAATGCTTTACTTCACTCTGGTTCGCAGCATTCTTGAAAGTGGATCAGTAATATGGGGACCCGAAGATGCCCTATACGCAAATGATGTTGAAAAGGTGCAAAAAAAATTCATGCGGTACCTGTACATGCGAGAGTTTGGGTACTACCCTTTGTTGTATCCCTCTGATTGACTCGCGGGAACGCTGGGACTAAATCCTCTCGACGTTAGGAGAAAAATTGCAATGCTAGGTACTAGTAGCACACAAGCTGCTAAACGGGCACATTTGTAATCCTGATGTCCTGGAAAGGATTTCACTTTATGTCCCCGATAACTTCACCAGAGCAAGGCAACACAGACTTTTTACTCTGGGGAGAATGACCTCACTATTAAACCTTTCTTTTGAAATTGACATTTTTCAATCGAACTACAATCATTTCAAGGGCGAAATAAAGGTATTCTTTAGCACCTGTCATTATTAATGTACCTTTATAATTAATGTATTACAGTATTAACAAAAAATTGTGAAATGTAATTGGATATATATGTTAACTGTTTTTCACAATAAATAAATAAATAAATAAATAAATAAATAAATAAATAAATAAATAAATAAATAAATAAATAAATAAATAAATAAATAAATAAATAAATAAATAAATAAATAAATAAATAAATAAATAAATAAATAAATAAATAAATAAATAAATAAATAAATAAATAAATAAATAAATAAATAAATAAATAAATAAATAAATAAATAAATAAATAAATAAATAAATAAATAAATAAATAAATAAATAAATAAATAAATAAATAAATAAATAAATAAATAAATAAATAAATAAATTATCATTATTATAGTATAAACTGATCCTACCGTGGCCTGTTCCTCGTACGGTGCCCCGATCAACATGTCTAATTTCCTCGAGTCTTGGAACGCCAAATAATACCACAACTTCTCTATATTTTTCAGAAAAGGCGCGTGCGTCAATTAGAGTGCACGGAAGGCGTGTCGGAATGCTGCCGAGAGCGCCTGTACGTGTCCTTCGCTGAACTGGGCTGGGACGACTGGATCCTGCAGCCGCGGGGCTACCACGCATACTTCTGCCGGGGAGCATGCAATTCTGTAGCTGCCGTCACGCTCAGCGGCAGCCATCACCACTCGGTCATCAAGGTGAGATTCTTCTAATTTCAGTGTGTACAATACGCCCAATGGAAGGATCACATTTTTTATTTGATTTCAAAGCATGACGAGAATTTATAGCAGATGCATCAGCATTAACCAATGGAATTTCTTCTTTCTTTCTAACGTTTTCTTAACACTGACAACAAATATTATTTTGTGATTTCTTAACACTATTATCCGAATCCCCTTCGAATCCTTACGGGGACATTTAGAATCCAAAGGGGACATTTAGAATTCTGTTATGTATAAAACATAGGTTAATTGTCGTTTTAAGTAAGAACTGGAATCTATGAGGCGGCACGATAGCATTGTCTATTGTTTTTCATCCTGGCAACACCAGAGAGGAGCGGAAATGATGGTGGCACTTCCCCCGGCGGGCGTAAGGCCCGCCGGAGGTCGTGAGAGTTTTTTTTGGGAGAGAATCGGGCAAGATGGAGTGCATCGGTGCCTAATGAGAGAGATTCGAAGTTCCCGTAAAGTTCGGGCGGTTATTATAGTGCCGTTACAAGTTTATTTGAGTTCCCGTTATGGTTTCGACCCCGCGAGTCGCGCTCCGGAAATAAATGTTGTGTTCACACAATGGCCGAATTGTATTTTTGTCGAGGAATAGGAAATTTCGTTCTGGACAGTAAACGCCCCTGCCTTTAGTCCCAGAAACACCGTGGGCTAGTGTGATTTCCGGCCAATATAATGTTCTACCCGATCTCCGCCAGGAAATCTCCTGGTGTATCAATTCACGATACACGTGCGTGACTCTATCGTTTGCCATCCGCGCCAGCTTACTCCACCGTGGGACGTGGAGTAGCCTTATTTGCTCGCGCCAGAGTATTTGCTCATGCTGCAGAGGACATCGTTTGCCATCCGCGCCAGCTTACTCCACCGTGGGACGTGGAGTAGCCTAATTTGCTCGCGCCAGAGTATTTGCTCATGCTGCAGAGGACATCGTTTGCCATCCGCGCCAGCTTACTCCACCGTGGGACGTGGAGTAGCCTTATTTGCTCGCGCCAGAGTATTTGCTCATGCTGCAGAGGACATCGTTTGCCATCCGCGCCAGCTTACTCCACCGTGGGACGTGGAGTAGCCTTATTTGCTCGCGCCGGAGTATTTGCTCATGCTGCAGAGGCCAGAGGATTCCTGCCGCCAATATAGTCAGCTCGCATCACCGTGGGACGTGGGCAGTTGCACCAACCTTAGTCACCGGGAGGATCCCTCATCGTCTAAACGACCGCGTTAATAGTCAGATTACTTTAGCTTTAGTTATCGGTTATGGTCTGTGGGGGGTAAGTTCTTTCCTATCTGTATTATTATTTGCAATATTTGAAATAAACCTATACGGTTAGTCCAATTATAATTAACCTTATTTTATTTACAAAACCTGGTAATTCCTGCCTATGCCTGACATCTTAGAACTTAATTCCCCGCTCTGGGAGGGGGAATCTCTGCTCTACCGCTGTGCTGGTCGATTTGGCGGGTCTGATGCTGAGGATTCCTCGGGATCAGATCCTGGCGCGTCCGGTACTAACCGGCAAAGCCATTTCGTCCACTCACCTTAATTAAATCCCTTTAATAAATAAGCCAACTTGTGGCAATTCCCTTGACCCTAACAATTCTTTGAATTCGCTGGCCTGGCAGTAGCTTCGTTTTGACTCCAGATACTAATATCTACAGCCTGTATGTCGGACGAATATCTACAGCTTATATGTTGGACTAATATCTACGAACTTCAGAGTGTTGACTAATATCTACAGAGCTAAGGTCGGACGAATATCTATGACGGTCCCAGTGTTGACTAATATCTACAGAGCGTAGGTTGAACTAATATCTACAGAGCGTAGGTTGGACTAATATCTACAGAGGGCAGCTGAGCAAGAGGTTGTACGAAAAAGCATAAATTACTTCAATTACGTAATTACTAATTACGTAAAGGCTTAAACATTTAAAGTACGTACATGAAGTTTTTTGCATAATAATAATAATTTATTGAACAAACATGGAGGTCATAATACAAAGATATTTATTTATTTCGAAATACACGGCACCACAACCTAACCTAACCTAACCTAACTGACATAGAAATGGTCATGGTAACAGGCTAAATAATTTAGAAGCACTCGAAATAAAGAAAGCTGTTAAAACAAAAACTCAAATCATTTAACAGTTACTTGATCAACAGATTACTGGCTGTTAAAATTGATGGTACATTTTCGTACAAATTCACTGCTACGAGTGGTGTTCCTCAGGAGTCACATTTAGGTCCAATCCTGTTTTTATTATTTGTTAATGATGTGTTATATATTTTCAATTATGTTCAAGTATTAAATGTTTGCAGACGACCTGAAATTATTTAAAGCAATCAGAAACATTAATGATTGCCATATATTGTCAAATAACTTGTTGAGATTTATTATATGGTGTCATGATAACCGCTTGCAACTTAACATAAGCAAATGTCAAATTATGAGGTTTTATCGAATAAAGAATCCAATATTTTTCGATTATTCCATTAACAATATATCGTTAGTATCTGTCTCGGAAATCAATGACTTAGGTATTTGGTTTGACACGAAACTCAACTTTATCAAGCATATAGAAATAATAACCAATAAAGCTTTGAAAATGTTGGGATTTATTTTAAGGGTATCTAGTGATTTCAACAATGTCAATACTGTAAAAACATTATATATGTCACTCGTAAGGAGTCATTTAGAATACAATTCCACGGTTTGGTCCCCAAATTATGAGGTTCATTCACATGCGATTGAAAGAATCCAAAATAAATTTTTAAGATATGTGAATTTTAAAATGGGCATTCCTAATGAATGCCTAAATTACGATAACGTACTTTGTTCATTAAATTTAATAAAATTATCTGATCGTAGAATCATTTCCGATTTAACCTGTTTGTATAAAACCATAAATTCAATGTTTGATACCCCTGATTTATTATACGTAATTTCTTTTCATACTCCAGGCAGGTCAGTCACAAGACAGTACCTACCATATTATTGTAGCAATTCTAAGTCAACAAGTCAATATTATACTCCTATGCGACGGATTCAACAGCTTGGAAACAAATACTCCGATGTTGTTGATATATTTAGTACATCAATTTTATTATACATATAAGCATACCTTTCTGAAGTTTTTTTCATCAAATAGGGGAATATTTTGCTAAAGCTATTAAAATTGACTAACACATTGACAATATTTTGTTGGCTGAAAGAAAAAAAACTATTTCGGATTTTTTGTTTTTTGTACCTACATACTGTGTGGTTCAAATTCAATACCTAATATTTTTATTTTGTATTTATTTTTGTGCAAGTGTTTTAAACAGTAGTTTCCTGCACTATTTACTAGTATAATTTTGTTAATATTGTTATATGTATATATGTATGTAAAAGCCTAAATAGGCGTAAATAAATAAATAAATAAATGTGTCCAATAGTCCGATATTAGGGATTTTTACATATATACATACATAAATTAATTTTTTTAAACTGCATCCGCAATATTACGTTATTCCAATATGCTATACATAATTGCAAATCCAACCTCTGCCAGTGCTGTAGATATTCGTCAACACTTTGGTTCTCATAGATATTAGTCAGCAGTTTGAGCTGTAGATATTCGTAAGCACTTTGGTTCTCATAGATATTAGTCAGCAGTTTGAGCTGTAGATATTCGTAAGCACTTTGGTTCTCATAGATATTAGTCAGCAGTTTGAGCTGTAGATATTCGTACGCACTTTGGTTCTCGTAGATATTAATCCGATTTTTTGGTCCTAAGACGATTGTGAAAAGTAATGGGTGACTATCCTAAAAAGCTATTTTTCTATGATTTTGTTTTGATAGGAGTTGAGATAAAACAATAAAAATCAAGGAGGCCAATTTTTTATTTTGCTGCTTCTTTTCCCCGTCCTGTGTTTTCATACGATAATTTACTAATGAATTATTTACCATTTTCCAGAAACTGTTCCACAGTGGTGCGGGAGCTTCTCGTCGCGTAGAGCTGAAGCCTTGCTGCACCCCGACTACCTTCTCGCCCATGCAACTTTTCTATCGGGACTCCAACTTCACGGTCACACAGACCACCCTGCCCAACATGATCGTCGAGTCCTGCGGGTGCATGTGAGACCGCCTGCAGGAACTGTGGATCGTCTGGTCTGTCAGACAGCAACTAGGCGTCTGTTCTGACATATACCAGATGGACTAACAGTAGTGTTGGATTGGTGCAATGACGTAGATCTAAGCTTTGTTCATGGACTTTGGAAAAGCAAATTATTTTAGCAGATGAACAAAGTGTTGAGTTGGTGCAACCATGTATCTAGTTTTTAGCTATAAGACCAAATACCAGATTCGGATTTGTGGAGTTTATGAACTTAGGCATAGAAAATTTAAAAAAATGGACTTACAGAGTCAGCGCAATTGTCTAGATACCTACTCTAGATCGTGTCTGTAAAAAATTGATGAATTGGTTACTTAATACATTCTAAACTTCGGTCAAAGACCAGGTTTGGATTTGCGTGATTTATGGTTTTTGGTATAGTCTGGAGTCTAGACAATAATAGTTGATGAAATTATGTATCGAGCTGGTGAAACTGCGTAATTTGAGAGTTTACATCGGTTTTAACTGATTGAAAAACTTTATCCAACATCAGATTTGGATCAGCGGAATCCGTCGATTTTGACAGAGACAATAACAACTGATGAACTGATGTGCAGAGTTAGTGAAATTGCGCAATTCTTCAGTTCGCAGCTGTCAAAACTTTGATGAAGTTACTTGTCTCATTTAACCTCGATCAGAGGCCAAGTGTCAGCTCTGCATGCTCAACTTATGATTAAATCAGAATGATCCTTTGTTGTGCTCTCTTTATCCTTCTGTGGGCATGGAAGCCTGACCTTTGTTACAATAAGTGGAGTCTTCTAAAAATGCGGCACACATAGAGAAACTAATTTACAAGTTCTTCATCGAATGTCCTAAAAAAATTCCAGCATCTTGGTCAAATCTTGATAACTCATAATTCATGGGAAAGTTATGAAAGTCGCTAAGGAGAAAGACCACAAGCTGCAGAATGAAGATTTTCATCTTGACTGCTAATCTCCAAATGGAAAAAAAATCATTAAGATCTTGAAGTAATGAGACATCAGACCCAAACGGGAGACCATTGGATGGCGTCCAGAGATGTAAGATACATGGGATGTTCGCGCATTACCATAATTCTTATATCTTATTGATTTAAAGATATTCCACACGCCAGAACTATTTTATATCGTAAACATTTGAACAACTTTTTTAATTAAATAGGTTCACTTAAAAAAATATATGGTGCCATATTCACACCAGTTGATATTGTGTATTGTGTCCAATATGTGTATTTATTGTACATAGATCCAAAAGGAGGACTACATCAATAGACAGAGATGAATATATCACGTCTTATTTATTCGTATTTATTTCTGGTCAGAAAACAATAGAATAAGATTGACGTCGTGTTGTATTGTAATATTTATATAGCCTATCTTATATTTTAATTAAATTATAGCATTTATTGTGCTAAATATTAAACTAGAAAAACAATGATGCTTTTTTAATAGGGCTAATATTCTTCTTATTTCTGAACGGTTTAGAAGCATTCATCATTCTTTTAAGCAGTGAAAGGTAACTATTGAACATACTCGAGATGAGCTGCTGAGAAATAATGCTCAAATATTGAGTCCGCAATCCATGGACTGGTTATCCAATCTATCAATGAATGTAGAAGACCCAAGTATGACCAGACTATCCAATCTAACAATTATTCCTGAAGAAAAATCTATAGCCAGGCTATTCTAAAATAATAAACCGTGACCAAGCTATTCAATCTACCAAATATTGTAGAAGAGCAAACTATGGCCAGACTATCCAATCAATCAATTATTCTAGAACAGCAATCCATGGCCAGGCTATTCTAGAAGAGAAAACCATGACCAGACAGTTCAATCCACCAACTATTCTAAAAGAGCAAACAATTGCTAGACTATCCAATCTATCAATTTTATTCTGGAAGAGCAAACCATGGCTAGACTATCCAATCTATCAATTATTCTAGAACAGCAATCCATGGCCAGGCTATTCTAGAAGAGAAAACCATGACCAGACGGTTCAATCCACCAACTATTCTAAAAGAGCAAACAATTGCTAGACTATCCAATCTATCAATTTTATTCTGGAAGAGCAAACCATAGCTAGACTATCCAATCTATCAATTATTCTAGAAGAGCAAACCATGGCTAGGCTACCCAATCTATTATGTTTTCTAGAAAATAAAATCATTGCCAGACTATCCAATCTGTAAAATATTCTAGCTCCTCAGGCCTCGAGCCTATTTTTTCGGAAGGTCAAAATCTTTCCACTTTGCAATAAATTCCAAATAAATAGATTATTTTTGAACGCATCCAAATAAATAGATTATTTTTGAACGCATCCAAAAACTAAAAACTGATTTTGGAAGGTGATAAAACAAACTTTCAAATTTTAGAATTCAAAATAAACATACAATATTTTAAACATAAAAATTTTGAATGCAAAAATATATATTTTTTAAACGGCTCATATTACGTTTTTGCTAAATAAAATTATTGATAAGGAACAACAATAAAAACACACAAGTATTTTATCAGGCAATACATAAACGTTAATGTCAACTCACTTTTTTGATGTTTCATTTAAAAATAATTCATAAAAAATTCTCAAAATTTCCTATTTTTTTTCAAATTGCGGTTGTAAACTTTGGTTCCCTAAAAGTGTACATTACATCTACCTATCCAATCTATCAAGTTTTCTAGAAAAGCAAACCATGACCGGGTTATATAATCTATCAAATATTCTAGAAGAGAATACTATGGTCACATTTTCAAAAAGAGCTGTACTTTGAAAACATGCTGCAAAAAATTTGGACATTGCAAACCTTCCTAAAGAATTTCACTGTAAGTGGCAATGTGAAAGGTGGAATTTTAAGGACCCAGTCTAGTCTCACGAGGGTCTCCACAGTCTGGTTCATCATGGCAGCTATGGACATGATGTTAACAATTAATGATGTAACAACTGAATAAGAAATGCTTATAAAGTAAAAAAAACCATTAATTTTCCTAAATGTTTGTCTAATCAGTTTTCCAAGTTCGAAACCAAAATCTGAGAGTGCATCTTAAGCAGAGAGCTGGACTGATATTTCATTCAATGTTTTAGTCATCTAAGTTAATTAAGACTCGTTATAAAACTCTATGCACAATTTTCTGTTTATGAGAAAAATTCTTGAAAGATTACAGGGAAACGCTGTGATTGTTTTTTTTACAGATTCAAAAACATCAAGTCCATTTTTACATGTGCAAATATCCTAGCAGGATGAAAAAACTGCCACAATTTAATAAATAAACAACATAGATAATAAAGTAAAATATTAATTGAGGGAAATCTTTTAATTGTATTTTTAATCTTTCCTATTGTAAATTTCATTTACATTATAGATCTTTTCACGTAGACATTTTAGGTCTGTGTTAAATTTTAACTCAAAGATTTTAGAGTTAAATAAAACTATTTATAAATGAGGACCCAACGGGGTTCCTTGAAGTATACCTTGTGTTCATATAAAAGACTGTTTTCCTGTAAAATTTTGATGATTTTTCTTTCATAACAAAGCTACTACTTGCTAGTTGATAGCTTCTTACAGAAGCTATCCACTTTTGTGATGTATCTTTCCAATTGCAGTCTGTTGATCAATTATAAAACCAACTGCCTTTAGAAATGTAAAAAATAAAATGCGATAAACATAATTATCTGTTTTTGAATTCTTTTAAATACATCTATTTGAATTTCACTTTTGTTTGTTTGAATCTTCGACCAAGAATGAATGAAATGATATCTGACGGCCTTCATAAGTTTCATTTCACAAATTAATTAAAATAATATATTTGTGGCATGATCCAGACTGGAAGGTACTCCCAGTATCTTCCTGGTGTAAGACCACTATTCAGAATTGAAATGTTGCTTGAAATAGCGTTAGCCGTGTTTGGTGACCAAATCTGAATAGCCAGGTTCTTCCCCACCTTCCTCTCCCCCACTACCTTCAGCCTCAAAACATACCCCAATTGGGAATGCCATAGTCTCACTTGCTCCGGATGGGAGCAGTTGAGACTCTTGTGCAGTATTCATATAAAAATAATAATAATTTGGAAGTGGAAATTAACCTACTTGCCAACATCCAATAGAGCTGAAACTTGGCAGACAGACTCGTTGTCGACCACAATGCATTCTATCAACTTTTGGTGGAAATCACACACACACGCATACGTATACGCATTTTTCTGAAATTCAATAACATTATAGCAGTTAGTATATGCAATAAATGTCGATGTTGTCCAATCGGGATTTGGCTCGCTTGGTAGAGTTGTCGCTCCAGTTCCTGGGTAGTAAGGTTCAATCTTCAGTCAAACCAAAAATAAAGTAAAGAAAATAAACTTTTAAAAGACATTTGAAAACAGGGCTCCATGACAGTTGATCCCTCGATAGTTGGCCCCGGGGCATTTTTATATAAAATTTGGGGTCGGCTTAGGGAAATCGTAGCATGCCTTCTTACACAAAATATAACTAAGTGTCTCTGAAGGGGTGTGCAGAGAGGATGTACCGCCGAATAACTAAAGTATAAAACATATTTTCATTAAAATGCATCAAGGATAAAAGTACTTGGGGAACGTACCCATACTACGTGACACACTTTTTGCAATTTTTTACCCCCCCCCCCCCTACAGTTTTCACGTAGTATTTCATAAATATGATTTCGAATCATTTTTTACTAACAAAAAATAAAAAATGCATTAGTTGGCTTATATTTGTCTTTATTAATACGGCGCTTGCTGCGTGACAGCAAGAGTGCATGCGTTACAAGTGGAAAAAATATTATCAAGATATAACTTATGTCAAAATATATTGAAACCGGAACGTAATTTATGGAAACGAAAGTCTTATTATTTTTATAAACATTTTTCATCTCAATCATCTTCAACAAACACGTTTCCTGAACTTTTTCACTCATTTGAATGTACGAGGGTGGGTTTTTAAGTTTGCGGATTGGGTAAGGAGTGGAAATAAAAACCAAAATTATTTTTCCCTTTCAACATATTCACCTACTACCCTAATACATTTTTCCGATCTTTAAATTAACTTAAAGGAACTTTATAACACCGCGGAACGCAATTTTATCCATATTTCACAATTTCTTCCCGATTGAAGTGTTTGGTCGACGATAGCTCAAAGACTAATGACCTAATTAGGATAAAACCTGGTGTTTATCCTAAAAATGAGTAGTTCAATTAGTACCTAATTCAGCGGTACCCCCATTAATCACTTACCTTCACATTCCGCGAACTTAAAAACCTCCCCTCGTAGCTCGAAAAAAAACCTTCGTGACCAAGCGTGGTATTTTGATGACCCCCCCCCCCCCCCTGAACAGGTCACGTAGTATGGGTACGTTCCCTTGTCTATATACTGTATAATATAACAGCTTATAAGTAAAAAAAAAATCTTCTATACTAACTGATTAATGAAATTGATGGAGAATGCACAAAAAATTCAACAAAATTCATCTTCGATCCATTGGGGCTCCTAGGACCGATTACAGTCATAGCCAAATTAATAATGCAAAAGCTATGGCAGTCTAAAGCAGCGTGGGATGATCAATTGCCTAATGAAATATTAGTACCCTGGAGGACCTACCTACAAGATTTAATTCAGCTAAATGTGTTGAAAATACCAAGAAAAATTATTTGCAGGCAATCTAAAAATCTACAACTACACGGTTTTTGCGACTCGTCTCAGAAAGCTTACGGAGCCTGCATTTATATGGTGTCAATGGACCATAGCGGTGAGTGGCATTCACATTTAATAACGTCCAAATCAAGCTTAGCACCATTGAAGTGTATTTCATTGCCTAAGTTGGAGCTGTCTAGTGCTGTACTACTCGCAAAATTAATGAAAACTATAAAACAAGCGCTAAACATAGTGGAGGTTAACACATATTATTATTGGTGTGACTCTACGATAGCGCTGTGCTAGCTGAAAGGTCAACCTACTCGTTGGAGCACTTTCGTGGCAAATCGAGTAGCTGAAATACAAGAACTTAGTGATCCAGATCAATGGAGACACGTATCATCATCCGACAATGCAGCGGATATACTTTCAAGGGGAACTACTGCAGATAAATTGATAAATTCTACAATATGGTGGAATGGACAAAGTTGGTTGACTGGTGGAGTCAACGATTGGCCTATATCGAACATTTCCTGTTCAAACCCTCCGGAGCTCAAGAGCAAAAATATTCTATTATCTACTGATATTCAAGAATGGGATATTTTTAAAAAATTTCCTCATTTATCAAATTGAAAAGGGTTACAGCATATGTACTGCGGTTTATTAACTAACTAACTTCATTAATAACTGCAGAAATATTAAAGATAAAATTTCGGGTAATTTAAGAGTAGCCGAATTAGAATCAAGCTTGAATTGTCTACTGAGATCAGCTCAAGTACATGCCTTTCAAAAGGAATTGAAAGAATTGAAAAACCATGGCAACGTCAACAAAAATTGTAATTTAAAATCTCTTCATCCTTTCTTATTACGTAACGCGTTGTTCGAACCCCCGCCCCCCCCCCCCCTCCCCCCTCCCCCCTTTTTGTAAAAACAGTTATTTATGAAAGGATTCTCACATTTTTAACAGGCATTTTGAAGCTCCAGACCAGAGATGGCCGCCAAATTCAAACGTGGGGCGCACTTGTGATTGTACAGGGTTAGCAGTTGTGTAATATTAAAGTATCTGCGGGCCCCGTACAGTACGCCCAGTTTTTGGGAGGCTAACTTTATTCTGGCTTCGATGGAGCCCCCGTATCTGAGCTGGTTGGTCACTTAGAGTTACACCAAGCATATCAATGGAGGGCCTGTTCGGAAGATTGCTTCCGTTTAAGGAGACTAGGTTTTCATTTTGATCCCTTTTAGACGTAATCAGACATGATTGTTTTTGAAACATTGAATTCAACGAGATTATTTTTACCCCAAGAGAAAACACTCTCGAGGTAACCGTCCATTCTTTACTTCAAAGCCCTCCGAGCCATTGGAGTTTGTGAGCCCTTTGGGGGCTTGTCAAACAAAAAGCTATTATGGACTGTACTGTCATCCGCGTACCAATGAATTAGTGCACATGACAAAAGGTCGTTGATGTGCAACAAACACAAAGTCGGAGACAAAACCGATCCCAGTGGGACGCCAGCATTTATCGAGTGTGAGGAAGAGGTGAAACCATCGGCTACCGTCTGAATCCACCTCTCCCTCAACAAGTCGGCAATCCACGTACACAAGGATGCGGAAAGTCCGTAAGAAGGCAGTTTGTTGACAAGTCCTCGGTGCCAGAGTAGACCACATATAACGGTAAGGTCTTGCCTAGAGACGTTGTACAAACCATTAAGGAACCAAATCGCGCGATTCGTCCCACCAGAAAACCAGAAAATACTTACAGGGAGATAGGGGATGTGCGCAGTATAAAAAAGGGTGCAATGTAATGAGCAAAGTTACTGTGCAAAGAACATTGTGTACATCTGTCATTACTGTTTCACTGAAATATATCATGGAGATAGTGAAAACTTATAAATTTGTTTTAATTATTAGCTATTTTTTATTTTACATAGGTAAAGGTAAAAATGATCCTAAAAGTAATCAATTTAATCCAAAGATGATTAAAAGCCAAAGTTTTTAGAGACTAATTATGTAAGGGTCGACCGAGATCTCCGTCTCGGTCTCGGTCTCGGCATTCTCGGCTACAAATTCTACCTAGAACGCTGTCTCGGTTCTCGGCGAAAAATCGCCGAGATTCTGGGCCATAACCGAGACCGTTGTAAGTAGGTATGGTATAGGATAATGGGATTCAAATCTACCGCGCGCGTCCACATTCGTAACTTGTTGTCAGTGCCTGAGAAAGCTGTCGATTGTGATTGGTCGGCTGGCAGCGAGGCAGGTTTTACTTACCGCTTCTGCCGCCGTTCGTTCATTTCACTACTTTTGTAAACAAACAATTGTAGTTAAAGGAAGTTTGTATGAATTTTGTTCGTAGTAGAAAAAAAATAAGCTATTTTATGTTTACATTCTTAAATACACTTATATTATGCAAAAATAGCTCATTTTAATTTTTTTCTTCTCAATTTATCTATTCTCGGTCTCGGCCGAGAACGAAAAACCTGTCTCGGTCGACCCTTATAATTATGTTACTTGAATAAATATAATTTTTTTCTAAGCGTGTATTCTAAATTTACATTTATATTTTTGTTTAACGACAAATGTGCAAAAAATGGGCGGCAAAATGCTCCCCGCGCAACTACTTACATTTCACAGAAAGGCGCAACTACTCTAGGGTTAAAGCAGTATATTGATACCTTTTGATGAAATGTTGTACATTTGAAGTTCAAAATAAAGGAATAATTACTTTGTTTGATTTCGAAAAATGTTGTGTTAAGCCCGGGCTGTGCCGGGGACTTCAGCTATATATACCTATCTATATATAAATGTATAAAGAAATTACCCGGTGTGACTTTCTTTTTCATAAAAATCGACAGTTTTATTTTGAGATGGATGAAATTTGGCACACTTGACCTTCGAAACACAAAAAAGATCACTATTCTGAAATTGAAATTTCGAAAAAACTCTGCATGAAATCCAGGAAACGCCGGGGAATTTAACAATTAGTATTAAATAAATCTAACACAAACCGATTATAATAAATTAATGAAAACAATACTAGGGAAACTCAATCGAAAATCTGAAACAGAAAAATCAGAAAAAGGTAAGGTCACATCTGGGACTCGAACCCAGGACCCACGACTTGCCGGTGCTGCGATCGTAAAACAAACGGCCGGCGTAGTCCAGCGGTAAGGCTCTTGACTCCCACACCGAAGGTCGCGGGATCTAATCCTGGCGTGGCAAATAAAATATAGTTTATTTGCTGCACGTTCCAGAGTGGAAGATACTCTCAATATCGCCCTGGTGTAAGACCACCATTCAGAATTGAAACGTTGCTTGAAATGGCATTAGCCGTGTTTGGTGACCCGATCTGAATAGCCAGGTACTTTCCCCACCTTCCTCTCCCCTATCTCCTTCCCCTCCCCACTACCTTCAGCCTCACAGCATACCCCAATTGGGGATGCCATAGTCTCACTGGCTTCAGACGGGAGCAGTTGGGACTCTTGCACATGAGGGGTAAGAAGATATGTTTGACTTACAGCTTCCAAACGGCGAAGGGGCCAAACGTGTATGCCGTCACATGGTCCCACGGGCAACTTGGAGTGGGGCTTGGTGTTCCAGAGGCAAAAGGCCCGCACATGGCATGTTTCCAAGCACTCTGGGCCAGGAGCAGACTGCCATCCTGGGGGTCGAGTGGAGTTCACTACGCCTTTTACGGCTAACTTTAGTAATTGTTTGTTAAAATCGAGCGGCAGTATGCTACTCTTATTAGCGTGAATCGGCCTTAACGTCTGAGGTTTGGGCGGGCTCGCGCGCGATTGCAGCGCTCGCCGTGTAGCGCCACGCCGGTGAACTAATGCGGCGGGAAGAAGAGATTTAAATTGCGTAACGTAACAACGTCTTGACTCTTTTCCACAAAAAATTATAAATTGATTTCGAAAGGTTGTTCTTTTATCTAGTAAAGCTATGTTTTAAATTTGGAGAAAATAGTTTATTTTTAGTACAATAAAGTTTTACCATAGGTTTTAGTTTAAATAAAATCATTTAAAAAAAGGTCCACGCACATGTTTTATGACGAAAATACTTCAGTTTGTCTATTTATTTACCGTCTTACAAACTAATATATTTAAGATGTTTTTACATTCTTATTTTGCTTAGACATTATTGAAAAATTATAAATACATACTTATGATCAAAAAATAATTACAAAAAATTCATCATTTTAACAGTTTTGTCATAACGCCTCTCAGCATTTTTGAATGTAGGTATAAATTAATGCATATTTTGAATGAAATAAAATCGATATTGAGTTATGATTTTAAAAAACTGGTACGGAGAATAATTAATCTTTCTCATTGGAACCACCCTGTACGATCATAAGAACATTTTTCGACGAAATATGAATTCTCAGCTGCTGGCTGGTTAGGGGGCGTTCTAGTATTACGTAATGCAATTTTTTAAGATTTTTTAACTTTCCTCACCCCCATGTAACGCGCCGTAACGTTTTTCTGTACCTTTCTGTACACCTAAATGTTACGTAACACCCAAGTGACTATTTTTACCTAAAAGTCACAATTAAGTTGCGCAAAGTGCTGAAAAGTCGCTTAAAATAAAATAAAAATGACATACAATACAGTCGAGGGATTCCCCGTACAACATAAACGAAAAGGATTGCTAAGTTGGAAGATTTTAATTCCCTAGTTTTTTTTATTTAAGATGAAGCCATAGTAAATAATGCAAAATCATACAAAATCATATGTTTTTGTTTTGAAAATTTGACCGCTTAGAAGTATTATAGATGCTTCAATTAAATACTGGGTGTAGAACATACCTTGGCCCTTAAAAATATCGGTCATTTTTTTTAATAAGCCTATAAAAAAATAAAGTATAAGGTCTAAAAAACACACTTTCAAGTCCAAACTCTTCTATTTATAAACCCCTTTTCGGATATGGTTTTATTGTATAATGTGGCAAATTCAGTTTATTTTATAATAATCGCAAAAAACTGGGCGTACTGTACAGGGCCCGCAGATACTTTAATAGTACACAATTGCTAACCTTGTACAAATCACAAGTACGCCCCACGGTTGAATTTGGCAGCCATCTCTGGTCTGGAGCTCCAAAATACCTGAAAAATACCCTCGACTCTGTGCAGAAACGGGCGGTCCGTTTGATAGATTCTCCCATCTTTACAGGCGCATTTCAATCTTTAGAGCACAGGCGTCGGGTGGGAATGCTATCCTTGTTCTACCGGTATTACAATGGAAGATGCTCCGAGGAACTAGCATCATTGATCCCTTCGGCACCGGTGCATAGTCGGGAAACACGCCAAACGCGTGCCCAACATTTGTACACGGTTGAAATTTGTCACATGAGAACGGGTCATTTTTTTATTTTTTTTTTTTTATTTATTTATCTATAATAAAATATGTTTACAATGGTTTTAGTTGTATGCCTGTCTCACTAGGGTATACCTGTGTCGAGACAGGCGTACAGGTATATAAATGAATATAGTAATTACAAGGATATTTCAGGTAAAATACATATTATGAATAGAATTAAAACAGAAGGGTGATTGGAAGGGTAATAAATCTTTTAAAGAGAGTTATTTTATAAATGTTGGAGATGGAGTAATGAAATCAATTCTGCCTAGTCTATTTATAGGTTAAATTTGACAGGATTCCACTATTTTCATTTGTTTTATATGGGTTAGGTTGTATGTGAATAGTTATTTATGTCTATGTGTGATTTATTTTACAGATATTTGTGATAGTGTGGCGTCCAATACTTATAATCCATTTTTTAATTTCATCGACTCGTTCTTGTGTTCAATAGCTCGGCTGTGGAATGATTTGCCGGCCTCTGTGTTTCCTCCTTCCTACAACATGGGTCTCTTCAAGACCAATGTTCATTCCTTCCTCTCCTCAAAAAGACCCTCCACACAGCATCCCAGATGACATAGGCCCTGAGGGAAATTATTTTCCTCAGGGCCTCCTGTGTGGAGTTAATATAAAAAACATAAAAAATAAAAAAAATTATTTACACCCGATCTTCCCAAAATAAAATAAAATATGCATTTTCGCGTTGTTATTTTACAATACGGCCGCTAGTCGACGAATTCGGTTTTTAAAAGTGAACCCTATGGCGTCCACCGAAGAACTACTGTCCACGCCACAGTCGCCATACCTCAGTCACACCCCGAACGGAGCGAAAGATGGACGCGTGCCTCCGCATCGCTTGATTTCGTGAAATCAATTTTAAATTTCCATTTTATTACAATAAACAATGCGTAAAAAGGGAGTTAATGTTTTTTACAGATTTTTACGAAATCAACCTGTAAAAAAAATTTCTTAAGGGTCGGGTATCAAACCGCGCTGACGCTGCAGTTAGGTATTTCTTGTACTTGTAGACAAACACGGCCGCAGCTGACCGCCTGCGTCTGACTAGAGGAGATGTGGGTATACTAGACACTACGGACTTAGGAAATAAAAATACACTTGCCTTATAAAATTAAAATTTAGTTCCTACTATAATAATGGATACAGCTTAACATACTAAGAATCATATTGTGGAATAGCGTGGATAGCTCATAGAGACATTTGCGCCTGGGTCAACTGCCCATTCACTGCAGTTAGGTATTTTTGGTAGTTGCAAACAAGCTCGGCCGCCGCGATCTACTGTGTATTTCGGTTAGATTCAGGCACGGCTGGTGAGCATTTTGATAAAATACGGAATAAAAATACACTTGCTTTGTAAAATTTTAATTTATTGCCAACATAATTGATACAGCTCGACAGACTATAAATCATATTATGCAAGGGTAAGGATACGTGGACTTTTTTTAGCCCCTGGACCTTTACAGACGTCTTAGTTTTTGACTCAATGTGACATAGAATCTAATGGTGTTTTGATGTGGAAAAAATTTTTGGTTCATATATTGTTTGTATAATGTTATTAATTTTTTTATAATTTTACCAAAAAATAATGGGTGTGAATAAGTTACGACAACCAGTTTTTACTCTGCGCCTTAGAAATTAAAAAACCGGTAGTTTTGTTTTTGAAAGTTTATTTATATGCATACAATTTTTTTTTAATACCTAGTAAGAAAGAATATATTTTACAATTTATCTTTGATATATATAAAGTAGAACGAAGCACATTTAGAAAAAGACAGTCAAAAATATAAAGAAGTTCAGACAAATTTTTAAGAAACAACTAAATGTTTTATTTTTATTTTTATTTTTATGTACCTTACAAAGTCCCAACTGTTATCAATCGCCTGGGGCCATTGATTGGGGTATGTTGTGAGGCTGAATAAGGTGGGAGGGGAATAATATAGGGGAAGTACCTGGCTATTCAGATTTGGTCACCACACACGGCTAAAGCCATTTCAAGCAACGTTTCAATTCTGAATAGTGGTCTTACACCAGGGCGATACATAAAGTATCTTCCACTCTGTTTTTTTATAGAAGGCTGTTGAAAAGTTTTTTTTCTTTGTATAAAACACGCTTAACTCGTGTTGTGCGTGTTACAGGTAAAATTGCAAATGTTATATGTAAGTTCAAAATAAATTAATTATTACCCACAATTATTATAGTTATTTCACAGCATTATCCAAAAATAACAAAGTTACTATTATATACTTGTTTACTATTATATAATTTTACAATTGAAAAATGTCCTCCACAACACAGGTGAATTGCTAGCGTGGAGGACATTATACTATACATTTGTAATGTAAACTTATTAATAAAAAAAATACAAAACAATACAGAGTGATAAGTGTTAGCTCCTCATTTATTCATAAGACTGTCATTTTGTAATGACATCATCCTTTCTCCATGTCTATTATCGATAATTCTAAACATTCACAAAAAGTGTGGTAGATCATTCATTATAGCAAAAAGTTTATATGGAAGGCATTACTCAGGCCGCTTATGTTTATTTAAAAAAACTTACATGTTCACTGATAGTTTCTGTTATAACGACGTCATTTATATTGCTTCTGCTGTTTTCCTAAAAAAACATATAAAATAATTTTTTTTGTAATAATACAACCCAGAATTTACCCAACATCGAAATTCATTCGATTTATCAATGGATCTGACAGTCGTTGTTTTCAATAAAACTTAGTTACAATTTGAACGGAATCGGTAGAGAACTCAAAATGGTCGTCGAAATTATGCATTTTGACATTAAATTCGAGTTCGGTGAACCCCAAACTCCTTAAACCTGATTTTGAACCAAATCGTCAAAGTACTTAAGATATTCAAGATGGATGCCGAAATTTTGCATTTGGACATTAGATCCGAGTTCAGTGCTCACCAATACTCCCTAATACTGATTTTGAACCAGATCAGTAGAGAACACGAGAAATTCAAGATGGATGCCGAAATGTTGCATTTTGACATAAGATCCGAGTTCAGTGCACGTCCAAACGCCCTAATCCTGATTTTGAACCAAATAGGTAGATAACTAGAGAAATTCAAGATGGATGCCGAAATGTTGCATTTGGACATTAGATCCGAGTTCAGTGCTCGCCAATACTCCCTAATACTGATTTTGAACCAGATCGGTAGAGAACACGAGAAATTCAAGATAGATGCCGAAATTTTGCATTTTGACATTAGATCCGAGTTCAGTGCTCGCCAATACTCCCTAATACTGATTTTGAACCAGATCGGTAGAGAACACGAGAAATTCAAGATAGATGCCGAAATTTTGCATTTTGACATTAGATCCGAGTTCAGTGCACTCTTAAACGCCCGAATTCTGATATTGAACCAAATCGGTAGATAACTACAGAGAAATTCAAGATGGATTCCGAAATTTTTAGATGTCAAAAAGCAAAATGACTTCAGTCCACCTTCGAACTACCTGTGATAGAAATCAGTAAAAAAATTAAATTTTTACATTATTACCTTATTCTCCTTTTCTTCCAGTGGGAGGGTCTATTTTTTATGGCACGGTAAGCAAGAATTCCTTTATTTTTACCCATTTTGAAGGTACCTGAAGTTTAAAAAAAAAAAATCTGTAAACTGTAAATCAAGTTAAAAATAATTTATTAGATAATAATAAATATATTTTATTTCTACTTACCCGGTTACTGTAACACCTATCTCCTCAATGATTCCTTCGAAAATCGAATAAACAGCGAACAAAATTGCTGCGAAAAAAATATGCGTGGTCTCACCTTGACCGCTATCTCACAACTGAATGAATTCTGTGAAATTCAACCGTTATATAAGACATCGCGCGGCGTATTATTTTGCCATACATTTTTGTATGGCGGAGAATAGTTGAAAAATTCAGAAAGTTTAGGCGAATTACAATAAAAATCTAGATACACTGAAGTGTTTTTAATTTAATAGCGTGTTTTAACATAGTGTTTACTCTGAGATTACGGAAGGATTTTTGGTAAAAATGTTTACAACAGGTTCAGGAGAGATAATCGCGAAGGCCTTTTTCAGCGTTTTAACTAAAGTTGCAGTATGTATAACTTATAGAATTTGTAAGATAACAGTAAAAAAAATTTTATCACTAGTAACTTTACACATTTTTCTAACTACCCGTATATAATTTTCTAGTATTGCTGCTACGAGACGTGGATGCTACTGCTAATGCGGAGCGATGTTTTCCAAACCCGACCCTTAAATACCTTTTCCAACGTTTCCAAAAGCTTTTTCTTAAGTATTTTCAAACTCCTCCCATAAAAGGGCGTGAATTCCGATTTCGATTTTTTCCTGAACTATTGGATCGCCTTAAATAAAAAAAAACATATTACGTAACGCGTTGTTCGAACCCTCCTCCCGCCCCGGTAACGTTTTACAAATAGTATTTATTAATTCCTATTTAAAATATTAAATGTATGAATACCACAACACGGGAGTGCGAGAATTCAGTTTTGGGTTTAGTTTATCCTTCCAATTTTAGTTAATCGTTTTCAATTAAAAGTAATTTATATGTTGAAACGCATTAATGCATAAAAGGTTGACACTAATGGCGTTAGATTTATAGCAAAGGGCTGAGACTATAACACTACCCATAATAATTCTAAAAAACGTAATCATTCCTTGCGACATTGGTTGTTATTTATGGTCACATACAATTTGGGAGGCGGGTTTGGGTACCGTCGCCCCCAAAACTATTTATTTGATAACCAAGGCCTCTGCCAAGGGTATCTCAAGATGTTCGCTATGTTTGGTGACTTAGTCAGATACGTCTACCTAAGTGCTGCGTGCGGGCCAGATTGAGAGAGTTCGCAGTTGGGGAGGCCTTTTGACCTCTTCAGCCGGACCCTCTCTCAACCCAATGCCTTGCACCGCAGTGGGAGGGATGGATCAGTACGTTCACATCACTCCTGGATGCACTGACCCACTCATACATTTTTCTTTCCCAGAAATTCCTCTCCTTCCTTTCCCTAAAAATACCCTCCATGCAGCATCCCCAAAAATGACAGACACTGAGTTTTTTTTTTCCTCGTACTATACTAACAACTAACCAAAACTACACAATATACTAACGACATCTGTTGAAGAATGTTAAAACTACATGTATAATCCTGTACACCACAGAAATGTTAAAACTACATGTATAATCCTGTACACCACAGAAATGTTAAAACTACATGTATAATCCTGTACACCACAGAAATGAAGGAAACATTTATTAAAACTCATTAAAAGGTATAAAAATAATTTAATTTCATAACAGTGCATAAATAAATATTTACATACATATTATATTATATTAATATCAAAGAGTGAACCATACGTATCGCAAGCAGAGTTGACACAAACAAACACAGTAAGTACTTATATATATTTTTTAACAATATTACTGTCACTAAGCAATAAAATTAACATAAATTACTCTTTGACGTTTCTGCGCTCCTGGTTTTCTGTTATGTTATGTCGGCTGAACTTACATTTCTTTTTACATTTATTATTCATAAAATACCTAGAAAAATCACGGGACATTATAATTCCAATTTTTAATGGATTCAGAATTCAGAATAACAAATAGTATACTTGTACATATGCACCAATACACACAATACTAAGTATGTCTTGTTTGTGTCAACTTGCGTAACCTATAAACTCATCTTTTTAATAGAGGTTTACAGAAATTTGATCCCAATATAATAAAGTCTAAAATTACAGAACTAAATAAGAAATTTTGTCCGTGTCAAAAGTAATAAAGGTACCAATGGTTTGAGATCACAGTTCTTTATTACGTTTGAATTAAAAATTAAAAGCATCAAAAAAGCTTAAAAATACAAAATATCACAAGTAAGAACTTTGCAGTAATTTATTTATTGGTTAGGTTGCTCCCTCATTGGGTGAAATAAAGTCAAAAATAGTCAACCGCAAGAACAAAATATAGCAAGAATGCCCGTCAATTGAAATATAAAAGAGGAAATCTGAAATGCTGGGTTTTTTGCGATTATGTAAGTTTTTTGTCTTAAACGAACTGTTAGATTTATAAAAACATTGTGTTATTTCCACTTTGCAATTAACCGGTCATATGCCGGAGACGCGCCGGCGCGCGCGTCATATGCGCATGCGCGAGTAAATAATTAAAATATTTGAATAATATTGTCGACGAAAAACTTTTGGTCGGCGATTTTGACCCTTCTATGTACAGAATTTGTATGAAGAACAGTTACAGAATCGCTTGCGCCTCATTACTCTAGGTGATGCTAAAAGTTTCATTCACCTAGTCACCCTGGAATATTTTTAAAATGATTTCATCCATGACAATGCGCTGTCATAAATTGCCGCGAATTTAACGGTCGCAATAAATGTGTGTATCGCGAATAAAACATCATAAACCTATTAATTTACGTAATAAATGCAAGTAATGTGGTTTTGGTAGATAGTTTATTGTGTTGTGAATGTGTTTCAGTCAATAAAATATACAATAGCTCAAAATTTATCAACAAAACATTTAACCTCTAAACGGCCGGAGACGCGGACTTGCGCGCAGCTTTTGCACATGCGCGAAAAAAATATTTCGAAATAAAAAAGTTTGACCGCGATTTTGACCCTTCTATGTACAGAATTTGTATGAAAACAAGGTCAGAATCGCTTGCGCCAACATCATTGATGATATAGCCACTAGTTTCATCTATCTGACAACACCAGATTATTTTTAAATGATTTTTATCTGTGGAATCGAAATGTCATTTTTGGCGCAAATTGAAGCTGTCAGTTTTGACGCGTGTTCCTCGACTAAAACATCATAAAACCTATTAATTTACGTAATTAACGCAAGTAATGTTGTTTTGGTGCATAGTTTATTGTTCTAGGAACGTATTTCAGTCAATGAAATATACGATAGCTCAAAATTAATCAACAAAACATTTAATTCAAAATTCAAAATCGTGTTTTGTTACGAAATTTCCGTATTTTTCCTGGAATTTGCGGGCCTTTGACAGGTTAATTCAAAATTCAAAGTGGTGGTTTTTTAGTGTTTTTTTGCGAATTTCCGTGAAATGGCCTGGCCTTTGACGGGTTAAAGCTCTATAAATGAAACATTTCTGAACATAGCCGAATACTAAAAACTGTTTTTGAAAGTTTATGAAATAACAACGTTCTCCGAAACAATTAACATTTCGTCCTTTTCAGTACTTCAAATTTCTATAATCAATATGAAACATATCGCTCTCGAAACAAGGCTTTCTAATGCACTTCGTTTATGCTGATTCCTTACTGACCAGTGAGGGAGCAGGCTTGGTGTAGTAAAGGCGTACAGCTTGACAAGGATAACTTTGCAGCTGGTGGCATCTCCACCCTAAATATTGGGGATGCCTCCTTTTAAAACCCCGTGGCAAAACGGCAGATCCCTGACTACAAATCTAGAGGTTGCAGTTTTGAATCACGGCGTGCATGATTGTGGCGTTATTTCAAGTAAATAAGTCATTTTGTGCAACCATAATTGTCATCCACAAAGTATGCCACTTTAACCTGTCAAAGGCCCGCAAATTCCAGGAAAAAAACGGAATTTTCGTAACAAAACACGATTTTGAATTTTGAATTAAATGTTTTGTTGATTAATTTTGAGCTATCGTATATTTCATTGACTGAAATACGTTCCTAGAACAATAAACTATGCACCAAAACAACATTACTTGCGTTAATTACGTAAATTAATAGGTTTTATGATGTTTTAGTCGAGGAACACGCGTCAAAACTGACAGCTTCAATTTGCGCCAAAAATGACATTTCGATTCCACAGATAAAAATCATTTAAAAATAATCTGGTGTTGTCAGATAGATGAAACTAGTGGCTATATCATCAATGATGTTGGCGCAAGCGATTCTGACCTTGTTTTCATACAAATTCTGTACATAGAAGGGTCAAAATCGCGGTCAAACTTTTTTATTTCGAAATATTTTTTTCGCGCATGCGCAAAAGCCGCGCTCAAGTCCGCGGCTCCGGCCGTTTAGAGGTTAAACCAGAATATTTAAAGTATGCCATAAAGTAGAAAAATTGTATGAAATTAAAATCATTATATCCACAAAGAATGCCATTTCAAACCAGAATTTCAAAACTTTGCCACAATTTTTTAAAAATCTGTATGTGGTACAATCAACAAAGAATGCCATTTTGAACCAGAATATTTAAAGTATGGCATAAAATAGAAAATTTGTAAGAGATTGAAATCATTTTATCCACAAAATATGCCATTTTAAAGTAGAATATTGAAACTATGCCACAAATTAAAAAATCTTTATGTGGTACAATCCACAAAGTATTCCATTTTGAACCAGAATATTTAAAGTATACCATAAAGTAAATTTGTATGAGATTGAAATCATTATATCCACAAAGTATGCCAATTTAAACTAGAATATCGAAACCTTGCCACAAATTCAAAAATCTGTATGTGGTACAATCCATAAAGTATTCCATTTTGAACCAGAATATTTAAAGCATGCCATAAACTACAAAATATGTGAGATTATTTTTTTTTTTATTCATTGCTTTCATTTGTGGATTGTAAATTAGTTACATCATTTGTATTCGTTACATCATTTGTGGTTTGTGGATTTTTCGACCACCATGCTAGGCCCGTTTTATGATGGTCGAAATTATATCCAAATTATATTCACTTTAACCGGTCAAAGGCCGTGACATTTAGCGGAAATTCGCGGAACTTCGCAAAAAAACACTAAAAAACCACCACTTTGAATTTTGAATTGAATGTTTTGTTGATAAATTTTGAGCTATTGTATATTTTATTAACTGAAACACGTTCACAACACAATAAGCTATCTACTAAAACCACATTTACTACGTAAATTAATAGGTTTTATGATCGTTTTATTCGCGATACACCCATTAATTGCGACCGTTAAATTCGCGGCAAATTCTGACAGCCGATTGTCATAGAAGAATTCGTTTTATAAATATTCCAGGGTGACTAGGTGAATGAAACTTGTAGCGTCTCCGAGAGTAATGACAGCGCAAGCGATTCTGACACTGTTCTCCATACAAATTGTGTACATAGAAGGGCCAAAATCGTCGACCAAAAGTTTTTTGTCGGATGTATTATTCAAATATTTGAATTATTTTCTCGCGCATGCGCATATGACGCGCGCGCCGGCGCGTCTCCGGCCTTTGACCGGTTAAACCAGAATATTGAAACTTTGCCACATATTTAAAAAAATCTATATGTGGTGCAATCCACAAAGTATGCAATTTTGAACCAAAATATTTAAAGTATGCCATAGATTAGAAAATTTATACGAGATTAAAATCATTGTATCATCAAAGTATGCTATTTTTAACCGGAAAAATGAATAAATGCTCACAAAATAGGATATTTAACAAAGTATGATAAATGTCGTCTAGTTCACAGTATGATGCTACAAAGCCAAGATTTAAAAAAATACACTATTTTGACCAACTATATCATTTTGTCAAGAAAATCCTTAAAAAATAGTCAAAATGCAACCTGATTTTGTCAGAAATAAATTATTTTAACCCTCTGTTACATGAAATTACAGAAAAAAATATGTATAAAGCTTGGTAACATAAGATTGGTACATTTTTTTTGTTTTACATTAATTCTAATAATTTACATTGGATCTCAAGAGGTCAAAAATTAACAACTAAAAATATCATGCACAACTACAATAAAAAAGTGCTCATAATATATAAATAAATATAAAATTATCACAATATATAAATCAGTTAAAAGCATCATTAAATTTAAAAACTTTGCTTGTTGTTGAAAGGAGAAAAACCTTTTTCACCATTTTTTTAAATTTAAATGTTTTAAAAAAAAAACTTCAAAAACAACAAACATTATAATTTTAAAAGCATAACAAAACTAATGTATAGAACTTGACACTATTTTATTTATTACTAATGTATTATAAATTTTCATAAGTGTAGGCACATAGTCATAATTTCATTGTTAATTTAATACAATTTATTTGATTTTTATCACACGAAAAGTCAAATTGACTAATTTCATTTAAATGTTTTCTTTGCATAGTTTTTCAACGATATTACATATCGATCGTCCAGTTGATTAGTCAGACATCTCCAAGCACTAAGTTTTGAGATAATGAAGAAAGCAATATTTGAATGCTCGCTGTAAATCAAATATTATTTACACGTGCCTGTGTTTTACATATTAAATAGGTATGCTATAAAATAACACCAGGAGGCATTACGGTCCGGTATTTTATAATATGACATGCATGTTTTTGCTGCTAGGCCCTGCGGGCGGCTTTTGATTCAGCTTCGCCCAGTTTGAGGGTTGGTGACCAATTTGAACTTGAAAATTTTTAGTATTGTACCAGATAGAGGGAACACTTTTACATATAACTGCATACTCCTCCTGCATGACCTCCGTAGTCCAGTGGGTAAGACTCTTGACTCACAATCCGGAGGTCGCAGGTTCGAACCCGGCATGCGCAAATAAATTTTATTTGATTAATTTGTGTTATTTCACAATTAATTCATTTAAAATAATATATAGTATATTTGCGGCATGTTCCAGAGTGGAAGATACTATTAGTATCGCTCTGGTGTAAGACCACCTTTCAGAATTGAAACGTTGCTTGAAAATGGCTTTAGCCGTGTTTGGTGACCAGATCTGAATAGCCAGGTACTTCCCAACCTTCCTCTTCCCCACCTCCTTCCCCTCCCCACTACCTTCAGCCTCACAACATACCACAATTGGGGATGCCATAGTCTCACTGGCTCCAGACGGGAGCAGTTGAGATTCTTGTGCGGTATTCACTGTAAAAAAAAAAAAAAAAAATACTCAACTTAAATTTCGATTTTCAGAGATGTTTCAGAGATAAGTCTGCCTAATCAACTGGACAATAAGTATTTAAACATTGATCATTTTCAATATGTTAAAATATTTTTTTTTTAAAGCTTAGTGTTAGGACCATATTATGTTTTATTTTTATTACCAAAAACCGTAGCGCAACTAATCGTCAACTAACTTTTATCATAGGAATAGCATGGCGGTAAAAAACAGACTGTTACTAGGCAAGTAGCATTACTCAGTACTGGTGGTACACTACGCGATTGGTAGCGCAAATCGACAGTTTACTTAAAGATAGTGAAATAGACCCTAACTCTGGTTATAACTCGGAATATCACTTTTGTTATGCTATTTATTATTCTCAGTCTAAAAATACAAAAAACTGTTGAAAAAATTTTATAATTTAAAAAAATATATTTCATGTTTTATCTGTGTATTATTTTCTTTTCTGTGTGTTTCTAATTCATTATGTTGGAAGATTATTATTATTAATATTACATCAATAAAAACCATTGAAATAAAGTATCTGAAAATCAAGCACCCACTGCAAGCTTACAGTAGAACCCCCTTAATTCGAACCTCCGATAATCTGAAATTTTTGTTAATTAATTCGTAATTTTAAATTTTATTTTTATCTGCACACTTACTGTCTGTGTAAATCGAAAAAATTTAATTAAATCTAGAAAAGTAAAATGCCATGAAACACTGAATTTACACAGTTATACAAAATTGTACTAATTCGAAAGGCTGGGCGCAACAATCTGAGAGGCTGGCCGCAACAATCTGAAAGGCTGGCCGCAACTATCTGAGAGGCTGGCCGTAACAATCTGAAAGGCTGGCCGCAACTATCTGAGAGGCTGGCCACAACAGTAATCAATAGACCGCGAAATTTCGATTCACATGGAAATGTCACATTTTTATGAATTTTCTTCGAATATCTAAATTCGGTGTGGCAGCCATTACAAAGGCCGTGAAATTTCACTTTATACATGTCGTATTTTTACAAATTTATTCAGAAAATTTGAATAGAGGATTGCAACGGTATTTTTATGAATTTACATTATCTCAATTTGAATGGAGGAATGTAACAGTATTTTAACAAATTTACTTAAAATATCTGAATTTGAATGGAGGACTGCAACGGTATTTTACTTTGAATATCTGAATTTTAATGTCAGACATCAATTTCAAATCTCAATGAAATTTCAATTTACACGAAAATATGTCATATTTTAACTATTTTGTTTAGAATATCTCATTTTGAAGGTCAGCCGTGATGGAGTTATTATATCGATGGTTTATTGTAAAAAAAAATTCCATTTTCAGCGAAATATGCTATATTTAAACGAAAATACTTTTTTTGTTTGATTTTACAACAGTGCAAAACTCAATTTTCAAAGACTTTTGTTTCTAATGTCCAATTATGTGGGAATTTGTCAATTCGAAATTTGGTTGTTGAGTTCCCAGAATTCGAATATACAGGGTTCTACAGTAATATAATGTCACACAGTCAGCACAAAAACATATTTCATAAGGGTTGTCATTAAAAATGCATTCAACATTACAGAATTTTGACTTAAAAATGCAGGATTTTAACAATAATTAAATGAATTTTACAACTAAAAAAATTCAAATGTTTCAAAATGTTGAAAAAGTTGGTCTGGTTCTTGAAAGCCTCGAGGCTATGAATTCTTAAATCTCTCTTAAAAACGTAACTGTTTTTTTTTTCAGTAATTACACTACATTAAATGAAAATAGTATTAACCCCTCAGGCTAATTTGTTTGCTTTTTGGAACAGCTCGTAGGTTTCATAGAAATCTTTGTGTCTCCCTTACTGTCATGGTGAAAAATGTGATATAAACGGTGTTAGAAAGAGAAAACATCATGCTTTACATTCAAATCTAGGAGTTAACCACATAAAAATGTTAATGTGCATTTTTATGATACCAAAGTTTCCGAACGCAATTTGAGAAAAATTTATGAAACTTCATGAATTTTTTATTAATAATTTTTTTTATGAAATGAAAAAAAAGTTAAGTGAAAATAACATTAACAAAACATTTTTGTAATAAAATGTGTTTTTATTTTTTTTCATTATCAGTAATATTAGTTAGAAGAGATGTAACGTGAGCCATTTTTAAAACTTTTTTATGTTTGCATTAAAAATTTTAATGTTTCAAAAATTATATTTTTATTTCTAATAATAAAATTTGAAAGCATTATTTATCACCTTCCTAAAATAGTTTTTAGTTTTCCCTTATATTAATAAATGTTTAATTTATCTGGAGTTTATTGTAAAGTGAAAATTTTCCGACCTGATAGAATATGCTCGAGGCATGCTGAGGGGTCAAAAAATGCAAAAATCTGAAATTGCAATATAAGTCATAAAAAATTTCTATTTTGTTTAGATCGATGATTGTTTTATAGATAATAGAAACAAAGGGAGATATGCCACTGAAGCGTGCCAACTGTCGCCGAGCTACAACCAAACTGCATGGACTACAAAGGCGGAACGCTGCTGTGCGTAGATGCAAGCAGTAGTAGTAAGTGTTTCCCTTGTTTTCTATTATCCGTGGTTTGTTGTTTTTATCTCCAACATAAAATATGACTGTTCAGTCAATTAATTTACATATTTTGAAAATCTGGCAGTCCAGATCTAGTCACTATTACATGAATATAATAAGAGATGTATCAGTTATCATGGGTAAAGCGCTTACTACAAAAAAAAAACATTACTGATAGAACATTAATAAACCAAAAGAAAACTTAAAACAACTAACTTAAAGTTTGTGGTGAGATTTATTTCTTCTTCAATGTGTTAAGTCCGAGGGACCAATTCTTTCTTAATACTTGATTCAAATTGCTGAAACAAAAAACATATTTAAATTATTGAAACAACATTAATAATGTTTAAAAAAAAAAACACTAAAAACATAAAAAATTACGAGATATTATGTTAGTAAAACTATTAACAGTAGAACCCCGTTAATTCGAACCTCGACAATTCGAAATTTTTGCCAAAAAAAAATCATATAATTTAGTAAATCTGAATCTGACAGACAGCCGTGGCGGTAAAACGCCGTAAAATGTCAATTTAATTCATATTATTATTATTGTAAATCTGAATCGGTTACACTGGAATGTCGTATTTTTTACAAATTTACTTCAAATATCGGAATTCGAAGGCCAGGCCGTGGCGGCAAACAGCCGCGAAAATTTGATTTATACAGAAATTATTGGTGTTTTTACGAATTTGCTTCGAATATTGGAATTAGAATGACCGACTGCGACAGAAATCTGCCGCGAAATTTGGATGTACACACGGAAATACCGTATTTAAAAAAAATTGATTTTGAATTAGTGTCTAAATTTAGAGGGCCGGCCAGGACGAGATTTGGCAGCAAAATTTCAATTTACGCGGAAATATATCGTATTTTTACGAATTTTCTTTGATTATCTTAATAAACAGCCAGCCGCGGCGTTAATAAGCCGAGAAAATTTGTTTTATGCGGAAATATGAATTTTCTTCGAATTTAGGGGGAAACCGCGGCAGTAAATGCATGCGAAAATTCGATATAAACAGAAATAAGTCCTATTTTGTGTTCCGTATCGATGTCTGGAATCCATTATGAGAGAGAGCTAGCTCTTTCGCCCTTATAGTTTCAGTTTCGCGCGTGTTTATTCCCTATATTTGCCCTTTTTTTATTCGACTTACCACATTTTCTCTCTGCTGGCAACACTAGTGACGCGCATCTCAGATCACGTGATGTTATTGTTTGTCATATGACGCCGTTTTTTCGCGCCGAAAGCAGTTTTCGTGTTTCGCTGTACTTAAAAAACCAATTTTGAGTCGAAAATCGAAGTTTATTCCCTGCTCTTTCAGTTTAAACATTAAATATACCGTGATAGATAGTTTTCTGAGAAATTGACTAATTATTTAGTGTGTTTTTTTCGGTTGTTTACGTGTTTAAACTGTGCAACAAAATGAGTGATATCGACAACTAAGACGCTTCGCCGGTCGGAAACAATGATCAAGCACGAGTTTCTCAGAAACGCCAAATGCCGCGCGAAAGCTCTGGATCCGACACTTCGGAAGAAAGGCATTACTATCGGGATCCTCGGGTAGACATCCTGATGCAACAGATGTCGGCCATGACGGACGTTTTATCTGGGAATCGGGTAGAGTTCGCGGAGAAAACGGTCTCGGACAAAGAAGACTCCGCGGGAGAGATGCGGCAAGAGGTAGAATCGGGGTTTTTAGAGATGCCCGCCAGCCTAGCCGCTCAGAAAAACGTTTTGGAGTTCTGCAATCCAAGCACATTGGTGAAGGAATCGCCGATTCCGAAGGCGGGCGCAAGAAGAGTCGCAGTTATCTCGGCTCTTCAGCGTTTTGGCTCGGAGGAATGATCGCGTGTTCGCTATGCCGAAACACAGAAAGTATACACCGCCACGCCCGCCTTCGTAGAGCTGGAGGTAAATGAAGAACTAGGCGGTTTGATAAGAACAACTCCTTCGCGCCAGCCCTGGACCGTTCCCTGGGAGCCCTCTCCAATGCAGTGCTATCCCAAACAGAGTCGGTCAGAGGAAACATGCAGGCACTGGTAAACTGGGCATCCGAACCAGGCACCTGCTTGACCCCTGCGACTCTGTTTGACAAGATTCAGGGGATGTTTGCCAAGTACAGTAAGACCACGGACGACGTCCTACAGATTTTATGCGGAAGGCGAACGGAATGCCTACAAAGTAGGCGAAAGGCCCTGCTAGAGGGAGTAAGGGACCCGTACATCAAGGAAGGCCTTGCCAGGATTCCTCCGAGCGCCAGTCACCTCTTCAATAAAGAGGAACTAGCAAGTTATATCGTGGCAAACGGGGGACGAGACAAGATATTCGGTAGTGCATCCTCGTCGTATATCCCCCGTCAACCTCAACCCTCTACCTCACAAGCAGCAAGACCGGTGATAGAGGCTCCACACTCCCGACCTAGGAAGCCCTTTTGACCTGCCCCTAGGCTACCGGACGAAGACAGGACGTGCAGGCAGCCCGCCAAAAAGCCAGAGCCCTCTCGCAAGGCGACCAGCGATCGGGGTAGAAGGCGATGGAGGTGACTGGAGGCCGGAGCCATTCTGGGGAGGACGCCTAAAGGCATATCAGGAGGTGTGGAGGGAGCTGGGAGCATCACCGCTAATCCTGAACATTCTAAAAGGAGCAAGGATACACTTCATATCAAAACCTCCTCGGGCGCTCCCATCGGCCGAGCTGAAGCAGAATTTCAGGACAAGGTTGTCTCCAGGCATGACGAAACGAAAATAACACATCGAAACGATGAAAGCGTCAAAAATCCTGGAGGCAGCAGACGACTCCCCAAGCTTCCTGTCAGGTATGTTCCTTACCTCCAAATCAGACCACACCCTCAAGCCCATCTTCAACCTGAAGGCCTTGAACGTCTTCATAGACTAAAGCCCTTCAGACTCTTCAGTCATTTTCGGGTCCCGGAATTCCTCCAACCCGACGACTGGCTGATAAAAGTCGACCTCTCTCAGGCTTACTTCCACGTGCCAATCGCAAGATCACACCGGAAGTTCCTGCGCCTCGTGTACAACGGAGAGCTCCTTCAGATGACGTGTCTGCCCTTCGGCCTGTCATCAGCGCCAAGGATCTTCTCGCTGCTCTCAAACTGGGTAGCAGAACTACTAAGGAAAAAGGGACTCAGGATTGTAGTCTACCTAGACGACTTCTTAGTAGCAAACCAGTCCAGAAAACTTCTCACCTCCCAAGCCGTTGCTATAGTGCACACACTTCAACAGCTAGGCTGGTGCATAAACCCGGACAAGTGTGTCCTGACACCCACGCGGAAGTTGGAGTTTCTGGGTATAACATGGGACACGAGAGCAGATCAAAAGTCTCTCTCCGACCGCAAGTGCGCTGGTCTACGCCAAGCCTTGCAGGTTCCCTTGGAAGTCGGCAGTTGCTCTCCCAGGCAGGCTCTCGGTCTACTGGGAAGACTCAACTTTGCAATTTTCGTGATCCCTCGTGGTCGCTTGCATTGCCGCAGACTGCAGAGGTTCAGCCGCCGCATACAGCACCTGAAACCATCGCGGCCCGTTGCTCTGCCCAACGCAGCACGGCAGGATATACAGTGGTGGCTAGCAGCCATTGGAAGGACAAGCCCAATGTCTTATCTTAACAAGACGAATGTCTTATTGCAGACAGACAACAAGACAGTAGTGGCTTATGTCAACAATGAAGGGGGTACAAAATCGTTAGCCCTTCTGGAAACAACGCGGGAGCTACTGGATTTCGTAGACCAGATGGAGATATCTCTGACAGCCCAATACATTCCAGGAAGATACAACGGAATTGCGGACCGTCTCTCTCGGGGCGCACCGCTTCCAGAGTGGCATCTACTAAGTCCGGCAACGAAGGAGATATTAAAAAAATGGGGTCGCCCTCAAATAGACCTGTTCGCTTCAGCCAAGCGACTGCTTAGCCTGCTTTCCCAACGTGTTCAGTCAACCTTGGGACTACAATCTAGCTTGGGTATTCCCTCCACCAAACCTCGTTCCGAGAGTGCTCACCCACCTAAATCAGGCAAAGGGCATGTTCCTTCTAGTCGTCCCAAAATGGGAGAAGACTTTCTGGAGAAGCGACCTAAAACAGCGAACAGACGAACCTCCCATACGCCTGCGCAACCTAGAGGGAGTCCTCATAGACACATCGACAGGACTACCCCCTCCCAGGATTCAGAATCTGGAACTAGAGGTCTGGAGAATTGCGGGTGGGAACAAGCCCTGACAACATGGAGTCAGGAAGAACGCCAACTCCTCAAGTCATCCTGGAGAGAGTCTACACCGAAGACCTACAAACCTGCGTGGGATAGGTGGCGTAAATGGGGCACTCAAAACGGTGTGGACGTCAACAATCCCCCACCAACTACGGTTGCCAGGTATCTATCCCACCTATTTGTTCAAGGAGGCCTAGCCCCAGGGACCATTCAGGTCCACAAGTCAGCCATTGTTACCTTCTGCGGCCCAGCTCAGAATGCGAGAAAAATCAGCTTTGATTTCTTGGTAAGACACGTTCTCAAGGCAATCTCAATGGCAAGGAGGACCAAGGAGAAAGCCCCTATCTGGTATCCCAGACAAGTAATAGACTGGCTGGTCAAGAATTCCTCCACAGAAGACTCGCTGTTTGAAGCGTCACGGAGGGCAGCAATACTCCTCGTCCTGGCGTCAGGCAGGAGAGTTCATGATTTGACACTGCTCAGAATCTTTTTTTTTTTTTTTTAATTATTTATTAACCAAGAATAACATTACAATATATACAATATACCTACATATACATATATATAATTTTTTTTGGTATATACCACCTCACTAGGCTGAGCCTGTTCTGAGGTGGCAGGAATTTAATTTAATTTTGATATCTTAATCTTGGAAGATAAAAAATATAATTTTAATTTAAATAGATAAATGGAATAAAAGAAAAAAATATAAAGAAATGAAAAAGATATGAGATAAATAGATGAAAATAGTTAAGGAGGAAAGAGAAAAAAAACAGGCGTTGAGTGTGTTGTTTGATCAAGTTATCTGCACGCAGTATGCAATACCCTTGTTTACTACCCACGTATCACCCCAGAACATTTCATCGACAAGAGAAACTCTATTACCCTGTGGCCAATTTTTGGGGCAAAAACCGACACAGCCAACCATAAACAATCAGGTTGGAAACTGACGGGCTCACAAAAAGATAACATCAACCTCCTTAAATGGTTGAGAAAAGTCGTTGCCCTCTCTACAGCCAGAAGAGGTCCACTACTAAAGAACCTATTTGTGACCACATCAGCAGAAACAAAACTGGCAACGCAAACGATAATAGGGGAATGGATCAAATCAGTCCTCAGAAAAGCTGGAGTCCACGCAACCCCGGGAAGTGTACGCTCGGCTGTAGCCTCCTTAAACTGGTTGGAAGACTACCCCATAGAGGAGATTCTTGCTAGAGGGAATTGGAAGTCCGAGCACACCTTCCGGAAGTTCTACCAGAAGGAGATAGCGCACTCCAGAAGTGAGCACCTCCAGCACTCAATGGCTCCATTCTTTACTCCAGTGTAAATAGCATCACATATAACGCTAAGTTTTCAGATCACCAGGTGAGAGCAAACACATCTCATAATGGATTCCAGGCATCGATACGGAACACAAAATAGAATAATTTTACCTACCAATAAAATTTATATTTTGTTTCCATCGATGCCTGGAATCCAGGTAATCCCTACCTGGTGCATTACGAGTCATATGACAAACAATAACATCACGTGATCTGAGATGCGCGTCACTAGTGTTGCCAGCAGAGAGAAAATGTGGTAAGTCGAATAAAAAAAGGGCAAATATAGGGAATAAACACGCGCGAAACTGAAACTATAAGGGCGAAAGAGCTAGCTCTCTCTCATAATGGATTCCAGGCATCGATGGAAACAAAATATAAATTTTATTGGTAGGTAAAATTATTCTATTATTCCGAATTTACTCCGAATAACCTACCCAAATTTGAATTTGCGGCTGAGGAACTCAATTTTGGGCGATTTTGGACATGTTTTTTTTTCATAAAATTTTGAATTACGTGGGAATTATTTGGAACGAGTAAATGGAGTTCTACTGTACCTAATGCTTTCTTGAAAACAGAAAAAAACTATAAATCCCTAAACGTTCTTACCGGCTTCGTCGCCGTGCTGGATGCAGTGGACTTCCGGATGGTCGCGGGCATCCTCCAGGACGGGCTGGACGTCGCCCAGCAGCGGTCGCTGCGACGGGTCTCCGGACCAGCAGCGCTCCATCAGCTCCCAGCACGCATCCGAGAACGCCGGCAGTCTCTCCGGACGGAGGCCTGAAGATAAAAAAACATTCATTATTAACTTTTCTTTTTTTTTACATTAGTTCCACATAGGAGGCCCTGAGGAAAATAATTCCCTTCGGAGCCTTTGGGGATGCTGTGTGGAGGATATTTTTAGGGAGAGGTAGGAGAGAAAGTTCTGGGAAGGAAAAAGGTATGAAGGGTGGGTAGGAATCTGGGGGTCAGTATGTCCAGAAGTGACGGACGAATGAATTCATCCCTTCCACTGCGGTCCAAATCCTGCTGAGTTGCTGAAGATCTCCCTCAACCAGTCTTTCCCGATCCGGCCTACCACGCAGTTGGCGGGCAGACGCATCCGCCGCCAAGATCCAGACAAACCTGACCCCATGTACCCGAGCACCCCTGCTATGTCACCAAACGCAGAAA
Source organism: Limnephilus rhombicus (assembly GCA_929108145.2). NCBI lineage: Eukaryota > Metazoa > Arthropoda > Insecta > Trichoptera > Limnephilidae > Limnephilus > Limnephilus rhombicus. Next base: position 27,411,410 of record OV815299.1, on the reverse strand, counting down.
ACGACTTGGGTGACCTATGGCAGAGGTGTTGGTTTTCCAATAAATGGTTTCCGGTGCGGCAGTACCCATACCCGCCTCCTAAATTGTAACTGAAATTACAAAACAGTGAAATGACAAAAAAAAAATTCCGCAGTGGTCTGGTTGTCTTAAATGAAAAATGTGAAATAGAAAAGACAAAAAAATATTCAGTAACATCTGGGAATCGAACCCAGGACCTCTGCTTGTTGGGGCATTGCTCTAATCACTGAGCTAATGCGACTATATAAAATTCCATCATTTTTAACTAAAATATTTAATTAATCGTCGGATTATATATGTAATTCACAATGCTGGAATATTGACAATATAGTATTGTTACCTTTTCTGACTTTAGACCAGAGCTGCTCCTTGTTCTGAAAGTGCTCAAAGGCAGACGGCAGTTTCACACTCCCTGCGCAGACATACCTAGAAACAAATAAACTTTATATTATGAAGTCTGTTTAAGCTATTGAAAAAAAAAGATTCAACGCACCTAGAATCGGCATTTAACCTCTAATAGGCCGGAGACACGCGGGCGCGCGCGTATTGTGCGCATGCGCGAGAAAATAATTCGAAAAAATATCGAACAAAAAATGTTTGTCTGCGATTTTGGCCCTTCTATGTACAGAATTTGTATGAAGAACAGGGTCAGAATCGCTTGCGCCAACATTACACCATAAGATGGGTCAAAATTTCATTCACCTTGCAACCCCAGAATATTTTTTAACGATTTTATCTGTGACATAGAAATGTCATTTTTGCCGCGAATTTTAGCTGTCAAAATTAATGCGTGTTCCTCGACTTAAACATCGTAAAACCTATTAATTTACGTAAATAATGAAAGTAATGTTGTTTTGGTACATAGTTTATTGTTCTAGGAACGTGTTTCAGTCAATAAAATATACGATAGCTCAAAACTAATCCACAAAACATTCAATTCAAAATTCAAAGTGGTGCTTTTTTAGTGAATTTTCGTGAAATGGCCTGGGTATCATTCAAATGTCAAAACAATAAAATGGAGCTGAATAGCCATTTGATGACAATGTTACATTTCGTCATTGATGATTGTGATTGATAGATCATAGGTCAATTGTGGACAAGCATCCAAATTTCTGATCTTTACATCTTATCAAAACGGCGTTTGTCTAAGAACAGTATTAATATACCTAAAGATTAAATGGCAAATTGTTATTTTTCAAGATGGCCTCCGTCGTAAAAGGGTTAAGCTCTCCACCAGTAATCTAGTGGTTGCCGGTTCAAATCCCGGCGTGCACAAGTAAATTTTATTTAATTTGTGTTATTTCACGATTCAATCATTTAAAAATAATATAAGACATATTTGCGGCACCTCCACAGTAGAAGATACTCTCAGTATCGCCTGGTGTAAGACCACCATTCAGAATTGAAACGTTGCTTTGTGACCAGATCTGAATAGCCAGGAACTCCCCCACCTTACTCTTTGTCATCTCTTTCCCCTCCATAGTCTCACTGGCTCCAGAGATTCGGGAGCAGTTGGGACTCTTGGGGCCATGGATAATTCGTCAGTCGGGTGACATACGACGTATTGCAGTATTAACGACGATTTGAATTTCCGTGAAACAAGCGGGCATTTGTATCTTCCACTCAAAAAACACACATAAACTGTGATAATATGAACTCACCAGAACAGCACGCCAAATGCGTACACGTCGACCGAGCTGTCGTACAGTCCCGTCATGAGCTCCGGAGCCATGTGAACGGGGGTCCCCACGATGGAGCCCGACATCATAGCCTCAGGGATGCAGAAGCCGAGGTCGGTGAGCTTGGCCCGGTGGTCTTCCTCCAGCAGCACGTTCTTCAGCTTGATGTCACGGTGCAGCAGGCCTTGGGAATGGAGAAAGCGAATACCTGGAAATAAAATAACAAAAAAACTAAAGTTAGATGGATTTTTATACACATGGTTAAACAGTCAGGTCTATTTGTTCGGTTTTGGGAATAAATCACATAGGTCTCACAGAAATCGAAGTGAAACATGATAGCATACACCACGCTTTGTATTCAAATCTAAAAATTAATCAAAAATTGATAACAAAATCGGGTATACAGTGACACCCTCTTAACCTCTTATTTAACAGCATGTGCGCATGCGAAAAAAAAAATTTCAAATAAATATGTTTGTCTGCGATTTTGACCCTTTTATGTACAGAATTTGTATGAAGAACAAGGTCAGCATCGCTTGCGCCAACATTACCCCATAAGATGGGTAAAAATTTCATTCACCTTGCAACCCCAGAATATTTTAAAACGATTTTATCTGTGGCATGAAAATGTCAAATTTGCCGCGAATTTTATCTGTCAAAGTCGATATGTGTTCCTCAAAAGCAAGTAATGTTGTTTTGGTACACAGTTTATTGTTCTAGAAATGTGTTTCGGTCAATAAAATACACGATATCTCAAAATTAATCCACAAAACATTCAATTCAAAATTGAAAATGGTGATTTTTTTAGGAAATTTCCGTATTTTTCCTGGAATTTGATGGCCTTTGACAGGTTAACCTCTTATTTGCCGGAGACGCGCCGGCGCGCGCGTCGTATGCGCATGCGCGAGAAAATAATTCAAATATTTGAATAATATTTTCCACAAAAAACTTTTGGTCTGCGATTTTGGCCCTTCTATGTACAGAATGTGTATGAAGAACAGTGTCAGAATCGCTTGCGCCAACATTACTCTATGAGACGCCTAAAAGTTTCATTCACATTGCAACTCCAGAATATTTTTAAAACGATCTCTTCTATGACATTGACCTGTCAGAATTTCCGCGAATTTAACCGTCGCAACTAATGCGTGTTCCGCGACTAAAACATCGTAAAACCTATTAATTTACGTAATAAATGCAAGTAATGTTGTTTTGGTAGATAGTTTATAGTGTTATGAACTTGTTTCAGTCAATAAAATATACAATAGCTCAAAATTAATCAACAAAACATTCAATTTAAAATTCAAAATGGTGCTTTTTTAGTGTTTTTTCGTGAATTTTCGTGAAATGGCCTCGCCTTTGACCGGTTAACAAATAAACACGTGTGACAACCTTCAACAATGTCTACGGCGACCTGCATCCTCTGTTGAAAGGTCATGTCAGCGTTGAGCAGCGCGCAGTGCAGGTCCCACTTGAGGCGGCGCGAGATCAGCAGCACGGCGGGACTGCCCCCCGCGTACGAGTGATCAATCACGGAACCACGTAGCGGCACTATCCTATCGTGGGCGGGGATGTTTCTAGAAAGGACAAAAGAATTTCTTTCAAAAAGTAACTTTAACTAACTTGTTGACATATTATTTATTACCTGTCAGTTTCGCTCATGGTTACCCGAGTCTCAACGGTATATGCATCTCCCTCTGACATATGTTCCCTCATTCTCGCACCCAACTTGCTATCCAAATACCAGTCCCTATCTAACAGTGTGTGGCCAATATACCTACATGTGTGACATTTACATTGATAAATTATTGTACAATCAGTCTGTTAAAGCAACCTCACCACAGTGATCTCCCAGTGAATTTAATATCGATTCTGTTAAAGTGTCAGTGCAATGGTCAACCATAGTGATTTCTCAGTGTGTTTAATTTGAATTCGTTATGTACTTTGCAGTGATTATTGCCAGCTGTGTCCCAGATCATAATATCAATACACCATAATTCAGTATCAGAAAATGAGGGAAGACAGTCCTTTACAAATATCCAAATGTTTCTCAACTCCCACACAGTTGTGTCAACTTGAAAACTTTATAATTATTATTGACTACAATATTTTTTATGTTTTATAGACAGTCTACAAATTGATTCAGAAAATACATGCGAATTTTGTATGTTATCAAATGACTTTCCCTAAGAAGTAATTTTGTGGTATCATTTCTCATACATACACAGTATCTGGAAACACGTAGAACAAGCGAGAAACTGGTGAATCTACATAATATTTTGAATTGATTCTGTGGTATAACTTTTTGTGTCTAGAACTTTGTAAACTAGAAAACAATCATATTCCATGAAAAAAGAAAGACATACATGTCATAAGAAGATAGGACTGCATTCCGGCAATCAATACTAACCTGGTGTGGAAGAACTCCATGGCCAGTTCGTTGAAGTGGCGTTCGTCTGGTGGTACCACGCTCTTCACAGCGCATGGCTCGTAGCCCGCCCAGGGGCCCTTCACGGCGTAAACCACTCCGTACTGCCCACGACCTAAGCAAAGAAAATACATAATAATCAATAATCTATTATTATGAATTTCTAATAATGTTTCTGTTTTTCTGTGTCTTGTTCTCTTTCATATTTTCATTTAGCTTATTATTATTATCTTCTTCAATTCTTATATTATTTGTAGTGTATGTGAATTGATCCCCATATTCCTATCCACCCCTCACACCTTTTTCCTTCTCAGAACTTCCTCTCCTTCCTTTCCCTAAAAAGACCCTTCACACAGCATCCCCAAAAATGATATAGACCTTGAGGTATTTTTTGCCCCATGGCCTCCTGTGTGAAGCTAATATTAAAAAAAAAATAATAAAACATCTCATGTAGGTCTGGTAGAAATCGTTGTCTCCCTCACTGCCATGGTTAGAAATATGTTCTAAATGGTGTTAGAAAGGGAAAACAACACGCTTTGTATTCAAATCTAAAAGGTAACTGCAAAATAATTAAAATGTACACCTTTATGAATCCAAAGTTTCCGACCGCAATTTAAAAAAAAAAATTATGAAACTTTGTGAATTTTTTGTTAATTATTTTTACATGAAGCGACAAAAAAATGAGTTGACGATAACGTTAATAATACATTTGCCTAATAAAATTATTACTATACTCTCTGAAATTGCTTGTGGGAGAAGTGAAGCTAAGTTTGAAATACAGTCAAACCCTGTTAAGACGTTCTTCGAGGGACCGGTCAATAAAAACTTCTTAAGCGGGAAAACATCTTAAGAGGGTTTTCAATTTTCTGTCAATTTTGTATTAAATTTGAGTGTCAAGTTAACATCCAATCAAAGGTTTTATAAATATTGTAGTTGTATGATAGGTAGGTTAAATAAAAATATGTATCATAAATAAAAATATATACATAGCTGATAAGCTTGCTACAAAAAGTTCACTTTAAAAGTTTTCAAAAGTTCACGGGTTGTATTAGGAGAACTATCAACTTTTTTGATAATTTCGAGTGTTTCCATCAACGATAATGGTTTCCGCTGAATACTTTTAACTTTCATTATAGTGAAAAGAAAAAGTAACAATATTCAACAACGTAAAAATTAAAAACAAATTAAAAAGTTTTACATAAAAAGATTGAGGAGAAGATGATTTATCTTAAAAAATATTAGTAAAAATAAAATGATTTAATATACCTATTGTACCCTTAAAAATAAAACTACAAACTAAATAATTTTGAAAAAAATAATTAAAAGTGTAATCGAAACTATGAAATATCTACTAAGGGAACGTACCCATACTACGTGACACACTTTTTGCAATTTTTTACCCCCCCCCCCCCCCCCCCCCCCCGGTGACCACGTGTAGTATATTCCAAGACCCCCCCCCCCCCCCTACAGTTTTCACGTAGTATTTCATAAATATGGTTTCGAATCATTTTTTGGTAACAAAAAATAAAAAATGCATTATTTGGCTTATATTTGTCTTTATTAATACGGCGCTTGCTGCGTGACAGCAAGAGTGCATGCATTACAAGTGGAAAAAATATTATCATGATAAAACTTATATCAAAATATATTGAAACCGGAACGTAATTTATGGAAACGAAAGTCTTGTTATTTTTATAAACATTTTTCATCTCAATCATCTTCAACAAACACGTTCCCTGAACTTTTTCACTTATTTGAATGTACGAGGGTGGGTTTTTAAGTTTGCGGATTGGGTAAGGAGTGGAAATAAAAACCATCCCGATATCTTCCCGATTGAAGTGTTTGGTCGACGATAGCTCAAAGACTAATGACCTAATTATGATAAAACCCGGTGTTTATCCTAAAAATGAGTTGTTCAATTAGTACCTAATTCAGCGGTACCCCCATTAATCACTTACCTTCCCATTCCGCGAACTTAAAAACCTCCCCTCGTAGCTCGAAAAAAAATGCGAGATTTCTAGATTGACTACGTGATAAAAACCTAAGCCCCTCCCCCCCCCGTTGTGACCAAGCGTGGTATTTTGATGACCCCCCCCCCCCCTAAATAGGTCACGTAGTATGGGTACGTTCCCTAAACTATGTACTGAAAAAAAAGAAGAAATAAAACTAAGATAAAAACTAATTAATAGTGTAAGTAATGAAAACCAGAAAAAAAGTAAAACTAACTTATTTATATCTACTATGTACTAAATTACTGAAAAAAGAGAAGAAATAAATCTAAGAGAAAAAATAAAACTAAAAGAAAAAAATAATTAATAGTGTAAGTAAAATGAAAACCAGAAAAAAGAAGTAAAACTAACTTATTTTTATCTACTATGTACTAAACTACTAAAGAAAAAAAACTGTGTAGGTACTTGTACCAAATAAATTTTAAAAGTAAAAAAATAAGCTGACAAAAATACCAAAAAAAAAAGTTTATTGAAAATAGGAATGAAAGTGAAATGTAACCACTTAAACCATCAACCATGAAATGTAATCCGAAACTAACATTTTGTTTTTATTTTCAAGATAAGGAAGGCTGGCCAAGATACAAATCAAAAGGACGGGAAAAGTTCACAAATGTAGTTTCATAATGTAGTGGCAGGTTAAGCCATTTTTTCAAAGTGTTCAAAATTTACACCAGTCAAAAATACAATCACAAAATTAGATTAGTTTTTCAACTCCTTAGAGATTCATCCAACAAAGCAAAGTTTATGCGATAATGGGCTCTAAAGGAAGATAATTTAGAGTTTATTATTTCAAATACTCAGAATTCGTAAATTTCCTTTCACCCTGTTAGGTATCATGCACCTAACCCAAAAGTTGAATAGGTGAAGACGACTTTGCTACGCACTCTATCCTCTATCGCACCCGCACATTCGTTTTCTATACAAATTAAAAGAGATGGACAAATAGCTGACCCCTTTATCTATTGCCTAGGGTTTGTTTGCTCTGTATGTATAGACTGGCCGGTCGGATAGTAAAATTCCGTAAATGTTCTGATAAAATTTACGTACATATTTGAAAGGTATCCACCAACGAGTTCGTTTCAAATTTTGGCAAAAGCAATGGTTTGACCCTCTGCCGAGTTCACGGCTTGCTTGGTAGAGCTCTTTATTTCAAACACTCTGAATTTGGAAATTCCATATGACAAAGGCATTTATTTTGCCAAAATGCATAGGTACATGATAACAAAAACGTCACAATATGCGGGTTAGCGGTACTTTTATGAGCACATTATTTTAAATGCCGATTTACAAAGGGATACGAGGTTTTCCGCTTAATTTTTCGACTGTCAACTTCTAAGAAAATCAAATTAAAGTACAGTAATTTACGTATTTGAAAAGGTATTCACCAACCAGCTCATTTCAAATTTTGGTAAAGGCAATGATTTGACTCTCTGTCGACTTCACGCCCTGCTTTCTTACTAATATGTACTACTTGTCAGCTGGGTACAGATACAATCTGTTGTTATGATGCTCTGTTAGTAAAAGGCGTTTCTCCAAAATATTAATATTGCTTTAATAGCGTTAAAAAATGTAAAAAAATTTTAAACCAAAAAAATGATTTATTTTAAATGTGAAAACCTCACAAGAGCCCCAGCTGCTCCCGTCTGGAGCAAGTGAGACTATGGCATCATGATATGACATATGGCCAATTGGGGTATGATGAAGTGAGGCTGAAGGTAGTGGGGAAGAGTAAGGTGGGAAAGTACCTGGCTATTCAGATCTTGTCACCAAATATACAAAGCTAAAGCCATTTCAAGCAACATTTCAATTCTGAATGGTGGTCTTACACCAGGGCGATACTGAGAGTATCTTCCACTCTGGAACGTGCCGCAAATATACTAGTAGAATCTGTTAATTAGAAATCCACGGGACATCAAAAATAAAATTTCAAATTAACAAATTCCCACGTAATTCGAAATTTCACGAAAAAAAAAACGCCGAAAATTAAATTTCTTGACGGCAAATTCAAATTCGGGTAGGTTCTTCGGAATAAATTCGTAATAATACGACTTATTCCCTGGGTAAATCGAGTTTACGCAGCCGTGTACCGCCGCGGACGGCCTTCTATTCGAAGTATAAATACACAAAAATACGATATTTTCCGAGTAAAAATTGTCGAAATCGAAAAAAATTGGTAAAAGACGGGCTTGTCAGATGCAGATTTGCCACATTTTGTTCGATATAAGATGACATATTTCCGCGGAATTGAAATTTCGCGACCCCCAACATTATTAAAATAAATTATTTTATTTTTGATTTGTGTACATGCCACCTTTTTCTCTTTGAAAAACATCGATCCCAGCTGTGCTGTCAGAAAGCTTTGGCTTCTATCTCTATCACACCCATTGTGATTTATGTGAAAGTGGAGAGGCAAGAGGATTAAAATTACAGTATGAAAACGCTTCCAACTGACACAGCGACGTTATGCGATAATGGTCTTTAGAGTAGTGTATTTTAGAGCTCATTATCTCATGTTTATGTCTCGGGTTATTCTGGCGCATTGATAAATGGTCATTTTTCAAATAGGTGAAATGGGTTTTATTTGTTTATTGGACCTATTAGAGGCAGAACAAGGGAGGAAGCCGGCCCGCCGGCATGACAGTAATATAATACGAAATGGGTTTTTTTATTGGGCAAGTTAAATGCTTTCAATTATAATTTGTGCTGTAGAAACTTTTTAAGAGGGTAATTATTTTGTTAGGGGATTATATTTACTTCTTAAGCGAGAAATCTTTTCTTGCGGGAAACATATTAAACGGGAACAAAATGCGTGTTTTGTATGGGAATTTTTCGGGGTTGAAAATACTGAACTTTTTAGGCGGGAAAACATATTAAACGGGAACTTCTTAAGCGGGTTTGACTGTACTCCGATTTGACTCTTGGAAACTCACCTATCTCCTTGCCCAGATGCGGCAGGCCGTGGTTCACCAGGTCCCGCAGAGAGGTGCTCTCCAGACAGAGGCGGGCGAAGCGCGGGGCGTGCAGCTTCCTGACGGCCAGCTTCAGATCCTCGGTCTGCTGCAGCCGCGCCGCGTGATGGTCGCTCAAGGCCTGCAGGGCGCTCTGGAACTGTTCATGGGAGAGGCGAACTCGCTCCCGGAGCTGAAAGAAAGGGAGTTTAGTTAGATTAAATTTAGTTAATGAGAGCTTATTAAGTGGTAAAATGAACCAGAATGAAAGTAATAACAACAACTTTTAGACTGGTTTGCAAGCTATCTATCTGATAGAGTTCTACTTGTAAAAATTAATTTGTTTTATTCCAATCAATTTAAAGCTACCAGTGGTGTACCTCAAGGGTCCCATTTAGGCCCAATTTTGTTTTTACTGTTCATAAATGATATTGTTGACATATTTGATAAAGATGTGGATGTATTGCTTTTTGCAGATGATTTAAAAATATTTAAAATCATCAAAACCGCTGAAGATTGTGCCTGTCTACAAAATAATTTAAACAAATTAATTAGTTGGTGCTCTATTAACAAACTTTATCTGAACATAAATAAGTGTTATTCAATAAGTTTTTACAGAATAAGTCAACCAATTATTCATCCTTATGAACTTAACAACTCTACCCTTACCTCTGTCGCAGAAATTAGTGACTTGGGCATAATTTTCGACTCTAAATTAAACTTCATATCCCATATAAACTCAATCTATAATAAAGGAATCAAAATGCTTGGCTTCGTTCTTAGAAATTCCAGAGGTTTCAAGAATATTTCAACTTTAAAAATTTTGTATACATCCTTAGTACGTAGTCAAGTCGAATATAACTCCTCGATCTGGTCCCCCCATTTTAAAATACATTCAGATTCAATCGAAAAAATTCAACACAAATTCTTAAGACACATTAATTTTAACCTCGGTATTCCCATTGAAAACATAAATTATAATTACTTGATGAAAGAATTAAATTTACTAAGACTGTCAGATCGAAGAATTATATCCGACTTAATATTAATGTTCAAAATTGTAAATGGTAGAATAGACAGTCCTGATCTAACTAAGCTCATTGAATTTCATATTCCCACGAGAACTACTCGTTCTAAAATCCTTTTTAAATGTAACAATAATCGGACTGAGTATACGAAACACTCACTTTTACCTAGGTTGCATGAAGTTACTAATAGATATGCTGATGTGATAGATCTATTTAACTGCACGGAACATAGGTACAAGACGGCTATGCTATCATATTTTTTTAATGACTATTAATTTTATTTGTATTATAGATTTTGGCATGTAAATGTATCTCTGGTGTCACTTCACAATGTATCGTCACAATTAACTGTTATACATACACTGTTTTACCATTACTAATATTTTGAATATGAATTTGTGACATGTAATTAATGTTTATGGCATACTTATGCCGTTTGTATTAAATAAATAAATAAATAAATAAACACTCCAAGAGTACCAGCCACTGTTTACCTGCATGGATATAAGACGTGCCAGCTTGGTAGCGTTCAGAGACTCAATGGTGTCCAGCGCCACCTGCTTCCTCCACTGCGGGCTGGCCACGCAGCAGGACTTGCCTCCCCCCACCGATATTGATAGTCTGCACACAAAAACATCAACAGGTCATTGATACTTCACTGCACATCAGTAACCCTCAGCGTGCCAGCTAAAATGCCTGCCATGCGCTGGCTGACACTGTTTTCCTAAGAAATTATTATTATTTCCTATGTAATTCATCCGATTGCTATGAAACTGTTGAGATTTGTTATGCGCATACCCACAAAGGCTTCTATATATTGTCGCAAGAAAGCAATACTGCTGTAACCGCCACTACCTACGAAAATACATTAGAGGATTTTGAGGTGTGTACATTAGTTAAAAAACGTATTATTGCACAGTTCTTATTTATCGTCATAGAGTCACCCAGATAGATCGACGCAGAAAAAAAAACCATGGAAAATGGTGTTTATAAAGTATTTTTGTATTTGGCGTTTACAGCAGTATTGCTTTCTTGTGACGATATAAGGGTGAGGTCTGGCGTCATGAAATTTGTCTGAAAATTTTACAATGGGAGGTGCGCGAGTTCTTTGAAAAATGTGTGTATAGTCATATAGAAAGGAAGAACGGAGAGGGAAATCTGGGAGATGGGCGAATGAGTGAAGGAGAGGTTACCAGGTTTACCGGGAGGGGGAAGGTGGAAGGGGAATGCGGGAAGGGTGAGGAGAATACGGGAGGGGGAGATGGAAGGGGAACGTGGAAGGGGAAGGGGACACGGGAGCGCAAGGGAGGGGTGGGAGACGAGGGAGGAGCAGAGGGAGGGATTTCAAAGGAGACATAGTAGCAGTAGGAGAAAGCAGGGGCTAAATTTGGAAAATCTATGTGCGGAAATTATGCGCACACATACATTTCGGCGATTCATTTTTATTTATAAAGATAGGTGTCAAGTCACAATGTGTTTGCTTCTGTTGAAAAAAAAAAAAAACAGTAAATAATATTTATGACGGACTCCCATTAGGTTAAGTTGCGCATCCGGAGAAAGTAAAATTCACAATGAGGCAGATCACAATGGTTAGGCGCAGGTTGAATTTTACGTCACGTTACAATAACAAACAAAAAATAATTCAATTAATTAAATTTTCGGTCCAAAAGGACACTTCAGCGACATCTATGGCCCAGTTGTTATCATTAAGCAGTGCAAGCACAATACATATTAGTGTCTCCACTAGCTCACAGAGATCGCCGTAATACCATTTTTGCGATATAAACTACAATCGAGGTCAAAGAAAAAAACTTAAACATATTATGATGCCTAACCAGATGGTTATAGGTGACATAATTTATGTATATTTAATAATTTTTCTCATAATTTTAGCAACATTTTCCACGAGAAAATATACTTGTAAAGTGTCTAACCTGTGGAAGAATCTTCTGAGATGATCAACAAGAGCATGCAGGAAAGAGAAGGATGCACATTGCTGCAGGTTGAGGGAGCGAGTGACCAGCAATATGCGACGAACTGCCTCTGAAGCTGGTCTCCGTCCTCTCCCTTCCTCCAGTGACTCGAGGCATCTGAAAAGGAAAGAAAAATAGGTTCACCCACTGAGACAAACAATGTCTTATAAGTGTCTGGTAAGCCTGAGATAAGTTCAATTTTCACCTTCTTGTGATGAAATTCATCAAACTTTTCAAATATCTGGAGGTCACGAAACAGAAAAATCAGAAAAAAGATACAGTTATATCTAGGAATTGAATCCAAGACCCTAGCCTTGCTTATACGATACGATACGATTGTACCACCACTGCCAGGAGCACTACTGTCCCGGTGAGACCGGTATACCAGGGGGCACTGATTTGTTAGGACTAGGAACACGTGCTCTGAGGATAGGAAGGAGGTATACATGGCAACCTAATAAGCCAATATTGGAATTTAGTAAGGGCAGGAATAGGGGATTGGATTGAGCATTGTGATTTTTTTTTTATTATTTCTTTTTGGGTTCTTTCTTCTTGTCTGTTCTCGGCTCTTCTTGGATCTTTTGGTCTATTTCTGGCTTTTCTTGACTGTTCTTGCCAGTTCTTGCCTCTTCTTGATGGCTAATATTGTCTCCTCTTGTCTCTTCTTGGATCTTCTCGTCTCTTCTCGACTCTTCTTGACCCTTCATGGCTTTTCTTGTCTCTGCTCTTCTTGCTTCTTCTCGTCTCTTCTGGAATTTTTCTTCTTTTTACTTCTTCTTGTCTCTTCTATGCTCTGCTTGGATCTTCTTGCTATTTCTCGGCTCTTAAAGTATCTTCTTGGCTCTTCATGCTTCTTCATAGATCTTTTCGTCTCTACGTCTCATCTTGGATTTTCCCGTCTCTCCTCTACTTTTCTCATCTCTTCTTGCCCCTTCTTGAATATTCTCATCTCTTCACGGCTATCCTTGGCTCTTCGTGGCTTTTCTTGTCTCTTCTTGGCTCTTCTTGCATCTTCTTGCCTTTTCTTGCATCTTTTATCTTCTCGCCCCTTCTTGGCCCGTTTCGTCTCTTCTTGAGTCTTCCAACTGCTTACCAACCCTCCTCGTTCATTCTTTTCTCTTCGAGTCTCTTCGGCTCTTCTTGGCTTCTCTCATTGCGCACTTTATTATCACTATTCAATTCCCAAATAATCCCACATCATAAGTTTGAATGTATACGAGAAGAGAACAAACTAATTTATGAAATACACTAAAAGTACCGATTTCAAACTGTTTTCAAACATTTAGATAAATCAAACGATCCTTTCTCAGACCCCCCCCCCCCTTTGTAGTCATCCATCAAATACCTAAATAAAACCAAAAGCCAACCAGGAAATCAACATATCTTATCCCTGGATAAAATCCCTTTCTCGGCAATAAATTGAGAGAACTCAAGTGTACTGTAGAGAGGTCATATCATCTGTGAAACGAAACTAAATACTTCAAATCTGAAAGCAATAAATATTAATTTGTTAAAATTGTGTTATTTAAATATATCAATTCACACTTGAACTATTGTGAAGTTTTATGTCACGGTTTTACCTAAACACGTGATTCTACGATTTGTATAACTTCCAACTAATTTTGAATGCGTTTTGGAATATATTTTTTAAAAATCAAACATAACTTTAAAACGGAAAAAGATAAAATTAATTCGCAAAGTAAAACAAATTGCACTGATTCTATCGCGTGTGTGTGACACTTTTCATGAAAATCGGTTCAAGAAAACTACGGATAATTTAGAAAGGATAATTTAATTTAAAAAGAAGCTAGGCCCGCAGAATATACGTGCTCCTTCGCCCCGTTCTTTGATTAAGGTAAATAAAGATAGCAGCCAAAAAAATATGCATTAAGAAAATGGAGATAATGTTGATACAGTTAAATATGAACGCAGGGGAAAGGGTCGAATTAGCTCAGTGGTAGAGCAGAGCCCCGATAAGGCAAAGGTCCTGGGTTCATGTAGCTGTATCTTTTTATAGTTTTTCTGTTTGTTTTTACACAACTGTATCTTTTTCAAATTTTCGATTGAGAGTCGCTAATATTGTCTTCAGTTATTAAATTTTGTGTTATTTCACAATTTATTCAATTAAAATATTTGTATTTTTGCAGCACGCTCCAGAAAGGAAGATACTTTTTAGTATCGCCCTGTTGTAAGACCATCATTGGGAATTGAAACATTGCTTGAAAAGGCTTAAGCCATGTTTGGTGACCAGATCTGAATAGCCAGGTACTTTCCCACAATCTCTTTCCCATCTCCTTACCCTCCTCACTACCTTCAGTCTCACACAATAAAAATTAAAAACAAAAAAAAATTTAAAATTTCTTCTAAGTAAATTTTCCAAGTCCGTGAAATGCCCCAATTTGGGCGCCAATCAATCATGATAATTTACATAAATAATTGACAAAAGCTCACCTTTGTAGTGTGCCGAAATAGCTGTCTCTCAGACAGTCCACGTACTTAACCAGCTGGGCGCTGATGTTCATGCTCAACCTCGCCAAAACCGCCCTCTGGACTTCCAGAGAGGCCTGCTTGAACGACACCTGTGTGGCCTTACAGCAATCCACGTCTACTTTGACGTTATAAAGGTTGTCACTCTGAGCTTCAATGTCAAACGTGACGCCGTTCAATTTGGGCTGAGGGTTTTCGACGACGGGCGATACGAGTTCGGTCGGCCTCACAAAGTTCAGATTGTTCGAGAATGCATCGTTGTCGAAATTCAGATTGTTCGGGAATGGGTCACTGTTGATGTTCAGATTGTTCGAGAATGGGTCCCTATCAACCGTCAGATTGTTTGAGAATACGTCCCGGTCGAAATTGGTTGTGAAACTCGTCTCACTCATCGGAGAGTCGATAACATCATATTCTTGCAAGTATTCATCTGTTATATTGTCCAACAAATCCGGTCTAGAGTGATAGCTATCGTTTAGCGGTTGAGTCGGCATCTCGGTTGTTATGTTGGGAGTCAGCTGGTTTATATTGCCGTGAAGAACTCGGTCGTTGTAGAAGATGGACTGGCTTCTTTGGTTGACACAGTCTGCAGAGACATGGCAGGAAGAATCTAAAGGACAGACAGAAAAATAAATTGTCAGATACTAATTAATTTAGTTGGATTTAAAGGAAGGAGGAAGGAGTTAAATAATGTCTAAAAGAGACAAAAAAAAGTGGAAATTTCATCTGTAATAAGCTGATTCTGTTCTAAGGATAATTTAATGGGCCTCCTGAAACACCCGTTCACAGCTTCATGAGAGCAGGTCGTTTCTTCGACTGGTTTTTGTGTAATTTTTTTTTACATTAGCTCTACACAAGAGGCCCTGAGAAAAATAATTTCCCTCAGGATCTTTGTCATCTTTATGGTAACTGTGGAAACAGATAATCTATTGATGTTTTTCACACGTCCAGGATGTTTCTAAATAGTTTTTACCTCTTCCTTCCCAATCTATGCAGTTAATACTGTTCTTCATCTCTTGTAGGACTCTCTGTACGATGGAAAACAGTTCTTCTTTCTTCTCTTCTCCTGTGAACTTCTCGTGCAGAGTCTGAAAAACATTAAATACATATTATTTTATTCATTAACCTCTGGAGCGACCAAGCAAAATAAATAAATTTGCCTCAATTGCTCGGGTGTTCCAGAAGATCATTTTTTAATATTTTCACCAACATTAAAAAAAAATCATACCTTTAAATTTTAACATGGATATGTCGGCGCCCGATCGTAAAATCAGGCGGAACATGATGCGCCTAGCCACATCGTAATCTGCCGCCATTTTCACAATGTACCGAATATAAGTTAGGCACATTATTATTGTCACACGAACGTGAATAAAGCGCAGGCAGCGCCTCTATTGGTGCATTTTACAACTCTTATTTGAATGTGCCTAAGCGGATAGCAAGGCGGAATGTCGAACGTTCATCTTCCATTGATACGCCTGGTTGTAAATCTGCCTTTTCGTGATGTGCCCTGGCACATTGTGAAATGGCGGCAGATCACGATGTGGCTAGGCGCATCATGATCCGCCCGATTTTACGATCGGCCGCCGACAGATACATAAAAACTTATTATAGTGCTACAGTGAAACCCTCTTAACCTATAATAGGCCGGAGACGCGCGGGCGCGCGCGTATTATGCGCATGCGCGAGAAAATAATTCGAAAAAATATCGAACAAAAAATGTTTGTCTGCGATTTTGGCCCTTCTATGTACAGAATTTGTATGAAGAACAGGGTCAGAATCACTTGCGCCAACATTACACCATAAGATGCGTCACAATTTCATTCAACTTGCAACCCCAGAATATTTTTTAACGATTTTATCTGTGACATAGAAATGTCATTTTTGCCGCGAATTTTAGCTGTCAAAATTAATGCGTGTTCTTCGACTTAAACATCGTAAAACCTATTAATTTACGTAAATAATGCAAGTAATGTTGTTTTGGTACATAGTTTATTGTTCTAGGAACGTGTTTCAGTCAATAAAATATACGATAGCTCAAAATTAATCCACAAAACATTCAATTCAAAATTAAAAATCGTGTTTTGTTACGAAATTTCCATATTTGTCCTGGAATTTGATGGCCTTTGACAGGTTAAGCAGGAAAACCTTTTATGTGGGAAAAATTGGGCCAATTTGGGACCAAAAAACCAAACTTCTTAAGCCACGAAACGTCTTAAGAGAGAACTTCTTAAGAGGGTTTCACTGTATATAGCTATTGAATTAACCTGTATTTTACCGTTTATTTCATATTTGTAAGATTTATAAAAAATAAAAAAAAACGTAAATTTATAACCGCGCGAATCCTGTGTGTTTTATTACTTTGAAACTGCCGTAAAGGGGTATGTATTCGAGTCAACATAGAATATTTTTGATTTCTGTATGTTGTCTGTGGTATACTTGATAATGAAAGGTGCATATCTATGGAAAAGTACATAATTTTACCTGTAAACAGCTGATCAAAAATTCGAAATGAAAAAAGTATTTTATAATTTTTCTTTTTTACTTTGTTCTAAAATAGTCTAGGAAGTTCAGATTTGTGACATCTATGGTCATAATACGAGGGCTATTCAGAAACTAGGAAACGTTTTGTAATAAAACAAAAACTAGGTACAGGAAAAATATTTTATTATATACATCTCCCTTGAGGTGATTTTTCACAAAAACGGCGCTATATAAATCATCCAAATATTATTATTATTATTATCTGAAAGAGTGACTAAAATGCTACTTTTCTACATAGTCACCAAACAAATTAAGGCACTTATCGTAGCGGTGGAGGACAAGCTTCGAAATTCCTTCGTCATAGAAATCCGCCGCCTGCGATCTCAGCCACTCAGTGACGCACGCCCAGAGCTCGTCGTCGTCATCAAAACGCTGTGTCGCTAGCCAGTTCATCATCTTCGATAATTCTTAATTTTTGACGATAACTTTCCTCGGTGCTTGTTTTGCATTGCTCTTCTAAGCTTGCGCAATGTTTGGCAGTACCGATCAGAGTTGATTGTTGCACCAAGCTCGAGAAAGTCAATAAGCAGCACACCTTGCCTATCCCAAAAAACAGTAGCCATAATCTTCCTCGCTGACAAGGTTTGCAAAATTTTTTTTGGTTTTTTGTTGGAACTTGTGTGCCCCCACTCCATGGACTGCAATTTTGTTTCGCAATTGACGTGCTTCACCCACGTCTCGTCACCCGTTACGATTCGATTCAGTATCATGTGTGTGGTAGGCGTCAAGAAATGTTAAGGCTGCTCCCATTCGCTGACCTTTATGGAGGTCTGTAAGCATTTTTGGCACCCATCTTGCACAAAATTTATGGTAGCCAAGCTTGTGAGTCACAATTTCAAACAACAAAGTCCGTGAAACTTGTGGGAAGCAAAGCGAAAGCTCCGTTATTGTGAAGCGACGGTTTTCACGAATCTTCTCATGAACTTTGGCGAGAAGATCGTCTGTCACAATGCTCGGGCGTCCACTCCTCTCTTCATCATGCGCGTTGGTTCGGCCATTTTTAAACCGGATACACCATTTTCGCACTGAACTTTCATTCATTACGTCGTTGCTATACACTTTGCACAGTTGCCGATGAATTTCTATCGGTTTTTGTTAACAAAAACCATATTACGGACCGCACTTCACAACTGGCGGGATTTGAAATTGCAGCGCACATTTTAAATTGGAATATTGGGAAAACGGGCAGCGCGGAGACGTTCTCGTTCTGACGGCTGGATGCCGACTGAAGATATGAGCACGCACACACCAAAACATACGTGATCGCCGCGCGCCTAGTGGCGTCAGACGGAAACGTTCCCTAGTTTTTGAATAGCCCTCGTAGATAAAGCATTTCAATAGCTTCGTTTTAAGTCCAAAATAAAAATGTGGGAGCTACTAATATTTTTTGCCGAATCAAGAGGTAATGGACTTTTTTTATCCGAAAAGCAATCGAAGACATTTAAAATGGCGCCAATATATGGCAAAAATTGCTCCAGTGGTTAATACAACAGAGTGTATTCAAATTAGCAATCCCTTCCAGAAGAGTCTAATATTTTCCGTAAATAAAAATGTTTAGTTTACCCTAGACCAGCCCCGGATCTAGGACTTTTTCAAACCGGGGCAGAAATATAGTGGCAGAAAAATAGTGGCGTCCCCTCTCGCCAGTGTTTGAAAGGAACGCCACTATCAGGTGAAGAAGCCACTATCATTCTTCTTTTACGCTGATGGCTAGGGTTGCTATGACGGGATGGACATTCCAAAAAACACAAACACAATCCTAGATTATGTTGCAAACAAGGAACTCGGAGAGTGATGTTAGTTTAAGAACATTTGATTCTTGTTTAACCGCTGGGAGGCCGGAGACGCGCCGGCGCGCGCGTCATATGCGCATGCGCGAGAAAATAATTCAAATATTTGAATAATACTTCCGACAAAAAACTTTTGGTCTGCGATTTTGGCCCTTCTATGTACACAATTTGTATGAAGAACAGTGTCAGAATCGCTTGCGCCATCATTACTCTCGGAGACGCTACAAGTTTCATTCAACTTGTCACCCTGAAATATTTTTAAAACGATTTCTTCTATGACAATCGGCTGTCAGAATTTGCCGCGAATTTAACGGTCGCAATTAATGCGTGTATCGCGAATAAAACATCATAAAACCTATTAATTTACGTAATAAATGCAAGTAATGTGGTTTTCGTAGATAGTTTATTGTGTTGTGAACGTGTTTCAGTTAATAAAATATACAATAGCTCAAAATTTATCAACAAAACATTCAATTCAAAATTCAAAGTGGTGGTTTTTTAGTGTTTTTTTGCGAAGTTCCGCGAATTTCCGCGAAATGGCATGGCCTTTGACCGGTTAAGAACACTCCTTGTTTTGTTTAGTACTAGCTGACCCGGCCACGCGTTGCTGTGGCTAACTAAACACAACGCCATTTACTGGACGGTTATCCAATCTTTACAACCACCGTCATCTTTGAGTTTATCGCGAAGAGACAAGACAGACGCCGCGGAGGACTTTAATTTATAATATGTAGAGA
Organism: Limnephilus rhombicus; assembly: GCA_929108145.2. Lineage (NCBI taxonomy): Eukaryota > Metazoa > Arthropoda > Insecta > Trichoptera > Limnephilidae > Limnephilus > Limnephilus rhombicus. Next base: position 27,391,772 of record OV815299.1, on the reverse strand, counting down.
TAGTGCGAAAGATTATAATAATGTGCATGAAATGCTTGAGGTAACTAACGTATTTAAGTTGATAAGGATTAATACTGTATCTATCTAACTTTTCAATTAACGTATTGTACGTGACCATTTTTTTTAGAAGATAGAATGGGTATAGTAAAAGATAGACATGTGCCATCACGGACTTTTTTGTAGATCTATAAAGGAGGAATATCCCACCATGCATTGTTTTGTTATATCTCAAAGGGAATTAGGCAGTGTTTTCGATGAAAGCTCCCAGACGGCTTGACTTTTTCCGACACTTCTAACAATTATCATTTTGTTTCAACCAATTTACACAAATCCTCAACAAATTATGTACCTAAACCTTCCTCACGAATCACTCTATCTATTAATGAAAACCGCATGAAAATCCATTCAGTAGTTTTTGAGTTTATCGCGAACAGACAGACAGACAGACGATGCGGGGGACTTTAATTTATAATATGTAGAGATGTAGAGATATCAGAGTGAGAGGAGAACTCATTATTTGGGATACGTTCAAAAACAGTGAATCTATGGGAAAATTAAGGTAAACCGGGAATATTTTTAAATAAATCAAAAATAATAATTGGTGGGTTAATAAATGATGTTACTTACGTCATAAAGTTGCTGTTCCATGACGGCGACGTAGTGAATTTTTCTGGGAACAATTTGCATCTCTCTCGCCATGTCGAATGAAGATATTATGAACTGCTGCAGCAGAGCATTGTGAATCTACAAAATATACACTATTTATCAGAATGCTTAGATGGTCGCCAGGAGTATCACTGAATGATGGGTGTCACGGACATAAACAATAAGCTGGAGGAACGACAGTTGAGATGATATGGGCACATAAGATGGAGACCATCAGACCACACAGTGAAACAGGCAATGTCTATGGAGCTTCATCGACAGACATCCAGAGGAAGACCAAACAACTCCTGGATGACTCAATGCTCCAAAATACTACAGAGAAACAACCTGGATGAAAGCGATACCCAGAACTGAAGAAGCTATAACCTGAGAATGAGAAGAACCAAAGAAGTTATAATCTGAGGAGAAGAGCCGACCCCAACAGCCTACTTAGGCAATATTATAATATAATGAGTTGGGACGGTACAGGGAAGAAGAAAGATAATGTGAGTTGACAAATGCAATGCGTTCCAGTCCAGACATAGCGGGTTCAATCCCCCATCAGCCAAGACCTCCATCGTTGCAAAAGCCACATTTTGTCACTGACAGTAAAGGCCCAACTTTTTTTTTTCGTCGCCAACAAGCGGTTAGCCTAGTCCGAACGGGTGAGAACCGTTACAATTGGGAAATTTTTAGTAGATCATCTTACCTCACTCAATTCGTTGCAATCGTCCAGTATATAATTCCTCAAGCATCCCTTACTGAAGGTGACCAGATTATATATAAACTCGTCCCTCTGCAAAACATTGTCCACACTTGTGAAGCCCACGTTGGTTGAGAAGGGGAGTTTGTTTTTGCCGTGTTTAGGAGGACTGTCTTGCATCGCTTCGAGGCTGTTCATTTTAGAGTCGTCCACAATCAACCAGTGGCCGGTGAACTTTTGTTGGGATAACGGGTGAGCTGAAATAATGTAAAAGAGAAAAATATTAGAAAAAGAATGCAAGAATATTTGAAAGTGAACATGCAACTAAAGTATTGTACGAAGGGTGTGGGGGGGTCTTTTTAGGGAAAGGAAGAAGAGAAAGTTCTGGGAAGGAATGAGGGGTGGGTAGAAATCTGGAAGTCAAAGTGTCCAGGAGTGACGGACCTATGAATCCATCCCTCCCACTCCGAGAGAGTCGAACGTGCTCCGAAGAAGGCGAAGACGGTCCTATCGGCCGGAAAGATGATGGCCACTGTGGTATACGGACTTTATGATATATATTGTCTGGGTATACTGTGTCGGTAGTAAGTGGCAAATGAAGAGAGTATAAGTTTTATGTACTGGTATTCATTGGGGATCTCCTTTTAGCAAAAGAGACATACTTCTAACATGGATCGCCTTTTATAGAGTCTCGCAAGCATCCTGTCTCGCTTGCTCTCATACACATTCACACAGACATCACAGCCACCGTTTTCTAGGATTCACAAGATGTGATCTTCATCGACTACCTGGAGAAGGGCAAAACGATCACAGAACTGTACTATGCCGAATTATTGGGCCGATTCGACGCCGAATTGCGGAAAAAACGGCCACATTAGGCGAAGAAAAAAGTGCTCTACTACCATGACAACGCACCGGCTCACACCTCCACCCTCGCCATGGCCAAATTGGTCGAATTGGGCTACGAACTGCTGCCCCATCCAACGTATTCTCCAGATTTGGTCCCGTGCAATTACTTTTTGTTTTAGAAATTGGAGCATCGCGGGTCAAGTGTATAGAGCTAAAAGGAGATTACGTGGAGAAATAAAAAAAAAAATTCCAAAATTTTCGCTTTTTTTTTTGTAGGCTAAGTACTTATCGGACCACCCTCGTATGAGAGAGAAGGTATTAAAGCGAGACGTCTATAATAAAAAGAATGGATAATTGAGTTACCACACAAGAGTCCCAACTGCTCGCAAATGTCTGGTGTCAATGGGATCAATTTGTAAGACTGAAGGGAGTGGAGAGCGGAAGGAGATGACGAAGAGGAAGATTAGGAAGTACCTGGCTATTCAGATGTTGTCACCAAACATGCCTAAAGCCACTTCTAACATCAGTTCTGAATAGCCAGGTACTTTTCAACCTTCTTCTTCCCCATCTCTAGCCTCACAACACACCACAAATGGAGATACAGTCCCACTGCAGTTGGGACTCTTCTGAGGTATTTAAACAATGAAAACCGACTTTATGAAGCTTCTCTTGGATCAGGGTCAGCCCTGCCAAAAACCTGAAGTAGCGCGGTAAGCACACGGGAAGCAACTAGACTTAAGCTGTAAGCCTGAGTGGCGCGGCGGGGTGAAAAACTAACCTTTGTAATAGCATTCCTCGCCCTAATTAGTAAGAGACAAAGCGATGTGGGTATGAGAAAGTATTGGAGACCGAAAAACTAATCAAAATATGCTTGGAAATCTGCATAAGGCTAGCTTTACACTCTTTTACGACTTAACGTAAGCTTTTGATAAGTTACTCACAGGGGTGTTTATATATGCATGCGACTTGTGGTAATTAATGCTCACGGAAGTTGCTCAGAAGTTAAACTTGTGTAAATGCTCATGCGACTGTTTACATCTGTAAATTTATTTGCAATAAGGATGGCTTTCTATGAACAACGATCTCTACTACAAAGGCAGAAATTAATAATGGAGTTCTTTCATTTTATCCGAATGACAGCTACCTGATAGCAACCAACTTCGAATTCAAATATGTAATGTTAAAAACAGAATCATCAAGATTAGAAAGAATTGGACCGATAATTGAATAGAAGGATGCAAATTTTCAGAAAACTTAAATAAATATAAATAAATGCTAGTTTTATAGGAAAAAAAAAACCTACGAAAACTACTGTCTTTTAATTTTTGATATGTAGCAACGGCGCATCTTGGTACCATTTCTTGCGGCAAGTCTCTCTCAACTTATCAAACTGATTTTATAAGCTGTGAGAAGGTTGGAAGTTCGCGCGGACATGATTAGACCTGTTAAAAAACTCGCGGAAGAACAACTTTTGTAACTTGCTATAAATTTAAAATTGGGAGGCGGGAATGGGTACCGCCGCCCCTGAAACCTTTATTGGATAACCAACACCTCTGCCGTAGGTCACCCCAAGTAGTTCACTACGTTTGGTGATTTAGCAGGGGTGCCTGGGTTCAAGGGGTGAGGTTTGTCTAGGTCTTGGAGGTGGATGACCAGGACACACTGAACCCCAGATTCTTACTCACCCCTTAAACCCTTTTCCTTCCCAAAACTCTCCTCTCCTTCCGTTCCTTAAAAAAACCCTCCACACAGCATCCCCAAAGATGACATATTATTTTTTTACATCAGCTCCTATGTGGAGCTCATGTAAAAAAAAATTATGTTAAATGACTTTTGGTGTCGTTTACATTGGTAATTTGACCATAAATCGCTTGCATGAGTGACTTACAGGAAAAAACTTACGAGTGTAAAGACAGCCTAAAAATTAGATGGTTTGTTACAATGTTGTTTTTTATACTATTCTTTAAGAAAACAAATAGTGTTGTAAACATCATTACATAGTTCAATGCATAATTTATTTTCTTATCTACAATTAATTGCAACGGAAGAAAGGGGACATCCATCTGTGTTTAGTGCTTAACCAGAAATATCAGGAAATAACTAAAGCAAAGTGTTTTTACAGAGTTTGTGATAAAAACATCAGGAAGAATGTTAAAGTGATAAGGACATAATGAAAGTAAGGCGGTGGCGATGGTCACTATCATTCATTAGTTCATTTCATCACAAAAATACAACAATACTAAGACATTTTTATCATATTTCAACCCACGAGCCTCAACCATATTTTATCAGAGTCAAAATATTTCCATTTTGAATGTATCCAAAAACTAAAAACTGTTTTGTGGAATACACTTTCAAATTTTATAATTTGAAAAAACTTATAATTTTTTAAATATAAAAATTTTGCAAGCAAACATAAGGGGCCATCCATAAATTATGAGCTTTGTGACGTCACATGCACAAAACGACTGCGACACATGCGACTGCCACAAAAGTTACACCTCCATTATGGCAAATGTAACCGTAACAATATTAAATGTTGTCGAAAAACTTTAAAATTGTAAAATTGCAAAATATGTGACATCACACTGGAGGGGGGGGGGGTCTCACAAATGTGACAATGTGTGACAGGGACGGGGTGGGGGGTCAAAAAATCATGAAATGAATGTGACGTTATTTATGGATGGCCCCTAAAGAAGATCTCATACAATTTGAGACACATAAAATTCAAGGAGATATTAGATACAACTACTGGAAAGTCAATTAAATTGTTTTCCGTGTAATATTGTGAATATTATATTAGGTCATCATTTATTTTTAAATATTAATTCAAATATTTTTAAAGGAACAAAACTGTCAGATCCTACGACGCGAAACAAAATATAGCCGGATACTTTGACAGTTGTTTTGGTTTAATTATGGTGTGGCCGTACCAAAAAATAATGCAATTCGTTTTTTCACATAATTTCGAGAAATATTCTACTTTTTAATTGGCCACACTAAGAATAATTATTTTAGCAAAAGTACACTTGAAACAGCGCATATTCCTATTAACATCCTAATTACTTTAATTGTCGGTTAAAATTTTAATTTAGTTCACGATTTAGCTTTCTGTTGACGTCCGTTAGGGAGTAGAAGTTAAAAATTACTTACTCATAAGTGCAAGTTGCTCCACGAGGCACGCCAAAAAAGTCCTCTGCTTGTCCAACAACTTTTCCCTATCACTTTCCTCGTCCATTTGAAACACAATTGATTCGCTACTATTGGCCGAACTCAATAGCTTTTCATCCGTTTCCATGCACGGTTCCATCTTCAAATCTCTGTTGTCTTTCATAGGCCGCTGACTGAACTCGCTATTAGGACTCAGCAAAAAATCTGACATCGGCGAAACGGATGAGTATTCAGAAGTCGTAGCGTAATCCGCTGATTTGGCGTACATATTTTCCATGGATAGAGGAGATTCGTTCAGCATTAGCGAATAGTTTTCAAGAGACGCCATGTTTGAGTCTTCGTCTTTGCCAGCCGTTTCGGGCTCCGGCGTTACTTTCACATTCGGAATGAGTCTTAAATTTAAGTTTTTGTTTTCGGCTTGTTCGACGCTGTCCGAGAAGAGGACGAATAATACTTGAGAGTTGGGGTGGAGTTCATATATTTGTCGCAGGTCCAGGAGATTCTGAAATATCAAAATTTTAAATTAAACTGAGTAACACAACGCTACATTTAGTGCAATGATATAATTGTTATGGACTGCAATCTATGTAGTAAGGATTGACTTGATGATAGCCAACCTGTCGTAGGAGAGGGCAGCAGAATAAGAATGTCAAAAGATAGTTAAAAGACAGTTAAAATATATTTATAAGTTAGTTAAAATGGTGACCGGACAACTGAGAAACATACAACTTCAACACTTCCTTTGAAAAGTCAGTGAAAGTGATGAAAAACTAAATTGGTTAAATAGGTTACGTTAGGTTAGGTTATGGGCTATTTTTCAATTATTATTTTGAAATGTCACTTTGTTGAGTGGTCCTGGACCAATTAAAATATAGTTTAAAGAGAGTTAAAAGTCAGTCGAAATACATATAGTTAAAAGGTTAAAAGACATTTAAAGGCTATTTAAAAGATAATTAAAAGACATTTATTATATGGTTAACCCTCCCGCAGCCAACTAGGGCTGAAGGTGGTACCCAAAATTACTATCTTTCTTACATCTACTTAAATACTTGAAATATATTTTTGTCAGGGGAGAGGAGAGAGCGAAGGTGGTCAAGATCCCCACAAAATAAATAGAAAAATGCATGGGGTCATCGGCCGACCCACATGGTTTTACGACGTTAGTTTTTCATCTTGGCCTATCGAGAGTTAAAAGATATTTAAATTATAGTTGATTCATTTAATTACTATATCCGCTATATCAACTTTCACTGATTTGGAGAAGACCACACAAAACTGTTATATCTCTAGCTTAAATAAATAATTGCACTTTAGTGTTTTATATAATGAATTGGAGTAATATAAATTTGAAAAGCATTTTTCCTTGTATGTCTAGCAATATTTAAGTAATTTCGATAAATGAAATGGATATAGCGGATTTAAATTCTCACTTCGTGATTTGTAGGCTTTTGAAACTCAACTGAACAAAAAGGGCTTATTTAATTTACATTTTTTGGCAATTCTTATTAATTTTCGAGGTTTCAGACATTTGAATTCCTATGTTATTAACCCCTCCGCAACGTAAGCAGATATAAGCGTTAGAAATAGGACAGCAGTCAATAAGCGTGTTTATACGTCAGCGTTGAAATTTTATAAACAACATTGAAATCGTTCTAACTTCGTTATTGTTTTAGTTACATCCCTAAAACAAAAAGTAAAAGGTCGATAGTAGATCAAGCTGTACATCCCTATCAAGTTGTCTATGGAAATATATAACAGGAATCAGCTGTCAGTCGCGTAGTTGACAAAAATATTTACCCGCCCAAATTTAGTACCGGCGGCTCGCCCGCGCTCGACATTTTTAATTTGAATTAAATATTTTTATATGAAATGATAAAAAAGTGAGGTGACAAAAGTGTTTATTACACATATATACAATAGAATAAGTATTGTTGTTTACATAATCTGTGATTTTAGTACCGTTGTCACATAAAAACATCACGTGAGTCATTTCTAACCTATTTTTAATGTTTGCGTTCTAAATTTTAATATTTACAAATGCTAATATTTATTTGTAATATAATAATTTGAAAGCTTATTTTGTAACCTTTCTAACACAGTTTTTACTATTCGGCTACGTTCAGAAATGTTTCATTTATAGAGCTTTAATTGTGAAGCGGTAATAACAAAAAAGTTTTCGTAAAATGTCATTTCGTTAGACAGTTAAAGTGATTAACCTCTGAGTGGCCATGATATTTCACGAAAATTCACTAAAAAGCACCACTTTGAATTTTGAATTGAATGTTTTGTTGATTAATTTTGAGCTATCGTATATTTCATTGACTGAAACACGTTCCTAGAACAATAAACTATGCTCCAAAACAACATTACTTGCATTAATTACGTAAATTAATAGGTTTTACTATGTTTTAGTCGCGGAACACGTATTCATTTCGACGGTTAAATTCGCGGCAAAATCAGACAGGTCAATGTCATAGACGAAATCGTTTTAAAAATATTCTGGGGTTGCAAGGTGAAGGAAACTAGTGGCTATATCATCTATGATGTTAGCGCAAGCGATTCTGACCGTGTTCTTCATACAAATTCTGTACATAGAAGGGCCAAAATCGCAGACCAAAAGTTTTTGGTCGAATATTTTATTCAAATTTTCGAATTATTTTCTCGCACATGCGCATACGACGCGCGCGCCGGCGCGTCTCCGGCCCATTAGAGGTTAAATGACGATTTCCTGAGGGGTTAAGTGATAGCTCAAAATTTTCACACAAATTACTCATTATTTCACGGTAAAATTGTTATAAAACGGGACAGCTAAATACTCGCTTGACATATGTAAATAATGCTCCAGCATAGCGGAAGAGCGGCAACTATATTGTATTTTGGCAAAATAACTGCTCGTAATTGGTTGAATTCCGATATAGCGGGTTTTGATAGTAACTTCCTGATATAGCTAATTTAGTTTCCCACTTTCCCACGCAGTTTCAACGTGGTTTTTGGTCGTGATAACGGATCTTTTGAAACTAAATTTATCCTACATATAAGATTTTCCCGCTTAACCCCTCCGCAACGTAAGCAGATATATGCGTTAAAAATACATCAGCAGTCAAGTACAATAAGCGTGTTTACACGTCAGCGCGTGTGTCTCCATAGAAACCATTATAATTCCGTTATTGTTTTAGTTACATCCGTAAAATAAAAAGTGAACGGTCGATAGTGAATCATGCTGCACATCTCTATTCAAGTTGTCCATAGAAATACATAAAAAGAACATTCTGTCAGACGCGCAGAAATGTTTCATTTATAGAGCTTTAATTGTAAAGCGGTAATAATACAAAGTTTTCGTAAAATGTCATTTCGTTTAAGACACCAAAAGCTAATATTCTCGAAAATTCGGAGGGGTTAAGAAGTTTTTTCCGGTTCCTTGGAAAATTTCTTAAAAGAGTTTCACTGTAGTTAAAAGAGAGTTAAAAAAGATAGTTAAAGGGTAGCTAAAAGATAGTTAAATGGAAGTTAAAAGATAGTTAAAGGGTACTTAAAAGATAGGTACTAGAAAGGGTAGTTAAAAGATAGTTAAAGGGTACTTAAAAGATAGGTACTAGAAAGGGTAGTTAAAAGATAGTTAAAGGGTAGTTAAAAGATAATTAAAGAATAGTTAAAAGATTTAATAAGTAGTTTGCATCAATAACAACAATTAAAAATTCCAAACCTCTTCACTGAGTCCGCTGTAGGTTTCAACACATTCACTTTCAATTTTCAACTTCTCGTCAAGTTTCTCTTTCTTTTTCCTATCAGCCTTCATGGCTTTTATCTCCCGTTTCGTCTTGAAAAAATTTCCCACACATTCAGAGTTATCCCCGCAAACCTCGTTTGCGCAACTGCCTTGCGTGAAAAAGTTCGCCGACGCGATATCACAGTCCTCCACGCCGGCGTTCAATTCGTCTTTTCTTATAACGAAATCTTTGAACCGACTCAGAAAACTTTTAGATCCGTTCATAATGGGGTTTGAATCATTGCGTTTTTCTGGCTGCAGTTTTAAATTTGAAAAATGGTCTATTTTAATTTTTGTTTTTCTTTTGTCCAAAGAGCCTATAGGCCCTAATTCGTCTATCGCGTATACGATTATTGGATAGATGTTCTCTAGAAGCGCTCCCCGCTTAGCGTAAAATGTCTCGTAGTCTTTGATAGTGGATTCGTGGGTAAAGTCGTACGGAGTCTTGTTGTCTAGTGAGAGTTCTCCCAAGTCGGGCGGTACGAGGATTTGTACGCTGTTTTCTAGAAACGGATTGCAAAGTTCGATATCCATAACTGTTGAGAGATCCATTGTGTTACTTCTTTTGAGATCCTGAAAATAAGACATTGAATGTTAATAACACCAGATGCAGACCGAGGAAGAGGTATTAGACTGTGTGGAAGAGGATTGGAGTAGGACGGGAAGGACAGAGGACCGGAGGAGAATGGCGAGGGACCGCAGTCAGCGAAGAACAATTGTAGAGGAGGCCAAATCCCACCCTGGGATTTATTATTATTACAGTAATTTGAAAAAATTCAACTCGTTTGATGCCACTCAATAGCACCTCCACATGTAGAGTTCGGAGCGACCGAGTCCTGTGCCACCTCAGGCCGCCGTGCAGAATTATAAAAGACCGATAATAAGGTAACGGTTTACAGCGTGGTTCACAAATATGATTAGATTTAATTAGGTGGGGGTAGTGGGAGGGGTGATTTTGGGGGAGGGGAAGAACAGTGGAGTCAACATAACATGGAAACATTGCTAATAAGGGTGATTTATAGGGTGCTATTATTTTATTAACTAAATTTTTAATTTTGTTTTTGTTTATTTGTAAGGTTTCTAAAATGCACAAATTAAAATGTGTATTTACATTGGAATGTTTAAACTTGGTTTTTTCTTCGTTGAAGTTGTGACCTGCCTCTAATAAATTATTAAAGCCCTCCCCTTCCACTACCCCCACCTAATTAAATCTAATATTTTCTGAACTGGCATAAAATTTTTACATTACTTTTAAGTTTGCTAGTGAATGACACGGATGGTCGAAACCGGTAGCAGAAAAATTAAAATTTAAGTAACAAGTGTACATGGAAAGTAAAACTCTTCAAAATAGAATGTCTAGTAATTTGTCTAGTATTGTTATATAGTTAACCTCTAATGGGCCGGAGACGGGCGCGCGCGTATTATGCGAATGCGCGAGAAAATAATTCGAAAATTTGAATAAAATTTTCGACCAAAAACTGTTTGTCTGCGATTTTGGCCCTTCTATGTACAGAATTTGTATGAAGAACAGGGTCAGAATCGCTTGCGCCAACATTACTCTGTGAGATGCGTATAAATTTCATTCACCTTGCAACCCCAAAATATTTTTAAACGATTTTATCTATGATATAGAAATGTCACTTTTGCCGCGATTTTTAACCGTCAAAATTTATGCGTGTTCCTCGACTAAAACATCGTAAAACCTATTAATTTACGTAATTAACGCAAGTAATATTGTTTTGGTACATAGTTTATTGCTCCAGGAACGTGTTTCAGTCAATAAAACATACAATAGCTCAAAATTAATCGACAAAACATTCAATTCAAAATTCAAAGTGGTGCTTTTTTAGTGAAATTTCGTGAATTTTCGTGTAATGGCGTGGCCACCCAGAGGTTAATGCCCAAAAAATACAAGAATTCAAAAATTATTTTGTCACTTATTTTTGAAGCGCCATTTCCCAAAAATAAACATTAAAAGGAAGCGAGTAATTTCTGAGTGGTAAAGGGAATTATGCAGACATCCGCGATGATGAAAGTCACCATCCAATTTGAATAAAAAATAAAAACATTGATAGTCTATTATTAAGAGGAAACACTCAAACCTTGTGTGGTATTTGATCCCAGTTAGAATCCAAGGCCATATTTGGTTCCACAACTTCAAAGTCCATTCCAAGGCTCAGTCGAATCTGTCTCCTGGGACCGTGCTTTAGTCTCAACTGAAACAACAAAACATACTCTACTAATAATGACACATTTAGGGCCTTACTAATAAACGTCTTTTAAATTTTACACAACTGACATACAACCATGAAACTTAATATATGAAAATGAATGTTTCTTTGTTTGTCCCTTATGCGTCCTAAACCATTCATATGATTGCAATGAAACTTTAGTGATTTGATGTGCGCATGCTCGCGATGGTTTCTATGTATAAAAGTGAGCACTGGCGTTATGAAATTATTTCTTATACTATTCATCCAATTGGGATGAAACTTTGGTGAGTTGTTGTGTGCACGTCTGCGAAGGTTTCTGTATACACTAGCGAGTTCTGTCATTATGAAATTTGTATAAAAATTTGCAATGGGTGGAGTGCGAGTTGTTTGAAAAATGAGTGTATTTCATGTAATTTAGCGGCAGAAAGGATAGGCAGAAGAGGGAGTGGAATCCGGGAGGCGAGGAGGGGATTACATGGGTATACGGATACGGATCCCTTAGGCATATGTGTAGTAAAACTATTTATGATCGTGTGAGAAATGTGGAGAACGGCAAAGAATGCAAGGCTGATGTAAGGGTAATGAGCAAGATAAAGAAAGGGACCCTCAGATGGTTTGGGTATGTAGAGTGAATGAATGAAGAAAGGAGTGTAAGGAGAATATATGAATCGTAAATGGTAGAAGGAGTCTGGGACGCCCGGGTAAGACATGGCATGATCAAGTAAATCAGATATTTGAGTCATGTCAAGAGTCAGAATAATAGAAGAGTATGTATGATGATAAGACCGAGTTGTTTGGCGGTCCGTCCTCTCTGCCTACCCCTGCGGCAATGGCGTGATAGTTATGTATTTCACCAAAAGCATGTTGAGAAAACATAATATGACTGATGTACACTTTTGTGCAATTTGTCATTGCTTTATTCAGGTGGAAATAATTTGAAGCTAGATACACTTCCCTTTGTTAATTTCAACTGTTTTTCAGTTTTTATTTTATGCTTTGTTCTGTATTATTATTGGATAATAGTCAATAAACCGGTGTAATAAATAAAATAATGTCATAACAACAGATTAGTAGAGAACGGAAACGATTACATCAATTGTTTGGAAGGCCATTAAAAAAACCGCTTTTGTTTTCTTTTTGGAGAGTCTTAACCCGTTTAATCACAGGAGACCCAAATTGTCCCTGAGCAACCGTGCATTATTAAAAGTTAGATATCTCTCTTCTTGTCATGCGAACATTTTGATTTATTTTATGTAAGAAAGCGAAAGAAACAATGCTTCTCATTGCCTTAGGTATATAAGAGCTATGTTGTTCAGATATTTTACAAACCCAATCATCTTACATAAGAAAAATCTTATTGTACCCCAACCGAAACAACAAAGATTTAAAATAAAATTATATGAATATGATAAAAAGTGAAGTGACAGTTTTATTACAAATTTTCAAGAAAGGGAATCTGAATTTAAAATTTTAAGTTTCTTTTATTTCACCTACTTTTTCGGAGAATCCGTAGTATGTGTTTTTTAAACCAATTTACATTTTCAATATCAAAATTTAAATATTTAGACACAAAATTATTAATTTCTAATAGGTATACACATCTTTATACGATTTTAGAACAATTTTTATTTTTTCAAAGGGATATAAAATAACCAATTACATTTACAATATACGGGAAGAATCGGGAATTTTGCGCGCCAACCTTGACTGGCAAAAGTTAATAGATATTAGATATTATTCGAAGGGTTAAGAGAAATAAAGCTTTCGGGGCCAGTGTCAATTTTGGGAATGATCTGAGAAGGGTATTTTTAAGGAAAGGAAGGAGGCAGGTATCATTCGTTGATAACATAGCAAAGGTGCCCGGGTTCATGGGTTGAGGTGTGTCCAAGTCGTGGCAGCAGATATGTCTGCCTACCAACTGCGTGGCAGGCCAGATCCAAAGAGACTGAACGACATTTGACCTCTCCAGCCGGACTCTCTCGACCCATCGCCTTGCACCGCAGTGGGAGGGATGAATTCATGTCTGTCACCACGACCCTCTGATTTCTACCCACTTCTCATATCTTATTCCTTCTCATAACCTCATCTCTATAATTTCTTTGAAAGAACCTCCACACAGAAGAAATATTTTTCTGTGCAGAGCTATTGTATAAAAAATATCAATGTTTGTAGAGATTAGTTTAAGCCTAAACACAGCTGGACTCACCCATCTCCAGCCCTTTGTGGGAGGTAGCGCGGGGCTCCTGGTGGGAAGGAGGCTCTCCCCGAGGAGGTAGTTGACCAGCCTGGCCCGTGCGGGGCCTAGGGTCACTATAGAAGCAGGTCGGAGCGCCCCCTCGCGGGATATCCTCACCGCCTCCGCTATGGCCGATTCTACAAGGAAGGGAAGATTGTGATCAATACGGTAATGATGATTCAAAATATGTTCAAACAATCTATCACTGTCATCAAATTTGTAAATGTATTTCTTTTCAATAAGAGGTAAACACATAGTCATGAAAAATCTAAATTTGAGTTAAGTATGCAGTTATATGTAAATGTGTACCCTCTATCAATAAGGTATAGTACTCATATTACTCATAAACACCACCAAATCAATTATAATGCACTAAAACTTGTAGTGGAAATTTCAAAATGTCTAACTACCGTACCAGACCATTACGCATCCCGGTGTTATTTTACAGCATATTTAAAATTAAAAACACAGACACTTGTAAACAGTATTTGATTTATGGTGAGCATTGAAATATTGTTTTCATCATTATCTCAAAACTTAGTATTTGGAGATGTCTGACTAATCAACTGGACGATCGATACACATCTAGCATTCGTTGCACGAGAGAGAATCATTATTTTTAAGGCATTTTCTTGGAACCAATTACTTAATCCTTCTTTAACATTCCATAAATTTGGTTACATTTGGAAAAAATTTGTTTAAGGCGATGCACCATGTCATTTAAAATTCGAAATCAGGCCGCTAACAAAAATACTCCTTACTGTAAATGGCGATAAGGTTTAAATTCCCATTTAATACTAGCCGCCAGTTTCGATTTATTCAAGAAAAAATCATCACCAAAAGCACGTTTTTCTAAAAAGTTTGTACCAAAACTACGAAATCAAAGACAATACAATTGCCTTGTTTTTGGCTGACCACTTTGAGATTTTTACCAGGCAAGATACACATTGTAACATCATTGGAAACATTATGTGATAAAAATACATGAAAACAAAATTCTTGTGTACTTACCAAGAGGAAAGAGATTCATGTGAGACACCTCTTTGAGGCATTTCTGCGTCTCCCCGAGAATTTTGTGAAGCTGCCTCCGGTGAGAGTGAAACCTCCGCAGCTCCTGGGACAGCCCTCCGCCCTCTGTGCGGACACCACGTCGCGCCATGCTGTCTTAGAGACCTGGATCAGAAACAATAACTAAATTAGAGATTAATGAATAAGATAATAAAAGGAGGATTGAAAGAAGGGTAAATGCAGGTAACTCCATTAATGGGGGACTGAGGACAGTTGAAACTAACAAAAAAAAACTGTCCAAAGAAGCGAAACTAGCAGTCCATCATGTGTTGGTACCTACCCTGATGTATGGCAGAGAGGCGTGGATCTGGCAGAGGAAGGATGAAAGTAGACTGAATGCTGTAGAAATGAGATCACTATGTGTAGTAAAACCCAAAGACGTTACGTACTTTAGACCCAGGGTAGAAATCTCAAAGTGGGAAGCCAAAAGCAAGACACTTGCACTGTTCTCGATTTCTAATACTTTAGTACTAAACTGTCACTCGTCAAGTAAGGTCATGTCTTACCAGTAGGAAAATTGCATTTAAAAAGCGCCAAAATGCCCTCCTGTATGATGAGAAAATGTTTCCATTACACGGAAAACATTAGTAAAAGTGAAGAAATAACATTTAATTTATATGTACTTACACACAAATTACTTATTATTATCGATTATTATAAGCAATACAATTAATTTTTATGTTCCCCGTCCGACAATTTTGTACGTCATTAGAGAAAAAACACACACTTTGATTGTCTTATGGTACGGCCACACTGAGGCCAACTTCCAACTTCAAACATTCGGACGATTGCGTAGAAGGGTAGTTCATGCGTTGGAAGTTCGAGTTGGAAGTTTGGCTTCAGTGTGGAAGTAGCATAACTTTTTAATACATGAATAACTTTTGAATTAAAAAATTACTGAAAACCGCTGAAAACAAAAGAGTGTTGCTTACTTGCCACATTATTTTGCGAGCATGTGATACTATGGCGAGTGTATTTATATAACGTCATTGGTAAAACCATGTACGATCGTGTGAGAAATGTGGGGATCCGCAAAGAATGCAAGGCGATGTAAGCGTAATGAGTAAGATTAACAAGGGACGCTCAGTTGGTTTGAGAATATAATGCGAATGAACGAAGAAAGGAGTGTAAGGAGAATACATGATGCAAATGTGAGTGGTAGAAGTCATGGACGCCTGAGGAAAAATTTGCAATAGGTGGTGCAAGAGTTGTTTGAAAAATGAGTGTATTTCATTTAGTTTAGCAGAAGGGAGGAAAGGAGGGAGGGTGAGGGTCATCCGGGAGGTGAGAAGGGGAACGAATGAGGAGGATTCAAAGGAGGGGGGACCAGGGAGGAGGGAAGGTGAAGGGGGATGCGGAAGTGGATGCGGGAGAGGAAGGGGAAGTGGAAGGGGAACGAATGGGAAAGGACACGCAGGGAGAAACAATTTCATTTTTAAGTGGCATTGCAACGCATGCCGGGAACTCCCTAGTGATGAATAAAAATGAATTATTATTAATTTATTTATTCAACTAATTTTTATAAAAAAGTTGTTGGTTTGTAGGTCCGAGGTTAAGGAAGTCCTGGTGTACTGATGTAACCTACAGATATTTACTAACATATTTTGTTGAATAAACATCACTAATGATGTTTATTCAACAAAATGAAGTCATCATAAAAAGTAAACAAATTTTAACTTTGCTAGGGGGCCCCCTGAGTACTCCAAACATCAATTCAATATTACAAATCCTTTATAGTTTCAAATACAGAAATTAACCATTGTCAAAGAAATTTACATCAAATTAATGCATCTTTTCACCCCTCAGGTTAATTTGTTCACTTTTGGGAACAACTCATATAGGTCTCACAGAAATCATTGCGTCTCCCTTAACCTCTCAACTGTCGCTGACTTTTTTTTAAATGCGATTTTAACCCTTATGTATAAAGAAACTGTATGAAATACAAGGTCAGAATCGCTTGCGCCAACATCTTTCCGGATGAAACACTTCATTTGATTAGTCTAACTTCTAGGAATGATTTTAAATGAATTTTCTATGACTTTGCTTTGCACTTTTAGGGAAATACCATCCAACATTCAACAGGTTAACTATCACAGTGAGAAATATAATCTAAACAGTTTAAGAAAGAGAAAACACTACACTTTATATTCAAATCTAAAAGATAACCATAAAATAATTAAAATATACATCTTTATGAAACTAAAGTTTCCGACTGTAATTTAAAAAAACCATGAAACTTTTGACAATTTTTATTAATTATATTTACATGAATCAACAAAAAAGTGGGGGTGACATTTATAAGACATTTGTTTAATAATACATTTGGGAGGCGGGAATGGGTACCGCCGCCCCGAGAACCTTTATTGCCCCAAGTGGTTTGCTACGTTTGGTGATTTAGCAGGGGTGCCCTGGTTCATGGTGTGAGGTTTGTGTAGGTCTTGGAGGTGGATGTCCAGGACACACTGAACCCCAGATTCCTACCCACCGTTAAACCATTTTCAATCCCAGAAATCTCCTATCCTTCTTTCAAAAAACCTTCCGCACAGCATCCCTAAAGATGACATAGGCCCCGAGGGAAATTATTTTCCTCAGGGCCTCCTGTGAGCACATGTAAAAAAAAAGGAAAGAAATGTGTATGTTTTTTTTTCTTCATTATCAGTAATATTAGTAAACATAAGGTGAGCTTTTGCAATCCTGCGTTCGAGTCCCAGTTGCGACCATTACCTTTTAATTTTTCTGTGTCTTGTTCTTACTCATATTTTCCTTTAGATTTATTAGTTTATCTTCTTCTCCAATAATAATAAACTTAAATTACATAATTAAGCCATATTCTGATGATAACTGAATAGTTTTTCTAAGATAAACCTAAATTATTATAGAGCATGTGATTTAAAAAGTAACTCTCGTTTGGGGGTAGTATATTACCCCTCTGGGGAAGGGAGGGTTAAAGAGGTACATAACCTATCCTACAAATGCTGTTTAACCTTAGAGATTGCTTGGCAAGTTAGAGCAACATTTGTAACAAATAGAAGTTGCTACCAGGAAATAACATATAATCTTATGCAATATAGAGAGTTGAGTCATTCATTTATTGAAATTACCTACGTACTTATTACAGTGCAAACAGGACTGAATCGAGGTAACTTATTGAATTGAAAACTTCTTTAGTACCGTGATGATTTGAAACTCGATGAAACGAAAAATAGCGACACTAAAAAGAGACATCTATAGGAATTAGCCTGCGCGAGAATGAGATAGAATAATCGGTCCCCTCTTTGTGCAGTGCTTCGTAACCTCCCCACTCTTTCTACTTTAGTTTTCTGAAGGTTTCACTTCTACCACGTGTGAATTGCACACTCTGATTTTTTTTTATGTAAACATTGGGCAAGTGTCCCACAAAAATTTTTTTTTTAAATTTTGAAAAAATTTTATTAACATTATTTTTACATGCAATGACAAAAAAGTGAGGTGACAATAACGTTTGTAAGACATTTTGTCTAATAAAATGAGTATGTGAATTTTTTTTTTCGCTATCTGTAATTTTCGTTAGAAAAAATGCAAAATGAACCATTTTTTAAACTTTTTTATGTCTGCATGCAAAAATTTTATAGGTACTTCAAAAATTATATGTTTATTTCGATTTATAAAATATGAAAGCGTATTTTATCACCTTTCAAAAATAGTTTTTAGTTTTCAGATATGTTCAGAAATATTCCGTTTATTTGAATTTTGTAAAGCACAAATATTTTGACCCTCTGATAAAATATGGCCGAGACCCGAGGGGTTAAACTGTTTATTGTTTATTTAGAGAAATTGAAATACAGTTTGCAAGCAGTGGACATAATTGGGAATGTGAGGAAAGATTGATTGAGATTTCACTGGAGTAGGCATTGTAGAGCACAAAATAGTCTTAATAGTCTGATTTCGTCACTGACCGACTACATGATGTCATTCTTCTAGGTTTGTTATCACGGCGGTCATATTGTTGGGGAATCCTAATGTACCAACGTATAGCCGCTACATTTATCTACGTATATTTATAGCTGCGGACATTCAACAATACCTTTGGGCCAAAACCACAATGAAGCTGTAACATAAGCACATAATTATCACTAACTAAATGACAAACATATGCAGATATCTAATCTAATTGATAGACTTGCCCTAACATAAAATCTGGGTATCATTTCGACCAGCTGGAGGCAAACCACGTAACTATATTTTTGGAGCCAGGAGGGATCGAGAATACTTTGAATAAACAACAACATCATTTGTACGTTGAGCACCAAAGAGCGCACATTGAAATAACCAGACCAAGCGCAGAAAAGTAAAGTTCGCTAAAGTAAGGCAACGGTTTGCAGCACAGTCAATTGTGAAATTTTTCTGCTTTTTTTATGTGAATACCGCACAACAGTCCCAACTGCTCCCATCCGCCTAAAGCCAGTGAGACTGTGGCATCAAATACCAATTGTGGTATGTTGTGAGGCTGAAAGTAAATGGGGAGGGAAGGAGGCGGGGAAGAGAAAGGTGGGGAAGTACTGGGTATTCAGATCTGGTCACCAAACACGGCCAAAGCCATTTCAAGCAACATTTTAATTCTGAATGGTGGTCTTACACCAGGACAAGTGAGAGCATCTTCCACTTGCCTTAGAAATTGGCGCAAATGTAATATATATTATTTTAAATGAATTAATTGTGAAATAACACAAATTAATCAAATGAAATTTATTTGTGCATGCCGGGATTTGATCCCGTGACCTTCGAATTATGAGTGGCCTCTGCCACGGAGACCGTTTAACTCAATAGTGTAACAAAATATTCCATTTAGAAAAGAGCCTGTCATCATTGCGGATGCTGTGTAGAGTGTCTTTTTAGGGAAAGGAAGGAGAGGAAGTTCTGGGAAGGAAAAAGGTATTATAAAAGGTTAGGTAGGAATCTGGGGGCCAATGTTTCACATAAGAATCCATCCCTCCCAATGCGGTGCAAGGCGATGAGTCGAGAGTCCGGCTGAGAAATCAATAGGTTTCCCTCAACCAGTCTCTCCCGATCTGGCCCACCATGCAGTAGGTGGGCAAAAGCATCCGCTGCCCAGACCTAAACAAACTTCACCCTACGAATCCGGGCACCCCTGCTAAGTCATCAAACTTAGCGAACCACTCGGGATGACCTACGGCAGGGTGTTGGTTATCCAATAAATGGATCCCGGGGCAATGGTACCCATACCAGCCTCTCAAACAACTCAGCCTTGACACACACTCCTTGCTTCAATCACATACACACATACTGTGTATGTGAGTGTTGAAACTTCCACCATCAGGAGTCCAGAGGTGGGGAGAGAGGCGGCACGTAACATTACTCGTGACGAACCTTGCACCGATTTACAATACATTATTTATCATTATTTAATCAGCTAATTGTTTTGTGTTTAATCAACTCAATTGTTTACCAAACATAATTTATTATAACAGAACCCTACCTTTTCAGGCACATTCAAATTTTAGATTACCAGAGTTAAAATACCTCATACATACATTCACTAGACGATGTATTCCACAGGTGTCCCTGACTTTTTCTACTGTACCTTTTGCATTGTATATTCTCCTAACAGTCCTTACTCATTCAACACTAAAAATATTGTATACATCCTTAGTAAGTAGTCAAGTCGAATATAACTCCTCGCTGTGGCCTCCCCATTTTAAAATACATTCAGATTCAATCGAAAAAATTCAACATAAATTTCTAAGACATATTTATTTTAAACTCAGTATTCAGATGAAGGAATTAAATTTATCAAGACTCTCAGATCAAAGAATTATATCGGACTTAATATTTATGTTAAAAAAAATCTCATTGAATTTCATATTCCCACGAGAACCACTCATTCTAAAATCCTGTAAATGCAACAATAAGAGAACTGAGTATACGAAACACTCGCTTCTACCTAGGTTACATGAAGTTACTAATAGATATGCAGATGTGGCAGATCTATTTAACTGCACGGAAGGTAGGTACAAGAGGGCTATTCTATCAATTTGTTTTAATCAATATTAATTTTATTTATACTATAGATTGTAATTGTATCTCTGGTGTCACTTCTCAATTTAATCAGTGGTTAATATTTATACCGTTTATATTAAATAAATAAAATTCCAGCTGCTCCACATGTCAAAACCATCTTAACCCGTCAGGTTAATTTGTTTGCTTTTGGGAACAACTCACATAGGTCCCATAAAAATCGTTCTGTTTTCCATTCTGTCATGGTGAGAAATATGATCTAAACAGAGTTAGAAGAAAAAAACAGCAAGATTTATAGTCATATCTAGAAGTTAACCACAGAAAAATTAACCAAAGTCTCCGACCGCAAATTGAGAAAAAAATTATTAAACTTGGTAAATATTTTACTAATAATTTTTTTTGTGAAACAACAAAAAGTAATGTTTAAAATAAAACAATAACTTTGTAAACACCACATTTATTTTTTATACTTTATGCCGACCGGGTTTCGCTACAACCGTAGCTTCATCAGGGCAGTAAAATACTCTACTAACATTAGGTTACATGTGTGTTATAATATATAATTTACCAAAAATGGGCTGGACTCGTCAAGTGGAGGAGGAGGAAGAAGGCATAGCTGGAGAATTGGGAAGGGAACGGACGTGTTCTTTATCAATAGGGAACAATCTTAGTATGGGACTTTTATTTAAATTTAGTTGGTTATTAACTACCTTACAAACTTGGGAAACTTTCAAACTTTCCTAACTTAGGAAAGCCATAAACACTAACAGCCTTACTAAAAAAAACCACAGCACGCCAGATAACCCGTGTTGCTGCAGCAACATGAATAAAACAAAAATACACTAAAACAGGAAATATTATCAATGAGGTGTGTTCTTAAAATGTATTGTAAATCTGGCAACAATGTTATTTTAAGTACTAAATTGTTTGTTTTCTTTCATAACGCTAGGTGGCGGCGCCTGCGCATTCGTTGTTCGCGCTCATAAACGACGCTGGAAGCGCGAAATGATTTCGCTTCGGGGATGTGTGTGCAATATTACTTATGTGATGGTTAATTTCTATTAACATGACTAATTTACTCTTATATTTATGTCATTGATATATTTACCGTGTTTTTTGTGGTTTTTCATAAGTTTTAGTCAAGTTATAATAACGATAATCGTACTTTGAAAATTGATATATATGATACATGAAAATTCAAATTTACATTTAAAGGATTTTATTTTTTGAGAATTTCATGAAAGTGGTGTTTTTTTTAAATATTAATATCTAATACATGTGTTCCTAAATGTATCAAAGAAATTAACGTCTTGTAACAAGATCTTATGTAGGTAGCATAACTTTGTCATCCGACAGCTGATCTTCTCAGAGCAACTAGAATATCCATCTCAGGATAGTGGAGATAGGGATTTGAGGTCATGCATATAAATGAAGCACCTATTTTACTAGTGAAAATTAAAAGAAACTTTATTGCACTCTGCAAGGGAAATAGTACCAAAGAAAACTTAACAAAAAACATAAATACCTTTAGCATCTATCAATAGATTTGGAAAGAGAGAGAGTTAACAAAAATTACGGTTAGTTATTTATACCGCGCACGTCCCGTCGTCGTGATTCTCCTCCAATCGTCAACAGCAATCCCCAAAACACCGTCCAGCACCACAAGGGGCCGCTTGGTTAAAGGGAGTCCTCCCAACAAAACAGGCACAGCAGATTCTCACCCATCAGGCGGCATGAGCAAATCTCACCGGCCAAAGGAACAGCAAAGGAATCCTTGCGCGCAATACATCACCCGTTGATTACGGTCTAAATTGGCTTCTGCACGCGGATAAAAGTATCGCACGGCATCCGGCGAGGGATTAAACAAAATAAATAGGCTTCAATGCACTTTGAGTCGTCACACAATCACATAACGTATAAAAATACTCTTTCTAGGCTACATAGCACTAGTATCTCACATAACAATCCCCAATCGCCCCGAAATAACTCCTCTCGCCCCAAAAACTACGTAATATCTTCCGCCATGATTCCCGAATGACGTTTCCGGTCTCCTTCCAGTTTGGCCAACCAACAAAGTTAAAAAAAGAAAGGAAAAAAAAAATGCATAGACAATAAACAGTACCTACTTTGCGCAGTACTTGCTCACGAAATAGATATGTTACAGTCTTTAGAAATGCAAGAAATCTGTTATAAAAGCCGGTATAATTTTAAGGTTAGTTTTTTAGCAATAAAAAAAACTTTGAAATTTTTTATTATTTTTTTTTTGTATGCACGAGGAAAAGGTGAGGTGATAGTTTCCTTCCAAATTTATTACATAAAAGGACTGTGTTTTTGAAATTTTGATTTTTTTTTAATTTCTCTACATTTTAGTCAAAAAATTTTTGGTAAGAACTTTTTTTCCATTTGTTTCCGAGTTTGAATCTTAAAATATGTCAGTTTTTGAAAACTAAAGTGTATTTCAAATACACAAATCTAAAAGGTAATTTTATCTAGTTTTCATAAATGGTATTTGTTTTTACGACACCTTCAAAAATAAGAAATATAGAGAACATTCAAAACACTTTGGAAAAATTACAAATATTGTTCAGACATCAATTGTTAAAACAGAGATAAACTACCCTCTCAGGCCATGTAAACAATGTGTATTTCTTTCAATGAACAAATTTTTAATTAGTAATTTTTTCACATCCGCGGCCGTTTGTCAATGGAATAAAATTTTCACTGAGTTTTTTAGTAAGGCTGTAATAGTAAGGTAGTTAATAAGCAACTAAATTTAAATAAAAGTCCCATTCTAAGATTGTTCCCTATTGATAAAGAACACGTCCGTTCCCTTCCCAATTCTCCAGCTATGCCTTCTTCCTCCTCCTCCACTTGACGAGTCCAGCCCATTTTTGGTAAATATATATATTAATACACAGTTGGCATTTGTTTTTCGAAAACTCACTATGGAAACGTTGCCTTTTAGAGACAGGCGAAAATCGACCACTCTGCCTATCCAGTTTCACCGACCGCAGAGATCGATTTGGCCGGACAGGGGGCATGGACAGCGATCTCATACAAAAAATCGTAAAAAGAAAATTAAAATCGAGTCAGGTCAGGATTAACCCATCTCTTTTTGCATGTTTGCGAATGCTGAGATAGGTATATGTAGATTTCAAATGTCAGTTTTATGCTACCGAAACGGACCTCTCTGCGGTTTCGGTTGGGGAATACTGCATTACAGCCCAAAAAGCGATCCCAGCTTTGATATTTTAAAAAAATATAATAGAGTAGAGGAATACGCAACTTTTGATACCAAAATTATATACGCATCTCTTATAAAATATGTCAGTAGAAGCTGACAAATATCACACATTTCCTGAAAAATTCATGTCGAAAATGCGTTCTAAAATTATCCGAGAGTATTAAATTACTGGCCATATGAAAAAAACTCAATTTATAACGGGGCAGGTACCTACCGTTCCATCGATAGAAAAGTAACAAAATACGTAATGTTGACGCAATTTTTATTGAGAAAACGCGTAGGTAGGTACTTACAACAATGTAATTTTTCTCGGGGTTTACCAGGTAGGTACCTACCGGCTTAGGAACAGTAATCTTTCATTTAAATATTTAATGATATGAAATTAAATAAATCACTCAAGATGGTCACTTTTTAATCTATGTAGGTACCTACCTGCACATAACTTACTCGGAGTCATCTGATGATTTTGCTTATGTATTTTTTTGTAAATGTATAACGAAATTGCTTGAAGTTGAACGGAATAATTATTTATATTTATTGTTATTTACTTATACTTATTATGTTAAAACTGACATAATTACGGAACTTGAATAGAATTTGAACAGAACTTTCACAGAACCTTAAAATTAACTTGAAAAATTTAGGTTTTTTAATTTATTTTTTGTTATTTTTAGGACAAGGTTTGTATAAAACTACTGGTGAGCTCTGGCATAACGAAATTGGCATAAAAATATTTCAATAGGTGGCACGCGAGCTGTTTGAAAACTAAATGTACCGGCAATGAATTAAGGAAGCGCGGGAAAACCAGGGAGGGGGGAGGGGGGTAACCTGGGAATGGGGAGGGGAACTCGGGAGTGTGGTTTGCGTGATGGAGGAAAGGGGGGGGGGGGGAGTAGAGTACGCTATGAAAGAATATTTTTTCTGTTTTTTTTTACTCGAATAAAACAAAATTTTTGTTTCTAAAAAATTCAGAGAAATTCATTTTTGTAGCGCCGTTTTGGAAAAAAATACTATAAGTCTATTAAGTACCTACCTGCGCACTATGAAATCAAAAATTATTTTTTTTACTGTAATAAACCTTAGTTATTGTTTCTAAAAAAATGTGACAAATGTACCTATCGATTTGATGTCTGTATCAGACCACTAAATTATAAATTGGGAGGCGGGCATGGGTACCGCCGCGCCTCCCCGGGAACTTTTATTGGATAACCAACACCACTACCGCAGGTCACCCCAAGTGGTTCGCTACGTTTGGTGATATAGTAGGGGTGCCCGGGTTCATGGGGTGAGGTTTATCTAGGTCTTGGAGGCGGATGATCAGGACTCACTGAACCCTAGATTCCTACCCACCCCTAAACCCTTTTCCTTCCCAGAACTCTCCTCTCCTTCTTTGCCTTAAAAAAACCTCCACCCAGCATCTCCCACACCCAGGAGCTCCACACAGGAGGCCATGGGGAAAATAATTTCCGTCAGGGCCTATGTCATCTTTTGGGATGCTGTGTGGAGGATTTTTTTTAGGAAAGGAAGGAGATGAGAGTTCTGGGAAGGAAAAGGGTATGAGGGGTGGGTAGGAATCTGGGGGTCAGTATGGCCAGGAGTAACGGACGTATGAATCTATTCCTCACACTGCGGTGCAAGGCGAAGGGTTGGGAGAATCAGGCTGGAGTGGTCAAAATTCTCCCTCAATCAGTCTCCTCTGATCCAGCCAGCCACGCAGTGGTTGGGCAAACGTATCCGCCACCAAGACCTAGACAAATACATACAGTTTTTGAATACAAAAATGAGCTCAGGCATCACGAAATTACGCGAGAAAATGCCCGTTCTGAATCCTAGGGGCCTATGTCATCTTTGAGGATGCTGTGCGGAGGGGTTTTAAAGGGAAAGGAAGGAGAAGAAGAATTTTTTTTTTAACATGATCTCCACATGGCCCTGGAAAATATGGGAGATATGGATATAAAAGAAGGATGGGGAAGGGGATAAGGAGGGAAAGGATAAGAGGGAGATATAAGTTAGTGACGTGTTTTATATTGTTAATGGACTTTTTGTCCGTAAACAAATAAATTATATACAGCGGGTACCCGGCATGCGTTGCAAAGCCACTTTAACCTCGGGGTCAATTAAACTGTAATGGTTCCATCCCAAATCCCGGAAAACTACATTATAATGCAAGCGCCTGTACTATATAACATTATATACAATGGGTACCCGGCATGCGTTGCAAGGCCACTGTATCCTCGGGGTCAACTTAACTGTAATGGTTCCATCCCGATTCCCGGGAAATAACATTTTAATGCAAGCGCCTGCAATATATAACATTATATACAACGGGTACCCGGCATGCGTTGCAAGGTCACTGTTACCTCGGTGTCAACTTAACTGTATTGTTCCATCCCAATTCCCGGGAAATAACATTTTAAACCAAGTGCCTACAATATATATAATAATATACAACTGTTACTCGGCATGCGTTGCAAGGCCACTATAACCTCGGGGTCAACTTAACTGTAATGGTTCCATTCCAATTCCTTGGAAATTACATTTTAAACCAAGCGCTGCACTACATAACATTATATACAACGGGTACCCGGCATGTGTTGCAAGGTCACTGTAACCTCAGGTTTCTTCATATATTTAATTTAACACACACTCCTCCTCGCTTCATCCACGTTCACACGTCAAATCGCATAGTGTTTTAACCCGTTAGTTGCTTTTGCAACGGGCCCAGTTAGTTATATATTATAACACACTTGTAACCTAATGTTAGTAGAGTATTATACTGCCCTGATGAAGCTACGGTTGTAGCGAAACCCGGTCGGCATAAAGTATAAAAAATAAAAGTGGTATTTACAAAGTTATTGTTTTATTTTAAACTAGCTGACCCGACGAACTTCGTACCGCCTCAGAATCAATAGCTGTTGAATTAAATTCAGTTTTTTTATTAAGTTAAAAATTACGCAATTAAGCAAATATCAATGCGCAACTGTCCGTGTTTTGTTTTTGTCAGTATCAGAGATGGCGTTATGTACGGATTTATTTTGTTATTTTCTTACTTTTACAATTACTTACGGGAATTCGGGAGGCGGATACGGGTGCCGCCGCCCCGGGAACCATTTATTGAATAACCAACACCTCTGCCATAGATCACCCCAAGTGGTTCGCTACGTTTGGGCAGGGGTGCCCGGGTTCATGAGGTGACTTATGTCCGGGTCTTGGCAGTTGATGCGCCTGCCCACCTGCTGCGTGGCGGGCCGGATCGAGAGAGACTGGTTGAGGGAGGCCTTTTGACCTTTCCAGCCGGACTCTCTCAACCCATTGAGCTATTAACTGATAGCGCTCTGTGTACAATTTTCAAAAAAATATTTATTATTATTTATTAATTTATTTATTAGTAATTAAGGGAAACTCGTTGGTACATGGTCAATCTGCTACTGTGTATATACTCCTTTCAGGTGCAACAAATACACGTGCTCGTGTTATTACGGAAGAGTTCAACCTTAGAAAAGCGCAGTATGATCGAAATCAGCGAATGGATGAAGAATTACATGAATTGAAGGTTGCTGAACAAGAGTGGTTAGTGAAGGCAGCACAAGAAAAGTATAATAAGGCTCGCCTGGAGAGAGAATGTGCCGAAGAGCTTCTCCGTTTTAACCAGGTCCAACGGGAGGAGGAAGAACTTAGGTTACAAATGTTAAAAAACAAAAAAAATGATTTTTAAAATTTTGTATATTTTGTTGTTGTTGTGTTCTAGATTAACAAACTAAAATAAAAAAAATAAAAAACACAAACCATTGTTTTTAAGTTTTGAAATTTTATTGAATATAATTAAGTAAAATGTCTTATAATAAAGTTATTTCTAATAATGCTACCACGTTCATTTTCCTGTACCACAGGTAAGGCAATCTCTGGTTCCCTTAGTGGCTCTGGCAATTCTTCATTCGTTTGTATACTAATATTGTGCAAAATAGCACAAGAAACAATAATATTTGGCACAGTTGTGATTTTGTTTTGCAGTTTCCTACTTAGGCATGCAAATCGCCTTTTCAAAACACCATTAACTCTCTCTATGATGTTTCTTGTGCTGATATGTGATCTATTATAACGCTGTTGTGGTTGTGTTTGAGGATTGAGCATCGGGGTAAACATGTAAGATGTTTGGGCATATCCACTGTCACCCAACAGTATACCACTATTTCTTAGGTCACCCTCTTCAAATCGCATCCTGCATCGACTGTTGGTAAATATACGCGAATCATGTACGGAACCTGGCCATCTTGCCACTATGTCATATATTTCCATATGTGGGCCGCACACAATCTGAACATTTAAAGAAAAAAATCCTTTTCTGTTCCGATAAACTTCTCCATTTTCCCTCCTTGGGTTCTTGATTGGTACATGTGTACAATCTATAGTACCAACAATGCCAGGAAATCCAGCCCGTTGATAAAATTTTCTTTTAACATCTGACCTCTCGTCTACATTGGGAAATTTAATGTAGTGGCCGATTTTCAATGCAAGTATTTTAGATATTTTAGCGACTATTCGAGATACCACAGCTTGACTTGTTTCATTGTGATAAAAAAAGATTATTAATAGGTAGGTATACATATATTTGCATCACAATACCTAGGTAAATAAATAAAATTGTACCTAGCCATGTGTACTCACCTGAAAGTTCCCTGTGGCATAAAATCTCACTGCTATGAGAAGCTGCAACAGAGGCGGTATTGGGAGACCTCGGTTATTAGCACTCTGTGTTAAATTCAAAAGTGGCAAGAGGACATTTATTATTACATCTTTTCTAAATCGAAATCTTCTTCGGAATTCCACATCATCAAAATATTCCAGCGGATTTTCTGCATCCCGTAAATACCGCTTTATAGGACGATATTGGTACAAATCTTCATAAAGGTAGTCGATAAAATCATGGAAATTATTCATTATGCTAATAAAACTTGAAATAACCTCAGAAATAATATGGAAAGCACTGTTAACATGCTTTGAGGAGACCTCAAGGTAGATCGCGACGTACCTTGAGTTTGACAGTTCATTACTCGACTCGACTGAGGAATTTGCTCAAGTCGAGGATAGTTTTTTCAGTTCTGCATACTGAATTTATCCTTGAGGTTAAGTCGAGTGGAGGAAATCTCGAGGAACCGACTATGCATATGGGTGTCAGTTTCACAACATACCCCAATTGGGGATGCCATAGTCTCACTGGCTCCAAAGGGAGCAGCTGGGACTCTTCTGAAATATTCAAATAAAAAATTTAAAAAAACTAAAATTTCAGAAATATTCCATTTATTTGGATTGTATCGCAAAGCCCTCTGAAAGGCCTTTAAAGCGCCTCTTTTTTGATGTCTGACGTGACCTCCATGTAACAATTTTTTCATCTCGTCTCGCAGATTCATAATTCTTTTTGAAGCTGTATTTAAACATATTTTAAAAGATTATTCTTAACAGTGTAAACCATGTTTAAATAAAAACACCCATATCTTAACTAATCATAAATAACATAAAATAATTGTATTGGGGTGATGTTTATATAAACAAAATGAAGTATGAATGAAGCAGATAAAATATTACTAAACATAAGCTGGCTGGTGATGCAGAATAGTACTTATTACCTGTTTGTGTTTGAATTTTTATGTCCCATTGTTTCATCTATGTGCCGATATCAAATGCATTATTTTAAATAGGGATTTGTTTATGAACCTATTCACATTACATGCAATCTTACAAATATATTATTTTAACCCATTGGCCACAGAATGAAAGAGCTAAAAAATTGGCCCTCACCACTGAATTAATTTTGTACCAAAAATTGAAAACCTGCATTGGTGTACTAAATCTATTGTAACTTTTGAACCATGTGTTCAAATGAATTAATTTCTTTAAATTTGTTTACATATACGATTAAAGTAAAGAAAAACGTTAAAAATAAAAATTCAAAAAATATTAAAATATGTGTAAATAAGGACACAAATATTACTTTCTCTTTTTTCATAAGATTTTTTTACATTTTTATTCATAAAGTTACAAAAAAACATAATATTCATAAATCGAACATTAATAATTTTTGTTTTTTACATACATGTATACTAATAACTTATAAAATAGTTCGGTATGATGGTCCTCAAAGCAATCAGGGACGTGCAGGGTCACTGCCAAAAGCCTAGAACCACTCGCAATTTTGAAATAAATAAATGGCGGCTGGCTGCACACAAAATTTCGAACACAAATTTCACGGAAAAAACATAAGAAACATATTATTGCCAATTATACGAAATGAATGATTAATTACCAAGAGAATGTTCGGCATTAAAAATATTTTTTTTAAATGTCACTATCGTGAGCATTTCCCGTTTTTTGGCGAACCTACCGTTTTTTTTTTAGCCCGTCAGCGTGCCTGGGTTTGTGGTTAAGTACCTGAGTTGCACACCCGACAGGCTGCCGGGGTTTGTGGCCAATGGGTTAAACTTCAAGAATTAAGATGACCCCGAGCCTCGGCCATATTTTATCAGATAAAATCCAAATAAATAAGCCTAACGCATGTTAAATGGCCATATATGACACATTTTGACAGGTTTCTTAAATGCAGTATTCCGTATCAAACTAACGAGCTAAATACTGCGCTTGTGTTAAGGCACCAACTCTTAAAAGTAGTTGCGCTAACACCAGAGTTGACGGTGCATTTGCCGCATAATCCTCGTTAAGAGATGTTAGTTGTGGGAAAATTTGTAAATCGAATGTCATAATAATATAACAAACAGATAGTCAATTATGGGCGCCTATTGAGCTTATATGAAAGTACAGTACAATCTCACTAATCCGGCACTTCAATAAACCGATTCGTCCAATAATCCGGCACCCTCTGCCTGCGCCTCCCTCGCCCCTCTACGCCTATGCGCTCCATTGCCGCGTCGTCGTCTAGCAGTCTAACCTCAAAACTTATCTCATATGCACATGCGTACGTATTTACCTGTTGTTTTGAAGTGTGAATTGTGTGTAATTAAAAATGTCAAGTAAACGGAAACAGCTTTGTTTTATTCATTATGATTTTTTCTCTATAATCCAGTAATCCGAACATTCCAATAAATCCGCACCCTCTGGTTTTTAATAGTGCCGGATTAGTGAGATTGTACCATAGTTACGACCAAACCATAAAAGCGGCTAAGCAATGAAAGTTGTGCATTTGGTGTGCAGGTAGAAACAAAGGTGGCGCCATTGTGCATGGATGCGAGCAGTAGTATTAGTATGGGTGAACAATATTGGAGACAATACTATAATAATGGCCCATCTTCGTTGTTTCGATTATCTACAGTGCAAACCATCACGCCATGCAGACTGTTACTTCATTGAGAGCACACAACAGGAAATATCCGCAGCAATTATTGCGAAATCAGTTTAAACCATAATCAAATGAAATGCAATACCCGTGATGTCATTTGCAATAACTAGTGAAATTCGATATATCGTTGACAATTGAATTGTTCACATGAAAGGATTAATGCAGTGTTTCTCAAGCTTATGTATGCCAAGCCCCACTTCAATACCTCAAAAATCTCTCTGCCCCCCTTCAAAGAAATATTACGATTTTAACACCAACGGGAAATGGGCTGCAGGTGAAAATTTTATTTAAACACCTTTCGGCTTTTACATAGTGAAAAGCATAAAGTACAGCCTAAAAACAAGAAAGAATAGTAAATAAGGCACTGCTGAAAACCAGCTGCTTTCCAGGAGAAATCCTGAATTGTAGCTGAGAAATGCCATGCGAACGGTAATCGATGCGAACAGTGATCGATTGCTAGGCGAATGGTCGGGCCTTAACGCACGCTTGACTTGGGGAGTGATAAGGAGTGATGGTCACCCCAAGGTAGTAGGTCACCCCAAGGTCGTAGATCACCCCAAGGTCGTAGGTCACCCCAAGGTCTTAGGTCACCCCAAGGTCGTAGGTCACCCCAATGTCATATGTCATCCCTAGGTCATAGGTCACCCCGTTCGCTACGTTTGGTAACTTAGCAGGGATACCTGGGTTCATTGGGCGAGGTTTGTCTTCTAGTTTTACTTCAGTCGTGTGGTCTAAAGCACACTCGTTTTTTTTTATTATTATCAATAAGCAAAATGATATCCTGTTTAAGTAATACAATATTTGAATGCCTAAGAAATATGCACACTTAAAATACTTATTTTATTTAATCAATCAATATACATTATAAAAGTAAGTGTACAATGTGCGTGCCGCTAAAACTCAGAAACGAGTCCCGGTACGATCAAGGGAGTTATATGGTGTGGTAGCCCTCTATCCCCCATCCATTAAGAAGGTTCCCGTTTTTACCTGAAGGGCGTGCTTTTTAGGATATAAGAGCTGGATAGTAGTCAGAAGGAAATAGTCGGGAAGGTTTGGGAAAATCCTGGAACATCCCAGATTATTGTGGAACATTCCAGAACACTCTCCAATGTTGTGGAATGTTCTGGAACATTGTGGACCATTCACCTTTTCTGTATGGGTGGTCGGTCCTCCATGAATGGAGTTACCTGCATTTGCCCTTCTTTTAATATCTTCGTAAACATGCTACCCAGATACAAAAACTATAAATATTATATTTTTTATAACATTAGAGAGAAAAAAAAACATTTACCTGAATATAAGTAGTAAGTAAGCTACCCTGTGGAAAGTTTTTTTTTTTACATTAGCTCCTTCTCAATTTGGGAGGCGGGAATGGGTACCGCCGCCCTGGGAACCTTTATTTTATTGGATAACCAACACCTCTGCCATAGGTCACTCCAAGTGGTTCGCTACGTTTGGTGATTTAGCAGGGGTGCCCGGGTTCATGGGGTGAGGTTTGTCTCGGTCTTGGAGGCGGATGACCGGGACACACTGAACCCCAGATTCCTACCCACCCCTTAAACTCTTTTCCTTCCCAGAACTCTCCTCTCCTTCCTTTCCTTAAAAAAAACCTCTACACAGCATCCCCAAAGATGACACAGGCCCTGAGGAAAATAATTTTCCTAGGGGCCTCGTGTGTGGGGCTCATGTAAAAAAAAAAAGCTCCACACGGGAAGCCCTGAGGAAAGTAACTTCTCTCAGGGCCTGTGTGGAAGGTCTTTAAGGAAGGAAAGGATAGGACGTTCTGGGGAGGAAAAAGGTATGAGGGGTAGGTAGGAATTTGGGGGTCAGTGTGGCCAGAAGTTATCATTGCATGAATCCATATGATAGACGGAAGTGCATATATGATAGACGGATAAAAAATGTATGAATATTTATGTAAAGACACTTTCTGTTAAGACGTTACAATTTTCAAAAACATCATTTTACCAGCGCATGAAGGGCTGCTCGGCATTTTAGCTGGCACTCTAAGGGTTAATAGATTAATTGCTTGCCACATTGGGAAACACTGGTTTAATGTAATATTTCTTGGTATTACGTTGAAATAAATAAACAGGCATAGCGAAAAAATTTGCTTACGCAGTAGATACTCAGTATCGCCCTAGTAAAGACAACGCAATGTTGCTTTAAAGGACCGGGTTTTGTGTCCAGATCCAAAAACAAAAATACTTTGCAACCTTCCTCTTTCACATCTCCTCCCTTTCCCTCTTTCAGCCTCTCAATAGATCCTCTCAGAATCGCTGCAGTTAACCCATTGGCCACAGAATTAATGAGCTAAAAAATTGGCCTTCACCACTGAAATAATTTTGTACCAAAAATTGAAAACCTGCATTGGTGTACTAAATCTATTGTAACTTTTGAACCGTATATTGAAATGAATTAATTTCTTTAAATTTGTTTACATTTTGGATTAAGGTAAAAAAAACATAAAAATAAATTTTTTTTAAATATTTAAATATGTGTAAATAAGGATACAAATATAACCTTCTCTTATTTCGTGAGTTTTTTCACATTTTTATTTAAAAAGTTACAAAAAAACATATTCATAAATCGAACAATAATAATTTTTGTTTTTTACATACATATACATATACTAATAACTAATAAAATAATTTAGTATGATAGTCCTCAAAGCATTCGGGGACGTTCAGGGTTACTATCAAAAGCCTAGAACCACTCACAATTTTGAAGAAATTAAATGGCGGCTGGCTCCATACAAAACTTTGAACACAAATATGAGGGGAAAAACATTAGAAACATATTATTGCTAATTCTACGAAATGAATGATTAATTACCTACAGAGCGTTCGGCATTTAAAATTTTATTAAAAAATATCACTGTAATGCTCGTTTACCTATTTTTGGCGGACCTACTCTAGCCCGTCAGCATGTGGTTAAGTGCCTGAGTTGCACAACCGGCAGGCTGCCGGGGTTTGTGGCCAATGGGTTAAAGACCACCAATCAGACATTGAAACATTATTTGAAATGGCATTAGCCGTGTTTAGTGACATGATCCGAATAACCAGATATTATCGACCTTCCTCTTTTGTATCTATGTACTTTCTTTAGCCTAACAATATGCCACGAATAGTTTCACTGGGATTCTTGCGCAGTCATCATATTAAAATAAATTATTATAAGCAATAATTGTCAGCCTGAAACACTTATTTACATTGAAAAATCTTTGGAAAAATACGAACTACACGGCAGAGGTGCCTGGAACGTTTCGGCGGGGGCATGCGCAACTGTTAAAGGAAAACATTTATTTTTATGTTTTTCCGAGAAAAGATACTTGCCGCCAACGTTGACGGCAAGTATCTTTTCTTGGAAGATTTTTCACTGAAAATTATTGCTTATAATAATTGTTACCCTTTGTGCTATGCATACAAATCTTGTCTTAAACATTAGTTTATAAATTAAAAATAATAATTAAAATAAATCTTAACCCGGGGCGGATGTCACCCCCCGGGGCATAGTGTCACCCCCCCCCCCCCCCCCCCTTATTAAAGTTGACTTGAGAAATTCAAAACGCTAAATTCGACTTCATAAAATTGGTCCATCCTGGAGGGGGTAGGGGGTGGCTAGAGAATTTCAGGGATAAAAATTTTTTCCACAAATATAGGCTACGTTCGCCTATAATACAGACCGAGCGACACAAAATTCGGGGCACTCCACGGGGAGCCATAGGAAGCATTATTGTTAGCACACTTTTCGGTATTTTAAATATTAAAAATTAAATTTTTTTCTCAAAATGCGGTCAGAAACATTGGTTTTGTGGAAGTTTACATTTTAATTCCTTATGGTTAACTTTGAGATTTTAATATAAAGTGTGGTGTGTTTTTCATTTCTAATACCGTTTAGATCGTATTTGTCACCATGACAGTAAGGGAGACACAACTATTTCAATGAGACCTATACGAGCTTTTCCCAAAGTGTTTAAGCCTGAGGGTTAAAAGCTATCATTTGACCTTGATAGAAAGAGAATAATTATTAAATTGTTAGTAGGGAGATTACAACACATGTATATCTAGCTTTTATTCATTTTACTGCTATTATTTATTAACGCATATTATTCATGATAAAACAGGCAATAAATGCATTTATTATATCTATGATGACTGTTCAGAAAGTAACCATAGTTTTGTTATGAATAAAAAAACCCGAATACATAAAAATATTTTATTATATGCTTTTGAAATTACATTTAAATTTAACCACTCGGACCCATAAGCTTGTTTTTACGATAATATAACATTACCAGACATACATGTGATGTATGGGGCATACCAGACTTATTAAGGTTATTCTTTAAATCATTCTCAATCTGCTCTTTCATAGATGGCACTAACTTAATTATTTTAGGAAAAAACAATTTTTGCAAGTTATACTTTAACCGCCAGGCCTCGGGCCTATTTTGTCCGATGGTCAAAATATTTCAGCTTTGCAATAAAATCCAAATAAATGGAATATTTATCAACGCATCCAAAAACTGGAATCTGTTTTTGAAAGGTGATAAAATATCTATAAAAAGAAATATACAACTTTTGAAATACTAAA
Source organism: Limnephilus rhombicus (assembly GCA_929108145.2). Taxonomy (NCBI): domain Eukaryota; kingdom Metazoa; phylum Arthropoda; class Insecta; order Trichoptera; family Limnephilidae; genus Limnephilus; species Limnephilus rhombicus. The sequence goes on along the minus strand of OV815299.1, from coordinate 27,355,918 downwards.
ATTTTGAACACACATAAAAAAGTTACATAAATATTTTATTAAATAAATGTATTTTAAACATTACTGTCACCTCACTTTTTTGTCTCTTCATGTAAAAATAATTAATAAATAATTCCCAAAGTTTCATAAATTTTTTTCAACTTGCGATCTGAAACTTTTGTTTCTTAAAGTGTACATTTTACTTCTTTTGTGGTTAACTTTTAGGTTCGAATATATAGCATGTTTTTTCTCTGTCTAACTAATACCGTTTATATCATATTTCTTCCTAGCATTATTTTTTCTTATATCATATTTCTTATAGAAAACAACGATTTCTATGAGACCTATACGAGTTGTTCCGAAAGTGAAAAAATTAGTATGACAGGATAGAATTTATAGAATCGGTATATTAATACGTGAAGCAAAAACTTTGTACCCCTTTTTACGAAAAATGCGCAGACAGAGGAGTATGAAATTTCGCACACTTATAGTTTGCATTATTTTTTCTTATATCATATTTCTTATAGAAAACAACGATTTCTATGAGACCTATATGAGTTGTTCCGAAAAGTGAAAAAATTAGTATGACAGGTTTATAGAATCGGTATATTAATACGTGAAGCAAAAACTTTGTACCCCTTTTTACGAAAAATGCGCAGACAGAGGAGTATGAAATTTCGCACACTTATAGTTTATACAGAGAAGGAGTGCAGAATGCTATTTTTTTTTTAAATTATGCATAAAAAATCAATAAAAAAACATTGCACACTCTATATAATTTAAATTAATTATGGTCAAATTTCGACCATTGGGCGACCACTAGTTATAATTACAGGGTGCGGCAGGGAAACTTGCTGATTTGAAAAGTCAATAAAAGAAAAAGTACTTTATATATATTGATTTAATTCTTTTTGTATTGTACAGTACACATTCTGAATTTTTGTTTTAACCTTTTAAATGCCAGTATGTAGGAGTGTAGCTGTGAACAGCAGGCCATGAATTTTAATAAAAATAAATCATTTTTAAATCTTATTTTTATAAATTAAAAACATTACACCTTGAAAGGATATTTAACCCATATATGCCCAGAACAATGTTTTTATTTGGTTCCTTATTTGCCGACTGATTCGAAAACGAATCAAAATTTTAGCTTCTTTCAACATTAATTATCTTGCGCATTTTGTTTGGAAAGTGCAATCTACCGCCATCTGTGTCAAGGTTAAGGTATCTTCTTCTAATGGTAATTGAATGTTTCAACTAAACAAATTTTATTGTCCCGTAATGAATCAGTGCAAGTTGTGACCTGTTTACAGCGTGCAGAAATCATGGCCACTTTCACAAAAAAGTAAGTAATTATCCAAATTAACTCTAGTTTAGAGTTTTTGCGTAATTTATGATAAAGTTGGATAGTTTTAACATATGTTTGTGGAATTATAAAAACTACATTGTAGTATTCAAATACCTAAAAGCTGTTTATAATACCAGTGTTTCGAAAATGATACATTGGGAAAATATACCTATGTATGTAATATACTAAATAAGCATTTTTTTATTTCAGTTGGAGCAAGCCTTTATCAACTAATGAAATAGTTGATATGTCCATAATTTGGATTCGAACGATGAAGCGACTGGTAAAGACATTTATATAGATCCCCCGGAGATGGATTAGTTTCGGACTCCGATTCGGGCGACGAAACGTTTTGAAAATTTATCACCTAGACAACTTCTAGCTCCTGCTGAGCTGGTGCTTCATGGGAATAAAGATAATGATGACAGCGAGTCAGAAGATGATCTTCCGCTTTCAGCCTTAGCTAATCGAAACACAACATCGGATATGCCTTTATCGAGTCGACTAGAACAGCCAAAAGCCCGTAAGTGGGTAAAACAAGACCTATCTAGAATGGATAACGAGTGGATTGTACCGCCTCCAAGATCAGCGGTGACCATATCAGATGCGTCGGACCCAGTCCATTTCTTTGAATTATTTTTTAATCACGAATTAATAATACATATTGTTCGTCATACAGTTATTTACGCTGTGGAAAAAGGAAATATGGCGTTTACCGTCTGATGATGAAATATATTGCTTCATCGGCATTCTTATATTTTATTTATTTATTTATTTGATGCAATATTATTTACATTTTTTACATAATTCAATGATGTTGGCCTCACTGGGTGGTTTACCCGTGCTGAGGCCTCCATTTCATATACAAAATTATACACAATACATATAAATATATATATACATAATATTGGAGAAAAAAAGGAAAAAGTAAATAAAAAACATACGATTAAGATAAATTAAACTTAAAAATTAGAGATTTAGAATTAACTTAAAATTAAGAATAAATAATATTATATAAGGTTAAAAACGATATTTTTAATACGTGTTGTGTGTATGTGGGTGATTGTGTTTTATATTGGTTTTGTGTGTTACTTATATGTTTTGTTATTTTATGCTATGATATTTTGGTAGTATTGTCTATTTTGGTCTTTAATCCATTGACAGGTTACTGTCCATCGCCGCGACGACGTATGTATTGGGAGAGTAATGAGGATATCCACAAATTGTTGATAGCTAAATCTATGCGACGGAACCGGTTTGAAGAAATTTTGCAATACTTCCATGTGTCTGATAACTCAAATTTAGCTTCGGGTGACAAAATGGCCAAAGTGCGCCCCTTGTTTGAGATGCTCATATAGCGTTTCATTCCTAAATGTGTTCCTCAAATATGTATCTCCTAAATTTTGCTTCAATTTGTTTGTTAGTATGTTTAGATTTATGAAAATGTCATTTAAAAATAAATAAATACAGAAAAATATTGTTGTTTCTTCACTCATAGTAAATTCAATGTTTCGCTTTCGAACAATTAAAAAAAAGGTACTTATCCAACTCTGACCTTAATGAAACTTGTTTTAACGTTATTAGAGACTTATTACCACTGAGGGAGCGGCCCGGATCGGTAGAGACGGGATGAGAAATAAAAGGCGTCAGTCGATGTAGTGAGTCAGTCTTTATTGAGCTACGTAGCGAGGGTCGAAGCGGAGCGGCGTGACAGTGGTGCCGTGAGTGATGCTGATGCTTGCTGATGGGTGAAGAAGGTCGGAGACTACGGCGGTGAAGATCACTGGTCTTCAGGGAGCCGGCGTGTTGCTCTACACCATGGCGGTGTAGAAGTGACCTTGGTCCAGGCGGTCGATCGTCGTCGTGCTGACGAGATATGGCAGCTGTGTGTCCTTTGAGTCGGCTCACACACGTGACGCAGGAAGGAACCTTGAGAGGCGATGAGGATGATCTCTGGCAACGGAACGCGATGGGTTTCGATTTGCCAGAGAACGGGTTGCATCCCAAGCAGAAAGCACGGCGGGCTTTATGTGCTGCGGACGGAGACATCTCATGTCGAGGCGCGAATGGGCCGGACAGCGGATGGTGGTTGGAGAAAGAATCCTCGAAGCTGTTGAAGATGTTCCTGGAGTCACACTGGACAAATGTTATTCACTGCTGTTGACTGCGCGGACAAGTGCCCCGCACAGGCACTTACTTGGTCGCGGCACTGGTCGGACTGACTGACTGATAGGGACTGACTGGAGCGGGCGAGTGAATCTGCTGCTTATATAGCCGCGGCGAGTAATTACTCTCACGGTGGGTAATGCTGGGTGAATTCACGCAAAGCTGAGATATCGCTTGAACCTTCTGTGGGCATTTGTATTGCACAGCCACACGTTCTAGGCCTTTCGCATAAGTGGCGGAATATTCACTGCTGTAGGTAGGTGTACCAGCCGGTGCGCGATACCTTACGCTGTAGGTATTTCGTAGTGTGCTTCTAGCGCATTCGGTGGAGTCCAGTGGCGGCGCAATGAATTCGGCAAAAGTGGCCGCCACACCACTAACATATCTAAAGTTTAGTAAAATCGAAAGTCCAAAATAGTTCTGGGCATATATAGGGTGTTGATCGTTTTCGAATCAGGGGGCATATATGGGTTAAATGACTTGGCGAAAATCTTGAAAAAAAAATTAAAAATTATTAAAAAAAAATTAAAATAAAAAATAAAATTTTGCTCAAAGAATAGCGAGATAACTCGCTATTTTTCTATGGCCGGCCTGCTGGGCACGGCCAAGAATGCGAGAAATCTCGCTCTTGACACAGAAACGGTTAAGTAGTTTTAAAAATGACTTCGGGCAAATGGCGGCCCTCATTAGTGATACACTGATCTACCCTAGATTTGAAGTTTGCTCCACTCTTTCGAGCATATCGACGGGAATGTTGGTGATGGCTTGGCGAATGTTGTCCTTTAGGTGTTGCAGGGTCCGGGGTTTGTCGTTATAAATGATGGATTTGAGATATCCCCATAAAAAAAAATCGCAGGGTGCCAAATCAGGGGAGCGCGCCGGCCACGTTACGTTACCCCTCAAGGAGATAAGACCACCGAATGACCGTTAGAAAAGTAGGCCTCGACGGCCCGCTGTTCCTTTGTCCAACGCATGACGACACTTGGCTTGTGGTGTAACAAAACTTCAGGACCCCCTCTTTCCAATGAGACCCTCCCCACCCCTTTCTGACCACGCCTTGCTCGTCGGCATCCAATTTAAATCAGCAAGTTTCCCTGCCGCACCCTGTATTAGGTTTATCAAAATTGTCATCCATTACTACAACAGACAAATAAATATCTCTGTAGACAAGGATTGCAAGTCCACGTAAATGCATCACAACATTATTCATATGACCTGTTGAACTATTAGATTATTTTATTTTATTTTAAATACATAAACGGCTATACTGCCTTTTATAAATAAACATATAATAGAGTACAAAAGTAAGAAAAATAATATCATTACATAATAGTAGTTTTAAACTTTATAGAAAAGTAAAGAAACGGTAAATTTTGGGGATCGCTGGCAACGGTTAATACGCACTTTTTTTTGAAAAAATCTTTTGATTCACCTTAATTACATTAAAAGACAACTATTTGCATTGGGGGAAGTGGAAAATATTTGTGTAACATGGTTTGTGATACAAAAGAAAGTGCCCCTTTATAACGCCTACTCGCGTCAAGGCAAGAAAAACATCCCAGTTTTCAAGTAGTTTAGCGGCTACGCTAGGTTTGTGTAACATGGTTTGTGATTCTGGCGTACAATCTCACAAGACGAAAGCTAATTTTAATTTTAGGTAATGAAATTTAGAATGAAATATTTTCCACTTCCCCCAATGCAAATAGTTGCCTTTTAATGTAATTAAGGTGAATCAAAAGGTTTTTTCAAAAAAAAAGTGCATATTAACTGTTGCCAGCGATCCCCAAAAATTAATAAAGAAACTATTATGGACTATGATGAATCTCAGTGCAGTTAATATTTTCAGTATTGCTTGAAATGGTTTTAGACGTGTTTGATGAACAGATCTGAATATTTTAACATCTGTTAGATTGGGTAAGTACTTACCCAATCTAACAGATGTTAAAAATATTAATTTCCTATGTCATCTTTGGGGGTGGTGTGTGGAGGGTCATTTTAGGAAAGGAAGGAGTGAAAGTTCTGGGAAGGAAAACGGTGGGTAGGAATCTAGGGGTCAGTGTGTCCAGGAGTGACAGACATACCACCTTGATCAAAAAATTTAAGGACCGGCCACCGCTGTCAGCCACTGAATTTTATTTTTTTGTCATTGACACTTCTCTCCAAATTTCAGCATCATAGCTTGACATTTGTAAAAGTTACACTGCACTGAGTACATCCCCACCTTTGTGATTTTGCACCACGATAACGCACCGTCGCACAATGCGATCTTTATCCAAGAGTTTTTGACCAAAAACAGCAGCCTTCAAATTCACCTGACCTGGCTCCCTTGACTTTTTTTTTTTTTTTTTTTATTGAAAGAATAGATAATACCTAATATAATCAACAAACAAGTCCTGCTAAACCAATTGAATTAGCTTGTCAACAGGTGCTTATATTTTAGTTTCATATACATTTTTTTAAATTTAAAATTTACATCTTATATCTACAGATTCAACATTTTTTCATTAAAACTTATCTTTTTCATACATATCAATAACAATATAAATATTTTTTTTCTGATAGCCAATTTTTCACCATATATTTAAACTTATTCATAGAATTACATTGCTTTATAGTGTCAGGTAATAAATTAAATATCTTCGGTATAATGTATTCAAACGTTCTCTGTCCGTACTTATTGTTAAATTTCAGAACTATTAATCCGTCGTTGCGCGTGAATCTAGTGCTGTATTTATGTTCTAATTTCTCTTTATGCTGCGGGGTAAATATAAGCTGAATTATAATTTTGTGCCATAGTATTGCCTTAACAGGTAAAATTTTGGCACTCTGAAACAGAGACAGGACGATATTAGGAACGACTAATAATTTTACAATTGCGTTTTGTACAACTTGGACTTGTTTCAGATTGGTTATAGTAGTATTTCCCCATATTGTTAATCCATATCTTATAATAGATTCTGCCAGTGACATATAAATTATTTTAACCCCTCCGCAACGTAAGCAGATATATGCGTTAAAAATACGACAGCAGTCAAGTACAATAAGCGTGTTTACACGTCAGCGCGTGTGTCTCCATAGAAACCGTTATAATTCCGTTATTGTTTTAGTTACATCCGTAAAATAAAAAGTGAAAGGTCGATAGTGAATCATGCTGCACATCTCTATTCAAGTTGTCCATAGAAATACATAAAAAGAACATTCTGTCAGACGCGCAGTCTGACACATTATTTATGCCGCCAAATTTCCTACGGGCGGCCGACATTGTTAATTTCTATTAAATATTTTTATATGAAATGATAAAAAAGTGAGGTGACAAAAGTGTTTATTACACATTTATACAATAGAATAAGTATTGTTGTTAACATAATCTGTGATTTTAGTACCGTTTTACCATAAAAACATCACGTGAGTCATTTTCACATTTTTTTAATATTTGCATTCTAAATTTTAATATTTACAAATGTTAATATTTATTTGTAATATAATAATTCGAAAGCTTATTTTGTAACCTGTCTAAAACAGTTTTTACTATTCGGCTACGTTCAGAAATGTTTCATTTATAGAGCTTTAATTGTAAAGCGGTAATAATACAAAGTTTTCGTAAAATGTCATTTCGTTTAAGACACCAAAAGCTAATATTCTCGAAAATTCGGAGGGGTTAAGTGTTTCAATTGATAGAAAAAAATTTAATGTGAACATTCTGCCAGCAATTGATCCGAGTCTTTTACAGGTTTTTTTAATATGTTTGTCACATTTAAAAAACCAACTTAAAAAAACCGCTTCAGTTACAGCACTTAAGAAGACATCACGAAAAAATCGAAAACGGTTCTGATGGACATACCGAAAATTGAGTAGGGGCGGTGCTTCAAGGATTGGATCAAGCGCTGGCGTAAGTGCGTTGCAGTCGATGGGGACTACTTTGAAGGGGACCATATCGATTTTGATGAATAAACTTGTATTTTCGAATTTATTAGTAAAGTCCTAAAAATTTTTGATCAAGGTAATATGAATCCATCCCTACCACTGCGGTGCCAAGTAGTATTCTGAGAGTCTTGCTAGAGAGATCAACAGGTCTCCCTCAACCAGTCTCTCCCGATCCGGCATGCCTCGCAACTAGTGGACAGATGCATCCGCTGCCAAGAACCAGGCAAACCTCACACCATGAACCCGGGCACCCCTGCTAAGTCACCTAACATAGCGAACAACAACAAGATTTTCAGCTCGATCGGATGTTGGGAAGCAGGTTAATTTCCACATTCAAGAATTATATTCATTCATTCACAAAAACCAAATCCAAACTCAAAAAGATGTATTTAAAAATTGGTGAACGCAGAACTCAACTAATTCATCACTACTTTGAAGTCATTAAAAGAATAAAAATAATGAAATAAAATTTAAGATTGAGTTAGGTTAGGTTAGGTTCACTTTTAACGACTTCAAAGGGGTGTTGAAATGCCACTTTGTTGACTTGTCGAGGAACCTTAAAAATTAAAGGGAAATACATCGACCTTGCTGTGACTGTCATTTTGAACATGAATAAATAATAAATCATTTGTAAGTACATAATTATTTCATGCTTAGATAAGAAATATTGTTCTTAATTATTATTCTTTGTCCATATTTCAACAATCTGTCAATTTTAACCCTGACCCAGTCGTAAAAATTTATCATTTTTTTAAAAAGATTACATAGTTTAGTGATTTTTTTGTATTTGTCTTAAAAATATGTGGTGTATAAAATATTCGTATATTATTTTCTCCCCCTCTCCCCCCCCCCCCCCCCCCCTCCTCCTTTTGAGCTCAGGTAATTCATATATGCCCCCTAATGACTTACAGGCATTTTCATAATGTTGAGTCAATAAACTACGAGGGTCGACAAAGAATTAAAGACCTTTCCTCATTTTCGGCGATGCGGACATTATTTCTCAAAATATGCGGCACTAGCGTGTAGCTCAGACTTTCCCCTAAAAAGCGAGCGGTAATCCGGCTTGGTAGCTGCTTCAGTACGATTTTTGTGTTTGTTTGAGATGGACACTCCGCTTCTGCGCCTCCTCCGGCGCCTGCGAGGTGCGCCCAATTATTCGCTTTCTCAACTAAGAGGGATTCCGCCCTGTTGAAGTTCAATAGTTTGAAATTTTGATCCCAAACGTCCACCACACAAAACGATTTTGAGGAAAAAATGACGACTGCAAATTGCATGCTCATTGGATTCTTAAAATGCTGAGGAGCAAAATAGTATAATAGTAAAGCGCTCGGGTCTCTTTGAACTGTTTTTCCAACCAAGCCTAGGCAATTTTGGGTTGAGACATGGGTTCACCGCTTAACCTTCGAATGAAAAAGGCAATCAATATCAAGATTCGCATCTTTTTCTTCACACCAAATTCATTGATCGTAATGGGGACTATGTCGACAAATAGTGTTGATATCTACCTAAAATGTCATGATTTTTTTGTAAATATGTATAATTTTTTCCTGATTTTTTTAAATTAGAATGATCTTTAATTCTTGGAAAATTTACTGCAATTTAATTTCTAATTTACTGCTGTATTGTGAGATCACAGCTAGAATATATATCCACTGTATGGTCTCCTATTATACTTGAAACTTACACCTGTTGGAGAAAGTACGAAGGAAGTATCTTAGATATGTTCAATACAAATTGAGAAAACCTATAAATGATATCTGTTACATTACATTAATGTCAGATAGAGATATTGAAAGAAGGGTAAATGCAGGTAACTCTATTTGGAGGACTTAATGCCGTTGGCGCTAATAAAAAGCTGCCCCAAGAAGCGAAGCTAGCAGTCCACAATGGAGTGCTGATACCTACCCTAATGTATGGCAGTGACGCACGGAACTGGCAGAGGAAGGATGAAAGTAGACTGAATGCTATACAAATGAGATCCCTGAGGCGTATGTGAGGTAAACCCATGTATGATCGTGTGAGAAATGTGGAGATCCGCAAAGAATGTAAGGCTGATGTAAGCGTAATGAGTAACAAGTAAGATTAAGAAAGGGTCCCTCATATGGTTTGGGCATGTACAGCAAATGAAAGAAGAAAAGAGTGTAAGGAGAATATATGACGCAAATGTGAATGGTAGAAGTCCGAGGAAGACATGGCACGATCAAGTGAATTAGATATTCAAGTCGGGCCACGTCAAGAGCCAGAATAATATCGTCGCATTAATTCGTAGAATGCGTAACCACCAAATGTCAAATTTTACAGGAGGCACAAAAAACCTCGTAGTGAAAAAAAATGAAAGACGGGTCATTGTTTTTATTTATGTTCCGAACATATAATATATTTCGAAATTTATTTGCAATCATTTAACTTTTGTAAGTTAAGGCTTTCTATTTCAAATCGGAGTTAGGAAGTTTACATAAAAACCAAAAATGGAGATACGTATTTTAGAAAGATACCTACGTACTTTTCTGCGAACAGTTTTATGAACAACTAGCTGAAGACTTGGGAGATACGAATTTTACATTCATAAATTAAAACACAACAATACATAACTGCGATGTTAATTTTATGAATTACTCAGTAACATCGTAATTGACTTTTATATTTAGTCTCAGTATGTAAGAATAACAGGATAAATATAATAGTATTTAGTACACAAAGCATATCAGCACAATACTAATACTATAAATAATTTTGTAGTTAAATAATACGATCTGAAATGGTAAATAAAATAAAGTATGTGGAGTTAAGGAGTTTCGAAGTATTCTGGAGTAAAAATGGCAGCATTCTTCTTCTTTGCGTGCCGTATCAGGTCCCCCCGACGTTGGCGATCACTCTTGAGAATGTCTCTGTCTTGCGCTGCCCGGAATAGCTCCTCCACACTTCTAATGCCGGTCCACTCTCGTATGTTACGCAGCCAAGACATTTGTCTCCTACCAGGCCCTCGGCGACCCTCTATCTTGCCTTTCAATATCAAATGGAGCAAGTGATACTTCTCCCCTCGAAGTATATGACCCAGATATGAAATTTTCCTGATTTTTATTAATGTAAGCAGTTCTCTATCTGCTCTAGCCCGCCTGAGAATTTCTGTGTTGGTGATCATGTCGGTCCATGGGACCTTGAGCATTCTCCGGTGAAGCCACATTTCAAAAGCCTCTAACCTGTTCATGGTATTTACTTTCAAGGTCCATGTTTCACATCCATAGAGCGAAGTCGGCTACAGTCGTATTACTTAGCTCTGTTAATTTATAAAGGATACCAACATCACAGTGACAGGTACGGCCGCGGATTTTCGCTGTGTCGGATCGCGAAGAGAATTTTGGTTTTATGCAATTGAAAATTAAAATGCATTATTTTCCGCCGCCCCAAAGCCAAAAAATTTATTTTATACAAAACCGGGACCAGCTCATTTTACACTAAAAAAAATAAATATTTACCCCAGTAGATAGGTAATAATTAGATGTAATTAGTTCCGTGAGCGGAAATTGAAAAAAATGTATATTATCGTTAATTTCTTAAATTTAAAAATACGAAAATGTCATTTTTCAAAGTGCAAATTACTGCAGTAATATGCACTTTTTCACAAAAAAAACACTTTGCAGAAGTTGAATAATTGTTAGAATTACGTATTTCGGAAACTTTTTGCATTGGGGGAGGCGGAAAATGATGCATTTTAAATTTCAATTGCGTAAATCAAAATTCACTTCGCGTCTTCGCAAACTGACATGGTGCGGCCAATCTGTCACACAAGCCCGCTAGAGAAACCCTGCGCAGCCAGACAAACCATTTAAAAACGTAGGCTGTTTTTTAAAATAAAGATAATATTCACAAGCCCGCTAGACAAACCCAGCTTTGCCAGACAAACCATTTAAAAACGTAGGCTGTTTTTTAAAATAAAGATAACATTGAAAAATGACATTTTCGTATTTTTAAATTTAAGAAATTGACGATAATATACATTATTTTCAATTTACGCTCACGGAATTAATTTCATCTAATTATTACCTATCTACTGGGGTATATATTTATTTTTTTGTGTCCAAAATGAGCTGGTCCCGGCTTTGTATAAATTTACCGCCAAAAAGTTTCCTTTTATAGTAATTAAGTAATTAATTTTCCTTTTATATTAATTAACTATGTCCTAAAATGATAAAACTATGGTTAATGAGTGAAAACTCCATGTATCTTTGAATATCTTAATATAGCTGCCTACATATCTTGTTATTAGGCAGGTATATTGAAATATCTTATATATTTATGAGTGTAAGTTAAATTATCCAATATTACTATGTGATCTATTCTAATGTTTCCTTAAAACTATAAATGTATTTACAAATATTTTCTTAGATATAATATTAAGAATGTTTAAATTGTTAGAACCTGCAGACAAGCTGTCATATGACAGCTTTGTGGGTCTACTCCAAATTTTTTTGTACAAAATGTATTCTGTAATTAAATAAATAATAAAAAAAAAAAATAAAAAAAAAAAAAAAATAAAAAAATCTTAAGTTTTTTTCTAAAAATTATTCATAATAAGCGTGGCCAGTCCGAACCGATAATTACCTATATAGTAAGTATGTATAAATGAATGTAAGTGAAGCAAGGACAGAGTTGCGTAGCGGTCGATTCTCTCTGCCTACCCCTCGGCGAAAAAAGGCGTGATACTTTGTTAGTTTGTAGTATTATAAAGTTTTAAAAATTAACTTTTAAATGGAAAGTTATTTGTCTTATTATTTTAACGTGTATTTACATTTACTGGTTGTTTTGTATTTTTATGTTGGGGTTTACTTATCAAATGTTTTCTAGCCACACGCAACATCTTATGGTGGGTACATCAAAAAGTTACCAAAAGGCAATGGAACCGTAAATAATCGTACTCATTAGCGAAACAAATAAAAATAAACAATAAAGATAAAAACAATAAGATGTATTTTATAAACAAAAGCATGTCAGGAACGGAGAGCATAATTTAATTAACTAATACATACAATACAATTTATACATGCGTAAAACGCACATTATAATATGTGTGTGTGCGAATACATACTTGTCATTTGCGGTAAATTGCACAATATGCATGCTAAACGTAAACAATAAAAACTCACAGGAAAATCAAAGAACACAGCCTGATGCACAATTGTTTTTATCCACAACGATGCACAATTCACTGATTGTCATTTTAAACTCAATGTCACGGCGAAATATTGTAGTTTTCAACGTTTTAAATAAGAATGACGGGACACGAAAATTGCAGCAACAGCGGAACGGCCATTTTAATTTGTGATATGAAAAATTAGTGGTTTTTGTTTCTATGGAGAGAACTGTCAAATTAGGGATGTCATATAAGAATATAGGTAATAGACAATTTACAGAATTTTCAATCAGTGCCTACCTTTAAAACTACATTATTTTATTCTTGACACCTTTTTGTTGATGTCAACACTCTTGCATTACTTGCGTACAGCATATTTCAAACTTTTTCATTTAATATATTTAAAAAATCCACTTTCAAAGTTTTCGATTGTTCAAATTCGAACATCATATAAAAGTAGTTCATTTGTCGCCAAAAACAATAAGTTTGCGTAAGAAGCCCGTTTCTTAGTGACGTTTAGTAAGTTCATCTGTGTCATCTTGTTTTTATATTAAGCATCAGTAGATATAATCTTAAATATGTTTTATTTGGGTCAACTCCTATAATTACCTATACCTAAGCCTTTTCTAAGAGGAAGACGGACGGATGAGTTATCGGTTAGGGAACGTACCCATACTACGTGACCCGTTCAGAGGGGGAGGGGGATCTTCAAAATACCACGCTTGGTCACAATGAGGGGGGGGAGGGCTTAAGTTTTTATCACGTAGTCAATCTAGAAATCTTTTTATATTTTTTCCACTAACTTTTTTATATTTTTCCACTAACTTTTTAATTTTTTTCCACTTGTAATTATAAGTATGCGTGCACTCTTACCGTCACGCAGCGAGCGCCGTATTAATAAAGACAAATAGAAGCCAAATATATTTTTTAAACTTTTTGTTAGCAAGAAATGATTCAAAACCACATTTATGAATTACTACGTGAAAACGTAGGGGGTAGGGGGGGGGGGGTGGAAAATACTACACGTGGTCACCAATGGGGGAGGGGGGGGGGTTAAAAATTGCAAATAATGGGTCAAGTAGTATGGTTACGTTCCCTTATGTAAAGAAAATTAAATAGTTGATATATTTTCTATCTAAATTCTAAGCAGTATGTGCACTTCTTCTTCTTTTTGGTGGCTTTTCACGTTGGCGTTGTTAAATTTTATTATTAGAGTGTTTAGTAAATATTTAATTTTAAAATATTATTTCGTAAAACATCAACTTTATTCGCTTATAAAAATGTAGAATAAGAAAGCATTTTATCATTCTGAAATTTTTGATGTGTCGTGTTTTAATTTTGCGATTTTAATCTTTAATTTTGCTCAAATATAAATTATTAATACCAACTTACTGGCATAGATTTTATCTTAGAAATAATATAAATGATATTTTTAGTGTGGTAACAATATCTTCTCGGTTGATTAGTTATTGATAGTTCTGTTATAACTTGAAACACTTGAAAAGTTATGTTGCGCAAAAAAAAGAGTGTTGAGTTTCATAGTCCGGGATTCCGAGGAGGTAGATAACATTTAAATTTATTTATTTGTTTTGTCCAAAGTAATCTTTCGTTTTTAAAATAACATTTATACTAATTTCGATTTTTCCAAAATTAAATTAAAAAAATTGTTGTAAGTTGTATACATTACATTGCATGTGGGTAGGGTAGCTAATATTTTGAGCAGATAAGTAAATCAATTATTTTGAATTAGAAATCCAGCCATTGTGGCAATGGAAAATAATTCAGTAAGTATTTTATTCGTTAGAATCTCCAGGGCCTTAAATCTTTTTACAAAAATGATTACGAGGGCATTACCAGAGAAAACCAGAAATATGTCATTTTCAAATCAGATTTTAGACGTATTGACTATTTTCCACAAAAAATTATAAATGGATTTCGAAAGATTGTTCTTTTATCTAGCATTCGCATGTAATAAATTTTGAGAAATTTTTTCAATTTTTAGTATAATAAGGTTATTCCATAGGTCGTCGGCAGATTTGTTAAATTTTCAAAAAAGATTTTGTATTATACCACACCCATTTCAAATAATATAATCATGCAGTAAAATAAATCAATACATTATCGAGCAAACGCATGTTTTAGAATTTTAATTTTAGTTTCAATAAAATCATTAAAAAATATGTACGTACATGTGTTTCTTGATGAAAATTGGTCCATTTGTGTATTTATTTGCGCACTTACCAACTAATATATTTCAGATTTTTTTAACATTCTCATTAAATTTAACTTTATTGAAAAATCATAAACACTTATAATAAAAAAATAAATACAAAAAGTACATTATTTTAATAGTTTTATCATCACGCCTTTCAGCATTTTTGGATGAAGGTATAAATTAAAGCTTATTTGAATTGAAATAAATTCGATATTGAGTTATAATTTTAAAAAGCTGGTACGGAGAATAATTAATCTTTCTCATTGTAACCACCCTGCACGATCGTAAGAAAAACTTTCGACGAAATGTGGATTTTCGTCCGCTGGCTGGTTAAACGCTCTTAAATAATACATAATATGCATAGTAAAAAATTAATTTACTGGCCGGCATTAATCTCAGTAGAATCTCTTCAGGTCCAGTGTTCACTATCTGAAATAAATTATACGCAAATAGTAGCAACGCGTTAAATATTGGAATTATTTCAATATATATTTTTACATTATTGCAACAGTAAAATTATCATATAACTAACTAACTAAACATCAAGCCATTATTATCATATAACTAACTAACCATCACATATGTAGGTAGCGAGGACTGTCCGCCGAACAGCTCGCTCTTGGCACACACCCCTTGCCTCATTCTCATTCATCCATTGTCTTATACATACTCTTATATTATTCTCACTCTTGGCTCAAGTATTTGATTCACTTGATCGTGTCATATCTTCCTCGGGCGTCCCCGACTTCTTCTACTATATTATCACGTAATATTATTAATAATTATATTTATCACATAATATTTCACAAATTATTTTTACAAAAATGATGCGATGATAGTACAACGTATTGTAAAACATACATTTACTGGCCGGTCTGGATCTTGATAGAATCTACCTAGGTCGAGTGTCAATTTTCTGAAATAAATTATTTTAGTAAAAATAGCTGGCATGCGGCTACCATTACAACAAAATATTATTCCAAACAATATGATACTTACATTTTAATACCTAATTGCAATAAAAAAAATTGTCGACTGAGGAACTCTTTGAAAATGATTAGGCATGAATAAAAAAATCTCAATCAAAGTTAAATTTGAAGATTGGGAAATAAATGTCATAATTATTTAAATAACCTAAACCATGAACCTAATAATCTGTTTTGTGCATGTTTTTCTAACTCCCACGACAAATGGTGTTTCTAGTAGTAATTAATTTAAAATAAAGTGCAATTTGAAAAAATGGGTGCGTACAGCGGAATTTGGCAATGTCTGACAATATATTATTATACGATTAAAAAAACAATTAAAAGCTTAGATGAACTAAAAGAAAATATGGCACCTGAGGGATAACAGTGGCACAAGTAAAAAATGCATTTTTGAGTTAAATGTGTAGAAATGTTCTTAGATATCTATTATATGTCCGATTTAAACGGCAAAATTCTTAAAAATGTTATTGTGGCCATGTCATTGTTATATGTATTATAATATTTTACTCGAATTCAAGCAAAAATAGTGGCACAATGATCATTGTTCCACTGTTACAATATTAAACCTAATAAATATTAATTTACTACTTTTCAACTTTTGTGAAATAATGTTTTTATTGGTTAAAAAACTGATTTAATACATTCAAACGAAATATTCAAACGGTTCTCTTGAAAAAAGAGGTTAAGTAATATGTTTTTTTGAGCCATTGTTATCCCCCGGGTGCAATATAGGTTTCTGATAGTGACCGACCGAAGGTTCGGTTTCGGCAAGTTTCGGCAAAAAATCTGGTTTCGGTATCAATTTCGGTTTCGGCAGATTTTCTGCCAAACCTTCGGCCGCACCGAAACTCTGCGAAAGATCTCAATAAATGGTAAATTTAGTCTTAAATGTTGGGATTGAAAACGGAAATTAAATTAAAATAATTAATGAGGTCTTTCATTTATAATGCACATAAGTGTATATTATTGACAATTTTTTGTTCCAAGCAGTAGTTAGCATGTTTGTTAATTTTTAGTAATGTATAAAAATGTCTTTTTCACTTACTTTAATTATTGTTTTTTATTTCATTTAACAAGTTTAATAAGTGTAAAAAATAAGACAAACTTCAGTAAACAATAGATTTTTAACACGTCTAAAAAAGTTTCGGTTTCGGCCGAAACTGAGACCGCTACCGAAGATTCGGTTTCGGTAGAAAGTCCTGTTTCGGTCGGACACTAGTTTCTGAGATAACGCGCGTGGTTTCACTGAACTAGGTCCAGTGGACATATTTGATAATGAAAACGACATTTATGAAATAAAATATTGACTGGAGTTTTTTAATCGCATCGCTAGCATGTATTCATTAATCATTATAAATGCATCCGAATTGCCCAAGTTTACCAAGGTAGGTACCTATGATATGAAAAATCATGTTTACTCTAATGTCGTGTCCATTTGGCCTAACGACAGTTTGATAATAGTTTTGACCGCCCAAACAACATAACGCTTTCACTGCTTTCACAATGAAATTTTACTAAAAACTGAGAAATTAAATATAAAAACTATGGAAAAAAAGCGAATCAGGAAAAAATATTATGATTGTCTATGATTCGTGTTGAACGAATGTCATTCTGAAATCTGAAATTCCACAGTTTGAACGTTGCCATGTTTAGGGAGAAATTATTAAACCCAGGGAGAAACAAAAAGAGAGTGATCAAATCTAGAAAGAATTCGTTATCGGTAAAGATTTTCTATGGTTCCATTTTTACAAAATTTTGAGTTTGTATTCTATACCAAAAATCACCAGAAATGCTAAAAACTGCCAGGTTTGTTAGTTGTTAATTCCGGTATTATTAATTTTTTCCGATATTATTTGGAACGTTTTGTTTACAACCCCCCCGAGATAAAAATATTATTGGACGCGCAATTAGGCCATTATGAGAAAATTGTAAGCGATTTGAGTTTTTTGCGCATACGCGTCACTAATTATGTTTTCACTGTGTTTTCGATAAACTGAGAAATAGCCAATCAAAAACGTAGGCTGTTTTTTAAAGTAAAGATAACATACACAATCCCGTTACATAACCGTTGACGTTTGTTCAGAATATTTACCATGCATTCTTCGAATTTGAATACTTACCCGATTTACGTTTATTCGACAAGTTTTCCAGTGATTTCATTATTTGGTTTTCTAACTTTATCATTTTCATTGAAACTTTCTTATTTGATGTTTGTTTAACAAGTTTGAAAAATGCTGTATGTAAGCAATGCATCGGTGCGAGTATCAACCGTGTTATACTCAACTCTTGGTAGTTTTCCATATTTTCCTAATTTCTAGGCATTTCCGACAGGGAGTTTTTACTTCGTAACCTGGCAACACATCATTCACACGTCTTTTTTGTCGGAAGGAAATATTGTTCAATAATTATTTATCTGCCGCTTAAAACTAATACCGTTTATTATTAATTCTACATTTATCCTCATGTCCAAGGTGATTAATTATTTTACTATTTTCCGCCATTCAAAATGTGCAAATATTCTTATTTTTTCCATAAAAATTAAATCTTGTTATTGTGACATTTTTTTATCAGCTCTAATAATATAATAAGGTTGTTCTTGTTATCATTTCGAATTAGATTTTTTTCTATTCGTTCGTTTTATAATGGTGTTTTATTTATGAAATGTGTAAAAATAGCCACGACTGTGTTGTTTGTTTATAATAATTTGGTTGAGGATTGACATATCTGTGGTAAGTCATAATAAATTGTTCTTGATCTGTTGTTATTTATTTACCTGCATAACTTAAATTCTGTTTTTCTGTTAGGTTAGGCAGATAAAAGGGAAATTTATGTTCATCTTTCAGCTTCGATAAATAAAGAAATATTTTTAATGTTAACTCCACTCAGGCCCTAAGGGATGGATACATTTTCTCATGGCCTATGTTGCCTTTGTGGATGCTGTTTCCATGGTTTTTTAAAGAAAATAAAGGAGTGAAAATGGGTCTTGAAGATACATTATGCGTAATATTGATAAAATTAGTAACTTCATTCTGTAGCTGTATTTTTTTTTTAGCAGTTTTGGCAAATAAAAATAGTTTGTGACAGTTACTTTGTGAGCGATATTATTCGTAATATCGAATGGTGTTTTGCTTACTTACCTTTATACTAGATGACTTTGTAAACTTTCCTCTCCTGTACGTATTGGTATGTAAAGTGGCTGTTAGCATGTTCCTCATTGGATTATTGGATAGTTGGCTGTTAACAGTCGCTATTGTGCAGCAGTCCCTGTCCTAATGATCACAGGCGTCAGGTAGAAACGCTGTCCTTATTCTATTGGTATTTCAATGGAAGGTGCTCCGGGATGCTTCGACATCAGTACATAGACAGGAAACACTACGGTAATTTTTTGGGATTGGTGTCCATGGCTATTACGAATAATTTTTAGAAAAAAACTTTAGATTCGCCTTAATCACTATAAAAGGAAACTTATCGCATCACGGCTGGCGGAAAATAATGCATTTTAATTTTCAATGTCGTTAAATAAAATTTCACTTCGTGAACCGATCTACGACAGCCCGCCCGCTGCCGCCCGCCATTCTGTCACTGTTATGTTGTTGGTATCCCTGACCTCACACAAACGAGAACTAGATACGATTTTGAGCGACTTCATCATTTTATGCTATGTAATGATGATATATATTTTGTGTAACTTTCGGGCTTCTTATAAATGTGATCTAGAGTAAAAAATGATAATATTTTTAAGTATAACGACTTATTAGCATTTAAACTTTCATCACATATAAAAAAATACAATTTAGACACAAAATAACACATTATTTTTCATTAAAAAAAGACTTAATGGTTTATAGTTGATTCGTAAGAGGTTTACAGCATTTTGTTATTTTTTTTATACTTAATTATTTTATTTGAAGTAAAAAACCCTAAACCAATTATTCAACTACCTTTAAAGTGTTTTAGTATGATAATATGTCAAATATACACTTTTAAATTTCAGTGCGTTGTCAAGACATATCATTATCTTTGACGTAGGTCAAAATAAGATTATCTTTCTATGGTTAAGAACAAAGTTCTTCTACGAAAGTTATGTATTCCAACATTATATATTCATGTGGGTACAAACTATTACAAGAATACATAATAATTTATTACATTTTCTTGAAGTAAAACTTCTTTACGCACGCTTTCTATGGGCCGCGGCCCAGTAATGGGCCGTGGACCAAATGGTAATGGGCCGCGCAAGGGCTTGCATAAAATCAAAATACTTTCGAAAAAAAAAAAATTTAAGTTGTTATTATCGTTGTTCTTATGTAATTGTAATGTCCCAATTTGGGAGGCGGGAATGGGTACCGCCGCCCCGGGAACCTTTATTGGATAACCAATACCTCTGCCATAGGTCACCCCAATTTGGTGATTTAGCAGGGGTGCCCGGGTTCATGGGGTGAGGTTTGTCTAGGTCTTGGAGGCGGATGACCAGGACATACTGAACCCCAGATTCCTACCCACCCCATAAACCCTTTTCCTTCCCAGATCTCTCCTCTCCTTCCTTTCCTTTAAAAAACCCTCCACACAGCATCCCCAAAGATGACATAGGCCCTGAGGAAAATAATTTTCCTCAGGGCCTCCTGTGTGGAGCTCATGTAAAAAAAAAAATGTTTAATTCGGGTGAAGGTTATTAATGAATGTAAGAAAATTCTTTAATTATCTGTTGCTAACTGACCAAGTAACGAAGATATTTTCAACTATAGATAATTTTACCACCCCCCAGTGGGCCGCGGTAAAATTATCAAACAATAACTGGGCCGCGGCGACAAAAAGTTTGGGCCCACTGGTCTAAAGCACATTCGTTTTTTTTTCTTTTAAAAGAATATTCCAGCAATTTTGTTGAACTACAACACTCTTTTAAATTATATGAATATGCTTAAATTGTCAGACAGAAGGATTTTCCCTGACTTGGTATTTCTATATAAAATTCTGAATGATGCATCTAAAAGGCAAGAATTGCATTGATAAGCTTCTGATTCCACTACTTAATACTACAAGTCGGGATTTATTTCAGTGCAGTAATGCTTTTTCTTTTTACATTAGGAGGGTCTTTTTAGGAAAGGAATGAGAGGAAGTACTGGGAAGGAAAAAGGTATGAGGGGTGGGTAGGAATCGGGGGATCAGTGTGTCCAGGGATATATGAATCTATCCCCCCTACCGTGGTGCAAGGCGATGTTCTGAGAGAGTCCTGCTGGAGAGGTCAAAAAGTCTTCCTCAACCATTCTCTCCCGATCTGGCCAACCATGCAATTGATGGGCAGATGCATCCGCCACCAAGATCTGTATTATCTGTCTTTCAGGGTGACGACCTCCGTAGTCCAGTGGGTAAGACTCTTGACTCACAATCCGGAGGTCGCGGGTTCGAACCCGGCTTGCGCAAATAAATTTTATTTGATTAATTTGTGTTATTTCACAATTAATTCATTTAAAATAATATATAGTATATTTGCGGCATGTTCCAGAGTGGAAGATACTATCAGTATCGCCCTGGTGTAAGACCACCATTCAAAATTGAAACGTTGCTTGAAAATGGCTTTAGCCGTGTTTAGTGACCAGATCTGAATAGCCAGGTACTTCCCAACCTTCCTGTTCCCCACCTCCTTCCCCTCCCCACTACCTTCAGCCTCACAACAAACCCCAATTGGGGATGCCATAGTCTCACTGGCTCCAGACGGGAGCAGTTGAGATTCTTGTGCGGTATTCACTGTAAAAAAAAAAAAAACCTTTTTGTTCCAATGCATCAATTAGCTTTATATGTTCCGCTCCGATTTTTGGTTCTTCACATATTCTGGTTGCTCGGGTCACAAACAAATGAATATGTCCTCTTTTAATCCAAATCAGTTTAGAGTTGCATGAGTTATTTTACATAACTTTTATTGCTGCTTGGTAAATTTAACATAATTTATGCTAATGTTTTTGTTCTTGTACCTTATGCCCACAGTCTCTTCTGCATAGACTAAATTAGCTAATGTTAGCTAATATAATACTTCCCAAGTGTGCAAAATCATTCACTTCCTTTAAGGATTCATCATACAAACATACATTATTGGTGCTGCAACTCTTAGGCCCTCCGTTCATGGAGATACTTACAAACTACATTATTGTGACGCAACCACAAGTACCCTGCAGATATACTACTCTCTAATGCTGGTTTCCGTACACGGCGCTACCCGAAATATACTCAACTCACGATCATTTTTCACGTGCAGCCGTGGAGTTAACACGATGTCAAGCGATGTCAAATGACTTTTTTTCTACCATAAATCCTTGCCTTCTCCACTAAATCCTTCTTACATATTCTGGTAATCACGCATTTTTTTCCACTTCCAGAACAAATCTAACATTACTTTCATGTTCCGACGCCATTTCTGTCTAACGTCAAATGAATAGTAGCAGACACAAACGATGCGACACGTTGCGTGCGATCAGCATGGTCGGTATCGTGCAACAGATTTGAAACCGACAGCGCAAACGAAACGCGCTGGAGAATTTGAACAATTCATCAAATTTCAATGTCAATATTCAAGTTCTGTGAAATTCCTAATGATAGAACTTGATAGGAACATTCACAGAACTTGAAAATTGACTTTGAAATTTGGCAAATTCTTCAAAATTTATGAAACAACCTGTCATTGGAGAATCGAGGCTATCTCTGAGAAAACTCATCTTCTGCTTAATTCATCGAGTTTCTTACATTATTTACAGAAATTAATTTAAGACTTATACAATTTTAAATTGGTAATATTTAAATTAAAGTTTTACTATATTTTGGATGCATGGATCCTGTATCTTTTTTTGTATTGTATCTTTTATTATTATTGTATCTTTTTCCTCTTTTCTTCTTTTTTTTGTGGAGGCACAACCTCTCCTGCCTCAGCGTGAACTGATGAGGGAATCGTTTTTCCCTTTTTTAATCTTTGATTTTTTTTTACGTTAGCTCCATACAGGAGGCCCTGAGGAAAATAATTTCTCTCAGGGCCTATGTAGTGATGCTGTGTGGAGGGGCATTTTAAGGAAGGGAAGGATAGAAAGTTCTGGGAAGGAAAAAGGTATGAGAAATGGGTAGTAATCTGAAGGTCAGTTTGCGCAGGAGTGACGGAGGTATGAATCCATCCCTTCAACTGCAGTGCAAGGCAATTCTGCAGGGGAATCCAGCTGGAGAGATCAAAAGGTCTTCCTTCACCAATCTCTCCCGATCCGGCCTGCCACGCACTTGGTGGACAGACGCATCCGCCACCAAAATCCGAACAAACCTCACCTCATGAATCCGGGGGTTCCATGCCAACTCAGAATGAAACCAACTCAGAAACACCTCAGAAAGGTCATTAAAAGCTATGAAAAAATAATCTTAAAATAGCCGGTAACCCTAACTTAACTTTTTATCATCACTCTTAATGACCTTTTTGAGGTGCTTCAGAGTTGGTTTCATTCTGAGTTGTCCGGTCACCCCTGCTAATTCACCAAACCGAACCACTTGAGGTGATTTATGGCAGAGGTGTTGGTTATCCAATAAATGATTCCCGGGGCGGCGGTACTCAAATTTGCCCTCAAAATTCAACAAATTTCCTAACTAACTAACCATCACATACCAGAATCATAGGATGGGGATCTGCTGCAAATACGTACCTACACAGCCTGAATACGATTCAAAAAGGAATCATAAAGACCATATTGAAAGTACCAATTAGAACGCCTTCAACTGAAATTTTCAATAACTTTGACGTACCAAATGTACAACAAATATATTCCAAAAATATATTATTGAAGCTCTTCAAAAATAATGAATCCTCTACTAGACCGTGTATGCATAACACTAGATCGAATAAAAATGATATAAAAAATATTCCAAGTTATAAAACCACATTTGGACAAAGAAACTATACATACTTTGCAACAAAACTCCATAACATCCTCCCCCAAGACATAAAACTAATAAAAAATCCAATTGAATACAAATCAAGAATAAAAATATGGCTTAAAGAGGTCAATGAGAAAACCCTAGCGAAGACGCTAAAAACGACATAGAAGACAAATGAACTATATTTGAATAACTTTAGTCCTCCTCGGCACAGGACCCCCTAGTGAGGAGGACTAAGAAATACAATATTTTGTACTTAATTTCACATTTCATTTTGTATGTAAAATTTTTCTATATAGTCGCTATAATAAAAAAAAAAAAAAAAAAAAAAATCACGCCGTTTCTCCGCGGGGGTAGGCAAAAAGGATGGACCGCCAAATAACTCGGTCTTGGCACACACTCCTTGCCTCGGTCACATTCATACATCATCGACATGGCCCGACTCAAGTATCTGATTCACTTGGTCGTGTCATGTCTTCCTCGGGGGTCCCCAACTTCATCTACCATTCACATTTGTGTCATATATTCTCCTTACACTCCCTTTCTCGTTCATTCGCTCTACACACCTGAACTATCTGATCGTCCCTTTTTTAATCTTACTCATTACGTTTACATCAACCTTACATTCTTTTTTTTTTTTAATGTCATATTATCGAGGCTTCTGACTCACATCGTCATTTTTTGCCTCATCTGTTATTATAATATTATCATTATAATCTCTAATGATCTTTAAAAGGTACTTAGAGTCCGTTTATATTCATTTCGTATAAAAAATCACTTTAAAATATTTTCCAGTTTACATGATCTAATAAATTTCATTATTCTAGATATGGCATGAAACTCTGTTGAGGCTATTAAATTCTGAACTTCCGATGAGTTCAAGTTCATTAGTATTGTAACTCTCTGTCTTTCATATTTAATGCACTTCGATAATGTGTGCTCGACATCTTCAATTTGTTCACATATCGAGCACATTGGAGAATCAGAGAGGCCTATCAAACACAATATTCTTCCCATTAGTGCATGTCCGGATCTTAATCTAAAAATGATTCTCATTTCCGATCTTTTCAGATTAACCTCAGTGAACCATGGTCTTTTAAGCAGTTCGTTTTGGAGCTTTCTGTACCATATTCCTGTATTGGTAGACAAAGTTTCAAAATGAATAATATATTATTAATAAAATAATAATATAACCTTACATTCTTTCATCTCCACGTTTCTCACACGATCGTACATGGTTTTCAATATGCCTCAGGGATCTCATTTCTACAGCATTTAGTCTACTTTCATCATTCCTCTACCAGTTCTATGCCTCAGTTCCATACATCAGGGTAGGTAAAAGCACGCTTTGCTTCTTTGGACAGCTTTTTGTTAGCGTCAACAGCGTTCAGTTCTCCATTACTGGAGTTACCTGCTTTTTCCCTTCTTTCAATATCTCCAACAGCTAACAGCCTTCCCATCTCTCGTAAACAAAAAAAGATGACTGATTAGCGATATAAAATTATGGCAGTGTAGTAATTCCTATAGCACCTTCCATTTTCCTAATATTCCCCTAGCACCACTCTAAATGGCAACAATAGGCCACTTGCACCACATTAATAGGCAAATATCCTAAGATACTCAGTATTTTTTAATTTTTTTTTTGCATTTTTGAAACCCTGGAGATTTTTTGAAAATTTCATTCTGAAAAATCGGTCCATTTTTTATAAACCGGAAAGACGGGACATAATTTTATGGGTGCGAAAAAAACAATAATTACATAGCCTAAAATCATTTAAAAAAAACCCGTCTCTATAACATCTGTCAAAATGACAAACCAAAATATTTCAATTCGAGTTCTGACTCTGCGTTAAGATATTTAAAAATGGAATCGTGTATCCATCATACGAAAGTACCTGTAACGAAGTTCCGAGGCAACAAAGCAAGTGAATTTTATTCTAGTTCCACACCATACTTTATTCAAGTCGAACTCCAAAATGGCGGACATCGAACAGCTGATTCGGTGTTGTATCTTATTAGTTGCCTATAATTATGCAGGCGATGCTTCGGTTTCCATAATATTTATTTCCATTTTTAAACCTAAAAAAATTATAATTTTGAACAGTTTTTATCCGCTACAATAATATTTTTTACCATTCTCCCAATATAATATTTATTTTTTTTATTTATTTATCTATAAAAATGTATATTTACATTGGGTTTTTTTTATGCCTGTCTCACTAGAATATACCTGTGTCGAGACAGGCGTACAAGTATATAAATGAATATCGTAGTTACAAGAGTATTTAAGGTAAAATACATATTAATTTGAATCGAAATTAAAACAGAAAGGTGATTGGAAGGGCTGGTAAATCTTTTAAAGAGAGTTATCTTATAAATGTTGGAGGAGATGAAGTAAAGAAGTAAATTCTGTCTAATGAATTTATGGAGTTAAATTTGACAGGATTCTATTATTTTCATTTATTTTATATGGGTTAGGTCGTATGTGAAAAGTTAGTATTGCGCAGACTGTTGTGTTGGGCCAAATCTTCCAAACGTTTGCAGTTGGAATTGGTCCCAGTGTGGCCGTACCATTATTGTCAAATTCAAAATTTTATTAAATTAATTGAATATTATCGGAGATGGAACATTTTCATTTAGTGACGTCACGAGGCCAAAAAAAGGATTTATTTAAAAAAAAAAAAACTACAAATTTCTAACAAATTTTAGTAATATTTTCATAATCTTAGTAGTAAAATCTATTAACACGATTTTTTAGTGTCATTATGAAATCCATGCAAGTAGCCTATTACAATTATGTAGTTGGGTAATAATTGACTTGTTCCAGTCCTTGTCACTGACATCTCAATTGATCTGCTCTCTCCCACCAGTACACCAATTATTCATTACCCCACAAACCCAGTCTGTAATGGCTAAATAATTGATCTATTGCTACCATCAATTTGTTATTCAACTGTCTTTAACCCAATTTGATCAACTTCTTGTACAAATAATCATTTAAATCAAAACTTTTATTATTTTACAAGTGATTTGGTGACTTAGCAGGGGTGCCCAGGTTCATGGGGTGATGTTTGTCAAGGTCTTGGCGGAGGATACATCTGCCCAACAATTGGGAGAGACTGGTT
This sequence comes from Limnephilus rhombicus, assembly GCA_929108145.2. NCBI lineage: Eukaryota > Metazoa > Arthropoda > Insecta > Trichoptera > Limnephilidae > Limnephilus > Limnephilus rhombicus. The sequence continues at coordinate 27,329,145 of OV815299.1, read as the reverse complement.
GAGGGAGACTTTTTGACCTCTCCAGCAGGACTCTCAGAGCATCACCTTGCACCGCAGTGGGAGGAATAGTTTTATTTGTCCATCACTCCTGGACACACTGATCCCCAGATTCCTACCCACCGCTCATACCTTTTTCCTGCTTCCTTTCCAAAAAGACTCCTAACACAGCTGACAAAGATGGCAGAGGCCTTGAGGGGGATTTATTTTCCTTAGGGGCTAAGGTTAAAAATTTAGTTTAAAATTATTTATTTTTGAGAAGAGGAAGGAGTGAACATGTATCTTGAAGAAACTAGAGATGGGTAACTTCTGCATTTTGCCGGAGGTCTCCGAGACGTGCTTCCTTTTAAAAGTACTCGAGTTCTAGGAGCAGGTCCCGGGTCCGAGTTCTTGGGTGTGGACTGGGTACCGGGTGCTGTTGCGGCTATCGGGACGTACGGATTCGGACGGTACACATCGCTAGAAGAGACGCTTGTATTAGGAAGGAATCACAGAGTTCCGCAGCTAAACCTCAACACGGGCTTGTCTTAGTAAGGCTACAAATTGAATTGCAAAAAGTAATATCTGCCATGTAAAGAAACAATAAATAAATATGACAATATCAATTGTGAACTTGGGTGCAATTTGCCGTGTTTCCGGACTATGCACCGGCCATTGACGATAGTCCTCGGAGCATCTTCCATTGATATACCGGTAAAACTAGGACAGCATTCCCACTTGACATCTGTACTCTTCTTCGTGTGCCCTATCATGTCCCCCAGGTTGGCAATCACTCTTGTAAATGTAAGTCTATCTTGCGCTGCCTGAAACAGCTCCTCCCCACTTCTGATACCCGTCCACTCTCGTTCATTTTGCAGCCAAGACAATTGTCTCCTATCACATCACGCCCTCGGCGACCCTCTATCTTGCCTTTTAATATTAATTAGAGCAAGCGATATTTCTCTCCTCGAAGTATGTGACCCAGATATGAAATTTTCCTGACTTTTACTAATGTGAGCGGTTCTCTATCTGCTCTAGCCCGCCTGAGAATTTCTGTGTTGGTGATCATGTCGGTACATCTGTACTCTAATTGCAATCCGTTTGTTAAGATAGAGGAATCTATCTAATTCTGCATAGAGTTAGCGGTTGTATACTGTCTGCAATATCTGCGGACCCTGTAAAGTACACCTAGAGGGTTCTAGGTGTACTTTAGGTGTTCTTCGACTATTTTGAGAGGCGGCTAACTTGACACTGGTTTCGATGGAGCCCCCATTGTTAGTGAGTTAGTTTTGTAAAGTATGCCTACAATATGTAAGTGATGTAGTTCAGAATTTGCAACAAAACTTACTTTGTTATCATAGATACATAATAGTTGTTTGAATAAGGCAATCTATCAATTTGATTTATTGGTTAGGTACTTAGATGTATTAAATTAGGTACCACATTCCGACCAAATCTCTGGTGAACTGACTTCTATTTTTAGTTAACCCTCGGGCCTCGGCCATATTTTGTCAGAGGGTCAAAATATTTCCGCTTTGCAATAAAATCCAAATAAATGCAATATTTGTAAACTTATCCGAAAATTAAAAACTGTTTTTAAAAGGTGATAAAATACGCTTTAAAATTTTATAAATCGAAATAAATATGAATTTTTTGCATGCAAACATAAAAATGTTTTAAAAACGGCTAACCTTACGTTTTTTATAACTAAAATTACTAATAATGAAAAAAAATTAAAAACACATTTTATTCGACAAATTTATTATAAACGTTATTGTCACCTCACTTTTTTTGTAGTTTCATGTACAAATCTCTACGTATTATAAATTAAAGTCCTCCGCTGCGTCTGTCTGTCTGTTTGCAATAAACTCAAAACTACTGAACGGATTTTCATGCAGTTTTCATCAACAGATAGAATGATTCATGAGGAAGGTTTAGGTATATAATTTGTCAAGGATTTGTGTAAATTGGTTGAAATATATAATTAAAGGAGAATGTCTGTATGTGGAGGACGAGCAAGCGGGCGGTGTGGATTTGATCTGTATGCAAATTAATAGATGGCAGTGTGAGTTAAAAGGTTGGGTAACCATCCAGTAGATGGCGTTGTGTTTCGTTAGCCAGAGCAATGCGTTGCAGGGTCAGATAGTAATTATTAATAAAAAATCCCGAATTTTAATTTTTTTTTTCAAATTCCGATCCAAAACTTTTGTTTCATAAAGGTGTACCTTTTGCTAAAGCAGGGTTCAATGTAATTGGATATTAATGTCATCGGGTAATCATGATGGTAAGCATATCAGACTTTTCCAAAATTATGATTTTCATAGTTTTCAATATCTCCCATAAACTGTTTTTTTAACAATCCAAAATCAACGAACAATAACTATTTGCTGTGAGAAACATATCTTTTCTACAATCATGTCTGTTAAGAGGTATTGTAATATATTATAACTTTTATTTGTGTGCCCCTTGCATGGTTATTTATTTGTTTTATAATATTTATTTTTTGGATACTTGGAGCAGGAGGACGAGTTTGTGTAGCTGGGTAGTGTGTTTACGAGAGATGGGAAGGCTGATAGAGATATTAAAGGAAGGGTGAATGCCGGTAACTCCATTAATGGAGGACTGTTGGCGCTAATAAATAATTGTCAAAAGAAGCAAAGCTAGCAGTCCACAATGGAGTCCTGGTACCCACCCTGCTGTATGGCAGTGAAGGATGAAAATAAACTGAATGCTGTTGAAATGAGATCCCTGAGGCGTACGTCTGGTAAAACCATGTATGATTGTATGAGAAATGTGGGTATCTTGTGGAAATATGAACGAAGAAAGTAGTGTAAGAAGAATATGTATATATATGTCGCAAAAGTGAATGATAGAAGAAGTTGGGGACGCCCGAGAAAGACATGGCTCGATCAAGTGAATCAGATACTTGAGTCGGGCCATGTCAAAAGTCAGAATAATAGAAGAGTATGTATGAGATGATGTATGAATGTGAGTGAGGCAAAGAGTGTGTGCCAAGATCGAGTTGTTTGGCGGTTCGCCCTCTCTGCCTACCCCTGCGGGGAAACGGCGTGATGGTTAGTTAGTTAGTTTCAGGAAAAATTTTAACCCATTAAAAGTTTGGAAACAAATCACTTTCTATACACCACTTTATCATAATTATCAACACTAGCAATTAAAAACCCGCACCACAGGTTTTTGCTGCTAGGCCCTGCGGGCGCCTTTTGGTTCGGCTTCGCCCAGTTTGAGTGTTGGTGACCATTTTATAAATCCGATTGGAGCCGGTTCCTCGGATCCGGTGTGATGTGATCCGGTGACAGCTAGTCACCGAGGCAAAATAACCGCGACAGGCAATGACGTCATATGTAATATAGAGATGCCAGGAAGAAACTTCCTAAATAATCATATTATCGCCAATCTCTCCATACCCGAAGAGATCACAAAGTTACAAATCGAGTAGTACCTACGCCTGCCAGGGGATGCTAATCACGCGATCTGTTAACGGAAGTGGCGCCATCTGTTAGTTTGGTTCAATTACAAAAGTAGATTTGTATATAAATTCCACGTACGAAAACGGTTTTGCTAACGGCGCGGCGTCAGCGTTGCCGTCTTAGCCGGTTTCTTAAATTTCAACCATACATTCTATGGTCTATTAATACTGTTCGATATTTTAAAACCAATGGTTTCTTCATCAGGATAAAATTAAAAATAACAATAGACAAACAAATACTATAGACAAATTAGTACCTGTAGGCAAAAAAAAAACAATACTATGGTAATTAATTAGTTAAAGGTAAAGTTTTACAAAGGGAGGCGGGAATGGGTACCGCCGCCCCGGGAACCTTTATTGGATAACCGACACCTCTGCCATAGGTCACCCCAAGTGGTTAGTTACGTTTGGTGATTTAGCAGGGGTACCCGGGTTAGGATTTGTCTAGGTCTTGGAGGCGGATGACCAGGACACACCGAACCCCAGATTCCTACCCACCCCTTAAACCCTTTTCCTTCCCAGAACTCTCCTCTCCTTCCTTCCCTAAAAAAAACCATCCACACAGCATCCCCAAAGATGACATAGGCTCTGAGGGAAATTATTTTCCTCAGGGCCTCCTGTGTGGAGCTCATGTAAAAAAAACATTTTCATTTAATTTATAAAATTTTAAAATTGATATTTGTTTATTTTCATTTTTTCAAGCCAATTAAAAATTCATGCAAGAGACTCATTTCTCAAGATTTGAAACCCGCATATTTTCAGTTTTTTTTTTAACATTCATAAATCACTCGGTGAAAAATAACAAAGGTTAGCCAAACCAACCGAACTTAATGGGTTTCTAATAACATTATTTTATTGTTTTTGTAAATAAAATACGTTTATTGCCCGTCGGAATTTCCTACAGATGGCGTTATGATAAACAGAGCCGCAGATTTATTCAAAAACCATGTGGAAATATTTTTTTTATTTTCGTTTCGTAACGTTGGAAAAATAATATTTTTCTTATTTATGGCTTGTTCACACTAGCGATGTTCATTTTTGTGCGTTTTGCATACGGCAGCCGTACGTCAAAATGCGGGGGCGACACGACAAGGTTGCGGGTCTCATAAATAACCTACCTACCGTTGCATCCGTTTGTTTATTTTGGCGGCCACCTCTAATGTGGTGTAAACCCTACATTTATATACCAGAGAAGAACGCTTGACTCTGTTTGATAGATTTTTATTTTATTTTATCAGATCAATTGCAATGTTTAGACTTTGCATAATACTGAATTTGGCAGCCACCTCTGGACTGGAGTCCCTAGATTTATATATCCAATTTTGCTTGACTCTGTTTGATCTTGTTAAACGGATCAATTGCAGTCTTTAGAAATTATATAATACTGTGTTTGGCAGCCATCTCTGGACTGGAGCTCCTAGATTTATATACTTGATTAGAACACTTGACTCTATTTGATAGATTTTCTTATTTTATCGGATCAATTATTGCAGTCTGATTACTGCAGATTTTATGTAATGCTGAGTTTGACAGTCACCTCTGGACTGGAGTCCCTAAATTTATGTGTCCAATAAGAACGCCTGACTCAGTTTGATAGATTTTATTTTTATTTTATGAGATAAATTGCAGTCTTTAGACATTACGTAATACTGAATTTGGCAGCCACCTCTGGACTGGAGCCTCTAGATTTATACACCCGATAAGAACGCTTAACACTGTTTGATAGATTTCTTATTTTATTAGATCAATTGCAGTCTTTAGACATTTCGTAATATTGAGTTTGGTAGCCACCTCCAGACTGGAGCCCCCAAACGTGACAAGAGTGGTAGACAATTTGGGAGGCGGGAATGGGTACCGCCGCCCCGGGAACCTTTATTGGATAACCAACACCTCTGCCATAGGTCACCCCAAGTGGTTCGCTACGTTTGGTGATTTAGCAGGGGTGCCCGGGTTCATGGAGTGAGGTTTGTCTGTGTCCTGGAGGCGGATGACCGGGACACTGAACCCTAGATTCCTACCCACCCCTAAAACCCTTTTCCTTCCTATAACTCTCCTCTCCTTCCATTCCTTAAAAAAACCCTCCACACAGCATCCCCAAAGATGACATAGGCCCTGAGGGAAATTATTTTCCTCAGGGCCTCCTGTGTGGAGCTCATGTAAAAAAAAGACACTCAGTGTTGTCCTGGTGAAAAAATAATATTCAGGATCGAAATGTTGCTTGAAATGGCTTTAGCCGCGTTTGGTGATGAGTAATAAATAAGTTAATCAACATTTTTTTTATGAGAGTACCGCATAAGAGTCCCAACTGCTCCCAACCGTAACCGCCTGGAGTCAGTGAAACTATGGCATCCACAATATTAGTGTATGTTGTGAGGTTAAAGGTAGTCGGGAGGTGAAGGCGATGGGAAAGAAGAAAGTTGGTCATCAAACACACCTAAAGCCATTTCAAGCACCGCTTCGATTCTGAATGGTGGTCGATGCCAAAAAAAAATTAAAATTGTCGCTTATTTTCCTTAAAAAATATCGGGTAAAACCAGTGTAATAATACCTACACTAGCACATTATTTTGTCCGGATTTACGTAGCTATTTGTAGATGAATAAGGGCAATTTTCCGGGCCAGTGATGATCTCTCAGGCCACTTCAATTAGGGGGAAGCCGGGAGAGTTTACGTTTACCCCCAATTAGTTTTTAACCTTTACCGGAGTAAGTACTTCGTTTTTATCACGGTGCCTTACACCACTTTACTGTTCGGCTTCGCCCGATTTTTTTTTGTTGCTCAAAGTTAATAGATAACAAAATAATAACACGTATACGGCATATTGTATTTTTCCCAGTTTCAAGACTGCAGGGATGGTATGCCCAAAAAAATGATTTCCCTAGATTTCGGGGGTAATAAATTTAAGTAAAAAATGTATTTAGAAATTAAACTTTTCAAAACAAAATAAATAATAAACGTTTGTTGTACATGTTACATTGTAAGCAGTCAAATTATTCAAATACGTAATAACATTTACGCAAGTATGTAATCACCTGACTGTGTAAAACTAATCCTGTTATACAACATGTCCCAAATCTCAACGATAAACGGGCACCAGTGAGTGGGCCTGCTCATGACTCCTCGAGAAAAAAATAGAAAAAAAATATTTCTCAATTTTTTTTGAAAATTTTTTGGTACCTCTTGTTTTGATTAATTCAACATTTTTCAACAACAAAAAACCTAATTTGTGCACATAGTAAAAGTGATTACTGTCAACAACAATAATTTATAAAAATTGGTTCTTCTTATAATAGTACAGATATTTTTTTGTGGCTAGTTTTTCGAGTGTATTGTACCATTTTGGAATCTTGATTAGATGCGTAAACTTGCCATACTTTTTTTACACCACGATGTGGAAGTGAAAGTGGACTGAAAATAAAAATCTTTCATAATTTTTAGAAAAACAATAATTTTGATTGATTTTTGTGTAAAAACTACAGCATTCATGGATTTTTAAGGCTTGTGGTGGATAGCCGTGCTACTTAGGTTGCCGATACAAAAAAAAAATCAGAAATATTTGAAAAATTGTGGTCACGGTAGTTAAAAATATCTTAAGAGATGTCAATTTTCAAAGGATTTCAAATTTTTTTGTACTTTAAAAAAATACAAAAGGGCAAAAAATATTGGGCAATATTTTTTTTCTATTTTTTTCTCGAGGAGTCATGATTAGGCCCACCCACTGGTGCCCGCTTGTCGTTGAATTTTGGGACACGTTGTATTTATATCAATTGGAAAGATATAGGAACTTAGTAGACGTACTTATAATACTGTGCTTTTCCAAATGAAATACTTTTTGCTAATCATTACATAGTATAAAATGAAGTCGCTCAAAATGTATGTGCGCGTTGATCTTTTAAACTACGCAACGGATTTTCATACGATTTTCACCAATAGATAGGATTGAAGAGGAATGTTTATATGTATAATGTAAATTATATTAGAGAAAAGCCGAGAAGTTTAAAGAAAACATATTTTTGTGTGATTTAAAACGGCTGGCGGGCCGTACTATAGTCACTTTTGAAATTCGTTCTACGAAAGATATTAGAAAATAGATGTCCTAGAGTAAGAAGGTATTTGATTTGAATTATTTTATTTGATGAAGTCGCTCAAAATGTATGTGCGCATAAATCTTTTAAACTACGCAACGGATATTCATGCAGTTTTCACCAATGGATAGAGTGATTCAAGAGGAAGGTTTATATGTATAAAAACATGCTTATTATAGTAGAGAAAAGTCGAGAAATTCAAATATTCAATTCAGGCAACGGGCAGCGAGCAGCTGGCAAGCGGGTGGTGTGGATTTTATAAAGGTTGGGTAATGGCGTTGTGTTTCGTTAGCCACAGCAACGTGTGGCCGGGTCTGCTAAGTAGTTGAAATAATAATTTCAAAGTATGTACTAGTATATACTTTGCTCCACAATAAGCGGAAAATGTTGCTTGTTTCGTGACGGAGGATTCGAGAAAGGAGGACTCGAAGCCCGGGTGGGACCCAAACGCGATGCCAACTCAGCCACTGACTGGTGTTGCTAAAGAACGTATTTAATTACATGTGTGGACGGCACCTGGCACTTAATCAGAATACGCGGCCTGTGTTTAGGACAGTGGTAACCAGGGTTGCCTGGTGTTCGGTATTCTACCGAACCGTTCGGTATTTTAGCACCGTGTTCGGTGTTCGGTATGACAAAAATACCGAAGTATGGGCGGTTCGGTATTTTTTTCTGATTAATTTTTCTCCCTAATAAGTGATTCAATTATCAGATTTGACGCAATCGGTAATCGATGTTGCGTAGCATCCCTACTTAGTTCGTGCGATGTTGCCGCTTCGTGCACGCGCTCTCCGTTTTCAAGCCATTTCGCGGATTAGTGTAACACCTTAGGTGACTACGTAAAGTCCAACACCCCCCCCGCTTACGCGGGTTTTGCCAAGGTACCACCGTGAAATCTAGGGAAATTTCACCTCGAAATTTTTTTTTGCTCACTGTTTGGTATATTTTTGGAAAAGACCTGGCAACCCTGGTGGTAACTAAGCCGTTAACTTAAAAATAACCTCCACACAACATCCCCAAATACGTCATAGGTAAATTATTTTCCTTATTGGCCTCCTGTGTGGAGTTAAGTAAATTGTAATTATACATTTAAATACAAGTTGTTGAGAAACTATAGAAGATTGTATACATATTAGGGATCACAATCATGATGACTGATGACGTGATAGAACTTAAGATTCGTAAATATGTAAATAGTCCCACTGGCTCCGGGTAGTGAGATTCTCGTGCAGGGGCAGGGAAGGGGGTAGAGAGAGGTATTGCCAATGAGACGCAGTAGCATTAGGGGATAGCAGGGTTAAATTTTGGATAATCCAAGCTTCTCACACGGATACAAGCTGAAGTCCCCGACGACGCCCAGAGTTCATACAGAGTTTTCGAAATCAAATGTAGACAGTGACCTTCCTCTTGTTTTGAAGATCACATGTAAAATTTCATCAACCTCGGCATAAAACTGTAGATTTGCATACAAATCAAATCCACACCGCCCGCTTGCCAGCCGGCACGTCCACCACATACAAACATTCTCCTTTATGTATTATTTATTTCAACTAATTTACACAAAACCTTGACAAATTATATATACTAATTTACTATTGGTGAAAACCGCATTAAAATCAGTTCGGTAGTTTTTGAGTTTATCGCGAATAGACAGACAGCGGCGGAGGACTTCAATTTATAATATGTAGAGATGTAGGTATTGATTTATTCGCATACAATATTGTGTATCGAAAAGCACCCCAACAAACAGAATTAATACAAAAACCCTTTTTAAGTGGCTTTGTGTTTATTTTATTTTTATTTGTTACTTAATGAGTAAAACCTCAAATTGTAATACTTTATTAAAATTAAACGAAGACGATATTAGCGAAACTCAATCGAAAATCTGAAAACAGAAAAATTAAAAAAAGGTACGGTCACATCTGGGACTCGAACCCAGGACCTTCACCTTGCTGAGGCGCAGCTCTACCAACTGAGCTAATGTGTCCCTATCCGATTCGGCCATATCTAACTGCATCATACTTCGACTAAGGACTACCAAAATTATCTTCATTTTCCTAAATGAAGATAATTTTCATAGTTCTTCGAAGTATAAGTTATATGTTAGTTGGTATAAGTAATAAGTTAGTCGAAGTATGATACAGATAAATATGAACGAATCGGAAAGGGACGCGTATCTCAGTTGGTAGAGTTGCAAGGCGAAGGTCGTGGATTCAAATCCTAGATGTGACCTTATCTTTTTCTGTTTTCTGATTTTCGATTGGGTTTCGCTAATATTGTCTTCCAGTTTATTCTGACTAATTCCTTATTCCTTCCCTCTTGGAAGGAACAAGGAAGACAGTTTCCAGGTTTAGAAGCTGGCGACGTCCCTGTTCTTGTGTAGTATATTCAAGTTGTTTGAATAATGGACACCTCTCTGAATAAGAGATGACTTATGCATTTACCATTTAACTCTGTACTATGAATAGTACATGGTATTGATCTTGGGAGACATCATTGTATATTCAACCGGCTGCTGTCTGTACTTCCGTCGTCTCCACCTCTACTTTTCTTCCGTCTTTGGGACGTTACGATCAATATGCACATATACCAAATACCTACATAGGTTAGCTTTACACTGAAAAAGAAGATGGATATAATTATTTACTAACAGACCCGGCTACACGAAACACAACGCCACGCCATTACCCAACCTTTTTAACCAACGCCATCTGTTAAATCAAATCCACACCGACCCCTTGCCAGCCCGCTATAAATATATATATATATATATATATATATATATATATATATATATATATATATATATATATATATATTTCATTTATATATTTATACATATATTTCAATTTCAATAAATATTTATGTACTTCAACCAATTTACACAAAACCTTGACAAATTATATACCTAAAAGCCTTCCTCATGAATCACTCTACCTATTGGTATAAACCGCATGAAAATCCGTTGCGTAGTTTAAAAGACCTAAGCGCACAGACAGCGGGAGCGACTTCATTTTATACTATGTAAAAATGTGAACATAAAACTGTACTACGTGCTTAGCACAGTTTTATACTTGAAATATTATTCGGTTTATCGTTAAGAGGGTATTACCAGAGAAAACCAGAAATATGTCATCTTTAAATCAGATTTTAGACGTATTGACTATTTTTCACAAAAAATTATAAATGGACTTCGAAAGATTGTTCTTTTATCTAGGATTCGCATGTTTTAAATTTTGAGAAAAAAAAAAAATTAGTATAATAAGGTTTAATTAGGTCTTTGGCAGATTTGTTAAGTTTTCAAAAAAGTTTTTGTATTACACCACACCAATTTCAAATCATATAATCATGCAGTACAATAAATCAATGCATTATCTGGGTATCGCATGTTTTAGAATTTTAATTTTAGTTTAAATAAAAATCATTAAAAAATATATACGTACATGTGTTTCTTGACGTAAATTGGTCCGTTTGTGTATTTATTTGCGCACTTACAAACTAATTTATTTCAGATTTTTTTAACATTCTTTAACATCATTTAACTTAGACATTATTGAAAAATGATAAATACTGATAATCAGAAAATAATTACCAAAAGAATTTTTTTTTCAGAATTTTTGGATGTAGATATAAATTAAAGCAAATTTGGAATGAAATAAAATCGATATTGAGTTATAATTTTAAAAATCTGGTACGGAGAATAATTAATCTTTCTCATTGTAACCGCCCTGCACGATCGTAAGAACAACTTTCGACGAAATGGGGATTTTCGGCCGCTGGCTGCTTAAACGCTCTTAAGGACTGTCAATTTGGGAGGCTGGTATGGGTACTGCCGCCCAGGAAATCATTTATTGGATAACCAACACCTCTGCCAGGTCACCCCAAGTTGTTCGCTACGTTTGGTGACTTAACAGAGGTGCCCGAAGTCATGGGGTCGAGAGAGACCAGAGACTGGTTTATTTTATTTATTTATCTATATAAGGTATGTTTACATTACATTATTCGATGCCTGTCTCTCTAGGGTATACCTGTGTTGACACAGGCGTAGAGGTACATAAATGAATATCATACATAAGAATATTTAAGGTAAAATACATACTGATTTATACAATTAAAATAGAAAGATGATTTAAAGTGTGGGTAAATACCATAAAGAGAGCATTATATAGATGAAGGAAGAGATGAATAAAGTAGTAAATCTTGTCAAATCTATACAGGGTGTTAAGGGACGTACTTGACTTACTTTAACCAGTGATTCCTGACATTATTTGGAGTAAAAAATGTAAATGAAATTTTGGTGACTTTTTTGATGTTTTTTTTTTTTTTTCTACAAAAACTTAAAAAAATGGTAGTTGTTGAACAGTTGGAGGCTGGGTAAGGGGTTCGTCGGACACCCGGCTGAGTGACCAATGATGACATGTGGAAGAATTTTTTTTTGTTTGATTTTGAAAAAAAAAAAAATCGTCAAAAAAAGTCACCGGAGACCAAAATTTCGTTTACATTTTTTACTCCAAATAATGTCAGGAATCACTGGTTAAAGTAAGTCATGTACGTCTCTTAACACCCTGTATAGGGAGTTATACTATACATGTAGGATTTTACTATTTTGATTTCTTTAATATGGGTAAGGACATACGTACGTCGGTAATTCTGTCTATTTGTAATCTATTTTACAGATGTTAGCAGTAGTGTGACGTCCAATTAATACTTATAATCCATTTCTTTATATCTTGTTTGAATTTGGTCATTGATTCGGTTTGTCTAATAGTAGTTGGTAGTGTATTGTGTAGTTTGCAAGCTATGTATTTAAAGTGTTTTTGTCCAAAGGAGGTTTTAGAAAAGGGAGTTTGGAGAAGTTATTTATTTTTGGCTCGGGTATTGTGTATCATTTGTGTTGGTTTGTATAGGATTTTGTTGTTTTTATGTAAATAAACTGAGATGGATTTTGCGTAGAGCTGTTTAATGTCCATAACGTTGAAGGTATTGAAGATCGTATCAGTGCTGGTAGTGAGAGGAAGTTTAAGAATTATTTTTATTATTAGTTTTTGTGCTTTAATGATGGGGTCGAGGGCATTAGAATAAGTGTTACCCCAAGCTAAAATTCCGTATTCGATGTGAGATTGGCACAGTGAGTAATATACTGTTTTTAAAAGTTGTAGGTTAAGGAAATTGCGCGTTTGTTTGAAAAAGTATATAGATTTGCGGATTTTGTTTGTAGTGTTAAGTATATGTTGCTTCCAATTTAGGTGTGTATCAAAGGTTAATCCTAAATATTTGATAGTGTTTACTTGTTCAAGGCATGGGCAGTTGCAATTCCGGTTCAGAGATGAGTTATTACATTCGTGTATTTTTAATTTTGGGTGTAGGTTTGATTTAGTGATATTGGTGAGACTAGACAGTAAGTATTTTGTTTTCTGTACGTTAAGAGTTAATATGTTCGAGTCAAGCCAATATTTAACCTTTTGAATTCCTTCCTCCGCTTTCGAATATACGGTAGGCCAGTCTTTTGCTTGGAATAGTAGGACAGTGTCGTCGGCGAAACTGACAATAGTGGCATCGATATCTAGGTTACACAACTCGTTAATGTATATTAGGTAGAGCGTTGGACCTATAACACTGCCTTGTGGGACACCGTAACTAATAAGTAAATTCTGACTGTAGCTCTGAGTTTAACACATTGGGATCTGTCCGATAAGAAGCTGGAGAGGAGGCTTAATTCATTATTCCTAATACCCATATTGAACAATTTGCGTTCTAATTTGTTGTGTGATATTGTATCAAACGCTTTACAAAGGTCGAGAAATGCGGATAGACATTTCGAGCCCTTATCAAGGTGGCCAGAGATATGGTCAGTGACGGTGGCTATGGCATCGTTTGTGCTTTTATGGTTTCTGATGCCAAATTGCCGCGGCGATAGCAGGTTGTTGGTTTCAAGGTATTCCATAAGACTATTATTAACGATCTTTTCAAATACTTTAGATAGGGAATTGGACGATAATTACTAATGTCAAGTTTGGAGCCTGATTCAATGTAAAATCTACAGTGATATCATTGATATTGAGAGAGAAGGCGTCGGTGGCTTTATTTGAATTGGTAGCTTCCTTGAGGACTTTCCATATTTTTTTAGGATCATTGTTGCATTCGGAATTTTTTTTATTGTAGTATAGATTTTTGGCTTTCCTAATGACTTGTGTGCAAATATTTCTGTATCTTTTGTAGAAATTATGGAGTGTAATATCATATGGATTCGTGGCACATTTCTTATGTATGGAGTTGCGTTTCCGAAGTTGATGATAGTATGGTTAATCCATGGTTTGAGAGGTTTGATCGCTCTAGGAATGGTTTTTGTGGTGATTTTGGTGTTTTGGACAAGGGTGTCTTGTATGTAGGCAGAGAAGTAGTTCCATGCCTCTTCTGTATTTGCTATCTTATAGAGTCTGTCCCAGGATTTAGAACTAATCGTTTTGTTGAGGTGGTCATAGTTAATTATTTTCTTTGTTATTTCAGTTGATGTTTTGCTTTGTATGTTGTGTTTGGAACTCATTGTGAAGGAGGTGGCGTAGTGATCTGTAATTGAAGACATGTGGATTTCTGAAGTGTATTGGTTTGATGTTTTAACCATAAGATGGTCGATGCAGGAGGAAGAGTGTGGTGTACCTCGTGTAGGTGAGTTTATTGTACTTTCCATTCCGTGAAACATAATGGTATTTAATCTTGGCACTGGGGATGTTCGTTGGTTTTTAGAATATTAATGTTAAGGTCTCCAATTAAAACTAGGTTTTTTGTTGTGGTTGTGGGAGACCTTTGGATATCTCCAGCCGGACTCACTCGACCCATTGCCTGGGGATACTGTGTAGAGTGGATTTTTAGGGAAAAGAAGGAGAGGAAGTTCTGGGACGGATGGGTAGGAATTTAGGTGTCATTGTATTCAGGAGTGACAAACGTATGAATTCACTGAGGAGCAAGGCGATGGGTTAAGAGAGTCCGGCTGGAGAGGTTAAATGACCTCTCTCAACCGGTCCCCCAATCCCGCGCCAGGACCTAGACAAACCGCACCTCATGAATCCGGGCACAAACGTGGAGAACCACTTGGGTAACCTATGGCAGAGGTGTTAGAGGTTATCCAATAAATGGTTCCCGGGGCGGCGGTACCAATACCCGCTTCCAAAATAGAAATAATTTTAAGTTTAGCGATAATTTTTATTTTATTTTATTTTAAGCTAATTTTTAAAATAATTTTCCTAAACAACCTCGTTTTTTCTACTATTTTAGCAGTGAAATTCTAGTCTTATGTATTTTTGAAGTGAAACTTCCTTAGCCCTGTTAGAGAGATTTGAAATTCGGGTGAAAATAAATGACGCACGATGGCACCTGCGAAGCATCAAACTACGCTCAAGGCTCCTATTGGTTGAGATTTAAAACGGAAACGATGATAGATCTGCGCTCTTTGGCCGCTTTGTTTTTTTACGGGTCTTAATGCGTAAAATCCAAAATTTTGGTTTTGTAAATCAATATCCAATCTTCAAACCACTTTATAATAAACAGACAAAAGAAAGCGACATCTAGCGTCTTTATAGTTTCACTTATATCGCTTGTGAATTACACACTCCAATTGTTTTTTTCTATAAATTAGATTTTTACGAAATTTCTGCGTGAATATTTTGTGAGTAATGCCCCGAATTATCCGCAAATTCAAGTAAATGTTGTATTATTCCAATAAATTTCCAATTTCCCAACACTGTGTCGTAAGTTGTTTACAATATTTCTCCCGCGCAACATTTCTAGTAATTCTCGCTTTTCCAATAACACATCGATTGTATTCAATGAATATCTGTTAACACTAACTCCAATTCTGTTTATAATAAAGTGCTGTGCATCTTTTAACCCTTTCTCAACCAGAGTCATTTTAGAATGACGTGAAATTTGAATTTTTTTTACTAAGTAACTACTGAACCAATTTATTTGCGGTTTTTTACAAATAAATCCTTCCTAGCAACATTGATTTTTTTCATTGCATTGGCTGCATTGCGTACACACTTCGTATCGTAAACAAGAATCGTTGATCACACCTTTTGAAAAGCTATGATCCGGGGGAATTGCAGTATTAAAACGGACAAGATATCTAAGTTTTTTCATATATTTTTCCGTTTTTATTCACAGTAAAATGTACCTTCTTTCGTATTATACAACAGAAACATTGATATAATATTTATTTTTAGCATCCTGAAGTATCGTGTCATTTCAAAACGACACTGGTCGTTTGAGGGTATACCATTTGACTATTTTGTATGACTATTTAATCTGATAACATGTACATTTATTATGTGTTATACGTGTTTTGATGAGAAGAAAACATCAATAATAATAAGTAGACATGATATTGTCTTTAATGTATTTTTTTTAAATATTCTTCTTAGAAAATGGTCCATTCTTATAGTAATTCACCATTTACCTCTCAGAACCACTGTCGTTTTAAAATGACGTTGAATATTTTCTAAACTATTAGTTAAAAAAAATAATAAAAAAACTTTACAAAAATCAAATATTTCAAGTACACATAATCATATATTATTTATTTTTTACATCTGCAGAGTTAATTTGGATGAGAAAGGGTTAAATCCACCTTTCGTTCCCATTCAAACGTTTTGATAGTGATCTATTACACATTTTCCTAACAAAACAACACCTTGAAAAATATATGGATGTAGGTACCATGAAATATTTCTGCGTACTTAAAATGAATTTGGTATTATCAATCATCAAACAGTATTAATAGCCTAGCGACTGTACAGTTGAAATTTCAGAATCTGACTAAGAATACAACTGGGGGCTTCATCGAAGCCAGCAGAGTAAAGTTAGCCTCTCAAAAACTGGGCGTACTGTACAGGGCCCGCAGATACTATAATAGTACACAACTGCTAACCCAGTACAAATCACGAGTGCGCCCCATGGTTGAATTGGGCAGCAACCTCTGGTCAGGAGCTCCAAAATACCTGAAAAATACCCTCGACTTTGTGCAGAAACGGGCGGTCCGTTTGATAGATTCTCGCATCTTAACAGACGGATTGCAATCTTTAGAGCACAGGCGTCGGGTGGGAATGCTATCCTTGTTCTACCGGTATTACAATGGAAGATGCTCCGAGGAACTAGCGTCATTGATCCCTTCGGCACCGGTGCTTAGTCGGGAAACACGCCAAACGCGTGCCCAACATACGTCCACGGTTGACATTTGTCATATAAGAACGGGTCGCTTTTTCGACTCGTTCTTGTGTACAACAGCTCGGCTGTGGAACAATTTACCGGCCTCTGTGTTTCCTCCTACCTACTTTATGGGTCTCTTCAAGACCAATGTTCTTTCCTTCCTCCCCTCAAAAAGACCATCCACACGGCATCTCAGATGACATAGGCCCTGAGGGAAATTATTTTCCTCAGGGCCTCCTGTGTAGAGTTACGGAAAACTGTTTTCGTACGTGATGTTTGTAAACAAATCTACTTTTGTAATAGAACCGAATTAAAGCAATGCCAAAAGATGGCGCCACTTAACAGCTAGCGTGAGGAGCATCGGCTGGCAGGCGTAAGTGCTTTTGGATTTGTAATTTCGTGAACTCTCCGTATATGAAGAGTTTCACGATAACATGATTATTATATTATTGTAACTGGCAGTTGTGAATATTTATACCACGCATCTATATTTTTCGCATGACGTCATTGCCTGGCAAGGGTACTTTGTCTCGGTGACTAGCTGTCACTGGATCCCATTGGATCCGAGGTAGTGGCTATTTTTGGAACCAGTTCGGATTTATAAAATGGTCGCCAACACTCAAACTGGGCGAAGCCGAACCAAAAGCCGCCCGCTGCAAAAATCCTGCGGCGGGTTTTTTCAAATATTCCACTATTTATTATACATGTTTAGGCGTTCCTCGCGTTACGCCTTACGATAATCCCAAGATACGACAGGTCACCAATACGACCGCCAAGTTTTTAGGCGAACAAAAAATCTTTTTAAAAATGGGAATCTCAAAATGAAATTGTTTGTCAATTTATGTTTCTAGTAGGTATCATGCCGATGATAGCTCAGTGTAATAACATATCTGCCCTGAAGATGGACACTGTAACGCTGTCCGAAACGTTGACTAAAGAAGGAGGTAGCGCAACACGGCATAACACCCCAAAAACAAATAACTAAAATACTTTTGGCCGTGAAAATCTAAAAAGTATCAGCCTATAAAAGATTCGGCCGAGTAGCGTTAATTTGCTCCTAAGAATTGAAGAGTTCCGTTACTTTGTCATGGATCCCATAATCAGAACCTAACCAAACTCTCATCAAACTATTCTTGTAGTACACCCTTTCCAATAAAAAAAGAATCATCGAAATCGTTTGGCGTGATATTGAGTTATTCGTCCATTTGTCACGCACGTACTTAATGAAAATTTAAGACTTATATGGTTTTCTCGTGGATGCCATTCTCAGAACTGGACCAACGGGACCACACGGGAAGCGCCAGCTTTCAAATGAAAGAATCATCAATATCGGTTCACCCAGTCGAAAGTTTTGAGGTAACAAACATTAAAAAAAAATACAGTCGAATTGAGAACCTCCTCCTTTTTGAAGTCGTTTAAAAGTGTCCGGAAGGGGCTGTGCATTAAGTATGTACCGCCGAAAAACAATAGTATAAAACATATTTTCTTTAAAATGTATCAAGGATAAAACTACTTTTCTACTGTTTAAACCCGTGTTTTAATGTTTTTTGCATTTTGTTTTTCCTGTTAAGCACTTCCATACTGCTTACTAACAACGTATGCATGGACACTGGAGGTCTAGATTCGTTCAAAATAAATAAATGTAGCTTCGTTTAATAAAAAAAAATTAGAATCTTGCGAGAGCCTTGAAGGAGTAACCATCAGTTACTTATACCAAGGTGGGTAAGAGGTGGATAACCTCCACTGTATAGTATACCGGAGAATAAGTACAAAAGAGCGACACTAATAATTTGGTTGACATCTAAACCAACTTATTATTTAAGGTATTTTTGAAATCGATTTTAGATCTAAAAATTATAATTTTTGGAGCCAACTGACGGGTTATCGTAATTCAGGATTACCCGAAAAATGCTTGCTTATGTTACGACTACATTTTAGGGATGATGCGAGTTGCGCCGCAAATCGATTATTTTTGTTAGAGGAAATTAAATTGTTTTTCTCTGGAGTCTCGAATAGGTTGATACAAAACAATAATTGTTGGATGATTTCTATAGCGCCATTTTCATAAGAAAATCACCTCAAGGGCGCTTTACAATTCATTTACACATTTAATCTATACATGTATATTACAAGTGGCTTATTACTAAGATTGGTAACTAATGTAATGACTTACAACTAAGACCTATATGACTAGTGACTTAAAACTATACTTATTTTTATAATCGAGTACAAAACTACTCTAATCGTATTATTTATGACGTATTATTATACGTCTTTAAAATAATTATTTATGAGTATTATACATATTTACATTTACAAACACATATTTACATTTACAAACACATATTTACATTAACAAACTGATATTGTTATGATTACTGCCCGTGCTGTCAGTGAGAGTTATGAAAAATATTTAAAAACAATCTAAGTAAATTATGGACTGGGTAATGACAAACTACTGAAGAACAAGCCCTCCAAGAAATAGTCAGCGGCGTCCGGATTGAATTCCTGAATGTTGAAGTCATCGAGACGGGGGAAGGTTTTTTTTTACATTAGTTCCACACAGGAGGCCCTGAGGAAAATATTTTTCCTCAGGGCCTCATAAACATGACATTTCCTCAGGGCATATGATATCCTTGAATATGCTGTGTGGAGTGTTTTTTTAGGGAAAGGAAGGATATATCTGAGAAGGAATTTGGTATGGGGGTAGGCAGGAATCTAGGGGTCAGTATGTCCAGGAGTGACGTTCATCCCTCCCACTGCGGTGCAAGGTGATGGGTCGAGAGAGTGCTGTTGGAGAGGAGAAAAGGTTTTCCACAACCAGTCTCTCCAAATCCGGCCTGCCACACAGTAGATGGGCAGCCAAATCCGCCGTCTCGGTTAACGAACGGAAATCGGCTCGCTAATCTAGCCATTATTTCAAGGCCACCTTTTTTTCGACGATAGATTATTTTTTTGGAGAAACCAGCCCCGCCGCCGTTCCTGCCCGCCACGTTAACATCGTATTAAAGCCTCGATGACACACGGCGAGTTACAAGCTACTATGTACTAAGTTTTAAAAGCGGGTAAATCGACGAGTGAGATTGTCATGATGACACACAAAACTGTCCACTCGCTCAGAAGCGTAGGAAACTGAGGTTGCTTTTAGCGCCATTAACAAGAATAACGACGCCTGCGTGAACTGATTCTTCAGATTTTTGACAGTCGAAATCAGCTGTTTATCGGAAGCCATGTTGGAAACGTAAATAAACCAATCACGAGCAAGCGGAGAAAGCGTGTAGGCGAGTAAAGTTGACGACCTTTCAACTTTTTTTCGTAGATTGTCAACAATCTGCTAGTTGCTGCTAGTTAGCAAGTGACACGATGACACTGGGCGAGTTTACTAACAGATAGTGAATTTCCCAAATAGTAGCTTGTAAACTAGCCCTGTGTCATCGACGCTTTACGGATTATTCAGAGGCGATTATGTCCGCGGAGTGCATGAATTAACAGGCGAATGACGAGCATTTCTATATGAATATCCGCCGGACAAATCAATCCAAACGAACAGATATGCTCGTCGCTCGGCCTGTTATGTCGTGCGTCGTGCTCACTCGGACGTGCTCGCCAGTGACAAGTCGGCTTTACTGTAGGCTGATTGTATTGAACGCCTATTTACGATACAACCTTTTTTTTGTCGTGATGCATTTTAGGGGTGAGGCGAGTTACGCCGCAGAGCCGTTATTTTTACCACACAATGAATATTAAAATATTTTAAAATTATTTTAACCTCCCTAAAAAGTTATTTATTAACATAATTATAATATCAACAAAGAAAGCACTTTGTGGAATGAATGCGTTGATGGATTGTTGCTATGAAGGCTTAGCTTGCAATAATATTTACGTTGAATTATTTTCGGAAATTGATTTTTCTAGACAAAGCAACACCGAGGTATCAGTTTTGCCAGTTCAATTTTAAAAGAATGAACTGGCTATAAAAAACAATGTACAAGGTGTTAACGTGACTTACTTTAACTAGTTATTCCTGACGGAGTAATAAATGTAAATGAAATTTTGGCTTCTGGTGGCTTTTTTAAATTTATTTATTGACGCCCTATTGGGCTTTTACATATAAAATACAAATTTCATTTATAACAACAGTATAACACAAAATAAAAAAGATTACAAAATATACAAATAAAGCATAAACTCAATGTAAAATAATAGGAATACATCTAATGCTAATTCCACATGGATGACTTTAGAGAACTCGTATGTACATATACCTACGAGCAACAAAAACATTAAAAATAATCAAAACACATTAATTGTTACTTAATTACTCGTTGTATGCTTTTGAATTAAGAACAATAAAAAATAAATAAACAAAAGAAAATTGAAGTAAAATAAAATGATTTCTCATTCATTATTTACATCTTAAAAGTGGTGGACTAATTTAGCTTTAAAGGAATCGAAATGTAAATTAAAAATGTCAGCGACATCAGTTAGTTCATTGCCCAACCCATTGTATATTCTTTCCATCACAGAATTTGTAGCGGAGTTATTGTTGTAGAATAAAATATTTCGCCTAGTATATTTTGGAGGTATATTTATTTATTTATTTATTGTTGTTATACGCCCGTAGGGGCTTTTACATAGATTATAAAATAATATTTAAGTTATCGAGGATTCCACATACAAAGAATTTATACCAAAAGTTATAAAAGTGAAAAAATTTTAAGAATATACAAGTAGTTATTGAAGAAAAAACCACTTGTATATTCTTGCGTAAAACCATGAAATATTTTAAACAATGTAATATTTGACAATAACATAGAACAAAATATAATATTAAACATTACAATAACACATCAAATCGTAATATAATCGTAATCATAATCGTAATATGTAAGGATAACAAGTTTATAGCGTCAGGGCAGTCCAACCTTGAATGAACAATTTTATACAATAAAAGGAGATCAAATATTTTTCGCCTTTCAGATAATTTCGATAAGTTAAGTTTACTGCGTAAATTGACATAATTGATTTCAATAATAGGAACACCAATTTTGAAATTAATAAAACGTAAAAATTTATTTTGAATTTTTTCAATTTGTAAACAATGAGAGTTGAAATGAGGACACCAAATGCTTGAATTGTATTCAACCTGACTTCTAACCAAAGACATGTATAGTAATTTTATGATTTTTATGTTATTAAAGTCTTTAGCGATTCTGAGGATAAATCCAAGCATTTGTAATCCCTTACTGGTAATGCTAATAATGTGAATTTTGATTTAACTATTTAACTTTCTAGTACTCCAACGATTCCAACTGATCGAAAACATTTAAATTTATAATTGATGATTGCTTTCTTCGCATTAAAAAGCTGGAGAAAAAAAATAATTATTGGCGTTCGCTTTTTCTAAGAAAATCTGTCGGGAAATTTAAACAGCAATTTCCGGACCAAATTAATAATACGATACGAATATCATTGCCAAACAGGAAAGTACCGTACTTTTAAAAACACGCGATTTATTCATTTTAAATTTCATAGCATCCCCAAAGATGACAGGCCTCCTGGGTGGAGCTAAAATATTAAAAAATAAGACCTTCGTTTCACGTCGACTGAATACATAAGTACGGATTCGTAGTTATTTTTATGGATGCCTCTAATATTGGAGAGGTGCTACATAAAAAAATAGTCATCTAAATAAAAACTTTGCCGGTTATGACTTATGCTTAGTATATGAAAAATCGGCTGGCGAGATTGATTTGACTACACACAACACTGAAAAGTTAAATCGATAGAATCGTATTTTGGGCGTGTCTGTGTGCCTAAACATAAAGTTATGCAATATTTTGTGTATCAAAAAAATGTAGACAGCTGTCAAACTATATGGAATTTTCTAACAGTATTATTTTTAGAAAAGAGAAGGTTTTTAGGTTGGGTGTCTTCAGCAAATCAAAATATCAGTGAAGTAAAAATTATCATAAAAAAATGAAAATTATCTAATTGTGGATGGATGCATAACTCGATCCCATTTCTACACTTGTGGATAAAATTGGCCATGTATTTGCAAATTTCGATTTTCATTTTGAACAGATAATTTATTATTTTCGTTATTTGTTTTTGGGGTGTTATGCCGTGTTGCGCTACCTCCTTCTTTAGCCAACGTTTCGGACATCGTTGCAGTATCCATCATCAGGGCAGATCCGGCAGATCCGGTAGATGTGTAATTTTTAGTCGTGAAGTGTGTGCTTATTTACTTCGAAGCGATACCGTGCCGCCAGCACCACTAACTTTCACCAGTACAAAATAATCGTGACAAGCAGTGACGTCATCGCCGCGGAACGGAATAGAAAGTTCATTAAAACGTGGTATTTATGCTAGCCAGGGGCAAGTCCGTTTGCGAGACGCCGACGGAAGTGGCTCCATCTCTTAATGAAATCTAAAATTAGAAATCACAATGGTAAGAATTTAAGAAAAAATAAAATAAAATAAATAAAAATTACAATGGTTAACTTTCACCAGTACAAAATAATCGTGACAAGTAGTGGCGTCATCGCCGCGGAACGGAATAGAAAGCTCATTAAAACGTGGTATTTATGCTAGTCAGGGGCAAGTCCGTTTGTGAGACGCCGACCGAAGTGGCTCCATCTCTTAATGAATTCTAAAATTAGAAATCACAATGGTAAGAATTTAACGAAATAGAATTACAATGGTTAAAGCGAATTTAGTCAATATAAATCAAAATGGTTTACCACAAGCTGGCATTACTGTATACTTAGACATGGTTTTTTTGCTCTATTAATATTAAATGAATTTTACTAGAATTAAAAATTTTTTATTCAAGTTCTGTGATTATTTCAGTTTTATGGAGCAACTGGCCTACAATTTTTAATATAATAGAACTTGAATGGAACTTACGCAACGTAAAAATTAACTTAAAAAAATTGATTGAAAGATTTGAATTTGAAACAACCCGGCGTAAAAGCCGAAATGTCTCGTATAAATCAGTTATTTTACAAATAGGTATTGATCATAATTCTAGTTATTGTTTATTCAGTGGCAACATAGTATACACCATCTCCGTGTATCTCAAATCGTAAAGAATGTATACATAATAATATTTATATAAATACCTAAACTAAATTTACAGAATGTTTATCCACGACGTCTCTAAAATAGCAAAAACCGCCCAAAAATAAAAATAAAAAACGGCTGAAAGGCACATTAACGAAACGAATTTCTGGCTAATGGTAGTGCGTCAAACATGCGGAAGAATAGAAGATCTTGTGTGAGGACCGCTACCTTTAGCGGTCCATCCTCTCTGCCTGCCGCGGCACCTGCCAAAAAACGGCCCATCGGTATGTGTGTCTGTAGTTTAAGTTACCATTGGAAGAGATGTTGTGTAAGGACCGCAACGTTTGGCGGTCAATCCTCTCAGCCTACCTCGGCACCTTTAAGTTATTATCGGACAATTTATTGTGTTTTAAGTTATTATTGGGCAATTGCGTGCTAAGTTATTATTATTAAACAATTATGTATTAAGTTATTATTAAACAATTGTGTATTAAGTTATGATTTAACAATTCTGTATTAAGCGTGTAAAGTGATTATTGGACAATAATTTATTGTGCATTCAGTTATTAGTGGACAGTTGTGTTAATTAATTATTAAAGAATTTTGTATTATATTTTTGAATGTAGCTATTACTTTGTGGTTATCCATTATAATAAAATGAAACAATACAACTTTGTATAAACCACTTATAAAATGTGCAAATCCGACCGGTTTCGGAACAAACATTCCTTCGTCAGGGAAAGCTTATACTAATTTGACACTTTAGAACAATGTTTTATTATGGTAGGGGTGGAGCCGTTGTTAGTTAATAATGTAGATTGGGTGGGTAGGTATTAGTGTAGAGTGGGTGGGTAGGGGAACAAATCCATGATTGGGCTATATGACAATATTTTTTGTTTGTTGATAATAGATTCATTATTTTTAAGGGATTTTTTTAATTTCCAAAGCTTCTAAGTTATCTAAACGTTTTCCTTTATGATTAATATGAAGAATATTTATCCCTGTGTTTTTTTCAAAACTATGGTTATTTTCAATGATATGGTTAGCGAACTCAGAAAAATTATTATTATTAAGACACTATTATTATTGTATTAAGTTACTACTAAACAATTTTTTATTAAGTTGTTATTATTGACCAATATTTATGTAATAAGTTGTTATTGAACAATTACGTATTAAGTTATCATTGGTTAATAATTGGGTAGTAAGTTATTATTAAACAATTGCGTATTAAGCTATGGCAATAATTGTGTATGAAGGATAACAATTGTGCATTAAGTTATTATTAAACAATTGCCTATTAAGTTAAGATTAACCAATTGCGTATTTAGTTTTTTTGGACAATTGTGTATTAAGTTAAGATTAACCAATTGCGTATTTAGTTTTTTTGGACAATTGTGTATTAAGTTTTTATTGGGTTCTCACGACAATTTCCTGTTTATTTTGTTGTTTCTTTTGAATACGGGTATTGGAGTCGTGTGTCCTCCTTATTACACCAACATTTCGGACAGCCTTTCAGTATCCATCATCGAGACAATTGTGTGAAATTTGTTCTGATGATAGACAAAGCAAGGCTGTTCGAAACTTTGTCTCAACTTGGAAGAAGTGACGCACCACGGTTTAAGATTCTTTAGGCCGGATTGTTTCAACTTTTAAGGTTTGTTGACGGTATTATTTGTAATCAGAAAACCTAAAAACCGTTTACTGTACGTTTTTCTACCGGCGAAAGTGATTATTGTTAGCACAATACCATTGGCCGTTGTTTGATTATGTTGTTTGACTTTTGAGCTATTCTTTTCTCGTTAGCCAGCGTTTCATGTCTATGTAAATACATTTGACATTTCAGTGTCTATTGTCGGGATATATCTGCAGGGTGAGCATATGCACGAATTTTTTATGAAGCAGCGATTCCGTGTTAAATAGTTTTTAATTGTCGTGGATGCAAGAATCTCTAGAATACACCATGCATTTCTCAATTTGGAAGGCGGGTACGGGTACCGCCGCCCCGGGAACCCTTTATTGGATAACCAACCCCACAGGTTAACCCACAGATTACCTACCCCAAGCGGTTCGCTACGTTGTGACATAGGAGGGGTGCCCGGGTCCGCAGGGTGAGAGGTTTGTCTAGGTTTTGACGGCACATGCGTTTGCCCACGTGCTGCGTGGCGGTAGGTGGACAAAATGGTTGATGGAGATGTTTACCTCTTCAGCCAGACTCTCTCGACGGAATCTTGCACCGCATATTGTTCCCCCAGATTCCTACCCACCCTTCGTACCTCTTCCTTCCCAGAACTTTATCTCCTTTCCCTAAAAAGACCCTCCACATAGCATCCCCAAAGATGACATAGGCCCCGAGGGAAATTGCTTTTCTCAGGGCATCCTGTGTGGAGCTAATGTAAAAAATACATTTTTTTTTAAATTATTGTAATCAAGATTAATTTGTTTAATAATGCCTTCAGAAGGCGAAACAGCTGTCATGCGTAAAAATAATTACATAGCATAAGTTGTTTATAAGTAAAATGTTTTTTATAAATTAAACAATAAAAGACAGGTCAGTGGCTGAGTTGGCATAACTTTTGGGTCCCACCCAGTCGTCCCGTTTTTGATTCCTCGGCTGGCTGAGTCCTCCATCACGACACAAGCAACATTTTCCGCTTACTGAGGTGGTATTAGGAGATTTTACGTGTTGTCAGGTTATTCGTAACCCGGGAATATTTGTCAGTTTAATTAAAAAAAGAACATTTATCTATCTTCTATCTTCTTCTTCTATCTTTTATCTATATAAATAAAAATGAATAGCCGAAATGTATGTAAGCGCATAACTTACGAACGACTGCACCAAATTGGATAATTATTTTTTTGTTGTGTTCGTTATTGTCAGGACAAGGTTTATACTTGTAAAACTACTGGTGAGCTCTGGCATTACGAAATTCATATAAAAAAAATTGCAATAGGTGGCGTGCGAGCCCTGTACATTCATTTTTCATGCATTGAAAAATGAATGTACAGGGACTGAATGCATGGAATGCGGGAAAGGGGGGGGGACCCGGGAGGGGGGAGGGGTGAGGGTAATTCAAGAGGGGGTTCGCGGACGGGGGAAGGTTGAGAGTGGAGTAGGGAGAGGGAAGGTGGAGGAGGTGGAGTGGGAACGCGTGAAGGGTAGGGGACGCGGGAGAGGAAGGGGAGGCGGAAGGGGAACAGGATGAATGGGAAAGGACATTCAGGGAGAAACAATTTCTTTATTAAATGGCATAGCAACACATGCCGGGAACCAGCTAGTTTTTTTATAAAAATACCACCATTGTTTTGTAATGAATGATCTCGGTGCAAAATATCACAATTCAAATTTAGTTATTAGTTCCTTTTTGTAGATGCATAAATATGCTGCAAACACTTCTGTCTGATTTTCACTATTGGTTGAAAATTACTTTATGATGCAATTTTGTTTCCCCATGGTCAATGGTCATATCCTGTATACCTTTTACTGTTGGCAATTTATTTGAATAATTTTGAAAAATATCACAATTTTAAACAACTTTGTTCCGTTCTGCTGTGGCCTGCGCACGATGCAAAATATGTACCTAATTCCACTTTTTTTTCACGAGTTACCTTATTCGAAAATTGATGATATTGAGCTCTTTTATTATTAACGTGACGATCCACGATTAGGGTACCGTGACAGCTCAAAAAAGCATAAAACGTACGTTCTTTATCGTAATTATGCTGCAGCTCTTTCTTACGCATTAAATAATGGTGAGACAAAAGATGGGACACAATATACGTGTGTGACTGTTTCCTCCGAGTACTATTTTCTTTATACATATTTATTTATTTAACGCGTAAAAAGGCTTTTACATTACAATGATACTATCATAAGTTACAGTGGCACAAAGGAGGGTATCAGTAGTATTAAAGACACTACTTGTGAGGGAGATGTATGATATATTTTTATTTTATTTTATTTTTATTCCTTAATTTTTCCCATATTTTACAATTTATATTTACATATTTTGAAAATCATAAACAATAATGTGGGAACCCACTAAGGCGCAGCCTGTGCGTGGGTAATATAGTTAATATAAGTTTTATTTAGTACCTAGAAAAAAACAAACAGGGGTATATAAACCAAAAACAAAAATTGTTACAAAAAGTGTATACAATAGTGTACGGTTAAATACGTGTAAAGTGTAATAAATGATACATTGTAATAATAGGTGTAAAGTTTGTGAGAAAAGTGATATAAAACTAAATAAATAGAGTTTTTAGAAACATACGGTGAAATAAAACTAAATAAATACAGTTTTTACATCTGTATGGTTTAGCCATAATTTTAACTCATTAAATGCGGAAGTTTAGTTGCAACTTGAATATGTTTTGGTAAACTATTGAAGGTACGAGGTCCAATAAAGCTACTGTGAGTTTGCATTTGTTTTGTGTGTGTTTGGGGGGTATAGAATACATTATTATTTCTAAAGTTGATCCTGTTTACATTTTTTTCGAATTTGCTTACGTTTTTAAAGATATATTTCATAGTTTGCAGTATAAATAGTTTACGGAGACTGAATAGTTTAGATTCTTTGTATAAAGCATCTGTCGAAAATGTTTTAATTCTATTATACATAACTTTGATAATATAATTTTGAGTTGTTTGTAAAGGTTTTATAAAAGTATCAAGCGCACCACCCCATCCTATTATTCCATACATGAGTGAAGATTGCACCAGAGAATAATAAATCATTTTCAATTTGTCAATATTCAATACTTCTTTAAATCTGTAAAATATGTACGTAAGATATCTCAATTTAGAAACGGTATTATTTATTTGTGATTGCCAATTTAAATTTGTATGATTGTATGTTTCCTTTGGGGGTGCACACATATGTTCATCATTTGTCTCATTTTCGATTGTTGTTATTTAGTGTGTAAGAAAGAACTACAGCATTATATATTTAAGAACAAAAGCAAAACCATTAGCACATTGACTTTTGAAATTTTTGGAATTTTTGGAATTCACTCACATTTCAATATTTTCCTTGAACTATATTCCACACTTTCAAAATTATCGTCACGGATAGGTTGTAGGGGCCTACGGAGACGTCACGGTGCGGTGTGTGAGAGAGAGGCAAGAAAATTATGACTTTTTTCCTTTGGAGGAAACAGACCTACGTATTCATCTTTTGAAAGAGTACTGTTACCGTGTACCGTGTATCGTCGTGGTAATTATAAAAGCGTAAATTATAAGAATTTTATTTTGTAACTTAATAAGAATTTTATCCGTAAACAGCTGATCAAAAATTCGGCGGGAATTTTTTTTTAATATCGTTCTAAAATTGTCTTCGAATTTGCGACATCTATGGTCATAATAGATAAAGCATTTCAATTGCTTCGTTTTAAAATAAATGGCTGGCTAAAGAAATGTTTCTAATAATTACATTAAATGTTTTACGAATGGTAGGAAAATGTGGTCCATTTTTGGACCGCTATCAATCGCAGAAAAATAAAAGTGGTCCATTTTTCGATCGAAATTGCTCCAGTAATCAAATGAGGAAGACTGAATCGATTCTGTTATAACTTCGTGCTTGTCTCAAACTCTCCATTTAAACTCCGGGGTCAACAAAACGCTCTGAACTTTATTGCGATTGATTGACAATAGCCTCTGATATCTTGTTTAGCTGGCGGTTGGAATAATCTGGACCCCGACCTTGAGGTTACCACCGTATTTACTACTACTCGGTCTCTGCAATACCGACAGCTAAACGCCATCTATGAGTAACCTAATAGACTCATATTTAGTGCCGTCTATGGGCGAGCTCTTACACCAATCTCTACATATTCCGCGTCTGTCTGTTCGCGATAAACTCAGAAACGACTGAACGGATTTTCATGCGGTTTTCACCAATAGATATAGAGTGATTCACGAGGAAGGTTTAGGTAAATAATTTGTCAAGGTTTTGTGTAAATTGGTTGAAATATTTATTTATTTATTTATTTATTTATTTATTTACGGACTTACGTCCAATTTAAAACAAAGTATCACGAAGTATAGAAATGAACAATGTAAGGATTCGGATGGTACATGAAAGCAAAGACAAACAGTGAAAATAGAAGAAAAATAAGTGTCAAGTCACGTCAAGACCTTGCAAAAATTAGGGTGAATATTACATATCTTCATTTGTTTAAAGAGCGACAGAAATCATTTAAGCTAATACCAAAAAAATCAAGGTCTTGACGTGAGTTGACCAGTCTACACATTCTGGACAGTGGTGAGTTATAACCATAGTTAGTCGAGTGCTGATTGAGGAAAAGCAGGTCTTTATTTCTGAGTCTACGAGAAGGTATATTAAATGTGATGAGTTGTAGTAATGTAGGCGAGTCGATTAAACAGTTAATAATTTTGAAGAAACAAATGAGATCAGATTTTATCCGACGGTCTTCTAAAGGAGAAAGGTTTAGAGTTTGTTCAATTTCAGCATACGAGTAATTGCCTCGCTCTAATCCTAGCCTCCAAGCAATTCCCTTTAGGAACCGATGTTGAACGGATTCAATATGACGAATATGGACAGCATAAAAAGGAGACCATATAATACAAGCATATTCAAGATGGGGGCGAACCAAGGAGCAGTAAAGAGTTCTTAGGGTATTTATGTTTTTGAAGTCAGAAGTGGTTCTAGTGATAAAACCAAGTAGTTTGAGAGATTTATTAACAATCGTATTTATATGTTCCCGGAAAGAAAGCTTGCTATCAAGAGAGACACCAAGATCTTTAATAGATTGAACAGTTGTTAGGCAATTATTATTTAATTTGTATTCGAAAACAATCGGATTTTTAGATCTGTAGAAGGACATAATTTTGCACTTATCGACATTTAGTTCCAAGCAATTAATTTTACACCAGTCATTGAAAGAGTCAATATCTGATTGGAAAAGAAGGCAGTCATGGTAGTTTTTGATTATTTTTAGGATCTTATTGTCTACATATAATTAAATGTACATATAATTAAATGAGAATGTCTGTATGTGGTGGACGAGCGGGCTGGCAAGCGGGCGGTGTGGATTTGATTTGTATGCAAATTAACAGATGGCGGTGTGAGTTCATTTATCGTGGTTATAAATTGGTTATATATTACATATTATATGTAACTGTATACTCGACTCAAAAGTCGATTTTTCGGTGATGTCTGACTAAACAACTGGACAATCGATATCTGGAAGATAGACGATACGAAGGCTTATAAATAATGTACTCTATTTTCTATCCACTCAATTAATCGGAAGTGTTGGTGGCTGTTTATTCAGTCCATATCTATTAAAGTATATTGAGTTTAAGATTAAAGTACAGATTAGTTTGGGCATAGTCCAAAACGGTTCAATAAACGAAAGATGTTTGAAAATAATCACTTTAAATCCCCCCCCCTCTCCCACCCCTTCCCGTACAAATATTATGTTAGTTGTGTGTGCCTGTACAGGGTGTTACAGAATGTCTTGACTTACTTTAACCAGTGATTCCTGATATTATTTGAAGTAAAAACGCGAATGAAATTTTGGTGACTTTTTGGTGTTTTTTGTCTTTTTTAAATTTCTCTCTAAATGAAACAAAAAAAACTTTCTTCCACCTGTCGTTATTGGTCACTCAGCCGATTAACCGCCTAATCGTGAGGGGTTGGGCGATTAATTCTTGCCCTATCTGTCAAATACTTACTGATTTTTTTAAATGTTTTAAGTTTAAAAAACACATAAAAAATGTCACCGGAGACAAAAATTTCATTAACATTTTTTACTCTTGAAATAATGTCAGGAATCACTGGTTAAAGTTAGTCAATACATCCTGTACCACCCTGTATGTAACAATGTTTTATCTAGTGTCTGACCGAAACAGGCTTTCTACCGAAACCGAATCTTCGGTATCTGACTCAGTTTCGGCCGAAACCGAAACTTTTTTATACAAGTTAAAAATCTGTTATTTACTGAAAATTGGATTATTTTTTACAAATGTGTTAAATGAAATAAAAAACAATAATTGTATGTGAAATTTTTATTTTTTTTATGGTACTGCTATAAAACAAACGAAAATTATAAAAATTAACAAAACATGTTCTTATTTCACGATATAAAAAAAAAACAACAATTAAAGTATTTGAACACATAAATTCACAACAGAATCACGCCAGACCGGCCGGCGAACTCAGCTGATGATGGCGGGTGACACACGAGCCACGAACTCACCCGAAGTCAGCTGAACGACGCGCAATAATTCACGAACGCAGAGTTTCGGTGCGGCCGAAGTTTCGGCAGATTATCTGCCGAAACCGAAACTGATGCCGAAACTTGCCGAAACCGAAACCGAACCTTCGGTCGGTCACTAGTTTTATCCTCTTTGCATTCCCCATCATAAATATCGTGAATGTTAATTACATGTATGCTTTTTTTACTTGGCGTAGCGAAATCGCGTTTTAACTCCACCGTTTTGCATTTCGTATATCTTGTATACTGTCTGTTCTGTTGTGCGTTCCGTTTCCGGTTCAAAGACGGTCGCCGTTTAATGGTTCAGTAGTGATTTATTTTAATTACGTCTATTTGAATTTCACTTGTGTTTTCTTGATTGAATGAATGTGGGAATGAAGTGGAAATTAACCAACTTCCCGGCATCCGATCGAGCTGAAACTCGGCAGATAGACTCGTTGCCGATGTGAATGCATTCTATCAACTTTTTGTGACAATTACGCACACGCACGGACATGTACGCATTTCTATGAAATTCGATGACATTACAGGCATAAACGTCGGTGTTGTTCTGTCGGGATTTCTCTCAGTTGGTAGCGTTTTTGACGGAGGTTCAATCCTCAGTCAACAATTTTTTTAAAAGTTTTATCAGAGATCTGAAAATAGAATCTATTATTAAAAAAAAAAAAAGTTTTTTGTGAGATGATTTTTTGAAATGTAAAATCGTCCAATTTATTTGGACTTACTTATTCGCGGTTTTTCAATATTGTGGTACCTACCTGACTACCTGCCTGAAGAAAGTTGAAAAAAGAATTGTCATTGAGATAGTGATGTTTCTTTGTACAAATTGTAAAAGGGGGCATACATTAATTACGTGAGCAGTTTTTTTCCAATAAAGATCCCCCCCCTCGGTGAGATTGAGTGATATTTGGTGGGACCCCCCCCCCCTTCCCATCACCGTGAGATCATTGGCACCCTATTATCCCATCCTGCCTCGCTCGGAGTCCAAAATTTCATTTACATTTTTTACATCAAATAATGTCAGGAATAACTGTTTAAAGAAGTCGATTACGTCCCTTAACACCCTGTATATGTATATGGGTTGTTCTTTTAACCTATACAAAGTTGTCTCCACCAGAGATTGGAGAAAAATTCAACAAATTAACCAATATTATTATTTTATAATTACTTTAAAATCTACTGTACTAAAGACGTGACGACTGTGTATGTTTAAAAAAATATGTGTTTATATTTTTGTAGTAAAAATTACGTGACAGTGTTGTAACTCCTCGTGATAGAAGTGTATTTCATACAAATCACAGTTGTCTCCTGCCACCTCGACTTGCGTATATTCTATAATGCTACAAAAAGATGATATGACGACATAAAATATAAAACAATTTTTTAACTCCAAAAGGTATAACCATCAAGTAAGAGTGATTATTATTTTATATGATGTTTAATAAAATATTTAAAAAAATCTCAAAACTTGTCTGCTACAACTTTTATGTCGTACGTCAACTCTGTCACATGGGTTATCATTCGAAATAGGTATACACGCAGCTCTAGGTCTCCTTCCCCCCTTGCTACAATTTCCCCTCTGAGATCCAGAGAGAATTAATTTATAGTAAAAACAAATGTGACGAAGTTGTAAATTGTGACAAAGTAGTAAAAGTTATGTAGGTTTAAAAGAAGAATAACCCATATGCTAATTATAGTAGAACTCATCTTGGCTTTATTTTTAACCGGACACGCTATAAAACCGCTTTTAAATGTAAAATGTTTTTTATAGGAACCTTTTCGCTTGTCTGTATTATTCACACAATCAGTTCCAATTTTGAATTTGAAACACTTTTATTGTAAAGAAGCAGATGTAGAATATTTTCTTCTAATAAAATTAGTAAAAAAATCGGTTCAGATTTGAAGGAGAAGAAAGGGGGTTTTGATGATTTTATTTAGGCATTTTCAGCCCGAGGTACAGTTGTCCCTTTCACTCAGTATTCAGGCGAGTAAGTGACCTATTGTTCAAATTTCTCAGTGACCGGGTTTCCTCTTAAGTTCTTTAGTGTGTGGTGACTGCACAAAAATAAGATGAAATAAAAAAAGTACGACTATCGGCATGCGGCGTCATTATGAGGAACGTGGGGCTTTTCCGTACAAATCTTAAATTTGGATTTAAGACCAAAATACTTGACCAAACTGAATAATAATTTTTCCAATCAAAAGGTATAGCAAATATTTAGTACGGATATGTGCTACTTCATTTATTTGTGTTTTAAATTATAAAACATAGGCCAAAACAGAAATTAATTTTTCTCGATTTTAGAGGCTATTTTCACAGTTTTTGGTCTCAAATCCAAATTTAAGTTTTGTACGAAAAAAGCGATGTACCACGTCTTGTAAAATTTGGGATTAGTACAATAACACTTCTTATTGAAGATGGCGATAAGGTTTAAATTCCTGTCTTATTAACACTAGCCGCCTGATTTTGATATATTCTCGAAAAAAACATCGCCAAAAAGCGTGTTTATTTTATTTTGCGAAGCTTAGGCACAGATATTTAAACGTTTTACGATCGTTTTCCAAAGAACTTTATTTGCCACATTATACAATAAAATAATAACCAAAAAAGGGTTCAAAAGTAGGAGATTTTAAAGTATGTAGCAGTTTTAAAATGACATATTTCTGAATGAACCCGAAAACTAAAAACTGTGGTGATGTTACGCTTTCAAATTTTATAATTCGAAATAAATATCCAATTTTTTTAAATAAGTATTAATTTTTTGCATGCAAACAGAAAAATGTTTTAAAAATGGCTCACCTTACGTTTTTTCTAACTAAAATTACTAGTAACAAAAAATAAATAAAAACACGTACATATTTAAAGAGGCAAATGTATTATAAACATTATCGTCAACTCGCTTTTTTGTCATTAGAAGTAAAAATAATTAATAAAAAAGTCCCAAAGTTTCATAATTTTTTTTTTTCCAAATGCGGTGTGAAACTTTGGATTCATAAAGGTGTACATTTGAGTTATTTTTTGGTTAACTTTTAGATTTAAATATAAAGCTTTGTGTTCTAACAACGTTTAGATCATATTTCTAACTGTGATAGATAGTAAGGGAGACAACGATTTTTATGAGACCTACTTATATGATTTGTTCCAAAAAGCGAACAAATAGACAGTAGGAAAATGGAAGATTTGCGACTAGAAACACTGTTATTTCTATATAACGCTTTGTTTCTTTGGAAATTCCCACACGTTAGTGATGTAGGTGTGCACTGTGCAGACTACAGCCGGCGCATATCAAGCTGATGGTGATGGTTTAATATTTGATATTTCCATTGATGTGCTTCCGCCTTCTGTAAATAGCTAGGAGCACGTTACAAATCTTTTCTGACAGCTCTCACAGTAAATAAACACTAGGAATATTTCATCATTTGATATCAACTTGGGACATATACGATATTCTCTTCCATATTACGGCGAATGGCGACGGTTTCAAAGAGAAATTCTAAATTTCTGAGTTTTTTGTTTTTGTTTTCGTTTTTTTGTTTGTTTTTTTGTTTGTTTTTTTTTTGTTTTGTTTTTTTTTTTTTTTTACGTTAACTCCACGCAGGAGGCCCTGAGGAAAATAATTTCCCTCAGGGCCTATGTCATCTGGGATGCTGTGTGGAGGGTCTTTTTGAGGAGAGGAAGGAATGAACATTGGTCTTGAAGAGACCCATGTTGTAGGAAGGAGGAAACACAGAGGCCGGCAAATCATTCCACAGCCGAGCTGTTGAACACAAGAACGAGTCGAAGAAACGACCCGTTCTCATGTGGCAAATGTCAACCGTGTACAAATGTTGGGCACGCGTTTGGCGTGTTTCCCGACTATGCACCGGTGCCGAAGGGATCAATGATGCTAGTTCCTCGGAGCATCTTCCATTGTAATACCGGTAGAACAAGGATAGCATTCCCACCCGACGCCTGTGTTCTAAAGATTGCAATCCGTCTGTTAAGATTCGAGAATCTATCAAACGGACCGCCCGTTTCTGCACAGAGTCGAGGGTATTTTTCAGGTATTTTGGAGCTCCAGACCAGAGGTGGCTGCCAAATTCAACCGTGGGGCGCACTTGTGATTTGTACAGGGTTAGCAGTTGTGTACTATTAAAGTATCTGCGGGCCCTGTACAGTACGCCCAGTTTCTGTGAGGCTAACTTTACTCTGGCTTCGATGGAGCCCCCATACCTGAGCTGGTCACTTAGGGTTACACCAAGCATTTCGATGGAGGGCCTGTTCGGAAGATTGCTTCCGTTGAGACTAGATTTTCATTTCGATCCCTTTTAGACGTAATCAGACAAGATTGGGTCTTTGAAACATTAAATTCAACGAGATTATTTTTACCCCAAGAGAAAACACTCTCGAGGTAACCGTCCATTCTTTGCTTCAAAGCCCTACGAGCTGTTGGAGTTTGTGAGCCCTTTGGGGGCTTGTCAAACAAAAAGCTATCATGAACTGTACTGTCATCCGCGTAACAGTGAATTGGTGCACATGACAAAAGGTCGTTGATGTGCAACAAAAACAAAGTCGAAGACAGAACCGATCCCTGCGGGATGCCAGCATTTATCGAGTGTGAGGAAGAGGTGAAACCATCGACTACCGTCTGAATCGACCTCTCCCTCAAGAAGTCGGCAATCCACGTATACAAGGATGCGGGGAGTCTGTAAGAATGCAGTTTGTTGACAAGTCCTCGGTGCCAAACCCGGTCAAAGGCCTTGGAGATGTCCAGTGCAACCGTTTGGGTCTCACCGAAACGTTCCAGGCATCGCCCCCAAACATGCGTCACATACGCGAGAAGATCACCGCACGAGCGGTTCCGCCGGAATCCGTATTGACGATCGTTAATAATTTTGTTCTTCTCGAGGTATGTGAGCATTTTGTCGTTGATCACACGTTCCATCACCTTAGACAGAACTGATGTGATCGCTATGGGGCGGTAGTTGGCCGGATTGGAGCGGTCACCCTTCTTTGGAATAGGATGGATAACTGCTTTTTTCCAACCAGAGGGCACAGAGCCAGTCTTCAGGGACATTTTAAAAAGCTTTTGTTTTGTTTTAATTTTTATTTTTTTTACATCTCTCCTCACCAGAAGCCCTGACAAAAAATGTTTTTTTGTTTTTTGATTTGTTTTTTGTTTTTGTTTTGTTTTTATTGTTTTTTGTTGTTTTTTTATTTTTTTGTTTGTTTTTTTTTTAATGTTGTTCCATACCAGAGGCTTAGAAAAAAAAACTCTTACGTCATCTTTGGGGATGCTGTCCCACCAAAATTAGGGAACCACTTGGCCCATGGCAGAGGTGTTGGTTTTCCAATAAATGGTTCCCGTGGCGGCGGTACCCATGCCCGTCTCCCAAATTCCATGGCTTGTGTTGGAAGTTGTTGGCTTGGAACCAGCTGGAAGTAGTTGGGTTCACCTGGAAATTCCAGACAGAAAAATGCAAATTTTGATATAATTTTGTTAAGTTATTGATTTGACCCCGTGGTCCGTTTATGAGTATTCCGGCTGCCCTCCCATTTCTTCCAGTGCTCATGTTTCTGGAGGATCTCACCAACTCTTTCTGCACTAATGTACTTACATTTCATTGGCTATCCTTGTAAATTAATATTTGCTTTTGTCTGATTTCCAGTTTCGTTCTCCTCAAGGCTTCCGGCGGTGCTGACGATGGGGGACGCGCTGATCTGCTCCGCGGGCTTCCTCCACCTCGGGGACATTGTGTCCCTGTACGCGGAGGGCAGCGTCTGCGGCTTCCTCAGCACTCTTGGGTAAGAGGACCAATCAATCCCAGTAGAGATAGTCTCCTTCTCAAGGCTTCCGGAGCTGCCGACTTTACAGATGCCGGTCTCCTGTTATTTCTTTGGCCAAGTTTCCTAATTTCTCAACCTGGTATTCAACTTCCTAGTTATCTGAGCTTTCTTCCCATCAAGGTGTTGGAAAATTGGCACTAAAGATAAATCTTGATTAAAATTTGACTGCTAAGAAAAATCGAAAAAGGCTATTTGTCTGGGTCGGAAAAACAATATGGAAGACGGAGATAGAGCTATACCTTATTGTTCTTATCTCCTGTGAAATCCACAGCTGCTTGGAAGTAACACTTCACACAACACTTCTTTGGCTTCATTCAATAACACCTGCAATCACCAGCATGTTTATCATCAAGCGACAACAAAGATTGATAAGAATGCATGACAAGTACGAGATTGTTAGCGGTAACAACGAACCCTTAAATAACTACAATGGGACCACATCGTCAAAGTTTGTATCTGTCTTCTTTCATCTAACTGATGTGAGTGGGTTCCACCAGGGAATGGAGTGTAGGAGAGAAAGAATTGGCAATATTGATGTAGGTAAGGGATTTAGGTATAGGAAGCAAGAATCTCAAAGCTGTTTCACCATTAAATACATTTGAAAACTCCGCTTGTTTCTGATTACTGTTAATATCTGGACGTTTCCTGTGGATTCCAGTTACCTCTGAAGATCTCCGGCTACTCCCAGACAAGCCTTGGTAGTTAGCCTAGAGGTCCTTGTGTTGAGTGAACGAGTTCCTTATTATAATGTTATTTTTGTCAACAGGTTGGTTGATGACAGGACCGTGGTGTGTCCGGAGGCCGGGGATCTCTCCGATCCTCCCAAGAAGTTCAGAGGTAAGAGAGCATCACTGCTTGAAATATCCCTTTGTCTGCGGGTTCCCTCATGATCCGTCCAGTTCACAGACCAAAGAAAAGATGGACCTGCTCTTAAGGGCGAGGGGAACACACCAACTGGTGCGGAGCAGGGAGGTGGAGTGGACATGTCCATTTCAGTAATTTGTCAATA
This sequence comes from Limnephilus rhombicus, assembly GCA_929108145.2. Classification (NCBI taxonomy): domain Eukaryota; kingdom Metazoa; phylum Arthropoda; class Insecta; order Trichoptera; family Limnephilidae; genus Limnephilus; species Limnephilus rhombicus. The sequence continues at coordinate 27,290,255 of OV815299.1, read as the reverse complement.
AATAAATCTGACAGTGTATAACTGCAACTCGCATTCTAGAATGACTCTATAAAACAAAATAAAATCTGCTTAACTCTTTCTTTTTACAATTGATTGCTGCATAATACACATAATTGTGAATCCCAAATTGAGCAAAAACCTTCAGCTTGTGTTTAGTTAGACATTTTTACAAATATTATATAACTTACTTGCCGCAGTAATGAACACAAACGAACAGTGAAAGATAAGTGAAAGCTCAGGTGGTCTGGTGAGAAACAAATGCTTAGACCTTGCTCAGAAAAGTCCCTCAATGGACTTCGCTGTAAACCATTACCTTGCTTTTAGAATTTTACTCTTCATCACAGGGTCTTGTTATATTAATGTGACTTGCCAGCGGCCAATGCAATGTTAATTTAAAACATGCTCGATTCCTAATTGCGCTAAAAAGATTGTCACATGGTTTGCCTCCAACTCGTCGAAATGGTACTCAGATTTTGCATCAGGGCATGTCTATGTCTTCTGACCGGTCTTTGACAGTGGCCCAGTTTTACTGACCAAAATTATAAATTTTGAATGTCCCGTCCGCAAGTTTCCTGGATGTACATTTTTGCTGAACAGAACGACTCATGACTGACTGCATACATAATAACCTCAGCATAGACGACCTCCGTAGCCCAGTGGGTAAGACTCTTGACTCACAATCCGGAGGTCGCGGGTTCAAACCCGGCATGCGCAAATAAATTTTATTTGATTAATTTGTGTTATTTCACAATTAATTCATTAAAAATAATATATAGTATATTTGCGGCATGTTCCAGAGTGGAAGATACTATCAGTATCACCCTGGTGTAAGACCACCATTCAGAGTTGAAACGTTGCTTGAAAATGGCTTTAGCCGTGTTTGGTGGCCAGATCTGAATAGCCAGGTACTTCCCAACCTTCCTGTTCCCCACCTCCTTCCCCTCACCACTACCTTCAGCCTCACAACATACCCCAATTGGGGATGCCATAGTCTCACTGGCTCCAGACGGGAGCAGTTGAGATTCTTGTGCGGTATTCACTGTAAAAAAAAAAAAAAAAATAGTACGGCATAGAATCTGCATTGTATGTACAATTAAAAAATGTATTTGATTTGCTTTGGTCACAGACTGCCTGCTCAAGATATGTCCCATGAACCGGTACTCCGCTCAGAAGCAATTCTGGAATACGGCCAAACAGACCAATACGGATACAGGCCTGCTCAAAAGACTCCACGTATGTACCATCCTTCTTTATAACTAACTAACTAGCCATCGCGCCATTTCTCCGCAGGGATAGGAAGAGAGGACGGACTGCCAAACAACTCGCGTCTTGGAACACACTCCTTACCTCAATTGCATTCATATATCATCTCATACATGCTCTTCTATTATTCTGACTCTTGACATGGCCCAACTCCAGTATCTAATAATAATAATAATATATCTTTATTGAACGATATTTGCAAGATTATAACTAAAAAGTACATATTCAGTTCATCTAAAGTACATGTAGTTCCCTTGTTCGTGCTGTGTCTTACTCGGGCTTCCCCGACTTCTCCTACCATTCATATTTGTTACATATATTCTCCTTACGCTCCTTTCTTCGTTCTTTCGCTTTACATGCCCAAACTCTTTACGGCCTCTGTGTTTCCTCCTTCCTACAACATAGGTCTCTTCAAGACCAATGTTCTTTCCTTCATCTCCCCAAGAAGACCCTCCACACAGCATCCCAGATGACATAGGCCCTGAGGGAAATTATTTTCCTCAAGGCCTCCTGTGTGGAGTTAATGTAAAAAAAAAAACAACTATCTGATCACCCCTTTCATAATTTTACTCATTACGCTTACATCAGTCTTGCATTCTTTGCAGATCTCCACATTTCTCATACCATCATAAAAGGTTTCACCATATATACCCCTCCAGGATCTCATTTGTACAGCATTCAGTCTACTTTTATCCTTCCACTGCTAGTTCTTTCCTCGTTCATTCGCTCTACATGCCCAAACCATCTGAGCGTCCCTTCTTCAATCTTATGCATTCTTTGCGGATCTCCACATTTCTCAAATGATCATAAATGATTTAACCACACACTCCTCAAGGCTCTCATTTGTTCAGAATTCAGTCTACTTTCATCCTTCCTCCGCCAGTTCCATGCCTCATTGCCGTACTTCAGGTTCTCACCTCTGCCAGTTCCATGATTCACTGCCATTCTTTTAGGTACAGCACTCCGTTGTGGATTGCTAGCTTCACTTCTTTGGACAATTTTTGTTAGCGCCAACCATGATCATTCCTCCATTAATGGAGTTACCAGGATTCTTCATAAAATACTGGCACATGTTATTGAAATTTAAATATAATTTTGTTGCAGCATGCGGCAGAGATAGAAAAGAAGCAGAACGACATAGAGAACAAGAAACTGCTGGGGACGGTGGTGCAATATGGGAGTGTGGTGCAATTGCTGCACGTCAAATCTAACAAATATCTTACCGTAAGTAAATCATTTTATAATCTTACTAATAATTTTTTTTTAATGTTTTTATGTTAGCTTCAGGGAAGAAAATAAGCTCCCCGAGAAAAATCATTTTCCCCTGGGAAAGTCACCTTTGGGGATATTGTGTGTAGGACTTTTTTAGGATATGAAGGAGAGGATTTTCGTTATTTATTTTTAGGGTGTTATGCCGTGTTGCGCTACTTCTTTAGCCAACGTTTTGCACAGCGTTACAGTGTCCATCATCAGGGTAGATGTGTGACATGGTAAGGCGAAGTTAGAACCCTATCTAACCAAAGTGACGAACTATAATGCGCCTCGTTATAACTATCAACTGTCAGATACAAACAAAGTATATAAAAGAGAGTATAAGTGATGATAGAACCTTGTAAAATAAATTAGTATTTAAAATGTTCGATGTTAGAACTTACATATATCTACGAAAATACAGAAAATATAGAAAATACAAAATACAGATGGATCTGAAAATTATTTTCGGTATAGAAATGAGGAAAAGAAATGCTTTCAAAGTTCATTTTTGGCAAAAATGTTGACGTATTGTTGTAGGCCTTTCCAGTAAAATGCACTTTTTACATCCGCACTCGTGGCTTGTTTGCGGTGATGAATTTTTTGCATGAGGGTTAATTACGAACCAGTCCTGGGTCGGTCATGAATAACCCGCTCATTGAAACCCTCTCACGGACCACCAAAGAGCGAGCGGGTCATTTTTTCGTCAGCAACCGGGTCTCGCGACCCACTTCTCGCAACCGCTCTACTACTGCAATCTGGGTTTCGGGTGCAGATGTGGCGGGGCGAGCGACAATAGATAGATGTATGAGAGAGCGGACGGGTTGTCAACACCCGGGTAGCTCGGGTAACACGCTCTCTCGACTCAGGTAGTAGAAAGTAGCTGAAGCATAATCGAGTTTCATATTTCGTGTCGCGAAAAGAACAGGTCTTCGCGACCCGCTCGTGACGCCAGTGTGTCGTGAGTGACCCGGGTTATGTAAAACGATCGATCGACCCAGGACTATTACGAACAAAGGGTCAAAATGTCCAAAAATACCAAATATTCAAATATCGATGTCTACGAATGATGAATAGTTTGTTTGATTTATGTTGTTTGCAGGTGAACAAAAGACTGCCCGCTCTACTGGAGAAGAATGCCATGAGAGTTTATCTGGATGCCAATGGCAACGAGGGCTCCTGGTTCTACATTCTGCCATTTTACAAATTAAGATCTACCGGTATGTTTTTTATATAAAATATCAACACATTACTGCAATTATTATTGATTATTGAACAGCTTACATGACACCAGGAATTCCACCGCGGTCAAATTGATATTTTATATCTATTTCCCAATCACGTTGGGTTGTTGAGTTTTTGGAATAAGTTCGGTTTATGTCCGAAATTCCTAAAAAATAAAACTAGTTATTTTTATACTAATTTGGGGTCGGGGAATCCGAATCTGAAAGAATTAGGCGGCGGCAAGCAATATTAACAGAATTACACGACTTTAAAAATTTTTATACACATACAGGAAAATAGCCATTTTGGAAGCATTTTGATTCCTAGAAAATCAAACTAGTTATTTTTATACTAACTATGGGCCGGGGAATCCGAATCTGAAAGAATTAGGCGGCGGCAAGCAATATTAACTGAATTAAACGACGTTAAAAATTTTTATACACACACACATGAAAATAATCATTTCGGAAGTATTTTGACATACGCAGTACAAAGATCATAGAAAAACAAGATATCATAGCTGTTTTTTCCACACAAAATTAAGTATTGCCATTAAGCAGTAATATTAATAACGTAAAATAACATGAAATACCAATATCAATGTTATTATATGAATCATTGTGAATAGATAACAGCAGAAAAACATACCTTATAAACCGAACAAGTCTTCTTCGTCCGTCGTATCCTTATCAGACTCACACGTCTCCGAGGGTTCCTGTGGGATACGCGGGTCATATAAGAGTCCAGCTAAGCGGTAGAACTCCAGAGTAGGATCCTCCAGGCGTTCTTTGCAACTTTTCAGAAACATGTATCGAGCAAGGTTGCCGGGTATATGCGCTTTAACTCTACCATATGACGACATAGAAGACTTGGCTGCTCGCCAAGATGACTCGATGGCATTTGTATGGGCTCCAGAAACAGGGTCCTTGAAATTTAATGAATGATTCACCGTTTGGTGAACGTACCCTAAGGCTGACAAGCAATCATATGCCTTCCAGCAGTCACTGATAATAGTTGTACCCTTTTCGATCCATTTTTCAATTATGGGCATTAAAGTTTCGGAACTCCGAGACTCGACGGCTACCATAAACACACGGCCGGAACCACGTTCATAGCCGCCAAAGACCCATTGTCCTTCAACATAATGCCCACGATGATATTTCCTCTTACCAAACTTGGATTCGTCAATTTCAACAATCTTACCAGGGCCGCCGATCTTTTCTAAGCGACCAAAGTAAGAAGCAAGTATAACTTCCCGGCAGAAAGAGGACCAGTCTACTAAGGCTTCCTGCGCCAGCTCTAACTGTAAGCCAGTAAGCCGTAACGACGCACCTTGCACCCAAAAATTGACGAATCCAAGAATTTTCCAAATTGGCAAATGAGACCTTGCAAAAAACGTCCCGGTTCGAAACGCCACTCTTTTGTCGCACCACTTAGCCTTCTTCTTGCCCCGCACCAACTTGCCATGGCAAATCCATCGAAACCCATCGGTACTAAAAAAAACCTTTCTTTAACACACTTTATACAATAGAATATTCGCAAGTAAAAAAATGCATAACAATTCAAAAAAACCTCACCGTGCTTCTTCCGAAATTAACTCCAGCGCTTGCCCACAATCCGGACAATTAAATGTACCATTTGGAGGAATGAGGCCCCATTCGACTAACTTAGCCAACATTTCATTTTTGTCAGCACAAATCTGATAAATTTTCAGTAAATTCATCATTTTAAATTGGTGAAGAATTAAAACCACAGACAAAATTAATTTTCCGGAAACGAATGTACCGGAAAATGTGCCGGCAGTGTTACCAACTCTCAAAAATATTGAAAAAATATTTCAATAATAATTGATAAATGATATACTGTAATGTTGCTGAAAACACAAAAAAAAAACAAATATATATTGGGTAGCATCACGTTACTTGTACTTATTGGTGTACTTCTGCCAGTAAAATCTTTTAAATTTTGGTTCCTTTAGGCATTATTAACAAATAATTGCTTGTCGACGCTGCAGTATATAAATTCCAACTAAACAATCAACATACATATGAATTTTCAGTAAGCATAGGCACAATAACCACCAATCAAGTAGTTTATCGGCTACGCTAGGTTTGTGTAACATGGTTTGTGATAGAAAAGAAAGTGCCCCCTTCGTAGCGCCTACTCGCGTCAAGGCAAGAAAACATCCCAGTTTTCAAGTAGTTTAGCGGCTACGCTAGGTTTGTGTAACATGGTTTGTGATAGAAAAGAAAATGCCCCCTTCATAGCGCCTACTCGCGTCAAGGCAAGAAAACATCCCAGTTTTCAAGTAGTTTAGCAGCTACGCTAGGTTTGTGTAACATGGTTTGTGATAGAAAAGAAAATGCCCCCTTCATAGCGCCTACTCGCGTCAAGGCAAGAAAACATCCCAGTTTTCAAGTAGTTTAGCGGCTACGCTAGGTTTGTGTAACATGGTTTGTGCCCCTTTGTACCGCCTGCTCGCGTCACGGCAAAAAAAACATCCCTGTTTTCGAGTAGTTTAGCGGCTACGCTAGGTTTGTGTAACATGGTTTGTGCCCCTTTGTACCGCCTGCTCGCGTCACGGCAAAAAAACATCCCTGTTTTCGAGTAGTTTAGCGGCTACGCTAGGTTTGTGTAACATGGTTTGTGCCCCTTTGTACCGCCTGCTCGCGTCACGGCAAAAAAACATCCCTGTTTTCGAGTAGTTTAGCGGCTACGCTAGGTTTGTGTAACATGGTTTGTGCCCCTTTGTACCGCCTGCTCGCGTCACGGCAAAAAAACATCCCTGTTTTCGAGTAGTTTAGCGGCTACGCTAGGTTTGTGTAACATGGTTTGTGCCCCTTTATACCGCCTGCTCGCGTCCCTAACCTAACGCTAGGTTTGTGTAACATGGTTTGTGCCCCTTTATACCGCCTGCTCGCGTCACGGCAAAAAAACATCCCTGTTTTCAAGTAGTTTAACGGCTACGCTAGGTTTGTGTAACATGGTTTGTGCCCCTTTATACCGCCTGCTCGCGTCCCTAACCTAACGCTAGGTTTGTGTAACATGGTTTGTGCCCCTTTATACCGCCTGCTCGCGTCACGGCAAAAAAACATCCCTGTTTTCAAGTAGTTTAGCGGCTACGCTAGGTTTGTGTATCATGGTTTGTGCCCCTTTATACCGCCTGCTCGCGTCACGGCAAAAAAACATCCCTGTTTTCGAGTAGTTTAGCGGCTACGCTAGGTTTGTGTAACATGGTTTGTGCCCCTTTATACCGCCTGCTCGCGTCACGGCAAAAAAACATCCCTGTTTTCGAGTAGTTTAGCGGCTACGCTAGGTTTGTGTTACACGGTTTGTGCCCCTTTATACCGCCTGCTCGCGTCACGGCAAAAAAACATCCCTGTTTTCAAGTAGTTTAGCGGCTACGCTAGGTTTGTGTAACATGGTTTGTGCCCCTTTATACCGCCTGCTCGCGTCACGGCAAAAAAACATCCCTGTTTTCAAGTAGTTTAGCGGCTACGCTAGGTTTGTGTAACATGGTTTGTGCCCCTTTATACCGCCTGCTCGCGTCACGGCAAAAAAACATCCCTGTTTTCAAGTAGTTCAGCGGCTACGCTAGGTTTGTGTATCATGGTTTGTGCCCCTTTATACCGCCTGCTCGCGTCACGGCAAAAAAACATCCCTGTTTTCAAGTAGTTTAGCAGCTACGCCGGGTTTATGTAACATGGTTTGTGATACAAAAGAACGTGCCCCTTTATAACGCCTACTCGCGTCAAGGCATAAAAACTCCACAATACTAGTTGGTGTACCTTCCTAAAATATTTGAGAATCAATTATAAAAAATAAGTACTTAAAATATAAACATGTTATTTTACGTTATAAATATTAGTGCTTAATGGCAACACTTAATTTTGTGTGGTAAAAACATCTATGTTATCGTGTTTTTCTATGATCTTTGTACTACATGTGTCAAAATACTTCCGGAATGATTATTTTCAGGTGTGTGTGTGTATAAAATTTTTAAGTCGTGTAATTAAGTTAATATTGCTTGCCGCCGCCTAATTCTTTCAGATTCGGATTCCCCGGCCCATAGTTAGTATAAAAATAACTAGTTTGATTTTCTAGGAATCAAAATGCTTCCAAAATGGCTATTTTCCTGTATGTGTATAAAAATTTTTAAAGTCCTGTAATTCAGTTAATATTGCTTGCCGCCGCCTAATTCTTTCAGATTCGGATTCCCCGACCCCAAATTAGTATAAAAATAACTAGTTTTATTTTTTAGGAATTTCGGACATAAACCGAACTTTACCCGAGTTTTTTGTTATCCATTATTAACCTGTTGAATGTCAGGTGGTATTTCGAAAAACCACGCGGAAATTACCTTGTTGCTTTCTGGTTAAATATTCATATAAAAACAAGGAATTGCTTTTTTTGCAATTGTTTTCTGTTGTATATTGTTCTAATGTATATTACATGATAATAATATATCGTAAGAGGTTTTTCCAGAATAGCTAAAATACAATTTTTTTTTTTTAATCTCCCATTTTGAAAATAATTGTCAAATAATATAATCACACAAATATAAACTGATTTTATTATTTCTACACTAATCTGAATACACACCCAACATGAAAAAACACAATTCAAAGGAGTTTGCAAATAAATAAAGACCTTTACACGCATTTCAAAAAATTAAACATTGATTTTTTCGCCTTTGACAGTTGCCAAAATCGACCTGCAAAATTTCATTAAAAAATATTCTAGAGTAGCCAGATTAATGAAACCAATGGTTACGTCAAGAATGATATTGGGGCAAGAGATTCTGACCTTGTCCTTCATACAGTTTCTTTATACATAAGGATTAAAATCGCATTTAAAAAAAAAGCAAAAAAAAATTCCGCAACAAATGACAAGTTAATAATGCCATGCTGTGAATTTAGTTTTGTTATCAGATAAAACTAGGTTATTTCTGACACTTTATTTTTTAATTGACTTTTACTACTTGAATTTAATAACACTTCCATGAAAGTGATGAATGCAAATTCAAGAAATTAACATTAATTTAAAGTATCCAACAATGAATCCTGTGGATTTTTTTTGTTATTCTCGGGGAATTTTTATTAAAATATTTATTTCTACGAACAAAATAAAAGTGAAATGACAGTTTTTTTTGCAAATTCCACTGTTTTTTTTAAATTTTGAATTTTTTCAAAGTTTTCAACGTTTTAATGAAAAACGTTTGAGCTAAGCATTTTTAATGTTTGATATTATAATATTTTAATATTAAAGTATAATTCAAATACAAAAATCTAAAAGCTAATTTTATCTTGTTTCAAAATCATATTTATTTTTACGACTTCTTCAAAAATAAGAAATATATAATGTGAATACAACAGATAAACAGTCTTTGGCTGGAAAATCTGTGTATATCTTTCTATGAACTGTTTTTGTCGGTTTCCGTAAAGTTTGTCAATTGTATAAAATATTCACAATGGTTTTTCTTAACCCCTTCGCAACGTAAGCAGATATAAGCGTTAGAAATAGGACAGCAGTCAAGTACAATAATAAATGTAACTAAAATTTAGTTACATCCCTAAAACAAAAAGTAAAAGGTCGATAGTAGATCAAGCTGCACATCCCTATCAAGTTGTCTATGGAAATACATAACAGGAATCAGCTGTCAGTCGTGTAGTTGACAAAAATATTTACCCGCGCAATTTTGCTACCGGCGGCTCCACCGCGCTCCACATTTTAAATTTTTATTAAATATTTTTATATGAAATGATAAAAAAGTGAGGTGACAAAAGTGTTTATTACACATATATACAATAGAATAAGTATTGTTGTTTACATAATCTGTGATTTTAGTACCTTTAGGTTGTTAGTAAATGACTTCTGATCATTAATTCTTGTGTCTTCCAGGTGACAATGTGGTTGTAGGAGACAAAGTGATACTGAATCCGGTGAATGCTGGTCAGCAAGTTCTGCATGTGTCTGCAAACCATGACCTCCCTGACAACGTGGGCTGCAAAGAGGTATGCATTCAAGTGATTTATTTTTGGGTTGTTACGCTACCTCCTTATTTAGCCAACATCGAGTAGCATTAGTGGCCATCATCAGGGCAGATGTGTAATTGAAGATTGTTTTGAAGTGTGTGCTTTTTTTCTTATTTTTTTTTCTTATCAGGTCTACACAGAAGGTTCTGACTGTATGTCATCTTTGGGGATGCTGTGTGAAGGGTCGTTTTAGGGAAAGGAAAGAGAGGAAGTTCTAGGAAGGAAAAAGGTGTGAGGGTTGGGTAGGAATCTGGGGATCAATGTGTCCAGGAGTGACAGAAGTTTTGGTGTAGCTTCCAAGAACTATGGAGCCAAGCCCCATCGTATTTATTAATATTAATTAGATTTTTGAACTTTTTGAATTTCAATTGTCACCATAATCTTAAGTCTTCCCCGGATTTCAGGAACAAACTCAAAGTAATGGCCGGTTTCAATTAAATACTTGGCAATTGCCAATTTGTCAGGATTTTTTTTTTACATTAGCTACACACAGGAGGCTCTGAGGAAAATAATTTCCCTCAGGGCCTATGTCATCTTACGAGATGCTGTGAGGAGGGTTGTTTTAAGGAGAGGAAGTTCTGGGAAGGAAAAAGGTACGAGGGGTGGGTAAGAAACTGGGGGTCAGTGAGTCCAGAAGTGACGGACGTATGAATCCATCCTGTAGTGCAAGGCGATGAATCGAGAGATTCTGGCCTGGAGAGGATAAAAGACCTCCCTCAACCCGTCTCTCTCGATCCTGTCCACCACGCAGCAGGTGAGCAGACACATCGGCCGCAAAGACCTGGACAAACCTCACCCGCATGAACTCGGGCACCCCTGCTAAGTCACCAAGTTATCCAATAAATGGTTCCCAGGGCGGCGGTACCCATACCCGCCTCCCAAATTGTGATGGCTGGATGGCCGAATTTACACATTCGAAAGTGTTGTGATATTCTTTTGGAGATGGTCCATTCTGTTCAATTATCGCATGGACCCGGGCACCCCTGTTTAGACACCAAACGTAGTGAACTAATTGCGAAAAAATAACAAAATAGACCAAATAATAATAAAATTAAAACATAATTTTTACTTAATTTAATGGCCAAATTCACTTCCAGGTTCACCAAATTGCTGCCATGCTGGATTTTGTGGTATATAGGATTATACATGTAGTTTCAACATTCTTCAACAGATTTCTTTATTATTGATAGTTATGTGTAGTTTTGAGATGTCTCAACAGATTTCAGTTAAATGGTTCCTTAGAAAAGTGTCGATTATCATCGTTTGTGTCTATTGCACGAACGGTTACAGAAGTAGCCTATGATACACGATAGACAGCTGAGCTCCCGCGATCTTGGGATTCAGAATAACTTAGAGCATACAATAGGATGGACTAGTTAAATATTCACCGTAAACCTAAGATAACATAAAAATAAAGCAACTTGTAATCTCGACAAACCTCGATATTTATTGGAGTTTTCCCGAACATATTTCAAGTAATCTCAATCACTGGGATTGAAGAACATAACAGTTTTATTGCTTGTATTATCATAGGTCTTGGGTGGATGGCACCACTAGTCCATTTCACTAATTAAGAAATTGTTATGGAACATATTGTATTTGTTTTTTTTTTGATTCCCTGCCAGTTACTGGAGTCTGTCACCTTAATTTATTTTTCATATTTGTGTCCAGGTAAATGTGGTGAATGCCTCCACATCATGGAAGGTGACACTCTTCATGGAGCATCGGGAGAACCAGGAAGAGATCCTGAAGGGCGGAGATGTTGTGAGGCTGTTCCACGCAGAGCAGGTCGGTTTTCTTCTTATTTAAATTCCCTCCACTACCATCAACATAAGTGGAAAATGCTGCTTGAGCAATGACGGAAGATACAGCTAGGGAAAGATTGAACCCACATCGCCGCAGTGGGATCCCTTAACTTTGGACCGCTCGGCCAGCTAATTGATGTTTTTCACCAAATATTAACTCTTCTCTTCCCAAGTCAATTAACCATTGATACTAGACTCATTCTCATGATTTAAATTTTATGTTTGCAGGAGAAATTCTTGACCATGGACGAGTACAAGAAGCAGCAGCACGTTTTCCTCCGGACCACGGGGCGTTCTAGTGCTACGGCCGCCACTTCCAGCAAAGCTCTGTGGGAAATTGAGGTTAGAATTTTACTGCACTATTAACTGCCAAAGTTTCCTAAACACTGATAACATTGAACGTTAAAGATCTGTCTGAACCTTTGACATTCGGATGGTCTGGATTTCACATTGATTTCTTTATGCTTGTTCTCTCCTTGGGATATTTGGCATCCTCCCATTTGACATCCTCACATTTGACTTCCTCACATTTGACCCCATCACATTTGACATCCTCACATACGTCCTCACATTTGATGTCTTCACATTTCGCGTCCTCACATTTGACATCCTCACATTCGACATCCTCACATTCGACGTCTTCATTTTTGACTTTGATATTTTCACATTTGACATCCTCATTTTTGATGTCCTCACATTTGACGTTCTCACATTTGCCATCCTCACATTCAACATGCTCATATTCAACATCCTCACATTCAACATGCTCACATTCGACATCCTCACATTCGACATCCTCACATTCGACATCCTCACATTCGACATCCTCACATTCGACATCCTCACTTTCGACATCCTCATATTTGACTTCGACATCTTCACATTTGACATCCTCACTTTTGATGTCCTCACATTTGACGCCCTCACATTTGCCATCCTCACATTTGACATCCTCATATTTGACTTTGACATCTTCACATTTGATGTCCTCACATTTGACGTCAAATGTCACAAGTCGGCATTCAACACATTTTTAATGTTTTATTTTAATATTTGAATTTTCCCATTAACCGCCGATGCTTGGCCTATCAGCAAACAAGACCATTCAAATGTAAAACATTTTCATGGTGCTTACGGTTTCAGCATATCCTTTCTCAGGTGTGGGGTCTTTCTCATACTAACTTGACCTTTGTTCATAATATATTCAGTTACTTCTAGTCCTTTGTATCTGTATCGTCTGTTTCTAATAGATAACATATATATGTTATTGTCCAGGTTGTCCAACATGACCCCTGCAGGGGAGGAGCGGGAGACTGGAACTCGCTGTTCAGATTCAAGCACCTGGCCACCGGGCACTATTTAGCTGCAGAAGCTGGTGCCACCACTCCGTAAGTTCTATCACTTTATTTCTGATGTTCCAACTAAATTCTGAAGAGTGATATGTAGTCATGGATTCTGGATTGAAGTATTGTTTAAGACATTTTTCATGCCCTTGGCAAAATTTATATTATACAAGAAGACGGTAATGCATTGCCCTAAAAAGTTGTTTTTTTTTTTACATTAGTTTCTTTTATTTATTTATTGTTGTTTATTTTTATGAATATATTGTATAAAATATACAAATATCTATGCTAAAGTCTATTTAATGAGAGTAAAAAGATAAATTAATAAAATTATTCACTTGTTGAACACCATTGTGACACATTTCCGACTCTACAAAGTGACATACAAAGTATTAAATGTTTGTAAAATAGTGGATGCTCTGTGGAGGGTCTTCTGAAGAAAGAATGGATTGGAAATTCTGGGAAGGAAAAAGGTACTAGGGGTGGATAGGAATCTGGGGGTTGTTGTTTCCAGAAATGATGGACGCATGAATCTATCCCTCCCACTTTGGTTACTCCTGGACACATTGACCCCAGATTCCTACCTACCCCCCTTACCATTTTAACTTCCTATCTTTGCTCGGCTGTGAAATGATTTGCCGGCCTCTGTGTTTTCTCCTTCCTACAACATGGGTCTCTTCAAGACCAATGTTCATTCCTTCCTCTCCTCAAAAAGACCCTCCATACAGCATCCCAGATGACATACTCCTGTGTGGAGTTAATTTAAAAAAAATCTTTCCTTAACATAAAAAGACCCTCCTACAGCATCCCCAAAGATGACATAGGCCCTAAGGGATTTTTTACCCAGGGCCTGTGTGGAGCGAATGTAAAAGAAAATAAATACAATTTTTAAAATTTTATTTTAGTATAAAATATAAGTGCGTAATTGGTCATGTTTACCTTATTAGACTAGAGAATATAATACTTTATAACTAATCTTATATATAATTATTTCCAGCGACATAGCCGGATCCGACCCGAGTTTCCAGCTGGTTTCCGTTGCCTACTCCTCAGAAATAGCCACACTCTTCGAGCTGGACCCCACCACCATGACCAGAGCCGACTCTTTGGTACCGCAGAGCAGCTACGTCAGGTAATAATAATAATATTCTTTATAAAATATAACTTGATATAGACTCATAAACTTTTTAGTGGAATGCCCGAAGGCTCTAAAATGGGTCCACTTTTAATAATTAGTTTCTGTGTTTTGTTGTCAGGTTGCATCACATCTGCACTCACACCTGGGTTCATTCAACCTCCATCCCGATTGATAAAGATGAAGAGAAGCCAGTCATGTCAAAGGTCAGTACATTTTTTTATAGACTGGGGCATCCCACTATTAAATTTAGTCACCTTTGGTCAAGCAAGAGCCCCTGAAAAAAAACAACTTGTTATTGGTAAAATTGGCATTCCGTTTGATGGATTCCTAGGCTTAAATGAAATGCAGTCTCTGTAGCACAGGTGTCAGGGAATGCTGTCCTGTTTTATCAGTATTTGGTAGAATGGTATAAATATATATATTTTAAATACATATAATTCTAATGTCAATACGATCAACTAAAGCATGCATTATCTTTCCAGGTGGGTTGCTCAGTAAAGAAGGAAGACAAGGAGGCCTTCGCCATCATATCTGTGTCTCCCTCTGAGGTGCGCGATCTGGACTTTGCAAACGACGCCTGCAAAGTTCTGTCTTCAATGTCCGCCAAGATTTACAAGGGGGCCATCAACCACAATGAGAGGAAGTCAGTCAAATATACATTATATTTTTATGTGATAACCATGCATCCTGGACTTCTTTTTTCACCCTTATTGGTGACCTTCCTTTGCTTCTTCCGCCTCCACTTTGCCAATGACTATGAGTTTCTCCAAGTTGGAGTCCTCAGTTTGGCGAGCAACGAAAATCGAAAAACGAAAAACGCGAGACCTTAAAATGCATTGTAGGCAGATAATTGAAAGCCTGTTATGATTTTTTTTTACGATAGCTCCACACAGGAGACCCTGAGGAAAATATTTTGCTTCAGGGCTTGTGTCATCTTTGGGGATGCTGTCTGGAGAATCTATTAACCGGTCAAAGGCCACGCCATTTCACGAAAATTCACTAAAAAAGCACCACTTTGAATTTGAAATGTTTTGTTGATTAATTTTGAGCTATCGTATATTTCATTTATTGAAACACGTTCCTAGAACAATAAACTATCTACCAAAACAACATTACTTGCATTTATTACGTAAATTAATAGGTTTTACGATGTTTTAGTCGCGGAACACGCATAAATAGCGACGGGTAAATTCGCGGTAAAATCTGACGTTTCTAAGTCATAGACATAATCGTTTTAAAAATATTCTGGGGTTGCAAGGTGAATGAAACTAGTGACTATATCATCTATGATGTTAGCGTAAGCGATTCTGACCATGTTCTTCATACAAATTCTGTACATAGAAGGGCCAAAATCGCAGACAAAAAGTTTTGGTCGAAAATTTTATTCAAATTTTCGAATTATTTTCTCGCGCATGCGCATACGATGCGCGCGCCGGCGCGTCTCCGGCTAATCAGAGGTTAAAGGAAAGGAAGGAGAGGAATGGGAAGGATAAGGTATGAGGGGTGGGTGAATCTGGGGATCAGTGGGTTCAGGATCCATCCCTCCCACTGCAGTGCAAGGCGATGTTCCAAAAGAGTTCTGCTTGAGAGGTCACAAGTTCTCCCTCAACCAGTCTCTCCCGATCCAGCCTGCTACGCAGCTGGTGGGCAGACACATCTGCCACCAAGACCTGGACAAACCTCACCCCATAAACCCGGGCACCCTTGTTAAGTTACCAAACGCAGCGAACCACTAGGGGTGACCTATGGCAGAGGTGTTGGTTATCAAATAAATGGTTCCCGGGGTTTTAGTACCCGTACCCATCTCCCAAATTAAAAATGCCTAGCTCTTCCAGAGTGGATACATTTGTGGGTCTAGCTGGCTGTGGAGTCCTGAGCATTTTTCTCCAGCAGGTCTTCAGAATGTTACCAATGCACTGGAGTGACCAAGTATCAACGGCATCCGGTATTAGGGTTTCCTTGGCTCTCTAGGCAGCACAGAATCGTGAAGAGTGAAGGAGTCTTGTCCACCTTGGAAATTGGAGTAGGGGTCAAGATCCTCAGCAATGTGGAACCGACTTAAGAAAATGAATTCATCATGCATTCTCCTTACACTTCTTTCTCCATCTATCCATCTTCTGGAGTGAGAGGTAGTCGGAGGAGCCTCTCTCCTTCCACTAACAGAAAGGTTTCTGGGTTGTCAGATGGCATGTGGGGTGAAAGACGACATGATTGTGCAAAAGTATTGCACTATTTTGCAGAAGTAAATGAAGCTCGTTCATGTGCACAGTGGCATATTTGATATGAGGGCTGTCCTAAAATAAGGTCTTTAAGGTGCTGTGGTCGCAAGGAACAATTTTGCGCTAGATCCGGCAACACTGGCATGTAACCTGGTTCTCCTACGCCAAATCTCCAGCACGCTGCACTCTGCGACACAGTTTCAGCGTGGCAGCCATTCGCGATAAAGCTTCTACTCGCTGCACCCGCCAGGTGTGAATTACGCTCTATAATTAGTTTTTTTATGTAAATAACTAAACCCTGGTAGAAATTCATTCTCAGCTACTTGAAGTGTACAGAAAACAGTGTATGAGTGCGAAAACGTGCGCAAATGGTGCAGAGAATTTAAAAGCGTGCCGGACCGCCATCGGTTTCAGACGAAAAAATTACCAGTGGAAAAAACAATAATTGCAGATCGACGACGGGTGACTGTTCGGGAGCTCTGTGATATGATCCCTGATGTCAGTAAGACCGCTATTGACAAGATTTTGACAGAACATTCGGGAGACCACAAGGTGTGCCCAAGGTGGGTCCCAAAATGCTCACCGAAGATCACAAACAACAACATGTTGAAGCAGCCCGCGAATTCTTTGAGTGCTACAACATCGATGGCGAAGAATTCTTGGACTCAATTGTGATTGGGGACGAGACCTGTATGCACTACACGACACCAGAGACAAAGGAACATTCCCAGTGGCGTCGTTCAGATTCGCCGAAGCAATATTTAAAAACGAATTACAAAACGCAACTCATACCTGGTGGGGATTTGGCAAGGAGAAACCAGGCTACACGCCAGTGTTGCCGGATTGTGCCTAAGATCATTCCTCACGACCGCAGCACCTTGGATACCTTATTTTATGGACAGCCCTCGTAATTAGCCATGAGTAAAAAATGGACCGCATGCTTTCTCCTCTTGAAGAAACTACAGTTTTTATATATATTTACTATGTTTCAGAGCTTTGACCTACCTACTGCAAGACATAGTCTACTTCATAGCCGGCTTTGAGAATGAACCAAATAAAGCGGAGGCCTTGGAGCTGGTGGTTGTCAACCCAAACAGAGATAGGCAGAAGTTGCTGAGGGAGCAGTATATCCTCAAGCAGATCTTCAAGATTCTACAAGTATGTATTCAATTTTAATAAAATTTAAATCAAGTAAAGTTTTGCAAGCATTTAATTTTTATTACATTCTAGGCCCATTATCAATCTGTGGTTGACTTATTTATTTGATTTTATTTTCATTTGAACCTCCATACGAGATCAGGTTGTAACAGCATCTGCCCAAGTTGTAACATGTTGTAAGTTGTTGTGAGGTTTGCCTAGGTCTTGGTGGTAGATCCATCTGCCCACTTACAGCGGCACTTCGGATCGGGAGAGACTGGATGAGAAAGACCCTTTGACCTCTCCAGCCGGACTCTCTCGACCCATTGCCTTGCATCGCAGTGGGAGGGATGGATTCATAAGTCCGTCACTCCCGAACTCATTGATCCCCAGATTCCTAACCACCACACATACCCTTTTCCTTCCCAGAACCTTCTTTCCTTCCTTTCCTTGAAAACACCCTCCACATAGCATCCTGTATGGAGCTAATGTAATTTTTTAATTAAATGGTTAACTGATGATGTTGTTTATTTTTCTAGGGACCCTTCCAAGAGGCAGATGGTGAACCTCCGTTCTTGAAACTAGAAGAATTAGGAGACCCGAGACATGCGCCATACAAACACATCTTTCGACTTTGCTACAGGGTTCTGAGAATCAGCCAACAGGACTACAGAAAAAATCAGGTCTGTTCACACTTTCATTGTTATACAAAGCTGGAACGTCATAGTGAGATCCAAACGGTCGCACTGGACATTTCCAAAGCCTTTGACCGGGTGTGGCACTCAGATCTTTCCTGCATTCCCGTATCAGCGAGGACAATTCAGACGGTTGCTGACGGTTACACCTCTTTCTCAGTACCGGATTATCCCTAAGGCAGAGTAGGCAACTGCCTAGGGGCCCCGCATCGGCTAGGGGCCCCGCATCGGTTATGGGCCCCGCGTCCAGGGAAAAAATGACTTGCATCAATTAGTGAGCAACGAAGTTTCGGAAAAAGTCAGCTTTCAAGATTTTATTTTTTTTATTTTTTTATCAGGTAATTTTTATATCTGAAGTGATTGAAGGTGTCGTCTATGGTTTATATTGGCATTTGTTTCATTTTATTTCTTATTATACAGACATATGTTTTTAAAATATAAATGTTGTACAAGCTTTAGTATGCACTACCTACCTATCTGATTTACTTGATATTTTGACCCAGTACTCAATATACTGACATGTTTTACATTCAGTTAAAGCCTTTTAAGGATTTGATCAAGGGAACAAGGAGGCGTTTGGGAGCCCCTTCACCCCCCCCCCCCCGTTAGTCTTAGTCGGCCATTGGTAAAGGGGCCCCGAGACGTGCATTGCCTAGGGGCCCCGACATGGTTAATCCGGCCCTGCTCTTTCTACCATTCTATAAATGCTGGTGTCCCACAGGGATCACTTCTGTCTCCTACTTTGTTTTTGTTTCACATCAATGACCTTTTGACGTGCTTACCAATTCTTACATGGATGACAGTACAGTGCATGATAGCGATTTGGCTGACAAACTCCAACGTGGCATTTCACTTTCAGTTGAAAAGCACAAGCCTTATTGATTGTTGCTTTCAAATTTTGAAATTGACCAATAAACTTCTCAAACTCGATTGAAGTCAGTATTACCGCCAATGAATCATCCCCAGTATATAAGCGAGCAAGTGCGCGTATATCCCTAGATAGTTTTTGGTCCCTCCTAAATATTCTTTCGCAGTATTAGACTTACACCTATGACTTGTTTTCACATTCCAGGAGTACATCGCCAAGCACTTTGGCTTCATGCAGAAGCAGATTGGTTACGATATCCTGGCAGAAGACACCATCACGGCTCTGCTGCACAATAATAGGAAGTTGCTTGAGAAACATATCACGGCCTCCGAGATCGAGACCTTCGTCGGTGAGAAATGATCATTTACTTTAGAGATGTGATTTGTGATTTTCACTTCCAAAAGTATTATCGTGGCTTAGTTTTGGGTTATTATGCGATGTTGAGCTTCCTCGTGCTGTAGCCAACGTTTCGGACTGCATTACAGTGTCCATCATCAATATTTCAAAATACCAGGAGCTTTTATTGCATTTTATAACTTTGTTGTACTGTAAGTAGGTTTCTTCTTTGTAAATAGTTCCCGGCATGCATTGTGATGCCACTTAAATAGAAATATTTTTTCTCCCTGCGTGTCCTTTCCCAATCGTCCCCGTTCCCTTTTCGCCCCCTCTTACCCTCCAAGCGTTTTTCTGCTTCCACCCCTCTTGCGAAACCCCTCCCCTCCCGCTCTCCCTTCTTGCATTAACTCCACTTTCCCCACCTTCCCCCTTCCTCAACCCCCCTCCCACTAATCCCCCCCTTCATTCCCCTCCTTCTCCCGCCTGCCCTCCCTGCCGCTAAACTATGCGAAATATACTCAGTTTTCATACAACTCGCACACCACGTAATGTAAAATTTTTATGCAAATTTCACAACGATAGAGCTTGCTACGTGGGTTTTCTCGCCAAGCGGCACAACCATGTATACATTTAATAAATCAACAAAGGGTATTATAATACTGACCAGGTACTCACAGACTTTATCCTTACGGAAGCGCCAATTCTGGACGGGATATGGTCCCGTCGAGAATATCTGTGGATCCCATCAATACTCAGGGGGTGGATTGTAAACCACGATATGTGTCATACTTTAAAGGGGTGGTATGCAGGGTACATAATTTAAATACGGAGATTGTGAGATCATACATATAATTTTAAAAATATCAAACATAGGTCGAGGCCTCACTCGACAGGTGGTTATAAATAATACATTTGACTTACCCCATGGAACCGAGCTTTTTACTATGAGTACTACCGCTAGCTAACTAATAAATGACCGTCTAGTAGCTGCAATGCTCAGGCAGCATTTCCTCATGCAGGATCCGGGTAGCCACCGCCGAAGCCGGGACATGGAGTCAGTTCCGCCGTCTAGTGGAGGTCATCAAGCGGCCTTTCGCCGCGTCCAAAAATTAGCAAGAAACCCCGCCGGGGGGTGTTTTCCGATGATGTAGGTTTGGCATGTGGTGATGCCTGCCCTCGGGCCAGACGAGTGTCAAGGTCGGCGGAAAATTACGTTCCCGCCACAAAGAACAGTGAATAACTTCACGGCAAACTAGACGTGGGTCGTTACGCCATTTTCAAGAAACGTAACGAAACTAGTTTCTTGGTCGGCGTAACCTGTTTCAAAACAGGTTATTTTTGTAACTAATTCTTTTCATTCAGCTTCAGTTACACACGAAACTGTATACCCTCACCAACTATAAAGTTACACACGAAACAAAACTAAATTAAAGCACTCTCTAGTATCTAAGTGTTTGTAGCTATACAGTGAAATCAACGTATATGAAATTAACTTCCCTTCGTACTTTATTCAGGCTTAGGACTGACTGCATTAAATGTATTTATGATTAATTTTGATAAAATTTAAAATGATAAAATTTCACTTTACGCAATTGAAATTTAAAATGCATTATTTTCCGCCACCCCAAATGCAAAAAGTTTCCTTTTATAGTATTAAGGTGAAACTAAAGGTTTTTTTCTAAAAATTGTTCATAATAAGCGTTGACAAAATTTACCGAAAGTGCTCAATATTATACACAAGTACAACGACGAACTAAAACAAACTGAATTATTTTACTTTAAATTCAAAAAATGGTCGCTCACTTCCCAGAAACGGAACCCATTCCCGCTTACTCGAAGATGTTCGATTCAAAATCTTGCATGCTCGGCCGGCCGGTAAACGCAACTATGCGAAACGCGGCGAAACTACTCTGCAATCAGTTACTCACATCACACCCAACAGAAATAACGCATTTACAAAAATAACTACTTGCAATTTTACCGAAACTAGTTATTTCCGTTACATACCTTGTAACTAGTTATTGTATCTAGTTACGTTAAATAACGCCCACGCCTACGGCAAACAGGGCACAGATCATCAATCAATTCGGAGCTCTGTCCCAAGTATGATCGGACGTATTTAGCATGGATTTAATCTCTCAGGCTCTAAACATCGCATGGCCGCCGTATAAGTTTCCTTTTTTTTCTAAAGAATCACAATTAATCCCACCAAGGGGTTTCCAAATTACCGATCACACATAACGTACTCGTTATAACTTTAAACGCCCGGCATTATCTATGTAAAAAGGGATTTTTTCCCGTACAAACTGAAAATTCACAAAAATACTGCGTTGACTGTCGCGTGTATAGGTCTCGGGGCCAACCTCTCCGAAAACCTACCCACGCAAAAAGTGTTGTATTGCCGCGGAACTGATCCAGGTGTCGCCTCCGGCCATAGACAAAATCAGAGCTGGCACTCTAATAAATAATAAACTAGTTCCTACCTAATGATGATTTCGACGGGTAGAGACGTCAGGATGCAGTACAAATGGTAAAGATATTAATAATTATATTTAAAGGAATAAGGATTTGTACTGCATCATAACAAGCTCACCAGTGTATATAGAAACTTTCTCTGACGTGTACACAACAACTCGCCAAACTTTCATCGCAATCGGATGAATAGTATAGGAAATAATTTCATAACCCCAGAGCTCACTATTGTATATAGAAACCATCACGGGCATGCGCCCAACAAATCACCAAAGTTTCATCGTAATCGGATGAATGGTTTAGGCCCGCATAAGGACAAACAAAGAAACATACGAGTTTTAATATTTACATATAATTTTTACATAAATATTATTTGATTGTAGGTCTGGTCAGGAAGAATATGTCCAATTGGGAGTCCAGATTCTTGGACTATCTCAGTGACCTTTGCATATCAAACAAGAAGGCCATTGCCGTCACCCAGGAGCTCATCTGCAAGAGCGTTCTCTGTGTCAAGAATTCCGACATACTCATTGAAACTAGGTAAGAACTTCTGCATTACACTGTCCCACTTTTGGATAGTAGAAACACAGGAGATAGGGCATGGAAGCGATCTTGCTAAGTTATGCGTTTGGTGGTTAGATTGAAACAAAGGCCGCCACTGTATTTGCAGAAGTATGGCTGAATGATGTAGGCTTCAAGCATTGCATGCTCGAATTTTTAGTAGAAAAATGTGAATTTTGCCATTTTTTTGTGATTTTCTGGTAATTATTTTAACCCTTCTGAAATTTGGGGTATTTTTCTGATGGTCAAAATATTTCTGTTTTACAATAAAATGCAAATAAATGGAATATTTCCGAACATATCAGAAAACTAAAAACTGTTCATAAAAGGTGATGAATTTAAGCTTTCACATTTTATAATTCAATTTTTGAAATACAAAATTTTGCAGGCAAACATAATTTAAAAAAAAAAATAGCTCACCTTATGTTTTTTGCATACATATTTTATTAGACAAATGTTTTATAAACGTTATTTTCAACTCACTTTTTTCTCGTTTCATGTAAAAATAATTAATAAAAAATTCACAAAGTTTCACAATTTTTTTTTAATTGCTTTCCAAACTTTTGGTTTTATCATGGTGAAATTTTTTTTTCTTATTTTTTAGATTTGTATATAAAGCGTGGTGTTTTGCCTTTCTAAAACCATTTAGAACATATTTCTAACTATGATAGTAAGGGAGTTACAGCAATTTATATGAGACCTATGTGAGCTGGGACAAATTTGGTCTCCTGTGATTAAAATGAAAAAGATTTTTTATAATATGTACTGCACACAGGAGGCCCTGGGGAAAATAATTTCTCTCAGGACCTTGTCATGTTTCAATAAATTTTTTAAATGTTTGTAAAAATGCATTCTGCCTCTGTTTTTATGCAAAATACAAACTAATTTTGTTGCAAAAATCACCCGTAAAAGTAACATCGCTTTTTCCCAAATTAACCTGAAATTTTCATGTCCCTAATAATATTTCATGACCCATCTCCTTTGTTTCTATTATCTCTGGTCATTCCCTTTTATTTTTTATTCTTTTTACTCCTTTATCTAAAATTGGTCTGATTTTAGCCGGCCGGCCTCCATCTTCTCTATTCATGGAGAAACTTCAGAGTTTGTTGCACAAATAAGTAAAATTTAATTATTTAGGGCTTTAGCTACTCGAGTGATAGAGATTTCCGGGTGTTAAGTTTTCGATTCGTCAAAAATTATACCTCCAAATATTTATGTGGAACTGCTTAGGTACTGCATTTTAAAGATAATGAATCCACTCAGATTTCACCATCTATCCCATATTTTTAGATTAAAAAAAATTGTTTTAAATTTATAATTAATTTTAATGCATAAAAGTCACGTACCCAAATTTGGGTAGCTATCACTTGAGTAATTATCTAGATGCTTGGCATACATATATGGCAAATTATAGATAGATACACTTTTAAAACCATTTTAAGACTTTTATTTGAAATTTGATGCCAATTTTATTTTTATTTTTTAACATTAATCGGATGTCTTGCTGTTATTTCTTCACCAGTTAAACACTAGTTTCCCATTATTACCATAAATATTTATTGTAAATTACTATGAATTCCCTATAAAAAAACTACATACTAACTTGGATGGAATTCGTTCATTTGAGCCCAGTTTTTCATCACTTTTTCTTATAGCCAGCCGTCTATTTCGCTTGCTAAAGTAAAAGTATAAATAAAAGAAATTGCTTTAGTTAAATTTCACCAAAATGCATTTTTCAATAATTTTAACTTTTCACTTTTAACTTTGGCTTTTACTTTCTGAAAACCAATAGTTACTCTGCCATTTTGACAATATGAGGTAAGCTTCAACATTGATTATTAACTCCTCAGGCTAATTTGTTCTTTTTGGGAACAACTCATACAGGTCTCATAAAATCGTTGTTACTATAATGGTTAGGTTGTATACAACGTATATATATATGAGGGCTGTCCGTAAAATAAGGTCTGCAAGGTGCTGTGGTCGCGAGGAACAAATTTACGCGAGATCTATTAAGTCCCCACAACGCTGCACTCTCTGCGACAATTAGTCTCGGTGTGGCAGCCGTTCGCGATGAAGCTTCCGCCGCCGCACCCGTCAGGGGTGATTTACGCTCTATAATTAGTTTTTTTGTGCGAAGAACAAAACCCCAGTGGAAATTCATTCTCAGCTACTTGAAGTGTACGTAAAACAGTGTATGAGTGCGAAAACGTGCGCAAATGTTGCAGAGAATTTAAAAGCGTGCCGGACGGCCATCGGTTTCAGATGAAAAAATTGCCAAAGTGGAAAAAACAATGATTGCAAATTGACGGGTGACGGTTCGGGAGCTCTGTGATATGATCCCTGATGTCAGTAAGACCACTATTGACAAGATTTTGACAAAAAATTTGGGAGACCACAAAGTCTGCCCAAGGTGGGTCCCAAAATGCTCACCGAAGATCACAAACAACTACAGGTTGAAGCAGCCCGCGAATTCCTTGAGTGCTATCGATGGCGAAGAATTCTTGGTCTCCATTGTGACTGGGGACGAGACCCGGATACACTACACGACCCCAAAGACAGAGGAACAATCCCAGGGGCATCATTCAGATTCGCCAGAGCAAAGTTTATAAACGAACTACAGAGCGTAACTCACACCTGGCGGGTGTGGCGAGTGGAAGCTCCATCGCGAATGGCTGCTACGCCGAGACTAAGCGTCACAGAGGGTGCACCGAGGTGGGGATTTGACAAGGGGAACAAGGATTGCATGTAAAATCGTTCCTCGCGACCGCAGTACCGTGGAGACCTAATTTTATGGACAGCCCTCGTATATATATAATCGTTGTTACTATAAATATAATAAATAAATAAGTAAACAAAAAAGTATATTGCAAGTGAAGTAAAGTATTCAAAGTGTATTTATTTATTTATTTTGAATTTCACACTCGGCTGGGCTTTTACATGTAATTTTTTTTTTAACAAAAAACATCTAAATGTGCAAAACAAAATCAAAAAAAAAAAAACAAAATCATAATATATTGCAAGTAATGTAAAGTAAGCAAAAAAAGTATATTACAAGTAAAGTAAAGTAAAAAAGTATATTGCAAGTAGGTAAAGTAAAGGAAAAAACAAGTACAGTAAAAGTAAACCCTAATGAAGTAAACATTGCTTACGAAACATAAAAGTGATTAAAACAAAGTATTTTATTAATTTTGAATTAAAATGGTGTCACAGAATAAGTTTGCTCTGTTTGAAGAAGCCAGTTTTCCATCACCGGCAATCCTGGATTGGAACGTAAGCACTTAATGATTGGTGAAATTGTTTCAGGCTGATGAAGACCCACTATGTGCAGGACATCAGTGAGGCGGTGGAGGAAGACGGAGATGAAGTTGAAGAGAGGATGTCTCCCATCACAAGCGTTGAAGATGAAGTGCTGCTTGTTTGGGACAACAAAAAGGTTACATTTCACTTTTTCTAATAGGTTAAGTAATATGGTATCCCCATTTTGGAACAACACTTATGTCTGGGAAGCCGGAGCTGAAACTAACTTCCATACTGGAAATTACGTTAATTAATTATTTTCACTTTGAAGTACTCTTTTGTAGATTTATGTTGAGCTATTGTATATTTTATTTACCGAAACACATTCCTTGAACAATAATCTATCTATAAAAACAAGATTACTTGTGTTTATTTTATAAATTGATAGGTTTTTCGATGTTTTTGTCAAGTATCATGTTCGGACTTTGACAGTTGAAATTGCGGCAAAAACTGACATCCGGATTCCATAGATAATTCATTTTAAAATATTCTGGTGTTGCCAGGTGAATGAAACTTTTGGCTATACCAAGAATGATGTTGGCGAAAGCGATTCTGACCTTGTTTTTCATACAGTTTCTTTATACATAAGGGTTAAAATCGCATTAAAATATATTTTTTTTCTAAAATTTGTTCTGGCGTGCGGGCGCGGTCCCGGCCTATGAGAGGTTAATTAACCCCTAAAGTCTCCAGCATATTTTGTCAGAATTTCCATTTTGCAATAAAAGATCCAAATAAATGGAATATTTCTGAACGTATCTGAAAACTAAAATCTGTTTTTGAAAGGTGATGAAATACGCTTTGAAATTTAATTAATAGAAATAAACATTATTATAGAAATATAAAATTTTTGTTTGCAAACATAAAAAAGTTTTAAAAATACCACCCCTTACGTATTTTCTAACTAAAATTACTAATGATGAAAAAAAAACTAATAACACACATATTTTATTAGACAAATCCATTATAAATGTTATTGTCACCTTACTTTTTTGTCATTTCATATAAAAATAATTAATAAAAAAATCACAAAGTTTCATAATTTTTCTCAAATTGCTTTCGGTAATTTTGGTTTCATATGTTTAAATTTTAATTCCTGTAGTTAACTTTTAGATTTGAATATAAAGCGTGGGTTTTCTCTTTCTGACACTCTCTGTTTAAATCATATTTATCACAATATCCCTCCCCAAATTACCACTCGTGCTATCCTCACCTAATAATTTCTGTACTTTTCATGCATGGGTGTTATGCTGTGTTGCGCTACCTCCTTCTTTAGCCAACGTTCTGCCCTTCACATCTGCCCTGATGATGGACACTGTAATATTGTCCGAAACGTTGATTAAAAAATTTAACATCCCAAAAATAAATATGGAAAATACTTTTAGCCGTGGAAATCTAAAATGATACCATTTCTGTTGTTTTGTAATGCTGTATTGGATCTCGATAAGTTTGTTCCGTTTCATATGGCAAGGCCAGAATTCAAACTTATTAGAATTCGCATATTGGGTGCTGACACTGACCGGTAACTACTCACTGACAGCCGTTACCAAGGAGCTGAAAAGTTTTTTGACAGTACACATTCTAACGCTTTTGTCTTCGTATCGTATTTTAACGTAGCAATAAAATCGACTCAAAACCTGAAAATACCGCCGTTATCAAGTCTAAATCGTGATAAGTTCATTTTGTAACTGCCTGTGGTTCATCAAACAACCACGAGGGATCATAATCCAGCCAAGACCGTCAATTTGCCGTAAGTACCCATATGGGAATACCTTAGCTATTTTGATTCCGGAAAACAGACTAAATCGAGATTCCACAGGCATAGCTCTCATAGAGTGGACATTTTGCTCCACCCTAACCCACGTAAGGTGGCGTTAAAATCACGTTCATCTTACATCTGTATTTGTATAATTTTAAAGTCAGTTTTAAGAATGTTAGTGAATGACACACATGTGTCGAAACTGGCGGCAGATAAATTAAATTATGTGACAAATGAGCGTGTGAAATAAAACTCTTCAAATTGTTGTCTATTAATTGAAACACTACAGTTTCAAATGAAAAAAAATAACCTGCATTTTGGATTATCTTCAATCTCTTCATACTAATATATAATGTTTGTCTTCCAGAAGTCCAAGAGTCTCCAGAAGCTGGCCACGGCGCGCCACGACCCCGAGGCCCTCGCCATCCTGGAGTACTATCGCCACCAGCTCAACCTCTTCTCCAACATGTGCCTCAACCGGCAGTACCTGGCCCTCAACAATCTCTCTCCGCAGCTGCACATTGATCTGATACTCAAGTAAATACATCCTCTACATCATCATACACAACATCCTCCCAATCTGATCTACTGCAATTCATCCCATTTTTAACCTGTTACGGGCCGCCCTGAAACAAGGAAATTATGCAAAGCATCACTTTGAATTTTGAATTGAATGTTTTGTGGATTAATTTTGAGCTATCGTATATTTTATTTACCGAAACACATTCCTAGAACAATAAACTATGTATCAAAACAACATTACTTGCGTTAATTTGGTAAATTGATAGGTTTTACGATGTTTTTGTCAAGTATCACGCTTCGGACTTTGACAGTTTGAATCGCGGCAAATTTGACATTTCGATTCCACAGATAAATCATTTAAAAATATTCTGGTGTCGCCAGGTGAATGAAACTTGTGGCTATATCATCAATGATGTTGGAGCAAGCGATTATGACCTTGTCCTTCATACAAATTCTGTACACAGAAGGGTCAAAATCGCATTCAAAAATATTTTTTTCGAATTTTGTGTTGCGCGCATGCGCACACCCCGCTCGCATCCTCGCGTCTCCGGCAAGTAAAAGGTTAAAGCCCAAAAACTAATTATAAAAATTTTTCCAAAAACGACCCATCATAAGCACTTCAGATGAAATTTTTAAGAGAATCTGTGTTTTGGACATTTGGCAACTTAATGTTAAAAACATACTATTCCTCTTCAAACACAAAACTGCTTTTGACAATATCCAAACTGCTCGAAGAATCAAAGGGCATAATCTCTTACTTATTCTTTTTGCTAAAACAATGTTTGGCCAAAGAAATTTTAGATATTTTTTGTAATGTTTTGTATTTTGGGGGTATGTGATGTATGGATTGCCCATAAATCAAATAAGCATTTAACACTGTACTTACAAGTTTATAATTACAATTTACATCCATGCCATAATTTATATTTACAAAATATTTGTATATGAAAAATGGGAGCGAACATGTAGCGATTTACAAAGCTGTTATGTCTTTGGCAATCTGGAACAGAATGGTTCCTCTTAATTTTAATTCCTCCCGGCAGTCAATGACTATGTCGAAATGTTAAGGGATCGCTATTGGCGTGTGAGGATGTCACATAAATAATTATGTGACTAATGCAGTTCTTGCTTAGGTGGTTATTTTGTCTATGGTGTTTTTTTTGGACACTGGTAATTTTTGGAAAAGAGAGAGTTCCTTTTTGTTTATGGGCACTTCCTTCGGATCAACTTGGGCAGTTGGGTCGGAAATTGGTCACTCACCATCCTGGTGTTTAAATTTACGTTTAATCATGAGAATCTAAGTCGATTTTAAACCTAAAAGAACGCGGGGTGTTTTTTACGTAACACGCGAGGTTCGTGTACGAGTTATTTATAGTGGATGACGTGAAAGTCCCACTTTTTTCCGATGTGGCTGGTTGGCCGTTTTTGTGGAATTATTTCTGGAAAAGGAATCGTGAAGTGAATTGCTCCTGGTGTTGGCTACTATAATATGCCTTCACGACCCCGCGTCGCAAAGTCACGGTCTGCTAACCGTAATACGCCAGACTTGGATACTGTTGGGGGCCACGTGCCTTTTGATTGGAGTTCGTCGAGATGGCCCGTGGCTGAATGCGCTCCTTGGAGGTATAGCGGCCTCCTGCCCAATTAGAAGGACGACCTTGGTGCTCTGGATTCCGCGCCGTTCCCATATGGGAAGACTGGAGTTCCCGTCCCGTCTCGTGTTTTCTCACTGCGAAGCAAGATCGCGTTCGTCTACCGGGGTTATTTCCGTATAGTTAGTTTAGCGTGTCCATTAGGAGTCCATCTGGTATGTGTATTTTTTATATTTCCTTTTGTTACCTTGGTACGAAGTTTGTACACTTCCTTGTTGCTTTTTGGTTTGGATTCAATACATTTTTATAAAGTTCCTCTTCTTTTATTTGACTGAAAACCCTACCTACATGACAGATAACTACTTGGCCCACTATCCTGAGCCCTGGTCTCTGCTCTGCCGCAAGGTTACGAACATGATACGTTTCAGTGGCGCTTCCAACGTTTAAAATCAGCTATTTTCGGTGCCCGAAACGTACTTTTCTGTCATGTGGGGTAGATTTTCAGTTCTTTTGCTGATAATTTTAGTGAATCAGAAATGAATCGGTGTGTGTGCATATATTTGGTTATATATCTATCTTGTTGATATAGAGCCTGATTAACTTATCGCTTCTTCATCCCGTCAAATGACATTAACCGGTCTGCAGAGACACTGTGTGTCGTATTATTGTTATTAACTATTATTATTACCGTCAAATGACATTAACCGTTCTGCAGAGATACTGTGTGTCACTTAATTGCTATTAAGAGAATTAAATTCTGAAATTACATTTCATTAAGTTATGTTCTGTTTCTGTTGAATATTTTTGTTTGTTTACCGATTTGTGAGACTTCAGGTTACTTTGACAGCAATTTTAAGTGTTGCCATTAAAATAATGTTAAACAGAAAATTAATTCATAATATCTCTAGAGGTGATAGCCGAATTGTTGTTGGGAATATTTTTTCAGTTTACTGGCAATTTTATTTTTACTGTCAGCTGTCTATTTTTCATCTATGTAATGCTTTATCGGAGATCGGAGCCGAGCTGTCAATTCTTGTTGACATTTGTCAGGTTATGTGCATTGTTTACTTAAAAAGTCGCGGAAGTTCATTATAAAATACATTACTTTTGTTTTGTAAACATCAGATGACTTGTGACAGACATTTATCATAAATAACCGTCGATCTTTTGCGTTCTGTGCACAAGGATGACAGAAGGTCGTCGTCAGTTACACAATATGGACGCATATATTTTAATGACAAATTTTGGCGAGGATTTTAGACCTCATACGTATATTTTGATTAAAATCCTAGTTTATTTATAGGTATTTATAAGTAGTCGTTTATACATAGTTAGCTATATTTATTTATAGGTATACTTATCTTTATAATTAATACTATGCATTTATTAGTATTAGAATAATACTACCTTCATATAATTAGATATATTAAAAACTATTAAGTTTTTTTAAATATTTTCTTTTTTATGCGGTGGCATGATGGAATACCAAACCTTCATACTGCTTCATTTAATTACTTTTTTTTTGTGATTGTTCTGGTCTCGCTTTGGAGTTTGGTACCTCCAAATCTTGTGCTCAGTACGAACACTTAATTCTAGTTCATTGACGATAAACCGTTTATTTACCCTCGGTAAACTGGAATGTGATCCTTGTGGTCACTGGCGCCCAAATTTTGTTAGTTAAGTCTTTCTTTCCTTCGTTACTTTACCTTCTCTGTTAATAATAACATATACTAGTTTCGAGCTTTTTGCATTATTAAAAGTATGAATATTTTGGTAATAACATACTGATTCACGTACGTATACACACACTGATTTTTTTTTCTTTTTATACTATGTTCCATCTGTATAACGGATTAAGTTGTAATGCTATTATTTTTAAGTTTATGCCCTTCTTTCTTTAGTCCACTGGAGGCTCTTTTATTGCCCATTGCCCATGGAACCTCCAGAGAACTTGAGAAGGAATATTTTGGAATTTTGTGTTTCAGAGACTTGAGCACCTTTCTGATGCACAAAAGTTCTGTTAGTTTTATTATTGATATTTTGTATTTCATAAGTTTAAGTATGGTATAGCTTTCCTAAAAGTTCTTTATATAAATCTTAGTTCATAAGAAAGTTGTTTTGTCTCTAACAAAGTTAGTACTGCTTCGGCGTGCTTAACTAATAATTAATTCCTTTGGAATTATCGCTTTGCCTCTAATACAGGAAAGTGTGTTCTGTATAGTTTTTTAAGTCTAAGTCTGTTCTGTATAGTTTTTTAAGAATAAATAATGTAAACATTAGTGTCTTACTGTAATACCAGTATTTAACTATAAATTAAGTAGTATTAGTGTCATCCATTAAAATTTTGGATTGAACACCCCTCGAATAGTGTCAACTCACTGAAAGCCATAGTTGATCACACATTTTGTTTTGTTTGTACAAGAAATGCTGACTTTTGTGCACTCGTGGAGTGTTTTTTTCAAGGGATGCCAGCTTGGGTATTACCGTGGTCTCATTTTTTTTACAAACAATGTCACTCTTTTATTTATTTATTTATTTATTTATTTACGGACTTACGTCCAATTTAAAACAAAGTATCACGAAGTATAGAAATGAACAATGTAAGGATTCGGATGGTACATGAAAGCAAAGACAAACAGTGAAAATAGAAGAAAAATAAGTGTCAAGTCACGTCAAGACCTTGCAAAAATTAGGGTGAATATTACATATCTTCATTTGTTTAAAGAGCGACAGAAATCATTTAAGCTAATACCAAAAAAATCAAGGTCTTGACGTGAGTTGACCAGTCTACACATTCTGGACAGTGGTGAGTTATAACCATAGTTAGTCGAGTGCTGATTGAGGAAAAGCAGGTCTTTATTTCTGAGTCTACGAGAAGGTATATTAAATGTGATGAGTTGTAGTAATGTAGGCGAGTCGATTAAACAGTTAATAATTTTGAAGAAACAAATGAGATCAGATTTTATCCGACGGTCTTCTAAAGGAGAAAGGTTTAGAGTTTGTTCAATTTCAGCATACGAGTAATTGCCTCGCTCTAATCCTAGCCTCCAAGCAATTCCCTTTAGGAACCGATGTTGAACGGATTCAATATGACGAATATGGACAGCATAAAAAGGAGACCATATAATACAAGCATATTCAAGATGGGGGCGAACCAAGGAGCAGTAAAGAGTTCTTAGGGTATTTATGTTTTTGAAGTCAGAAGTGGTTCTAGTGATAAAACCAAGTAGTTTGAGAGATTTATTAACAATCGTATTTATATGTTCCCGGAAAGAAAGCTTGCTATCAAGAGAGACACCAAGATCTTTAATAGATTGAACAGTTGTTAGGCAATTATTATTTAATTTGTATTCGAAAACAATCGGATTTTTAGATCTGTAGAAGGACATAATTTTGCACTTATCGACATTTAGTTCCAAGCAATTAATTTTACACCAGTCATTGAAAGAGTCAATATCTGATTGGAAAAGAAGGCAGTCATGGTAGTTTTTGATTATTTTTAGGATCTTATTGTCATCAGCAAAAAGCCAAAAGCGTGTGTGAGAGAAAATACGAATAATGTCATTTATAAACAAGCTGAAGATAAGCGGGGCTAAATGTGCTCCTTGCGGTACGCCGGATGTTACTTCAATAATAATAGACTCAATGTTATTTATTTTAACTCTTTGTTTTCTATTGCTTAAATAAGAATTAAAGAAAGATAGCAATGGGTTTCGTATACCTATAGCATATAGCTTGGCCATGAGGATAGCGTGTTTTACTTTGTCAAAAGCTTTAGAAAAGTCGGTATATAGAACATCTACTTGTGATTTATCTTCTAGGCCATTGATTACGGTGTTGGTGAAGGAGAGTAAGTTTGTAGTGGTAGATTTAGCAGATCTAAAGCCATGCTGTTCCTCAATCAGCACATTTTTGAAAATAGGTGTTATTTTTTTTGTGATTATAGATTCAAAGATTTTAGGAATATGAGATAACATCGATATAGGTCTATAGTTTTCTACGTTCGACCTATTACCCGATTTAAAAATAGGTCGTATATAGGAAACCTTCCAGGAATCCGGAAAAGTGGCAGATGATAATGATAAGTTATATAATAAACAAATTGGCTTAGATACAACAGATTTACATTCTTTCAATAATATTTCAGGTATACCATCAGGACCAGTGCTTGTTTTGCCGGGAAGATTTTTTAAGTAATTGAAAACATCTACAAGTGTGATTTCGCAATTATTAAGGTCAATAGTATTAGCATATTTAAGTGGAGGGATGGTGCATATGTTATCAGTATAGACAGAGGAGAAATGTTCAGCAAAAAGGTTGGCAATATCGAAATCGTTGGTGGCGTGAGTATCATTAAAAAATAAACTTGAAGGGAGATCGTTATCAATACGTTTTTGTTTAATAAATTTCCAAAATTGTTTAGGGTTAAGATTTAATTTTGTCTCAGTGAGTTCAATATAAGATTTATAACACAAGTTAGATTCAATTTTGGATAATTCTCTTAACTGAGAAAATTTTTGATAAAGCGCTAAGTTGTTCGTTAATTTGAATAACTTGTGTGTTTTCTTTTTTTCCATAATCAAATGCTTTAGTTTCATACTGAACCAAATAGGAAATTTAGGCTGGGAAAAAGTTCCCCTTGGAACGAACAAATCTATAGCATGAGTTATACATTCGTTGAATTTAAATACAGCATCGTTAATATTGTTGTTTGATAACATACCTGCCCAGTCATATTGGGCAAGGTACCTATTCATGCCAGTATAATCACCTTTGTTAAATTTGTAGTGGAATGTAACTGCTGATTTCAGAGTGTCACTTTTGAAAGGATTAGTGAAGTTAATATCGAGTGGTGGATGATATTTATCTATTGGTAATATTGAGTCAGTAGCTTCACATACACAAACGCTAGGCATATTGGTAAATATTAGATCAAGACAGTAACCTCCACAGTTATTGATCGAGTTTAATTGGTACATATTCAGGAAGGCAAAGAAATTTACTATTATGGAAGCATGAAGGGAAACATTATTAGGAGTTTTCACACCATGACTATCATTAAGCCACACTATTTTAGGAAGATTATAATCACCACAAATAAGTAAGGAATCGGCCTTTATGGAAACACGCTCAACTGCTTCAGTATGTGACTTATAGATTTCTATTGAAGAGGAGGGGGGAATGTATACACAACCAATGACAAATTTCTTGGAACCAAGTAGAACACAAATAAATAATTGTTCAGATACATTATTAGACGATTCAAGAATGTGGCAAGAGTATTTTTTTTTAATACATATCATTACCCCACCTCCTCTACACTTGTTAGAAGAGGAAGAGCGGTCACAGCGAAAAATAATGTAGTCATGGAGTCCAAGTTCTGTTGAAGCAATATTGTCTGATAGCCATGTTTCGGTAAAACATAAAAAATCATAAGGGCATAAATTTATGGAGCATCTAAAGGAGTTTAGCTTAGTATTGAGACCACGAATATTTTGATAATAGGTGGAAAAGTTAGTATTAATAAGGTGTCGATTCTGATTCAGCCTAAAAAATTGACTCGAGATAATTCGCGTCTCTCAGCGGCTTGGCGGGCAGGACAGTCAGGGGAGCCAGTGTTGTGTGTGGACGGTTTTCTGAAGAACTTGCAGGTAGCACATGCTGGTGGCTTTTCAGGAGTCGGGCAAGCATCTCGATTGTGTCCAGGTTTTCCACAGTGAGAACATGTAGGCATGTCTGCGTTACATTTCGACGCCGTATGGCCGTAAAGTTGACAGTGTCCACATTTTAGACTGTCGATCCAATCCCTTACGGTGTGTATTTGCCAGTCCATAGCCAGTTTAGAGAAGCGAATGAGGGAGTGACGAACAGAAGGAGGAACTCTGAAGACATGAGTGCACGATCCGGTACGAGGTCCTACTTTGTGAGAGAACTGCAATTTATCTTTCAATTCATTAATTTGTAGACCGGTTTCTTCGTGTGTTTGCTGGTGGATTGCCAAGATAATGTTCTCGAGGGGCACAACTTGAGGTAGACCATGGATAGCTATCCGAGGAAGTTTATGTGAAGAAACTGCTGCTTTCAGACCAGCATCGGATAGGGTCGGTGCATTGGCAAGTTTTATGGCCTCTGCATCGGTACTTGGATGCACGACTACACCTCCGTTCCTTATTTCTCGTAACCCCGTGATTGTAATTCCCAAAGATGATGGGTTAGTTGAGGTTTTGAGAGTTTCAAGAGTACTGCTGGAAGGAAGTGACTTGTCATCTTTGGGGAAGATAAGTACGGCTGGTCTCGCAGGAAGTATAGGGGCATTATTTCTTGTTAATTATTATTTTTTAATTTATAAACTAACGTTTAGACAAGATTTTTATGCATAGCACAAAGGGTAACAATTATTACAAGCAATAATTGTCAGCCTGAAACACTCATTTACATTGAAAAATCTTCCGAGAAAAGATACTTGCCGCCAACGGGACTTGAACCCGTGTCCTTCCGGAAGGACACGGGTTCAAGTCCCGTTGGCGGCAAGTATCTTTTCTCGGAAGATTTTTCAATGTAAATGAGTGTTTCAGGCTGACAATTATTGCTTGTAATAATTGTTATTATTTCTTGTGTTCGGTGGATATTTCGGGAGGACTTGGTTGGACGTAATCGAACTATACGTTCTGTTCCCATTTTCGGGTGTTTGATTAGAAGACATATATTTGTAGGTCTTCAATTCTCCTTCAAGGCTCCCTAACTTTACACCCATTTGACCGACATTACCCAATAGATCGGTGAATTTAGGGGCGAGTTTCGCTATTTGTTCCTTGGTGAATTTGTTAGATGTGTCCATTATGATGATATTTAATAGGTTTAAAATAGAGGTTGCCTTTGCCAGGAATTGTTGGGCAGAGTTTTCTTGTTCCATTATAATATTATGGATTATTATTAGATGTAGGTAGATGTTAGAATGGTAGAATATTCTGTTAACTTTTTGTCTATGGCTTCAAATGTCACTTGACTTCAAACTTCAAATTCAAATTCAAATTCAAATGGTTTCAAATTCAAATATCACTTGTCATGTTAATTTCAAGATTTTGTTTTTAAATTCAATCTTATAATATATCTGTTCTCACTGTAATTATTTATTAATAGGAAAACGATCCACTATTTTAATGTGATACACTTAGTTTAGTGTGAAAAACACAATCTAGATATCGATTTTTGAAACTTTTTGTAGGACAAAAATATTTGGTTACTTATAAGAAACTCCATAGATTATAACTGAGTTTGAACTTTTGAGTTTTTGATGCAGGTTGTTTAATGGATTTTTGGATATCCTAAGCTGCGAGCTTAACTTTCTGTTTTGCTGTTAAGTACCAATTGACTTTTGTCATGATCTGATAGATAGGTATTGTGTTATGTAAATCCTAATCTGACCACCTTGATTGGCAGGTATTTATTGTTTTATAAAACCTGACCTGATTTGATTTTTGAAAATTGGATAATTTAAATATTATTCTAGTTTGACGACCTTTTTACATATAGGTATTTCTTCGGAATTGTAAATCCTGGTTCAATAATGACAGTTAGATGATCCAATGTAAGATCCCTACTCTGCCCACGTCTGATAGACAGTTTGTATACTGATTCTATATTACTTATAACACAGAAAAGTATTTTCTTGTGTCCTAGTTTTGCCAACATTGAACTCCATTGTTCTGATTGAAAAATCTATATCTATATAGTTATTTTCATAATTTAGGCTTCTTTAATTTTAAGTATTTGTTTATTTTTAAGTTTTATCTTAAGAATGTTAAACCGGATGGACTTAGTTAGATAGGTTACTTTTTTTTGCTATTCAAATATAGCGTAAATTCAGTGCGAGTGAGGGCTGTTTAACCCTAAAAAGTGAAGCCAAATTGGCCTTTATTTCCTGTATAAGGAAAAGTGATCAAATTTTTTTTTTCTTTTCTACAATTTATTTGGTTGTGTTTTTTCTTAAAATATAAAATGTTGAGTATTTTATAAATATAAATCTTGTTAAATTGACATGAAAACAACAGATCTCCTTTTTTTTTTTAAAGTAAATTCAAAACTTTGTTTAATTTAGTAGATGATGGTTGACTCCTTGTTTTCGTGCCTTTCTTTTCTTATTTGTTCTTTATTATTAAGAAATTTTGTTTTTTAAGAAATTTACTTTTAGAAATTTACTTTTAAGAAATTTAGTTCTAAGTTGTTATTTTAATTACTAATTAATGTTTTTGTTATCATTTTTCTAGATACCTGATGGACTCATAGTTTAGTTAGTTTGTGGACTTAGTTTTTCATGTTTGAGGGCAAACATTTTCGTGGGAAGGGGGGAATTGTCACATAAATAATTATGTGACTAATGCAGTTCTTGCTTAGGTGGTTATTTTGTCTATGGTGTTTTTTTTGGACACTGGTAATTTTTGGAAAAGAGAGAGTTCCTTTTTGTTTATGGGCACTTCCTTCGGATCAACTTGGGCAGTTGGGTCGGAAATTGGTCACTCACCATCCTGGTGTTTAAATTTACGTTTAATCATGAGAATCTAAGTCGATTTTAAACCTAAAAGAACGCGGGGTGTTTTTTACGTAACACGCGAGGTTCGTGTACGAGTTATTTATAGTGGATGACGTGAAAGTCCCACTTTTTTCCGATGGTGGCTGGTTGGCCGTTTTGTGGAATTATTTCTGGAAAAGGAATCGTGAAGTGAATTGCTCCTGGTGTTGGCTACTATAATATGCCTTCACGACCCCGCGTCGCAAAGTCACGGTCTGCTAACCGTAATACGCCAGACTTGGATACTGTTGGGGGCCACGTGCCTTTTGATTGGAGTTCGTCGAGATGGCCCGTGGCTGAATGCGCTCCTTGGAGGTATAGCGGCCTCCTGCCCAATTAGAAGGACGACCTTGGTGCTCTGGATTCCGCGCCGTTCCCATATGGGAAGACTGGAGTTCCCGTCCCGTCTCGTGTTTTCTCACTGCGAAGCAAGATCGCGTTCGTCTACCGGGGTTATTTCCGTATAGTTAGTTTAGCGTGTCCATTAGGAGTCCATCTGGTATGTGTATTTTTTATATTTCCTTTTGTTACCTTGGTACGAAGTTTGTACACTTCCTTGTTGCTTTTTGGTTTGGATTCAATACATTTTTATAAAGTTCCTCTTCTTTTATTTGACTGAAAACCCTACCTACATGACAGATAACTACTTGGCCCACTATCCTGAGCCCTGGTCTCTGCTCTGCCGCAAGGTTACGAACATGATACGTTTCAAGGAGCCAATAGGAATACTTCCGCGATTCAAAATAGCTGCATCGTTCGCTACCACAGTATTATTCACATTCATATACTATTATTTCTATGGGGACACTTCTCAATAACAATAGATCATTGATACAAACTGGTTTATTATGAGTTTATGAAAAATATTATGACTTAGAAATATGTTCATATAGAATATAGACCAATAAACGCTGATTCTGAATATATAAGTTTTATTTCATAGTATTAAACGCAGAGTTTTTAAAAAATTATTAAAAAGGCCAATTTTTAATCGTCTCATTGAAACATGCCGTCAAGTTGGTATTATTAAAATGTTTAGTGGTGACGTCACTGATCACCGTAAAGTCATTGTATGGGAATGTAGGTATGACACAAGCCATCGTATTAACAACATTTCATCTTACTAGTTTATTTACATACTGTTTATAGCGATTTAGTTGTTAGTTTATTGTTTAGGCCTAGATAAACAATTATTTGGGCCTAAATTATTAAAATAAGGGGACGCGAGAGAGAAAGGGGAAGCGGAAGGGGAACGGGACGAATGGGAAAGGACACACAGGGAGAAACAGTTTCTTTATTAAATGGCATAGCAATGCATGCCGGGAACCAGCTAATTTTAAATGCAAATCCGACATCAAGTCTTGGATCATCAGCCAAGACCGATCCAACATCACAGATTTTATCAAAGCCAATTTATGAGTATGCATTTCCAATTGTTAATTGGTGGTTGCAGATGCATGTCCAACGCAACGTTGCCGTTTGAGCTGCGCGCCTCTTTCTGCCGCCTCATGCTGCACCTGCACGCAGACCGCGACCCCCAGGAGCCCGTGACGCCCGTCAAGTACGCACGCCTGTGGAGTGAGATTCCCACCAAGATCAGCATACATGAGTGAGTAACAAGTAGAATTAAGTAGTAATAAGTAGAATTCTTTTTATACTCACACCGACTTGTGATAATGTATGGTTTCAATATATATATAAATATCTAAAAAAGTGTCCATCATGACATAGGATATATTTTTTACATTATTTCCACACAGGAGGCCCAGAGGAAAATAATTTCTCTTGAGACCTGTGTCATCTGTGGAGATGCTGTATTATTTTAGGGAAAGGAAGGAAAAATGGGAAGAAAAAAGGTATGAGGGTAGGTACGAATCTGAGGGTTAGTGTGTCCAAGAGTGACGGATGTATGAATCCATTCCTTCCACTAGGGTGGCCTTGTCAAGGGAGTCCGGTTGGAGAGGTCAAAATGTTTCCCTCAACCAGTTTCCTGATCCGGCCCGAAACGCAGTAGGTTGGCAAACGCATCCGCCGCCAAGACCTAGATAAACCTCACCCCATGAACCTAGGAACCCCTGTATTAGTCACCAAACAGTACTGGTCAGTGGCTGAGTTGGCATCGCGTTTGGGTTTCATCCAGGTCCCGTGTTTAATTCCCCGGCTGGCTACGTCCTCCATCACGACACAAGCAACATTTTCCACTTAGTGTGGTGGTAGTAGGAGATTTTCAAATGTTTTTAGGTTATTCGTAACCCGGGAATGTTCATTTTTCCTTTTTTTTTTTATTATTTAAAAAAATAATTTCAAAATTAAAACAACAAATTAATGTGAAAAACGTGGAGCTAATGTAAAAAAAGTACAGAACTGTGTATTTGTTAACTATTTTCAGCTTGCAACATCATTTCCACCATGTACTATGGAGCTTAGAAAATTAAATTCTTTGGAAATTTAATTCTTATTTTAAATATGTCTATTATTATTTAATAAAAACTTCATTAACTGACTTTCAGATTCTTTATGTAAGGTACATACATTGAAATACTTAGAAGGGTGATACTGTATCTTTTGTGTTAAGTCAGCGAAGAGACAATTACAACAAAAAGGCACAATCCGTCGGATGTTCGGAAGGTGTCCGTTGTGCATTATCAGCTGTCAAATTTCTGTAATTTTCTATATCTTTCAATGGCTTGTCTACGCCTGTCATGTGTTGATGTTAGTTGGTGTGGATTAAATACCTACTTAAAACCACGAATTACTATTTATTAGTTATTATAACTGCTTGCGTATAAGTCTAATGGGCGTTCATAAATAACTATCTGTTTTTTTTGTTATTAGTTTTTGGGGTATTATGCCGTGTTGCGCCACCTCCTTCTTTAGCCAACGTTTCGGACAGCATTGCAGTGTCCATCATCAGGGCAGATGTGTGGGACACTGCAACGCTGTCCGAAACCTTGGCTAAAAAAGGAGGTAGCGCAACACAGCATAATACCCCAATAACAAAAATACTGTTGGCCGTGAAAATCTAAAATCGTATCTGAAAATCTGTAAAAGATAAAGAATCATCCTTCTAATATTAATTTATAATACTTGCATAAATCACATTTAGGTGTAATTAATCCCCAAATGTTGCTGATAATGTGAAGTCGGTATTTATAAAACTTGTCCATTTTATATGCTGCTCATCAATGTGTGAATATATTATAAGATCTGTCCTATTCTTAGGTACTAGAAACTCTAAGTAACCAACATATTAAATGTGTATTATTCTAAGGAGGATTATTTCATCACCTCTAAGTAAACTGTCGATTAGCAATACTCATCAAGTAGCGTATTATATTATTTGTCTCACAACTGCTAAGTAAAAAAAAAACTAAAAATATACTTTTTTTTTACGTTAGCTCCATCCATACAAGAGGCCCTGAGGAAAATAATTCCCCTCAAGGCCTATGTCATCTTTGGGGATGCTGTGTAGAGGGTCTTTTTAGGAAATTAAGGAGAGGAAGTTTTGGGAAGGAAGAGGGTATTAGGGGTGGGTAGGAATCTGGGCGTCAGTCTGTCCAAGAGTGACGGATGTATGAATCCATCCCTCCCACTGCGGTGCGAGGTGATGTTCCGAGAGAGTGTGGCTCGAGAAGTTAAAGGGACTCAAGCATTCTCCTTCGATCCGGTCTGTCATGCAGCTGATGGGTAGACGCGTTTGCCACCAAGACCTGGACAAACCTC
Source organism: Limnephilus rhombicus (assembly GCA_929108145.2). Lineage (NCBI taxonomy): Eukaryota > Metazoa > Arthropoda > Insecta > Trichoptera > Limnephilidae > Limnephilus > Limnephilus rhombicus. The sequence goes on along the minus strand of OV815299.1, from coordinate 27,248,449 downwards.
ACCCCATGAACTTGGACACCCCTGCAAACCTAGCGAATCACTTGGGGGGTGGTCTGCGGCATAGGTGTCGGTTATCCAATAAATGGATCCCGGGGCGGCGGTACACATTCCCCTTCCCAAATTGAAAATTAGTTACTTGGCAAGTAGTTTTTCGATAGTTTACTCAGAGATGGTGAAATACCCCTAATATTATTGTGTTTCTGTCTCTCATCATGCTTTTAGAGTAGATTTTTAAGAGAAAACAAACTCTCACTAAAACCAAATTACTTAATTTAAAAATCACTCTAAAAACTATTCTTTTATCATAATCATTATCATTCTTTCTGTGGAAAAACTGGCCGATGGACCACGGAATGTGAGTGTTTCTTCATTTCAGCCATTTCATCCTGTCTACACTTATTTACTTATTTATCTTATCTCTATTAGCCGTAGATAATAGAAACAAGGGAGATATGGCATGGAATCCCACTGCCGCTGAGCTAGGATCAAACTGCACAGAGAATCAAAGTAGCTATTTGACGACCTTCGTGGTCGAGGGGTAAGGCAACGATTTATGAAAATGATCCGTTATGACGTGTTTCCCAACTGACCGGTGCCGAAGGAATCATTTTCAAATTGAATCGGGAGTTTCTTCCATTGAAATACTTGTAGAACAAGGTCAGCATTTCCACCTGACGCTTGTGCTTTAAAGATTGCAATCCGATGAGGGTTTTTTCAGGTATTTTGGGGCTCCAGACCAGAGACGGCTGCCAAATTCAACTATATGGCGCACTTGTGATTTATACAGGGTTAGCAGTTGCGTACTTTAAAAGTATCTGCGGGCCCTGTACAGTACACCCAGTTTTTGAGAGGCTAACTTAACTTTGGCCTAGACGGAGCCCCCATATCTGAGCTGATCATTTAGAGTTACACCAAGCATATTAATGGAAGTCTTGTCCGGAAGGTTGCTCCCGTTGAAGGAGACTAGATTTTCATTTCAATCCGTTTTAGACGTAATCAAACATGATTGGGTCTTTGAAACATTAAATTCGATGAGGTTATTCTTATCCCAAGAGAAAACACTCTTGAGGTAACCGTCCATTCTTTACTTCAAAACCCTTCAAGCCGTTGGAGTTTGTGTGCCCCTTGGGGGCTTGTCAAACAAAAACCTAACATGAACTGTGCTGTTTCACCTAAAAAAAGGTAATTGATAAAAGTTATGAAATTGTGCGTAGGTAGAAACAATGGCAGAGCAGTAGTAAGGGTGTATGTGGATGTTGACGACACACGTTGTGCATGCGATGCATAATAATAGTTCATGGCCCATGTCCCTTGTTTCTATTATCTATGCTATTAGCTTTATATTATAGCTTTGAACCTGTCGATGTGTCTCTCTTGGTTCCTCGTTGTTCCTTTCACAGATTCTAGGATCCTCAAATTCTCTAAATTCTCGTTTACTTATTTTAAAAACTATTTTTCTCCTAGACTAGAAAATATAATTTTATTGTAACTTAATTTGGCAAGGTGGCTACAGAAAATAAAAACTAACAGTATCACCCTAGTGAAATACTACCTTTCAGTTTAATTCAATTCAATTCTGAATGGTGGTCTTACACCAGGGCGATACTGAGAGTATTTTCCACTCTGGAATGTGCCGCAAATATGTTATATTATTATATAATATATTTTTAATGAATTAATTTTTAAATAATACAAATTAATCAAATAAAATTTATTTGCCCATGCCGGGATTCGATTCCCGATTCGACCCCTCGACCACGCCGGCCGTCAAATGATATATATGATTTCAGAGAAAAATTGGGCTTTGATTTATTAAATATGAGAAAATTACAAACATACTTTTTTGGATGTGGTCTGCTGTTCGTTAGTCTTATCTCTGAAAAAAATCGGGAATTTATTATAAAGTATTGGGAAATTTTGAAATGTCTTTTCTGTGGTCACCTTTTTAAAAAATATTAAACCCAACTGCTGCTAATATTCATCTTCTAATAAAATTAACAACTTTCCTTTTTGAAAAACTGTTCTTCATTCATTTTTATTACTTAAAATTAAAAAAAAAAGTTTTATACTAAGTAACTCGAGGAAATTTCGCCTCACAATAATCCACATTATTAAGGATGCTATAGTCTCACAATTCTAAGCGGTTGGGACTCTTGTGTAGCACTCCCAATTATATTTTCAGCCTTTCTTCTTCTTCATATCATATGGGAAATTGAAATAGGATATTATCTTTTTGCCTTACTTGCATTGTGTATATTGTATAAATTCATTGTTTGAATGTTTGTATGTCCCCCAAATCCTTGCTTGCTTAATATTAACACACTGTCATTCTATTTACTCTACAATTTTTATATTATGCTACTGTAAGTTAATCTATGATTCCTTGCATTTTCCATTCTATTTGTTACTTTAAACTTTTAGGGCCTGCTGTTTAATATATGGTATAGCTAAAGCGGTGGTTAAAACATAAGTTATATAAAGAACATGCGTTATAGAGTTGGGTCTATATTTACATTAAATTTGTCATGAAACATTGTCGTACATACATATCGTCGTTTGGCATGCAATACCGCAGAAGCACCATGAAACAAATTGTTCAGGAGTATATCGGACGTGATGAGTCAAATGTGTTTTGTATTGTTAGCAATAACAAAACGCTAAGTTAATATTTATGTTGAAATATATTGTCTCCACATTAATTGACAATAACAACATTCAAGAATCGGCAAGTTATGCCATTTGTAGTTCCAGCCGTTGGCTGTCCGTGCTGGTGGTAGGCCCGCTCCAGTCTTGCCAACTAGGAGGAGTTGTAGTTCCAGTCAATCCCTTCTTTACTAACCGTGGCAGCTGAGGTAGTTTCTCAATTGGCCGCCAGAGGCACTAGCAGTACCTCTGGCAGCGGATGAGCGAACCGAACGTGTGAGGCGGCGATATTTAAAAATGCTACTAACAGTATCATTAAGAGATAACAAGTTCTCATATTAGGTCCTTACATATAAAATTGGCCGTTTTGCCGTACTGGCAACTTTGATCTCAAATATCTTCTCTTTGGTTAGGAATTCCAAATTCAAATTTATACAGCTATTTACTCATGTATTTGTGTTTCGAAAATTATATTTAATTTGTTTTTTCCTTAATTGTTTTTTTTCTTTGCGTCACTTAGTTTACAAAATGGAAAAATTGAAATATCGCATTATTTACGAGTACGAGTTCCACCGTGGCACCAGTGGTGCAGAAACGGCCCGAAGGATTAATGATGTGTATGGCGACGGTGCCGCAAAAGAAAACACAGTGCGTTTTTGGTTACAACCTTTTCGTTCTCGAAAATTCGACCTGCAGAACAAGCCCCGTGGAAGGCCGGAGACCAAAGTTGATAATGAAGATTTGAAGGCTATTGTGGAATCGGATCCATCGCAAACCACGTCCGAGTTAGCTGCAGGCTGCGGTGTTAGTGATAAAACTGTTTTAATCCACTTGAAGCAAATTGGGAAAGTGAAAAAGCTTGAAAGGAAACAACAGAGGCTGGTTAATCGCTCTAGGCCACTGCTGCTTCATGACAACGCTAGACCACACACTGCACAACAGACGGCTACCAAATTAGAGGAGCTTCAATTGGAATGTTTAAGACATCCACCGTACTCTCCGGACCTTGCCCCAACAGATTACCATTTTTTTAGAAATTTGGATAACTTCTTGCAAGGGAAAAAATTCAACTCCGATGGGGCAGTCCAAACCGCCTTCAAAGATTTTATTGATTCCCGTCCGAATGGTTTTTTTAGTAAAGGGATCTATATCGTGCACAGGGCACGGGGGTTTAGAATAACCTGTGGTTATTCCTTGCTAAATAAAACGCTTATGGATTTCGATAAGAATTATGCCCAATCACCAAACAAGATCCGGTATACACAATTAAGCAATACTCACTGTTGTGTCTCGTAGCTTGATCTTCATTCAGCGACGGTCATAGGTATATCCAAGGCGTACGATAAGATTGTTCGGTTATTAGAATCACGATGGAGTTTGAGTCACGATACGATTAAGCGGTTCATACAAAGCATTCGATAAAGACGGCGAGATAATACTTCACATTACACGCTTCCGATTGATAGAAAATAACATTTCAACGTCGAGCGAAATGTCACGTTACTATTTGTTACGATGGTTGTTGATAGACTGACGATATTGTGGTACTTGACTTAGTCCACCGTATAGGTAAGTACACTTAACGTGCGGAAGTCCAAAATCTGGGTTCCTCCGATCTGCATGGTAAATTGGAACACAAATACGTATGAAATTCATCAGCGTTATGAAACATTCCGCCCACCAAAATACAGCAAATTGTATTTTAAAGAAATGTTGAACGTTAAGCGAAACGCAGAATGCCATGAAACGTGACGTAGATGAAAAGAAGACGAAGCAAAATTTTAAACTATATTTAAACGATAACTAAATCTAGATAACTTGACGATACAAAACTAAATGATACGATTAACACAGACGTAAAAAAGAATAAAACGAACCGCGAAACGATGATGATTAGTCGCATTGCCTAGGCAATGGACACGATTTGGTGAATGGTCTTGTAAGAGAAGATCCATTCAAAGTACGAAACGTAACGATAAGCACAAGATTTTTCATTACGATTCTAATCACCTCATCCGTAGAGAGTGATGTCCAATGTTTGGTTAAAGATAGAATACGAATTTCGAAATGATTAAATAGAAAATCCGAACGACGAGAGGCTTTGTTATGAAAGTTGTGTACCAATAGATAACAGGAACCGATAAGGCGTTGGAGTTTCCGAAAACGATATAATTTTTTTAATAAAAGTCCAGCAGAATATCATCAGGTTGGACTAATGACGATTGAACTCGTTCCTCAGAGTGAGTTCAATTTTGTTAACATAGCCATCTAAGATGGGCCAAGAGTCGTTTGGCTGGACAAACCCGAAGGGCTCCGCCCACAATAACATGTTACGGATAAGAAAGGCCTGAGAATGGCCACGTGAAGTGATATCCGATGGATTATCAACCGATGAGGCTTCACGCCGATGATTAGATGCGATAACTGTCAAAAGCGATAATTGGTCGGTGTACCGATTCTTGTGACAAATGTCATCGGATGGAGTGTCTGGTGGCCTCCACTTCCATCCCAATACCCTGAGAGTAAAAGAATGATCAACATTCTTGAAGATTACATTAGTTAGATAGTAGTCCGGCGGTAGAAAGGCGCGAAGTTTCGGTTTGCTATAATCCAACTTCTGCAGTTCAAGTTGACCTCGTTTGGTATGTTCGATGACTTCGGATTGCGTTAGTTGAACTTGTTCCAGACTGGAACAGCCGATGACGATAGAATCGATATTTGAGTCCGAAGTGATCGCGTGGCGTGTGAGTGATAATCCGTAACCTTTCTTTTCTGTCAACGATCTGACAATACGATAGGACAGAATAAAGGCAGAGATATCAGAAGTCACAGGGTGTAATGGGTAATCCGGGGTAGATTCCGATAGTTGATGACGCCAAAATATTCTTTGGAACGCGCGATTTGGCTCTTGAAGAAATATTTGGCGATACATTTGCCGTACCTCAGCAATGAACACCACAAATGGTGAACGAAAGTTTTGCAGAAGTTCAGCAATGTTCGTTTGGAGCTTGGGAACGATAAGGAAGGCATCATTTGACGATGATTCATTCACCTCCGTCACCGAGGCATCGAAGACCAATCGCAACATAGTGGTAACGGTGCCCGGACGAAGAATGCAATGACGAAGTATGTGATGCATTTCCTTGAGTAAACTTTTCCAGGAACACGTGTCATGTGACCACTGTGCAAGTAGTCAGTCATGAAAGCGAAGTACGGTTCACGTAAACTGAGCTTTAATGTCTGTTTACGTTTGAGTGAAAGGATGATGCGAGAAGAAGCTTCGCGCGAACCTGGGGAAGCGATATCCTTATCCCTTTCTCTAAAAGGTAAGGCTACGATGAATTGTCCCAAAGGGTCACGTGAGTGATTAGTGTGATGGACTTGCTCATCATGTTGTTCTTCAGGGGTGAGATGTGAAGACTGAGGGAATGTGTCCAACTCCCTCAGTTTCTTGACCTTTTCAGGAAGACGGTACTGGTTGGTTTCGATAAATTGACTAGGAAAGTCACGTGACCGATAAATGCGATACACTTGTTCACGACGTTGTTTGGTGGGCAGTGAAGACTGAGGAAATATGTCCAACTCCCTCAGTTTCTTGACTTCTTCTGGAAGACGATACTGGTTGGTTTCGATGAAGGAGTTTGTTTGACGATCGGTAGCAAAACCAACCGAATCCAGAGGAAGCCAACCGAATAGTGAATTGATAGCTGAAGGCTGGTGAAGATCACCCGTTAATTGGAGTCTCGGTAGAGATGGCAAGATCTCAACATCTCGAAGTAGGTCAGTCGCTCCTGTGTCAGTTGTCAGTTTGTGACAGTCAGTATGTCTTGGAACAGATGACAAGATAACTGGTCGAATTGAATCGTTGGCGATGGAAGTAACTTCGTGTTGAAGGTAGTTTGTCCCTTAATATCGACATCGAAATTAGTGACGCCTGACGCGGTTGTAAAAGATTGACCTAAGCCACGGATTTTATGAGAGCTGACTGGACGCTCGGCAGCGCGATTGGATACGAAGTGTGCTTGACTGTCTGAATCGGTCAACCCACGAAACGTTTGAAAACTCCCGGAGGGATCACGATTGCTAATATGAGCAGTAGGCAAACGTACGATGGAGCTGACACCGAAGTTAGCGAGGAAAAGAACTGGAGGATCAGAAATAGAAGGTCCTTGAATGGCAAACGTGGTGGGTCGTTGGTACTCCTCTTCAGCAGAAATTTTGTCTTCCCTATGAAGAAGAGTGTGGTGATTACGATGACATTTCTGACAATCAAACACAGATTTGCAATTCGTGAGAGAATGAGAAGGCGTGAGACAATTCAGACACCAACGGTGTGCCTTTGCGAATTGAGCACGTTCCTGAACCGATTTAAGTGCAAATGATTTGCACTTAGCGATATGGTATGGTACCCTTGCAAAACGCGCACTTTGAAGTGAACGCAGTCAAGGACCCTTTGATTTCAGGTTTTGCCTTATTCATGTCACAAGTAAGCGATGACGTTTGTTTTATGACAGCTTGATTATGAAATGTTGAAAAGTTTTGTACGATAAAGTTCGCGGGCTCCGATTCGAAAGATTGATTCGTTAATTCCTTGTGAATTACGACGATTTTGAAATAAACATTATCAAAAGCTTCGCGAACTTGATTTTCAATGTCCTTGTTTGCCTCATCTAAAGCTAAGATGTCAGCGTGAACGGTTTCAAAATCATTAAGAATGTTTTGCAACCTCGTATAATACGCTAAAAATAATGAGTAATTAATTGCATCTTGCAAAACGCTTTGACCGACCTCATACACCTTGTTTATTCTGCTAATGGCTACGTTCCGTCTTCTACGCAAGCCTTGTAAAGTACTAGCCATTTTTTTTTTTTTTAATAAACAAATGTACTAACGAAATAATCAGGAAAACTTTATGAATTAAAAAGTAGAATTCGATATAATTTAAATACCCGTCAAGTCGTTAATAATTAAGAACTGTGTAAACTAGTTCTACGATTCACTGTTTGAATTCGTTCTTTGAAATGACATTTCAATTTACGTAATATTTCATAGCATTCTTTCGTTTTGTCAATGAAAGGAATTTTTTATCTAAAGGTTTGCTGGTTTCCGGCACCAATATATCGTGCACAGGGCACGGGGGTTTAGAATAACCTGTGGTTATTCCTTGCTAAATAAAACGCTTATGGATTTCGATAAGAATTATGCCCAATCACCAAACAAGATCCGGTATACACAATTAAGCAATACTCACTGTTGTGTCTCGTAGCTTGATCTTCATTCAGCGACGGTCATAGGTATATCCAAGGCGTACGATAAGATTGTTCGGTTATTAGAATCACGATGGAGTTTGAGTCACGATACGATTAAGCGGTTCATACAAAGCATTCGATAAAGACGGCGAGATAATACTTCACATTACACGCTTCCGATTGATAGAAAATAACATTTCAACGTCGAGCGAAATGTCACGTTACTATTTGTTACGATGGTTGTTGATAGACTGACGATATTGTGGTACTTGACTTAGTCCACCGTATATGTAAGTACACTTAACGTGCGGAAGTCCAAAATCTGGGTTCCTCCGATCTGCATGGTAAATTGGAACACAAATACGTATGAAATTCATCAGCGTTATGAAACAGGATCGATGAACTACCTATGAGATGGCAAAAGTGCATAGATAGCAATGGTATATACTTTGATTAAATAAATATATAATATTTAAAAAAATCGACTTTATGTTCCTCCCATACAAAACGCCAATTTCATATGTAAGGACCTAATATTTTTACGATTACAATATGTCGTTTGACGACCTCCGTAGTCCAGTGGGTATGACTCTTGACTCACAATCCGGAGGTCGCGTGTTCGAACCCGGCATGCGCAAATAAATTTTATTTGATTAATTTGTGTTATTTCACAATTAATTCATTTAAAATAATATATAGTATATTTGCGGCATGTTCCAGAGTGGAAGATACTATCAGTATCGCCCTGGTGTAAGACCACCATTCAGAATTGAAACGTTGCTTGAAAATGGCTTTAGCCGTGTTTGGTGACCAGATCTGAATAGCCAGGTACTTCCCAACCTTCCTCTTCCCCACCTCCTTCCCCTCCCCACTACCTTCAGCCTCACAACATACCCCATTTGGGGATGCCATAGTCTCACTGGCTCCAGACGGGAGCAGTTGAGATTCTTGTGCGGTATTCACTGTAAAAAAAAAAAAATGTCATGTATTCATTATTATTCTTCTATAAATCCTTATTTTATCATATCACTTATCAATCAATCTTTATCTATCCTCAAATGTGAGACCGGTGAAATTAATTTAATGAATTTTCGGTTTCTTAAAAATTAACACATTCGCCACTGTATTGCATGCCAAACAATGATATTTTAAGACAATGGTACCACTATACTCCTCGACCAAAAACCTTTCTGGTCTGCTAGCTTTCTAAAATTTTAACTTTTAATATTAAACTTAATGAGAATGAATTTCAGTTAAAAATCTAATATTTTTACTGTGTTGTAAAACAATATCAATCATACTTCCAACTTTTCCAGTTACGCATCAAACAAGTCGAGTCCCGACCCCAACAAAGAGGCTGTGCGTGCAAAGTTTGCGTCAACGATACAGTTCGTGGAGGACTACCTTTGCAATGTCGTTGCGCGGATGTGGTCCTTTGCGGACCATGATCAGAACAAACTCACGTTCGAAGTTGTCAAACTAGCCAGGGATTTGATATACTTTGGGTTCTACAGGTAAGTGTTTTTGCTTTGATTTTTGGTTGGATTTATCTATTTTGGATTGTGTGGTAATGTACCCTGGACAGAAGGCGAGAGAAGCGATAATGAACCCTAAATAGAGTTACTTTAGGTCTTATTGGCTGCTTTTAAAAATTCCCACAGCAACGACATGGGTATCCTTTGGGGGAAGCAGACATACGAGAGTCATCCAGAAAATAAGGTTACAACATTTAATGTAGGACCGAAAAATGATTGTATTTAATTGAAATTCACAGAATAAAATATATCATTTTTCAATGTAATCATCGTCGAGATGGAGACATTTCTGTAGTTGGGGCACCAGTTTTTGTATGCCAGTGTCTTAGACCTCCGCTGCCAGCTCTTTTAGCAACTTCTTCACAGCTTCCTCGACCTTCTGATCGTTGAAAAACATTTCCCACCCAAAAACTACTAAGTTTAGTGAAAAGGTGATATTCCGAAGGTGATAGGCCTGGCATTGTCATGCAGGAGGCTAACTCCCCGGGTCAGCATTCTCTTTCTGCAGTTATAAATGGCTCTTCTGAGTTTTTTTTTGTGTATTGCAGCAAGCCTCTGCATTAATGGTAGTCCCTTTAGGCACAAAAACAACCAATAGGACCCCTTTATGGTTCCAAAAAACAGATGCCATTTCCGGATGAATGGGTCATCTTGAACTTTTTGGTGAATGGGGAAGATGAATGACGCCACTTCTTTTGGATTTTGGGGTGTAGTGACTCACCACCCGTCACAATAGAGTTCAGAAAAGCTTTTCCTTCGACGACCTTTCCATCGGAAGAATTTACTATGACTGAACAAAATGGCCGACAAACACCATGGGACCTAATAAACTGACCGTTTGGATCCCCCTACAAACAAATTTCCCCCGGCCTCAGGAGCTCTTGTAACCGTACTTTCTGGATGACCCTCGTACATCGTTTGTCTCACTATTATTTAGAGTGTAAGACAGAGCTGCAGCATTATTGTCATAAGGAACGCCTTTTTTGTGCCGTTGAATTGTAAAAGCTCCCTTTATCTCAAGAACAGTACAATCTAACATGAAACTTATTGATAACTTAAATCACAAAGTTCTTTTGAATAAGGTTGAAGAAATTGGATTTTCAAATAATGTGTTTAGTAACTCGTTGAATGTAAGGGAATAATTTGTGTTGTATGGTTTATATAACTCTGGGGTTTATTCTAAAATCTCTGGTGTCCCACAGGGTACCAATTTAGGACCCTTCTTATTCTTAATTTTCATAAATATTATTATTTGTAAATAGCAATGACTGTAGACAAATTCAGGATGATGTCAATTGCTAATAAATTGCTTGTGATTTAATTTCCAAAAATGCATGAACTCAATATTTATTTATTTATTTACGGACAACAGTCCATTAAAAACATAATAATAACGCAAATAAAAAAACAGAGATGACAGTGAAGGGAGAGCACATAAAAATTAATAGCAACGACAATATAAAATATAAAAAGTACATATAGAGACACTACAAGTCAAAATATGAAGAAGCATTTAAATATTGCGTATCGACTGCCGAAAGTCATTTAGTTTTACACCAAAACAATCAATGCTTTGACTTGCGTTGACATTCTCAAGTCTCGACATTCTGGATAAGGGAGAATGGTTTCCATAATTAGTAGAATGTTGATTGAGGAACAGCAATTCATTATTTGGAAGCCTACGGGAAGGGATGTTAAACTGGATGAGTTGTAACAATGCAGGTGTATCAGTAATACTACTGATAATTTTAAATATGCAAATTAGATCAGAGTCCTTTCTACGTTTTTCTAAAGAAGACATGTTTAAAATGTGTTCAATTTCATCATATGAGTACTTGCCTCTTTCAAGACCCAACCTCCAAGCAATTCCTCTTAGGAAACGATGTTGTACGGATTCGATGTGACAAATGTGGACAGCATAGAAAGGAGACTAAATGACACTAGCATATTCAAGTTGAAGGCGAACCAGCGAACAGTAAAGAGTTTTAAGTGTACTTATATGTTTGAAATCAGAGGTAATTCTATGAATGAAGCCGAGTAGTTTAAGTGATTTATTTACGATATTATTAATGTGATCACGGAAAGAAAGTTTGCAGTCTAGAGTGACCCCAAGGTCCTTGATAGATGTGACAGTAGATAGACAAACACTATTTAGTTTATAATCAAACTGAATAGGTTTTTTGGTTCTATAAAAGGACAAAATTTTGCATTTATCAACATTAAGTTCCATGCAGTTAATTTTGCACCAATCGTTAAATGAATCAATATCAAGTTGAAATAGTAAACAGTCAAGGTGGGATTTAATAATCTTATTATCATCAGCAAATAGCCAGAAATGTGTGCGAGAAAAAACTTTAGTGATATCATTAATAAAAAGGTTAAAAAGAAGCGGGGCCAAATGGGTTCCTTGGGGAACGCCGGAAGTTACATCAATGTTAAAGGATTCAAAGTTATTTATTTTAACCCTTTGTTTTATATCTGTCTAGTAAGAGTGAAAGAATGATAACAAAGGGTTTCTAATGCCTATAGCATAAAGTTTGGCCATGAGGATACGGTGATTAACTTTGTCGAAGGCTTTGGAGAAGTCAGTGTATAGGACATCAACCTGAGTGTTATCTTCTAAGGCTTTCACAATGGTACTTGTAAAGGAAAGTAAATTTGTTGTTGTAGATTTCGCCGATCTAAATCCATGCTGTTCCTCAATTAGAACACTCTTGAAAACAGGAGTAATTTTCTTTGTAATTATCGACAAATATTTTTGGAATATTAGATATAATTGATATCGGTCTGTAATTTCCAATATTCGACTTGTTTCCGGACTTAAAAATGGGTATAAAATATTATTTTATTTAAATCAATATTAGGTCATGTTGATTAAAATTCTACCAATTACATAACAATGAGTAGTGTGTAACTTATTTAGAATCCTTACAATATTTAGTTCTATTTTCCAGCTTCAGTGATCTGCTTCGACTAACAAGAACTTTGTTGAGCATTCTGGATTGCGTATCAGAAGGAGATTTGCTGAGCGAAGCCGGCGTTTTGCCGGGGGAAACAGACTGTAAGTATTAATGTGATAAGACCTGAATTCCCACACCATTTCACTAAACACGCACACCATTTTCTACCATGAAGCTGTACTTTGTATTAAACTTTGATTTTTGTATTTTTCCAAGCTAACAAGGAAGATTCAGATAGAGTTAAATTGTGTAGGTATTCTTTTAATATTTGTCTGTAAAATTTGCTGTAATTTATTTAAAAATTTCACATGTAAAACTGTTGATGTAGCAAAGGTTTGAAATCAGTTTGTAAGTACAGTAAAACCTCTATCTACCATTTTTAAATGGACCCTTGAAAAAACAATTCCAATAATAATATTAACTTAGTATTTATGTAGCGCAGTTTTGTGTTATTTCACTTCAAGTGCACTTAACTATAATAAACTTAAAAGTAATGCTATAATGTTCCTTACAAGTCCTTACAAAAACTGAACAAAGAATATGAAATAAAGAATGTACAGTATAAACACAGCAATGCCAAGAGAACATAATTAACAACAACAGTGCTATTTTGGCACAGGACAATAGATAATGATAAACAATAACGGTGCCATTAACCCGTCTGCTTGTTTAGGAATAAATACATACCAAAACACGTAATCGCGTTATACTTTCATAAAACCAAAAACGTCCCGAGTGACCTTACATTTTGAAAGCTATATATCTCTCTTCCTCTCATGCAAACATATGTATTTTTATTTTAACCAGAAAGAGAATGAAATAATGCTTCTTATTGTCTTTGAAATATGAAAGCTATCTTGCATAGATATTTTACAATCTCGATCCAAAGTGACAGTTTCTGATTTTTCGCGCAAAACTAAGGCTTCCGGATTGTGAGGTGCGAATATATTGAACCAAGCAGACGGGTTAAACAAGAATCATTAAACCTAAAGTAAAGTATAATATTATCCAAATAAAACAACTCCACATAGGAGGCCCTGAAGAAAATAGTTCTCCTCGGGGCCTAAGTCATCCTTGGGGATGCTGCATGGAGGGTCTTTTTAGGAAAGAAAGGAGAGGAAGTTCTTGGAAGGAAAAAGGTATGAGGGGGTGGGTAGGAATCTGGGGGTCAGTGAGTGACGAACGAATGAACCCATTCTTCCCACTGCTGTGCAAGGTGATGTTAGGAGAGAGCCTTGCTGGAGAGGTCAAAAAGTCTACCTCCACCAGTTTCTCCTGATCCGGCCCGCCACACAGCAGGTTGGCAGAAATATCCGCCAAACCCCACCCCATGAACCCAGGCACCCCCACAAAGTCACCAAACGTAGCAAACTACATGGCAGAGGTATTGGTTAACCAATAAATGGTTCCCAGGGCGTCGGTACGCATACCTGCCTCCCAGATCGGCTAAAATAAAATATTGCCTTGTTTTATGCACATTGTTAAATCTAGATAAAAACAAATTAAAAATTTTCATCCTTGCCTTTTTGTTTGTTTTATATTTCTTTGGGTAAAGTTTTTGTGTTCTTAAAACTCTCAGGTTTCAGCTATTTGCCAATGACGAGAGGCTCGCATGTCAGTTCCATCACTATTGATGCAAAACAACATGGTTATCTTCTCTTTCACCCTCTAATGTCAATGTGTCTTTCTATTTTTCAAAGATTTCTGCAAAAAAATCGCACACATACAGCCTTACTAAAAAAAAACCACAGCGCGACCGATTAACTGTGTTATTGCAATAACATAAGTAAAGCTCGTATACACTAAAAGACGTTTTATTACCAATAACGTTTCTTACGTGTCATGCTGTTAAAACGCATTGAAGATGTGACAACGTTGTATATGGTTTTAATTTACTAGGAAACAATGTTGTTTTAATTTTTCTCCGCGAGGGGCATTATTGGCGCGCCTATGCATTAGTTCGTCGGCCCGGATGACAAAACAGCTCGGTGTGTTTTATGGCGGGATATCGAAAATTTTGTGATTTTACTTAATAATTTCTATTGTAGTGACGAATTTACTCTTCTGTTCACATAATTGATATATTTACCATGTTATTTGTGTGGTTTACATCAGTTTAATCAAGTTATTGTACAAACGCCGTACTTTCAAAGTTGAACTGTCAGAATATTGTTTTTTTATAGGTTACTAAAGATAAAATTTTCATTATATGATCTTTATTTTAAGAGAATTTCTTAAAAGTGATAATTTTTTATAATATTAAAATCTAATACATGTGTTCGTAAACGTATCAAAAAAATTAACGTCTTTAGAGATGCAAGAAATCTGTTTTAAATTTCGGTATTATTTCTAAGTTATTTTTTTGGCAATAAAAAAAACTTTGAAATTTTTTATTGTATACACGATGAAAAAGTGAGGTGATAGTTTTCTTCCAAATTTATTACACAAAAGGACTGTGTTTTTTAAATTTTGATTTTATTTAAATTTCTCTACATTTTGGTCAAAAATGTTGTGGGAGGAAATTTTTTTCCATTTTTTTCCGAGTTTGAATCTTAAAATACGGCAGTTTTTGAAAGCTAAAGTGTATTTTAAATACTCAAATCTAAAAGGTAATTTTATCTAGTTTTCATCAATGGTATTTGTTTTTACGACACCTTCAAAAATAAGAAATATATAGAACATTCAAAATACTATGGAAAAATTATAAATATCGTTCAGACATCAATGGTTAAAACAGAGATAAACTACCCTCTCAGGCCGTGGAAACCATGTGTATTTCTTTCAAAGAACAAATTTTTAATTAGTAATGTTTTCACATCCGCGGCCGTTTGTCAATTGAATAAAATTTTCACTGGGTTTTTTAGTAAGGCTGTGTATGTTTGGATGCCTGAGAAAAACTAATGACTAGTGGTAAAATAATGAAATGTTCACTGTGTAATTTTAGCTGAAGGTGGTGTATTGAGATCTCTTGGTGACATGGGGGCCGTGATGACATCTCTAGCACTGGGACCCATGTCTAGAACTATGGTGAGCATTCAATAAAATTAAATATCTCGGCGTAATTATCGATAAAAATCTGAAATGAAAGGAACAAATATGTCAAGTAGTAAACAAAATCAGAAAATTAATATATATATTTTTAAGAATTAGAAATTTTCTGTCGATAAAAAATCTATATTTAATCTACTATGCCTTAGTTCAATCCACTCTACAATACGCTATTATTAGTTGGGGATCCGCGTATAAATGTAACCTTCTTCCAATAGAAATTGTACAAAGAACAATTATTAAAATTATATTAAAAAAATCCTTAGACTACCCAACAGAACGCCTGTTTGAAGAATTTCAAGTACCCACATTTAAAGATTTATATATTAAAAATTCAGTAATTCAAATAATAAAAGAAAAAGATAAATATCCATTTTTAAATGAAAATAGAACTCGACTTAAACATGTTTTTCTATGCCCAAAACTAAATACGTCTTTTGCACAGCATCATTATACTTATCAGGGAAGAACTTTTTTCAATCGTCTACCAGAGGAAATCAGAAGCATCGATGATAAGGCCCGAATGCTGCTCTCTGTCAAGAGACATTTTAAAGATGTTCTTAAGAAAAGAACTACTGTCAACTAATCTTACAAATATCTTAGTTCTCCATAACATTTTTTCTTTAAAAAAAAAAAAAAAAACACACCATTATCAAATAAATACTGCAGCTCACATATATTTATATACAATTAATTATTTAAGTACTAACTTATACCTAACTAATAACTAATAGCATTTATCTACACTCCCCTTCCATACACAAGCAAATGCTTTTAATGGAAGGGTAGTAAAAAAAAAAAACCTGTAAAAAAATATTTAGTTGTAAAATTGTAATTATAATAAATGTTTCAATAAATAATAAAAAAAAAAAAAAATAAAAAAAAATACTATTATTTTTAATTTGAGTTTCTCTCCATGTGCGCACCTTGTCAATGTTAAACCTCAAACTTCAGCTATGCATACAAGCAACATATTTGCTTTCAGTTTCCTTAGTTGGTAGTTTTCGCCAAACAAATTTTGTTATTTTTTTTTTACAATAACTCAATCTTTGGAGTCTGTGTGTAGTTTTGTGGAAAGGAAGGAGTGATCCTGGGTTTTGAAGAGACTCATGTTGTAGGAGGGAGGAAACACAGAGGTCAATCATTTTACAGTCGATCTGTTGATCTCAAGAACGAGTCATAGAAATTACCCGTTCACATGTGACAAATGTTGAGCGCGTGTTGCGCTATCCGCATTGATTGTGCACCAGAGCCGAAGCAGTCAGTGACACTAGTTCTTCGGAGTATCCTCCATTGAAATACCGATTTGGATTTTATTGCAAAGCGGAAATATTCTGATCTTCTGACAGAACGTGCCCGAGGTCTGAGGGCTAAAGAAGGAGGTAGCGCAACACGGCATATATAATATCCCATAAATAAATCACGATAATACTTTTGGCCATGAGAATCTCAAATCATTTTTACTATTCTATATAATATTAGCCAATAAAAATTTAAAAAAGTTAAATGCACCATAGTTAGCAATTATAGTTTGCAGTGTAGTACACTTGGAAGTTTTGCCAGTGTTATTGTGTGAAGGATTTTTTTTTAATGACTTACAGTGGTGGGGACTGATGATTTGGTGTCCTCTCCGTAGGTTTCTGAGAAAGTTGTTTTTTACTTTTTAAACAAAATTGATATACACTTTTCTCTGGGCTTTTAAATAAAATGGTGTTAACGTTAAAATGTTTGCAGATGGGAAACCAAAATCAACCTTCCGGCGGCAGCTCTCCCACAGGAACCAAGCTGCAGAGATCCGCATCCTCCATGGTGCTGGCCAGGGAACACCCCTTGGTCATGGACACTAAACTGAAGATTATCGAGATACTGCAGGTAACTACAATATTACTATATTTTCATATTAGCTGACCCGGCCACTCATTGCTGTGACTAACGAAACACAACGCCATCTACTGGATGGTTACCCAACCTTTTAACTCACACCGCCATCTGTTAATTTGCATATAAATCAAATCCACACCGCCCGCTTGCCTACCCGCTCGTCCACTACATAGAGACATTCTCCTTTAATCATATATTTCAACCAATTTACACAAAAGCTTGACAAATTATATACCTAAACCTTCCTCATGAATCTATCTATTGGTGAAAACCGTATGAAAATCCGTTCAGTGGTTTTTGAGTTTATCGTGAACAGACGGACAGACATGGCGGAGAACTTTAATTTATAATATGCAGAGATGAAGACAGTTGACTGAGCTAATATGTTTATATAAAATAATTCGCAATCTATATTCTGTGTTATTATAGCCTATTTTAGCCCTCTGACCCAAATGTGTCGACTATATCATAAGGTAGAGTGTGCTGAAGTAGACATTTTAGTCAATATTTTTTTTTACAACAACTCCACATAGGAGGCCCTGAGGATGACAAAATTTCCTCAGGGCCTGTATCATCTTTGAGGATGCTGTGTGGAGGGTATTTTTAGGGAAAGGAAAGAGAGGAAGTTCTGGGGAGGAAAAAGGCTTTTCCTAAAACCCTTCACACAGCATCCCAAAGATGACATAGGTCCTGAGGGAAATTATTTTTCTCAGGTCCTCCTGTGCGGAGTTATTGTAATTTTTTTTTACTAAAATGTCTACTTCGGCACACTCAAACTTTTGATGACATATTTCACTCTATCTTTTATATTCAGATAAATGATTTTTTAATAACTTCTGTTAGTGAGAAGACGAAATACATGTTAGGGAACGTACCCATACTACGTGACACGTTTAGGGGGGGGGGGGGGGTCTTCAAAATGTCACGCCCCATACAAATGAGCGGCGGGTTGCTTAGGTTTTTGGTCACCGGGGGGGGGGGGGGGGGGGGTTAAAAATTGCAAAAAGTTGGTCACGTAGTATGGGTATGTTCCCTTACATATTTAGAAAAAAAATCTGAAAACAACGTTTGCCCTACTTTGGGCGAGAATTTTTAACAGAATATTTTTTTTTCAGTTTATCCTGGACGTTCGACTTGACTATCGCATCAGCTGTCTCCTGTCCATCTTTAAGCGCGAGTTTGACGACTCGGAGAAAAGGGGTGTGACTCCGGCAACAGGTTCCAGCTCCGTAGATAAGCAGCAACCTCAAACCAAGATGGAGGCTACTAATGGCCAAGGAGGTTCCACTTCATCGGCCAATCAGGGAGCTGCGAAAGCAACAATGGCGGAGGGGAAGGAGCCATTGTCGGGGGGGATTAGAAATGTGGATTTGGAGGCAGTTGGCGCACAAGCTGAGGGAATTTTCAGCTGCAGGTAATTTGGTTGTAATTTACGGTTGGTTGGCAGTAGTTACGGTATAGTAGAAACGCTGCTTTTATTAATTTCTATCCAAAAGTTGTGAAATTTGGCTCCGACGTTGGCTTCTTAAATTCGAAAAGATTCCGTTACAGTTCCTCATAAATGTAGCTTCATGTGTACCGATACTCATTTATTGACCTCCGCTAGC
The DNA here is from genome assembly GCA_929108145.2 of Limnephilus rhombicus. Taxonomy (NCBI): domain Eukaryota; kingdom Metazoa; phylum Arthropoda; class Insecta; order Trichoptera; family Limnephilidae; genus Limnephilus; species Limnephilus rhombicus. Next base: position 27,229,526 of record OV815299.1, on the reverse strand, counting down.
TACGTTCTCCATCATTCCACAAGCACTTTGCCGCTAATATGATTGTGTAGGAACTATAAGTAATTTGATTTTAAATAATGGCAATATTCATTTAGTTGCCACACTGTTACACATGCACGTTGGACCGCACTTCTGAATGACAAAGCGGTTTTGAAAAGAACCGCCATTCTGTAGCGAGTGCCGTTTGTAATAACATTGTGCTTCTTACATAAAACCTTCCTAATTTCAAAACTTTTTGATAACATCTCTAGTAGAGTCTGTCAATTAAGAGTAGAAAATATAAAAAATGGAACTACAATTTTTTTATGCTGGCAATACCAATTTAACTGTCAAATATTCATTTAAAGAGCAATGACACTGAAAATACAGAACAGTGTAAATGACATCTTATGTAGAAACCTTTTTTTTGTTCTTAAAGAAAAAAAAAATCGAAGGAGCACTGTTGTTAAGGTACCTGTACCTATCTATGACATAAATTTGATTATTTTATTTTTTTTCAAAGTGATTTGTTTTAATTTTATGTAACATAAATTTTAAATTAACGAAACAGTAACAATGGTGAATTCAGTTATACTACTTTTCAATCTGAATGATCTGATTTAGATCTAAAATTATTTTTTTGATTTGAAAGTCCGTGCAATGCGGGTACTTAGGCTAGTATTAAATAAATGTGAGCAATTTCTAACCGTGCTTTTTATTTTTCTATAATATCTTCATTGATTTGATAACTAACACAAAATTGCAACGGTATAATATACCTAAGTATATGCAATTCTAATTTTGAGATCAGTGGATATCGAAATTGCAATAAAAAAATGTTTTTCCTATTTTTAAGTGTTTTTGAATTTTTACAAAAAATGTAGGTTACACAGCTTTACGTTGCCACCCTGTGTTATATTTTTAGTATTGCCATTTGAACTACAGTGGCGCCCTCCTACGTTTTCTACTCTTATTTGATAGACTGTAAATGGCTAATTTGTTCACTTTTCGGAATAACTCATATAAGATTCATAGAAAATCGTTGTTTCCTTTACTATTTATTATGGTTAGAAATATGTTCTAAACAGTTTTAGAAATTAAAAGTTAACCACAAAATAAATTCAATGTTTTATAAAACCAAAGTTTCCGACCGCAATTTGAAAAAAATTTGTGAAACTTTGTAAATTTTTTATTGATTATTTTTGTAAAATGACAAAAAAAGTGAGTTGACGATGATGTTTATAATACATTTGCCTAATGAAATATGTGTGTTTTTTTTTCTTTTATCAGTAATAATGGTTAGAAAAAACATAATCCACTTTTAAAACTTTTTTATGAAACCGTGTTTCATCACCTTTCAAAAAAGAGTTTTAGTTTTCAGATACGTTCACTTTTATTTGGATTTTATTGCAAAGAGGAAATATTTTAACCTTCTGAGAAAATAGGCCCGATGCCTGAGGGATTAATAAAAGCTAATCTGTTTGAATAATAAATCTCTTTATTTAAATGCATCTTAATATAGCTTTCGCATCCTTTAAAAATTAGTAGATCTACATTCTTACAGCCCGCATTATTGGTGATCTATACCTAGATATATGAGTCGTTCAATTTCTATATCCGCTATATCAATCACTGATTCGGAGAAAACCGCAAAAGACTGTCACGTCTCTAGTGTAAATAAAATAGAATAATTTTACCTACCAATAAAATTTATATTTTGTTTCCATCGATGCCTGGAATCCATTATGAGAGAGAGCTAGCTCTTTCGCCCTTATAGTTTCAGTTTCGCGCGTGTTTATTCCCTATATTTGCCCTTTTTTTATTCGACTTACCACATTTTCTCTCTGCTGGCAACACTAGTGACGCGCATCTCAGATCACGTGATGTTATTGTTTGTCATATGACTCGTAATGCACCAGGTAGGGATTACCTGGATTCCAGGCATCGATGGAAACAAAATATAAATTTTATTGGTAGGTAAAATTATTCTATTTTGTGTTCCGTATCGATGCCTGGAATCCATTATGAGATGTGTTTGCTCTCACCTGGTGATCTGAAAACTTAGCGTTATATGTGATGCTATTTACACTGGAGTAAAGAATGGAGCCATTGAGTGCTGGAGGTGCTCACTTCTGGAGTGCGCTATCTCCTTCTGGTAGAACTTCCGGAAGGTGTGCTCGGACTTCCAATTCCCTCTAGCAAGAATCTCCTCTATGGGGTAGTCTTCCAACCAGTTTAAGGAGGCTACAGCCGAGCGTACACTTCCCGGGGTTACGTGGACTCCAGCTTTTCTGAGGACTGATTTGATCCATCCCCCTATTATCGTTTGCGTTGCCGGTTTTGTTTCTGCTGATGTGGTCACAAATAGGTTCTTTAGTAGTGGACCTCTTCTGGCTGTAGAGAGGGCAACGACTTTTCTCAACCATTTAAGGAGGTTGATGTTATCTTTTTGTGAGCCTGTCAGTTTCCAACCTGATTGTTTATGGTTGGCTGTGTCGGTTTTTGCCCCAAAAATTGGCCACAGGGTAATAGAGTTCCTCTTGTCGATGAAATGTTCTGGGGTGATTCTGAGCAGTGTCAAATCATGAACTCTCCTGCCTGACGCCAGGACGAGGAGTATTGCTGCCCTCTGTGACGCTTCAAACAGCGAGTCTTCTGTGGGGGAATTCTTGACCAGCCAGTCTATTACTTATCTGGGATACCAGATAGGGGCTTTCTCCTTGGTCCTCCTTGCCATTGAGATTGCCTTGAGAACGTGTCTTACCAAGAAATCAAAGCTGATTTTTCTCGCATTCTGAGCTGGGCCGCAGAAGGTAACAATGGCTGACTTGTGGACCTGAATGGTCCCTGGGGCTAGGCCTCCTTGAACAAATAGGTAGGCTAGATACCTGGCAACCGTAGTTGGTGGGATGACTTGAGGAGTTGGCATTCTTCCTGACTCCATGTTGTCAGGGCTTGTTCCCACCCGCAATTCTCCAGACCTCTAGTTCCAGATCCTGAATCCTGGGAGGGGGTAGTCCTGTCGATGTGTCTATGAGGACTCCCTCTAGGTTGCGCAGGCGTATGGGAGGTTCGTCTGTTCGCTGTTTTAGGTCGCTTCTCCAGAAAGTCTTCTCCCATTTTGGGACGACTAGAAGGAACATGCCCTTTGCCTGATTTAGGTGGGTGAGCACTCTCGGAACGAGGTTTGGCGGAGGGAATACCCAAGCTAGATTGTAGTCCCAAGGTTGACTGAACGCGTTGGGAAAGCAGGCTAAGCAGTCGCTTGAGTCTCTGGAGACGTATGTTGGTACCACGTGAGCAGTGGCTGAAGCGAACAGGTCTATTTGAGGGCGACCCCATTTTTTTAATATCTCCTTCGTTGCCGGACTTAGTAGATGCCACTCTGGAAGCGGTGCGCCCCGAGAGAGACGGTCCGCAATTCCGTTGTATCTTCCTGGAATGTATTGTGCTGTCAGAGATATCTCCATCTGGTCTACGAAATCCAGTAGCTCCCGCGTTGTTTCCAGAAGGGCTAACGATTTTGTACCCCCTTCCTTGTTGACATAAGCCACTACTGTCTTGTCTGTCTGCAATAAGACATTCGTCTTGTTAAGATAAGACATTGGGCTTGTCCTTCCAATGGCTGCTAGCCACCACTGTATATCCTGCCGTGCTGCGTTGGGCAGAGCAACGGGCCGCGATGGTTTCAGGTGCTGAACCTCTGCAGTCTGCGGCAATGCAAGCAACCACGAGGGATCACGAAAATTGCAAAGTTGAGTCTTCCCAGTAGACCGAGAGCCTGCCTGGGAGAGCAACTGCCGACTTCCAAGGGAACCTGCAAGGCTTGGCGTAGACCAGCGCACTTGCGGTCGGAGAGAGACTTTTGATCTGCTCTCGTGTCCCATGTTATACCCAGGAACTCCAACTTCTGCGTGGGTGTCAGGACACACTTGTCCGGGTGCAGTCTGCGGCAATGCAAGCGACCACGAGGGATCACGAAATTTGCAAAGTTGAGTCTTCCCAGTAGACCGAGAGCCTGCCTGGGAGAGCAACTGCCGACTTCCAAGGGAACCTGCAAGGCTTGGCGTAGACCAGCGCACTTGCGGTCGGAGAGAGACTTTTGATCTGCTCTCGTGTCCCATGTTATACCCAGAAACTCCAACTTCTGCGTGGGTGTCAGGACACACTTGTCCGGGTTTATGCACCAGCCTAGCTGTTGAAGTGTGTGCGCTATAGCAACGGCTTGGGAGGTGAGAAGTTTTCTGGACTGGTTTGCTACTAAGAAGTCGTCTAGGTAGACTACAATCCTGAGTCCCTTTTTCCTTAGTAGTTCTGCTACCCAGTTTGAGAGCAGCGAGAAGATCCTTGGCGCTGATGACAGGCCGAAGGGCAGACACGTCATCTGAAGGAGCTCTCCGTTGTACACGAGGCGCAGGAACTTCCGGTGTGATCTTGCGATTGGCACGTGGAAGTAAGCCTGAGAGAGGTCGACTTTTATCAGCCAGTCGTCGGGTTGGAGGAATTCCGGGACCCGAAAATGACTGAAGAGTCTGAAGGGCTTTAGTCTATGAAGACGTTCAAGGCCTTCAGGTTGAAGATGGGCCTGAGGGTGTGGTCTGATTTGGAGGTAAGGAACATACCTGACAGGAAGCTTGGGGAGTCGTCTGCTGCCTCCAGGATTTTTGACGCTTTCATCGTTTCGATGTGTGCGGTCATGCCTGGAGACAACCTTGTCCTGAAATTCTGCTTCACCTCGGCCGATGGGAGCGCCCGAGGAGGTTTTGATATGAAGTGTATCCTTGCTCCTTTTAGAATGTTCAGGATTAGCGGTGATGCTCCCAGCTCCCTCCACACCTCCTGATATGCCTTTAGGCGTCCTCCCCAGAATGGCTCCGGCCTCCAGTCACCTCCATCGCCTTCTACCCCGATCGCTGGCCGCCTTGCGAGAGGGCTCTGGCTTTTTGGCGGGCTGCCTGTACGTCCTGTCTTTCTCTGGCCTAGGGGCAGGTCGAAAGGGCTTCCTAGGTCGGGAGTGTGGAGCCTCTATCACCGGTCTTGCTGCTTGTGAGGTAGAGGGTTGAGGTTGACGGGGGATATACGACGAGGATGCACTACCGAATATCTTGTCTCGTCCCCCGTTTGCCACGATATAACTTGCTAGTTCCTCTTTATTGAAGAGGTGACTGGCGCTCGGAGGAATCCTGGCAAGGCCTTCCTTGATGTACGGGTCCCTTACTCCCTCTAGCAGGGCCTTTCGCCTACTTTGTAGGCATTCCGTTCGCCTTCCGCATAAAATCTGTAGGACGTCGTCCGTGGTCTTACTGTACTTGGCAAACATCCCCTGAATCTTGTCAAACAGAGTCGCAGGGGTCAAGCAGGTGCCTGGTTCGGATGCCCAGTTTACCAGTGCCTGCATGTTTCCTCTGACCGACTCTGTTTGGGATAGCACTGCATTGGAGAGGGCTCCCAGGGAACGGTCCAGGGCTGGCGCGAAGGAGTTCTTATCAAACCTCCTAGTTCTTCATTTACCTCCAGCTCTACGAAGGCGGGCGTGGCGGTGTATACTTTCTGTGTTTCGGCATAGCGAACACGCGATCATTCCTCCGAGCCAAAACGCTGAAGAGCCGAGATAACTGCGACTCTTCTTGCGCCTGCCTTCGGAATCGGCGATTCCTTCACCAATGTGCTTGGATTGCAGAACTCCAAAACGTTTTTCTGAGCGGCTAGGCTGGCGGGCATCTCTAAAAACCCCGATTCTACCTCTTGCCGCATCTCTCCCGCGGAGTCTTCTTTGTCCGAGACCGTTTTCTCCGCGAACTCTACCCGATTCCCAGATAAAACGTCCGTCATGGCCGACATCTGTTGCATCAGGATGTCTACCCGAGGATCCCGATAGTAATCCTTTCTTCCGAAGTGTCGGATCCAGAGCTTTCGCACTGCATTTGGCGTTTCCGAGAAACTCGTGCTTGATCATTGTTTCCGACCGGCGAAGCGTCTGTTGTCGATATCACTCATTTTGTTGCACAGTTTAAACACGTAAACAACCGAAAAAACACACTAAATAATTAGTCAATTTCTCAGAAAACTATCTATCACGGTATATTTAATGTTTAAACTGAAAGAGCAGGGAATAAACTTCGATTTTCGACTCAAAATTGGTTTTTTAAGTACAGCGAAACACGAAAACTGCTTTCGGCGCGAAAAAACGGCGTCATATGACAAACAATAACATCACGTGATCTGAGATGCGCGTCACTAGTGTTGCCAGCAGAGAGAAAATGTGGTAAGTCGAATAAAAAAAGGGCAAATATAGGGAATAAACACGCGCGAAACTGAAACTATAAGGGCGAAAGAGCTAGCTCTCTCTCATAATGGATTCCAGGCATCGATACGGAACACAAAATATTGCATTTTATTTTTTTATATAATGAATTGGAGTATTATACATTCGAAAAGTGTTCATCTTTCAATGTATGTCTAGAAATACTTAAGTAATTTGGATAAATAAAATTGATATAGCGGATTTTGATACTCACTTCGTGATTTGTATGGAATATAGAGGCTTTTGAAACTCAACTGACCTCAGGGGTGTGTTTCTATACCCGCCATCTTGACAAAATAACTGCTCATGATTGGTTGAATTCCGATATAGCAGGTTTCGATAGTAACTTCTTGAATGATTTAGCAGGTTTTGTTTCTCACTCGCAGTTTTAACATGGTTTTTGGTCATAATGAAGGAGGTTTTGAAACACAATTTTAGATAAGTCTTGTTCCTCGCAAAAATGTGAACAAGATGTCATACTCAGATCATTTTGTCAAAAAATCGGATATAGCGGGTATTGAAATTATAGGACTCATATGTAACACCATATTTTCAAATGTATTTTATATCTAGTTTTTCGTAACCTGAGAAAGTTTGTTGTTCTATTAAGATGAATTATGTTGGTGTTGTTTGACAACTTTTGTTGCAAAGCAGTAAACTTTTTAGATTTGGACTAAGAGGTTGCAGAAATAATGCTTCATAGTTTGTTACTAAAAAAGCTCTCTTTAGGAGGTAAAGTTGGAACAAATCGTTGATGAATAAGCAATACTAATATAAACAATACGAGAAGCGAATTCCGCCTGTTACGTCCAAAATTGCTTACGAATTACAGCTTCTCTTGCACTTGTAACAGACTGTAAATACTAAATACTAAACGAGGTGATATTGCTGAAATTGGGTGATAATATGTGTAGGAAAAACAAGGTAGGTATGCAAGGAAAAGGGATGACCAATCACTTACCACTGTATCTCTACGGAGGAATATATGACACAATCACAGTATAGTTATACAGTTCCACCGCGATACCTCGAGGTAATTATCATCACAACAAAACGAATGAGTACAAAACAATATTATGTATTTCCGAGATGGTCAAATTCCTTCTTTTTACTTAAAAATGAGATTATGTGCATGAAAAATACTAATAACTTGCTTACTCGAATTTTCACTATTTTTCTTGCCATTGTTCCAAAATGTCAAGGTGATTTCAAGCAAGGTGATGGTTAAGGAGAGGAAGGAACTGGATAAATGACATCCTGGTAGGAACTAAGCATATACTCATTTCAAAACCAAATGTTTATCTCTGTATACTTATTAGTTCGTAATACTACCATTAGATATTGCGCACGGTGACAAATAAGCTATACAACTGACATTGTTTATATATTGTTATGGCGGCAGTGTTATGGCGACCCTGCTATGTGCTGGGCCCCAATAAGGGGGCTCCGTTCCGGTTAAATACCCACCGGACGGAGGTTGTACATACTTTACAATGGGAAATAATTAAGGCACAGTGGTCTCCAGTCGAGACGCGAGGGAGCGTAAGCTTCCTTCTCCTTGCCATGACCAGCTCAAAGTCGGCGGAGATTGAGACCCTGCTCATGGACTATGGATCGGCTGCGGCCTTATCTCCCTAGGGTTGGTGTGGAAGGGTATTTCGGATCAATTGTTAGTGAAACAGGGCGTATGAATACACAGTTTATTCCTCTAATAGCACATGGTCAACATACAAATAGCAACAGTACCTACGAGGTGGAATCCTCGACCTAGATTCGACTTTAATTACTCTCTCTCTGGCTCTAGGTACAACGCGACATTACAATAGGGGAAGTTATCAGCACAAAATATTTATATTTATTTATAACTTCTCACCATACATTCTTATTTTTTATTTTTACATGCAAAAAAAATTAACCTCACTAGGACTAGGCCTGTGTACAATATAGAGGGCTTACATGCATTTGGTGGTGGCAGGAATCGCTAGGGCGGCAGTTTGCCCACACGGCGTCATCTGGTGTTTGGTCACTCCACAGGGCTCACCCCGGAGACTTTCTCACATAGTTGCGCACACACTTAGCCATTACAAAAGGCCGTAAACAGTACTTGTTGAGATTTAGCAGACTACCCACTGGCGTACTAATGCACCGGGGAATTCGTGCCGCTGAGCTGAGCTTGTGCAAGCGGAGATCTAGAATCGAAAGATTGAGACTGTTGGTTTTTACCGCCGAGCTCGGTCGTGAACAAAACTCGCGCTTGCGCAAGGGCGGCCTACCCGCGCCTGCGTAGAGCGGCTTATGCATCCTACACAGCATTGCCGCAAGGCGCGCGTAATTCAAACCCTTCAAAGGCGTATCGTGACACCATACATATTTTGAATAGAATATCTCCAATACTTCCTCCACAAAATAGTTTCCACGGAAAGTTGATACTAAAAAGTTTTTGGTCTCCTGCACAGTTAGATTTTTGGCATTTGGGCAGTATTGTTTATACGTCAAAGATGTGGGTGTAAACTTTAGGGGCAATTCTGTTCAAATAATGCTTCGTAGTTTGTCATTACTAACTTTTAAAGGAGTGAAAGTTTGTATATGTGTTAATAGTCACTTTAGGGGCAACTCTGTTCAATATTCCAGGGATGGACTGGATTTGGACGGTGCCGGTGGGCGCGTGGTGCTGAGGGTGCTGCTGCAGCTCTGCGCCCAGCACTCTGCTCCGGCACTGGTCAGCGGGGCCCTGACGCTGCTCTTTCGCCACTTCTCCCAAAGGCACGAGGTGTTGCAGGCCTTCAAGCAGGTGAGATTTTTAAGTTGTCATGGAATTTTTTGGTAAAACTAATCTTTTTACTCTAGCTCAATATTTTCTACTTTAAGAGCCTTCTGGTGACCGGCTTTTGGCATAGGCCTCCCTCAAATATCTCCAGTAATGCCGATTTTTGGCAGCATACACCCAACGGGATTACTTTTCTTATGAATTCTGTTGTTTTAGATTTTTTTTAATATTAACCCCACACAGCCCCGGGAACCATTTATTGGATAACCAACATCTCTACCATAGGTCACCCCAAGTAGTTCGGTACTTTTGGTGACTTAGCAGGGTGCCCGGGTTCATGGGGTGAGGTTTGTCCAGGTCTTGGCGGCCAATGCATCTGCCTGCCGCGTGGTTTGCGGGATCGAGAAAGACTGGTTGAGGGAGGTCTTTTATCCTCTCCAGCCGGAATCTCTCGACCCATTGCCTTGCACCACGGTTAGAGGGATGGATTCATACAACCGTCTTGCTTGGATACACTGACCCCCAGATTCCTACCCACCCCTCTTACCTATTTCCTTCCCAGAACTTCCTCTCCTTCCTTTCCTTAAAAAAAACCCTCAACACAGCATCCCCTGAGGGAAATTATTTTCCTCAAGGCCTCCTGTGTGGAACTAATTTTAAAAAAAATCACAGGAGGCCCGGAAGAAAATAATTTCCCTCAGGGCTTTTCTCATCTTTGGGGATAATATGTGGAGGCTGTTTTGAGGAGAGGAAGGAGTGAATCTGGGACTTTACGAGGTCTATGTTGTAGATCTTGGTATTGTGTTTGATAGTAGGTTAACTTTGACATGTAGTACTTCACTGAGAATGCTGGGTTTTGTCCTACGCACTGCGAGAAATTTCAGAGACACCCGGGTTCTCACAGTACCATGCAATGCTTTGGTTAGGAGTAGGCTTGAGAGTCGATCAGTGGTTTGGAGCCTGCACCAAGTGAAGTATTCCCTCTTGTTGGAGAAGGTTCATAAGAAATTTCTGAGATTTTTCTACCCGAGGGGGTATGGTTACTATCCGTGGCTCTACTCTACCCACTTTCTCTTGGGCATGCTCGGTATGAACCATCTACGGGTCAGAAGGGATGTGCTCATTGTAACACATTTCTTCAGACTGATTCGTGGATGGTTCGAAAACTCGACTATCATTGAGAGCATTAGTTTCTATTTTCCCGATGGTTATCTCCGTCACCGACAGCATAGACTGTTTTATCTCCCGTCTTGCAGAACTTGCCAATGGTCATGCCAGTCGAGAGAGCTGTCTTGTTGTTAAATAGAATCACTTCGAATATCGATATGTTTAACATCAATGAAGCACAATTCAAATGGTAAGCTTTATTGCTGTTCTTTCTTTTCTCTTTTGAAAACGCATTGTAATTGTAATTTTGTAATGTTTTTAAAATGAATAAATTAAATTGAACTGAAAAATTGAAAGCTTGTATTGAATTGAAAGAGGAAATTCCACAGTCGAGCTGTTAAACATAGGAACAAATCGTGGAAGTGATCTGTTCTTTTTACGTGACAAATATTAACAGTGTACAAATGTTGAGTGCGGGTTTGATGTGATTCTTGGCTGTGCACCAATGCCGAAGGGATCAATGACGCAAGATCCTCGGAGCATCTTCCATTGAAACACCGGCACTATTGATTCACCACAATTGATTTAGCACAAACGACCCGCTCATTGTTTTGTATTGATCAGGAAACTGGAGATGAGGTACACGGCGAAATCCTTCTGGCCTTCAGGAATCCGTACAGAAACTATTGTCCATCTCAGAAGGTTTGTCAATTGTATGAAGCCAGCACTACTGCATCTTCAGAACACGACCAAAGATTTTTTTAACTAAAGCCGAACAATCGGTATCTCGTGAAGTTCACGGTGGTTCATGTTATGTTGCAATCTTTTTGATTCAACTCTGGCTTTCTGTGACATTTGAATGCCTTGACTTCTTGACCAAACTTTGATACTAATTTATAGGTCAAATCCTCGGTTTGTATTTGATTATTGATGACTTGGCTTTCGTGATATTTGAATGCCTTGACTTCTTGACGGCACATGATAATCAGTTGTCAATCAAATCCTTGATTTATGTTTCAGGAGTCATGATTTTACTTTTGTGACATTCGAATGCCTTGACTCCTTGATGGCACATGATAATCAGTTATCAATCAAATTCTTGGTTTATGTTTCAGGTTTCATGATTTGGATTTCATGACTTTTGAATGCCTTGGGGCTTCTTGATGGCCCATTTATATTGAGTTATTTAATCAAATATTTCTTTGATGATTCATGGTTTTTCTTTGTGATATTTGAATGCCTTAAATTCTTGTCACTTATGAGTCAAGTCGTTGGCTTATAATATATTAATGGTGGTTGATTTGGCTTTCATGACATTCAATGCCTTGGCTTCTTAACACATTCACCAAATTAGAAAATTGATAATGAGTTATCTTTAAAATCTTTGGTTGAAGTTTCACGTTTGATGGTTTGGCTTTCGTTATATTTGAATACCTTGACTTCTTGACGACATCTTGATGTTGAGGCATCAAATCAAATCCTTGGTTTAGGTTTCATGTTGGTGGTCTGGCTTTCATAACATTTATATACCTTTGCTTCTTGATGGCATATTGACATTCTGTTATCAAATCCTTGATATTTGATGTTTTGACATTTCATACTTTTTTGAATGCCTGATCCCTAATTGCCTTAAATTCTTGATGACTCATTGATATCTTGTTGATTTCTTGGTTTATAATTAATTTGATATTGGCCCCGAGTTCTGGATAATTTTTAAAGTTAAACATATTCTTTAAAAAGTATTTTTTTTGTTACTTGGATCTTAAGTCTATTACACACCTATTTCGTGAATATGTTAATATATTTATAGCATGTTGCATAGGTTAATACCAAAATTTGATGCAACAGCTTATTTTTGTGTGTTGCGTCATTTCAGATTCAGCCACATATATTGTTTAAACTTGGGCATGTTTTCCTTTGTCTTCTGGATTAAAATGCATATCAAACTCTTGCCTTTTCATTTACCCACGACTTTTATCCATGATATTACATTGTTATTTTGCATGTAACAGTGACATATTATTTTTTTTTGCAATACATATTACATATATGAAAATTTAATTTGTCATTCACAAAGCATTGATACCATAAACATTTTTTCCTGTTTATCTTGAATTTTGATCCACAGCAACATTTATTCTGTAAACATTTATGCCTATATCTTGGATTTTGATCCACAGCAACATTTATGCCACAAAAATTTTTGAGTTTATCTTGAATTTTGATTCACAGCAATGTTTATGCCTAAATTTTTTTGCCTATATCTTGGATTTTGATCCACAGCAACATTTATGCCACAAACATTTTATGCCTATATCTTGGATTTTGATCCACAGCAACATTTATGCCACAAATATTTTTTGCCTATATCTTGGATTTTGATCCACAGCAACATTTATGCCTCAAACGTTTTTGCCTACATATTGAATTTTTATCCATAGCAACATTTATACTGCAAACATTTTTGCCTACATATTGAATTTTTATCCATAGCAACATTTATACTGCAAACATTTTTGCCTACATCTTGAATTTTGATCTATAGCAACATTTATACTGCAAACACTTTTGCCTACATCTTGAATTTTATACCATAGCAATATTTATATTGCAAACATCTTTGCCTGTATCTTGGATTTTGACCCACAGCAACATTTATGCCATAAACATTTTTGTCTATATTTTGAGTGTTGGTCTACAGCTACATTGATACCAAAACAATTTTAGACTTTAAATGGTTCTAGCTGTGTTTTATGACCAGATCAGTAACCACTTTCCTCTTCCCCATATCCTTCCCCTCCCCACTGCCTAGAGCCTCACAGCATACCCTAATTGGGGATACCATTGACTCCTGACTGTAAACGGTTGAGAGCAGATAGGAACCTTGTGCGGTATTTACAAAAACTTAGTTAAAACACCGTTTATGTATCCTCAGGTGCAACTGCTGGTGTCGGATAGCGATGTGGAGTCGTACAAGCAGATCAAGGCCGACCTGGACATCCTCAGGCAGAGTGTGGAGAAGTCGGAACTGTGGGTCTACAAGAGCAAGGGGCCTCTGGAGGATCACTCTCAGAATCTAAGCGGTGAGATCCATCATTCATTTGAATTTTTTTTAATTATGAAGGGGTAAATTAAGTAAAAATTGAGCAGCAAGCTCCTAGGCCCCATTTTGCGAGAAAAGGCCCGTACTGAACGCCTAGAGCCGGGTGACCATAGCAGGTGCACTGAATTGAGCGGTAAGCTCCCTGGGCCGTTTTCAACGCCATATCAACCTGCACAACCCTAATGGCACAGTGAAAAAATTGAGCAGTGAGCTCCTTAGCCCCTTTTTGCTAGAAAAGACCCATACTGAAAGCCTTGACCCGGGCAACCGAAGTGGCTCAGTAGCAGGTGTACAAAATTGAGCGGTAAACTACCCGTGGCCTTTGGATAGGCGCACACTCCTTGCTTTATCTATATTCAAACATGGTTTTTTTTTTTTTTTCAATATATAATTTAACATACTCCTTGCTTCATCCACGTTCAAATGTCAAATCGCTTAGTATTTTAACCAATTAGTTGGCTGCAACTGGCAAAAAGATAGTTTTCTTTATTCCCATCAAAGTTTTCCAACCATTACCAAGCGGCGTTTTGCAGTAGTTTCGTTCCTTTCCCATAATTTGCATCTCAGTTCGCGGTAATACCCACCTGTTTATACACACCCTTATATCACACCATAACTAGATTTTTTTAAAGTTTTCAACTTTCTTTTCCCCATCTCCTTCCCCTCCCCACTCCTCACTACCTTTAGCCGTATGACATAACATGTTATTTCAATTGGGATTGTTTTAATCACACCGATCCCGGGTGGGGACATGACTTGACTCAGGGCCTGTGTCATCATTGAAAATGCTATGTGGAGGGTATTTTTGAGGAGAGAAACAAGTCTCTCTTCATGACCCATGTTGTAGGAGGGAGGAAACACACCACAGCAGAGCTATTGAACTCAAGAACGAATCGTAGAAACGACCGAAAGAAATGTAGAAACATTCGAAACGATGTTGTTTTCCGACTATGCACCGATGCCGAATGCTAGTTCCTCAGAGCATCTTCCATTGTAATACCGATAGAACAAGGACAGCTTACCTACCTAACGCCTGTACTCTAAAGATTGCAATTTACTTGTTTCTGCGCAGTCGAGGGTTTTCTCAGGTATTTCAAGGCTTCAGATTAGAGGTGGCTGCCAAATTCAACCGTGGAGCGTACTTGCAATTTGTACAGGGTTAGCAGTTGTGTACTACCTGCAGTATCTGTGGGCCCTGTACAGTACGCCCAGCTTCTGAGAGGCTAACTTGACTGAAACCATATCTGAGCTGCATACCAAACATAAACCAACCAAACAATGGAAGACCTGTTTGGAAGATCGCTTCTTTTGAAGGAGATTAGTTAGGGGTTGCTTTAATCATCCTGGCCCCGAGTCGAGACTCTTGGCTGGTAATCACATAACAAATTAAAAGACTTGGAATTTTTAAAACAAAAATCTTGAAAAACAAACTCAGTAAAATGAGACAGGCCTCTACATTTGAATTAACTCCAAAAGAAATGTTTGAAATAAATTAACCCTTTCTCGGACGAGTTTAATTAAAGATCTTTTGTTAATGTTTGCAATTTTTCTATCCCACAGTCACCCAGAGTCCAAAATCGAAAGACTACGAAGACTCCTCACAGGGCGATCTTTCGGCGACCTCCCCCCCCACAGCCTCCACCCCCTCGCGGCCCTCCCCCTCGCGGCGCGTGCGACCCCCGCCACCACTGCTGCGGGACGCCTCCTCGGACTGCCTGCTCGGGGACCTCAACCCCACGGCCATGCACCAGGTGGACCATCTCACGGAGTACGGGAAGATAAAGCAGGTATACAATATGGTGACCCTCCGATCCCCCGAATAATTGATCCCCTGAA